>BSUD01000005.1:141771462-141953832 GCA_033239045.1 Fagopyrum esculentum
TTTTTTTTGATAATGGAAAGCGGTTAACAATTTCATGCAGTTGATCTTAGAATAGAGACGACGAGCATTGGAAGCAAATAATACTCTAGCTGGAACCAAAAGAAGAGTACATGGTGTGGGATGGTCGTAATCCAATTTGAAATTTCAGTTTTTAGTTAACGAAACCGATTCGAGACAAACCAGCAAAAGCAAGAAACTTATTAGCCCAACTACTTCAGGCCAGTTAAGTATTGTTGGCTAAGGTATCTTTTGCTGGTTCACTACTCAACTTACAGGCTTGAGCAGATCCAGCTGAAGCTTCATGCACCAATTTTGGCGTTCTGCTATTGTGATACAATGAGTTACCTATTCTTATTTTTCTCCCGTCATACAACCCTTGATGATTGGTGCATGCTTGTAAATTCTGCTTGATCAGAACCTAAGTTCTGAAAGTGTCCTAATTTTGTATCTGTCATGAGATCCTTGAACATAGTTGTTTGTAATAATGTAATGCAAATATACTACGCAGTACACACAGAAGTATCAAACGAGAAGTTTGGAGTTGAATCCAGTGTAGGATTTACCCTGTTCTTGTATGATATTGTAGTGATCAACCTAAATGCAAATATACTACACACAAAAGATTCAAACAAAAGGGCCTGAGACTTCAACTAGAGGAGCCACCAGTTGGTTCACCAAATTACGACCCAGCATCAAACATTCTCCAGGTCTGAAGGGATCCGTGCCCATGTACCGTCTCCTCCCGGAATTGCTTTATCGGAGCCGAGCAAGGAATAGCCGTTAGTGCACACCCACTACTTTTCACCGTTTAGAGAGGCCCTCTTTAATACATTAACAAAAGATTTCAAAGGGGGCAGAAAAACTCAGTAATAGGAACTTGTACTACCTATGTGCTGCTAAACAAAAACTATCTTCACCGGATCAGAGTAAACAACAATGTCGAATCACGCAACCCCTTGCCTTGAAAGAATTCACATGCGGACACCAGCTTTTCCAAAATAAGGGGAGATTTACTGCTTACTGCTCAAGAAAACATCTAACCAGTAATATAATAAATAAAGGCGGTCGCATATCCTTCTGATTTCCTTTCCTTCTATTCGTTAGATTTTTGGCTTTGAACAGTTCGAGGTGAAACTGGAGGTTGATGGTGTTGGCTAAAGTTTGGAGTTGAATCCAGAATCTAACATGTTAGGATAAGGAATCCTAGGATGTTATTCACAATTTCAGACAAACACAAAATATAAAATGAATGAAACGAAACAGGAGCCTCATACTTCAGATAAATTTGTATAAAATCATAAACAAGATTTTAACTTTGTTGAAAACATAAATCCAAGAACCTGTGGTGTAGCTACATCTGTTTTTTTTGTTAATAGAATTTACAAGGTACGCAGTATAGGAATCAAACCTGAACAGCTTCATTGCTGGCATTTTTGGTCCATAATGAAAGCCTGTCTCCTCTCTGGCGAACACTTGCAACTACACCACATATCTCTTCACTGTCATCAAACTGCTCTCCAATAAGAGCCATCATCTGCTCAGAAGAAAATACGTAAAAACAAAATGAAGATTATCAAACATATTATCATCAAATTTACTTATAATTATCAGAACAAAATGAAGAAAATACGCAAGTACATATAAGTATCATTGAATTCACTATAGAAGAACTTCAAAGTTTATCCAGGGAATATTACAGTCTCAAGCCACATATTATCAAGGGTGGACTTTCTGTTGCTTGGAACAGTCCACTTGCCTCCATTTGCACACTCAGGATCTTCCCATTTTGGTTCAATCCCAGTTTTGAACAAATGAAAATCTGCATTCACAGTCAGCTTGCTTGGCTGGAATATCTGATCATACAAACTGCAAGAAGACACAAATTTCAATACAAATAACCAATCACCTCACCAGTAAAGCTGATGCTATTTTCTTCATCGATATATTTTCTTGGTAGAACTTTCCTCATTAACATTCATCTTCATACAGTTCAGTTTAAATTGATTGTTGTTATAGCACAAATATAGTAAAAAGGCAATGAAAGGGTAGACCATGATATTTTGATCTGGAAAGTTCAGACCAAATATATTCACAGATAACAGAAAGTTCTCTTTGTTCATATAAATACAAATGGAAATAAATTCCTACTGTTAGCGCTGCATTCGTCTGCATACACAAATCATTATCAAACACTAATGATTCCTACCATGACGATACCATCTTTGCAATATATCTTTGTTCTACATCAGCTAAACATAAGCATCTATTGAAAATGATTATTTAATTTCCTCAATATGTAGTCATCCCACTTCTTAAAATCAAGCAAAGTTTACCCTTAATCCAAAAGTATTAGTATAAGAAAGTTGCTTACACTCAATTCAGCATTTTCACTTCATGAACGTAATGCAGCACAGTGCACATTAGTTTATTCTTCACAACTCACGGCATCACACAAATAGACCAAATTCTACATTGCTAAGGCCTACAATATCTCATTTGGACGCGTACGAAGCAAAATTGAAGGTCAAATTAGCACGAATTAGGAATCGTGAATGCTCACAAGAACACCTATATCCATAGTAATTAGAAGTTTGTAAAGCAAAATATCGTAGGAGCCGATGATGCACAGCTCAATCAAAATGAAAGAAACTTACGAAACAAAAACAAATCAGAAAATCAATCAAGAGAAGCGGATTGAGCATAGAAAGAAAATATTAATAGGTCGGTTACCCCCAGAACTCCTCGACGGTGTCGAAAGTGTAGACCATGCGAAGAGAACTTCCCCAGGCGGCGCCCTGTTTCTTCGACTGATTGTCGAACCAAAAACTCCACTGCCTCTCCAGCTTCTGCGGCTGCTTAAGCGCCTCCTCCAACTGTACTTCCTCCGCCGGAAACTTAACGCCGCCAACCTCCACCGCCACCTCTGCTGCCATGGTTTACTTATCCGTCAACTCTCTCTGAAGAAGAAATTGGAAAATGCACGCGAACCCGAACTGAACATTCGCCCAAGAAAATCCCCTTTAAAAAGGAAATTAGTACACTGCAGTATTTCGAGCCTATATCTACGCCGTTGAATTGGTCGAGACTTGAAAGTCGTATCAACGGTTATTATAACGCTGGCCCGTAACCGGTCAAGGTGATCCGACAACCCTATTACCCGATCCGACCAAAGTGCATTACTTTACCCGATTAAATTCACATACTCTGTATTCCACTACTGATTTTGGCTGATTATTTTTCGAAGAATTCCTTGAACTACTCAAAACAACTTCTTATAGGATCATGAAACTCAAATTCCAGCATTGCACCAGGATAAATTCCAGCAATGATACAATAACTTACAAAATGAATCTTTGAAACATACAAGCTTAGAAGAAGTGATGATGCTGAATAGTACTTGGGTTTATTGAGATTAAAATGGGTTATGACAGAACTGAACTCATTGATCAAAAAACTCTTCAAGAGATGTGATAGAGAGGATTTGGAAGCTTGAATGTCCTTTCTCCGTGAGGATGGCCATGGAGGCTGCTCCATTGATCCCCAATTACACCCCAAATTCGATATCCATTTCCTATTAGTTTCTTCCTGATCTCTGCCTTGTAGTTCTGAATTTCCTTGAGTTCATCATCAGGTCCCCTATATCAAACAACATCAAGACATCAATCATTCATCTTCATATACATGAATTTACATTTACACTAGAAAAAGTATAGACCTTAGAATGAGACTAGCCCAGCCATGGAATCCGACATCAACCAAGTTGTCGGTTGTAGCCGATCTAAGATGCTCCCTTCTAGAAGAAACTAGAATGATCTGGATCCCCCTACTCTTAATTTCATTAAACAGCTTAAGTGTCTGTTCAATTGCTGGTGCCTTCCCTTGCCCCATCCACTCCTCCAATGAGGTCAAGTTCAGCTTCTCCCCTCTACAAAAGCAACACAAGATGTGTCGATGTGGGATATCTATCTATAAGTATCGATGTGGGATATTGATCTAAACGGTAACTTACCCATAGTTGTGCTTCTTGAAGTAGGGGAGTGTAGAGAGGAGAGTGTCATCAATGTCGAAAACCCAAGCATCCTTGCCATCATTCTCCAAGGAGCAGCTCTTGGTGAGGTAGATAACAGACAACTCCACAGCTAGCTCGACATCAACCTCGTACTGAGTCGATTTCATGTACTTACCAATGTAGGTAGTGCATTCATCAGGCACGATCTCGAAGCCGCGGATGTTGTTGAGTTCAACATTCATCCTCCAGGCCTCACAGTAGTTCTTGAGGTTGTACTTGAGATTCAGTAGCTGCATATTTTTGGCCTTTCTGTTCAAGATGTTCCAATCTGCACAAGCAAAGCTAGCAAAAAGGCCTAAAACAGTCAGTAAGAGCAAGAAAGCCTTCCCCATTTTGATTTTCAAAATGAAGGTTTTCTGCAATTTTCTCAAAAAATGAAGGCTTTCTCCTCTGTGATTGATTGGAATCTTTTGATTTTGAAAAGGGTGGACTTATGTTCACATGCTGTTGAGGTAGTGTTCATTGATGAATGTTAATACAAATAAGAGAGATCTGGCATTTGTAGTGTGGTGGATGATTGTATGTAGCATCAGCATGACACAAATGTTTTTTAATTATAATTTTGTATACTCACTCAGTGATCGTTGGCATTTAGGGGCATTGTTTGCACTTTCATTATGAGTTAGAGATGAATCATTCTTCATGGCCCGTCAGCATGCCTTAAATTACGGATTTATCACCATTTTGGAGTGACACTAAAGCCGTGAACTTTTACCAAAACAATAATATCCAATCATCATTTTTTTTAACTATTATTTTAAATTGTTTCCGATCTGGATTCAATATGTATACGACGTCAGAAAACGTTGAGTCCGCGTTTTTTTTTCTATGTTTTGGATTTTTTTCAAAAAAAAAAAATTTAATCTGTGAGACTTTTTAATTTCGTGTATTAAATAAATTTTTTTTTTTACTAAAACGGGTAATTTCGCGTATTAAATAAAATTTTTTTTTTTGACTAAAACGGGTAAGGGATTAGGAATGATCAACAGTTGGCCATCCTATGACATACTTTCGAATAGCTTGTCAGCACTATTAATTTTTTAGTTTTAAAAATTTTCCAAAAATATCCATATGTTGGAGCATTTTCCCAAAGAAAAAACACTAACTATAAACCAATGAAGAGTTTTTCTCCGGTTTACTAGAGAGATTGGTCAGTTGTGGGAAAATGTATTATTCTTTTAAGGGCATTTTTGATAAATAGGCCTTTTTGAAAAACGTAGTAAGTAGGCTCTTTAATTTTTTAATTAAGTAAACGTATACCCCAACCTTTTGTATTTATTTTCAAACTGTACACACTCTTAAACGTACCCCAACCTTTATTTTCAAACTGTACACACTCTTTTCTCAGGGGTACATTTACTAAAAACAAAACTAAAAAAGGCTAGTAAACCAAATTGTTTCTTCTCTTTTAATAGTGGATTTGTGAAGGGGAGTATAGAAATTCGATAGAAAAATGTTTGAAAAAATAACATAATTTTCAGAAGTGAGGATATTTTTAAAATAAAAGATAAAACATGATTTGTAATAAAATGTATCATAAATAAGATCAAGAGAGGGGGCGTAATTAACAATGATCAAATTTACCCATAATACATAATACTATGATGGTGTTAAATACTAGCAAGAAAAACCCAATTCGATGGTGATAGCGCAAGGTTTTAAAGTTTATTGTAAGTGAGCAAAAACTTGAGGTTTTCTTTTCACTTGAAGTTCAATATTGGATGTAACATGTAAAAAAAACAAAGAAACTGGGAACTGAACATGAACAAATAACAAAGAAGTATCCAATGGCCGATATAATTTGTCTTGCAATTGTCTCAAAGTTTTTAAGTTTAGGAACCAAAAACATGCCAATGCTAAGTCAGGAGAAGAATACTCCCAATGATCTTAAACAATGGCGTTGGCTGCACTTGCAATCCTAGGCCACAAATCGGCACATTCCTTCCCAATCGGGCCAGTAATAGCAGATCCTGCAGCAAATGTAACAAAACGAAATCAGGGACAACATACACTTCACCATATCATATTATCAGGTTAGAAGGACCTCTATCACTCTTTCTAGAAGCTAACCAAACACATTTTGTTGGATTACTATAATGCAATCAGTTTCCAATCATACATTCTAGAAGAATAAACAAACCCTAACTTAATGGCATCAAGAAGAAGAATTGAACATGAAGCTAAGGATATAGATATCATCAAGTTACTGAAATTACCTTTCATTTCACCCTTGGGGTTGACAATCACACCAGCATTATCTGAAAATCAAAACAATAAAGAACATTAGCAGCAGAAAAACAGTAGGGAAAGAAACCAAAGGATGTTACACATGAAAAAAAACAGCACTAGCCTTCAAAGTACATGAAGACACCGTCCTTTCGGCGCCACGGCTTGCGCTGCCTAACGATAACAGCAGGCATGACCTTCTTCCTAAGATCAGGCTTTCCCTTCTTGACAGTAGCCATAACCATGTCTCCAACACAAGCAGATGGCAGCCTGTTCAACCTACCCTTGATCCCCTTAACGGAGATTATGTACAGGTTCTTAGCTCCAGTGTTGTCAGCACAGTTCACAACTGCTGCCACTGGAAGACCCAGTGACATCCTGAACTTGTTACCCGCACTACCTCCACGCCCTACAATCCACCATACAATGAGATTCCACAAGCATCAATCAATGATCACAACCCACAAATAAGTAAATTGAAGTACAATTTATTGGTCATATTGTAATGCTTTAACGAAATAGGAAGAATTAAATTACAATGACTGAAGAAAGAATTCTGGAAGCTACATTGAAATACAGCTTGTACTAGTTTAAGTGCTTTAAGATGACAAGTTACAAAAGCTAAACACACATAACACACTTGAATCAGAACGTCAAGCAACTTTAGATAACACGTTCAGTCTGAAACCCATTAGTTCAGAAATCAGATGAGAATTTTGACTCCTACACGAGTAAGGGGAAATTGTAGAAATCACATCACGCTATATATGATCCTTCACGAAATGAGAACGGGGTGAAATCACAAAACAGATCGATCCATACAGAAAATGAAACTAAAAGCAGAAATTATCAAATATCTTCTATTACTCACCTCGCTTCGACATCTTGGAGGACGAAACACAGAAAAAACGAACGATGCCAAAGAGTTCTAGGGTTTCGGCTTTTCCTATTTAAGCGCTGTGAAACTACGTTTTGGGCTCATAAACTTCCACAGCAGGGCTCCAATCAAAGATATGGGCCGGGTCAAACCCAAAAAAATGGATATGGGTGGGTTTGCATTTATACAATAGAAAGACTATTTTGGGCAGAACCTAAAGCCCAATTTATATTATAAAAAATGACTAAGGATGATATAATTAATTTCAGTTTAAAACGGTAAATAGATAATAATAATGTAATGACCTTCTTCACCTAGCAACATAAAATTTCCTCTGGCGGCATGTATGGAAAAACTGATATTGGGAGGGTATCCCCAGCAATGGCCCACGAATTATTCCCGTCTCGGATGTAGAGCGGCGAAGCCAATCAAACCGGGAGTTACTTACCAACCTTTCAAAAAAAAAAAAAAATCCATTTTCGGCTGAAAGCCACTCTTGCAAAGTCTTTCTATATTTGGTTAAAGGCTACACCTATCTTGTTTGTTCGAAGGGTACGACATCTACGCTCATGCAATGCCTCATACACAGTCATCTGAATAGACGCATGCCAACTATTATTATAAGAGAACTCCACCAAATTCAAGTGGTCTAATTATACACTACCCCAGTCTAAGACACATGATCTCAACATATCCTCCAACGTGTGAATGGTCCTATCTAACTGTTCATCCGACTACGGGTGGTAAGTTATAGTAAAATGTAAATGAGCCCTCAATGCCGTATGTACTTGATCCCAAAATCTCGAGATGAAACGGTCATCTCGATCAGACACTATCGTTTTCGGCATTCCATTAAGTCTCACGATTTGGCGGACAAACTCGTCAAATAGTCTAGTCACCGGCCATGTCTCCTTAATCGGAAGGAAACGTGCGGTCTTTGACAATCTATCCATTGTGACCCGAATGGCGTCTTAACCCCTACTATTACGTAAATCCGTCACAAAAGCCATAGAGATGTCCTCCACTTACACACCGCCCCAAAGAGGTTGTAATGTCACGCGGGGTCTTTGGTGCTCTATTATTTTTTATTTATTTTTACCTGCTACCAATGAACATGGTCACATTTGGCTTCATTATATGCCAACAACAATGCTCTCTGAGGTCCTTATACATCCTATTCGATCTTGGGTGGACCGAATATGGAGTAGCATAAGCTTCTTGTAGGGTCCTCTGCCTCAAATCCTCACCCTTAGGTATATATATTCGGCCTTGAAATCTCAACACTCCATCTAACCCAAAGTCAAACCTTGTAGCTCTAATCTCATCAATCCTCTAGTACAAACTTCGAGTCTATTTGTCGTCCTCTAATTTCTTCTTGATTTCTTTCAACAAACTAGACTACTACTCCAAAACACACAACTGACCTTGGTATCTAGGGGGTCATACCTCAATACCGAGAGCAATCAGGTCTCTTAGTAGATTCGGTCTCTTAGTCAATTGTATCAACATCTTTTCTCGATAGATCTTTCGGCTTAAAGTGTCGGCAACCATGTTCACCTTGTCGGGGTGATACGAGAGCTCCATATCATAGTCTTTAATTAACTCTAGCCATCTCTTTTGTCTCATGTTGAGCTCTCGTTGGGTAAAAATGTACTTGAGGGTATTGTGGTCAGTCATGATCTGACGTGATTCTCCGTAGACATGGGTCCCAAACCTAAACCTACGGTTTAGGTTTGGGAACCGGAGGGTTAAGGTTTGGCCAAAGGCCAAATCTAAACCTAAACTGGCCCAACTCAAACCGCCGGTTTAGGTTTAACCTAAACCGGCGGTTTGACACATTATTTTAAAAAAAATTAAAATGCAACGTCTTTTTTGACTAAACCGTCGGTTTAACCGACGGTTTAGTCAAAAAAAATTTAGAATAATTAAAAAAGGGTTTGAACCGTCGGTTTAGGTTTGACCGAGAGCCAAACCTAAACCTAAACCGTAAACCTCCGGTTAGACCAAACCGGCGAACCTAAACCGCCGGTTTGGTCAAACCGACGGTTTAAGCCGGTTCACAAACCGCCGGTTCGGCGGTTTGGTTTGAACCGGACCCAAGTCTAATTTCCCGTATAAATAATGAAGCTAAATTTTCAAGACGTGCACCACTGCTGCTAGTTCCAAGTCACGGGTCAGATAATTCTTAGCGTGCACCTTCAGCTTTCGCGATGTGTAAGGAATCACCCTATTCTTGTGCATAAGAACACCACCGAGAGCCATCCTAGATGCATCACTATAGACTATGAATCCGTCAATTCCGCTCAGTAACGCGAGGATCGGGGCAAATGTCAACCCTTTTTCAGTTCCTCGATGCTTCTTTAGCAAGGCTCAGTCGAAACAAACTTGTTACTCTTTCGGAGTAGGCTAATCATAGGTTGAGCAATTCGGGAAAAACCTCCACAAAACGCCAGTAGTACTCAGCTATCCAAGGAAACTACGCACCTCCTTCACATTCTTGTGTGTTTCCCAAGATGCTATTGTTTTGATCTTCATAGGGTTCACCTTAACCCTTCTGATGACATCACATGTCATAAGAAGGTCACCTTTGACATCCAAAAATCGCACTTTGACAAAAAAAAACCCTGATGTTGCCTTAGCACACCCAACATTGTTCTCAAGTGGTCTGCGTGCTCTTCCCTACTCCAAAAATACACCAAGAATTCATCGATGAATACTACCACAAATCGGTCCAAGTATTCATTAAAGTTGTAGTTCATTAACTTCATGAACACTACAAAAGCATTAGTAAGCCCAAAAGGCATTACAACACACTCATAATGGATATAACGGGTACGAAAAGCTTTCTTCGGATTATCCTCTTCCCGAACTTTCAACTGATTATTTAGATCTCAAATAAATCTTAGAGAAAACCACCACTCCTTGCAGTTGGTCTAACAACTCCTCAATCCGGGGAGGTGGGTACTTGTTTCTAACCGTGACCTGATTAATATCTCGGTACTCAATCATAACCTCTTAGATTCATCCTTCTTCTTTACAAACAACGCTAGAGCTCCCCATGGTGATATACTCGGTCTCACTTGCCCTTTCTCCAATACTCATTTAGTTGGGTATTGAGTTCCTTCGTTGTTGTGTGGGTCATGCGATAAGTAGCATATGAGATTGGCCTCGTATCTCGTTCTCAATCAATGCTAAAGTTCACAACTCTCCTAGGAGGCAATCCGGGCAGATCTATTGCAAACACATCCTCAAACTTCTGTATCACTAGAATCTTTGTCACCTTTAACTTGCCCGTTCTTGTAGAGCGTAACACCAATATCCAACATATGCTTTCTTAAGGGATTTCACCTATTGAATAGCATGAGGTGCTGCTTGTGATATGGTAGGATTTAAACAGTGACACTCATCCAAGCCCTAACTCAACCTCCCCTCCTTGTGCTCTTGTGATAGCAGGGACCTTTGATGAAAGCCGTCAACCATTGGTCCGGCCCAAACTCACGTAACACCCAACGGTCTCTAACAATATCAACTGTTCTTTGTAACTCCCCATGCTCTGGCGGGAGTGGCATACGTATCGTTGGCATGTTAGCAGTCGGTGTTTGAAGAGGCAGCGTCATTCTGCGGGATATTACCGTCTCAGATCTATGAGAAAAATCACGGGACGGAGTTGGTATCTCTCTTCCCTCACGTATCCTCCCAAGAATATCATCAACTGTCTCTTGTAGCATAGTCTAAAAAGCTGGGTTGTTTGGGGACGCTCGCCCTTATGCAACTTCAGAGTGGCTCCTCTCAAATGGGACCACACTCTCACTGACTTCATTCAAGTGCACCCCTTCTTGTGGGCCGACAAACAGTATATCTCTGTATCTTCCTCGACCTCGGCCGCGACCTCTTCCCCTACCCCGTCCTCGGGGTGTGAAAGACTCAATATCTCCAAAACGAGTCATGAAAGAAATGCGCAATTATCGGGTCAACTATACATCCAAAAAAAAATTTCTAACAAGGTCATATCACTAATTAATTACTTGAGTTCCGAAACTCGATGGTGAAGACTTCCGTGCCTTTCTAACCCAACCCGACTATGCAACATGTTTTTCAAATGTCAAGGATGCACCCTTCAAATTTGTAAAATAAACAAAAATTGAGATTTAAAAATCTCAAAATTCTTAAAACATCAAAACTCGGACTGAGATTTGCTTAGACTGGATTTTCACGTCGAAGTTCAGGGTACAAGTGCCCTTGTTGTCAACCTATGCTCTGATACCAAGTTGTAACGCCCCAATTTTTAGTAAACTGAGACGCCACTAGGTTTGATTAACACATTGGAATCCTCAATAATAGTATGACAACAACAACATCAATTGGACCTTTCAACAAGGACACGACAAAAAAAAAAGGAAAACATCCAACCTGATTATAAGTAAAAGAGCGGAAAAATGATAATGCATGCAAACAACCTAGGAAAACCAAGAATCATGTTCGCTTCAAAAGGTGTGTGTGCAAAGAAGTCTTAAATTTATATCCTGAATATATACCTATCGATAAGCGAACTTGCAGTGGACGAATCTATCGTAGTAAGGGTTAATATTCCGGAGTCGATCTCAGGGATTTGGTGAGAATAAATTCAACAAAGAAATCTTACTTAGCAAGCATGCAATAACAATGATCAAAAACAAAGACAAGAATATATGATATGATTGAGGAACGCAGATTCTAGAGGTCAAGGTATCCAGTTGTGGTTTAGACTCAAGATTTCTAAAGGATAAACATGGACAAAACTGAGGTTGCGAAGTGAAGGTATTTCTACGATGGGATAGATCACCGGGTAAGTCTCACCATCCACTATCCCAAACCAAAGATCTTATCACCGGGTAAGTCTCAAGGAACTAAGAAAATGAACTATCAACTCAAACCAACATCACTCACCTAAAGGAACAAAACTAACTATCACCAAGTAAGTCTCAGGTTAACTCTCAAAGGTATGACGAATGCACACTCAAACCCTAACAAAGGAGAAACCTTTGTTACCTAACACTCATCATCATCGGTAAACAAGCTAAGGAATCACCGGGTAAGTCTCTTCATAGGCTTGCGTATAAACCAGGAAAGGTGCAACAAGGATAGGATTTGGCAACCTATACCTAAACTCAAGATCGGGCAAAGCAGTAGACGATCTCGTGTAGTTCTTATCGATCTCGGTCAAGATGACTCCAAGAACAGCCTGAGACGGGTTTCGGTTTAGGCCCTAGGGTAAACTCAAGCTTTCAGGGTCCACTCAGATAAAGATTCATTCTTTCATCGTCTATACCACAACCTTCAACTAATCACCCTAGAATTGCAGGGGTTTTAGCCAACAATCATCGTGTTCAAAGCAATATCAAATAATCAATCAAGAAGCCAAAAAAAGAGGATAAAACAACCAACAAAAGTATCTCAATAATCAAAGGCAAACAAACCAACAATCGTATCAACAATATGTTCTAGAAAGTATGACAATTACTCACAATTACTTCCCAATAAAATCTCACAAATCTCTTCTCTTCCTTGAACCCTAAGTAATCCTTCCTTAGATCTCTTTCCTTCTAATAGCCGTCAAAAGTCTTTTGACGTTCGTCGTGATCTCTAGGATCCAACCTTCTTTTCTTCACATTCACCTTCCATTCTTATAGAAAAAATTTAGGTCAAATAAAATCTTATTTCCCTTGGGTTGTGGGCCTTCGACCTCGAGTCAGGCCCAATAGGCCATCTTGGTCGAGGTGCATGTCTGTATCGGTCCGAGATCAATAGTGAACTACGTGCATGCCTTCGTTTCTTCAACTGAATCCTTTCTTCATCCTTCCAACATAATTCTTGCCTTTCTTCTTGTCCTTCCCAATGTTCCATAATGTAGCTTCATGGCTTCCTTTGACTTTAATGCTCCGATTCGTTCCAAAATACGCCTTATTCAATACAATTACAATCAAACGTGATGTAGACCTCGATTATTGCAAAGTAAACGAATAATGACATATTCACCAAGAATATGTACTCATGTATGCAGAATAAAGATGAGAAATTGTCAAAACCATATCCGAAATATAGACAATAATTCATGCTAACGCCAAAACCATATCCGAAATATAGACAATAATTTATGCTATCAAATCACAACAGCCTTAGACAAGGTTCAACAAAAGAAAACGTATTCTACTCAAATAAAGCAAAAGTATATCAAACATAACCATCAAAGGTTCTAACATCAAGAAAAGAACCTAACAACAAAATCGGGAAGAAACCCGTTAGCTAGCGTTCTCAGAACTAGGGTCAAGCCCTAAAAACGGACTATGCATGAATAGCTTATGTAGAGAGAACAAAAATAGTAAAAAAAAATGTAACAATGCAATAAAAGTAAACATGATAATGCAATAAAGACATGACCATCTTACTACCAAACACCTCTCATATATGAAGCGTATAACCTGCAACACCTTTTAAGGCAAATTTCAAGAAAAATGCTCTGAATAAATAAATAAAGTACTAAACCAGTATTATAATGTCAATAGTAAAGAGAAATGCATTATGATGTTGTGCATAATATGATCATGGTATGCTTATGAATGCAATGTCATGATGCATCCTCTCTATCAACTCTCGATAACGTGGTAATGCGGTAGTGATCTCTCATGTCATACGTGCCCCTCCGCCATCTAATGGTTACGGAAATCCGTGGTTCCGACTCCCATTTTTTGTTCGTTCTTCTTTTCCCGGCTCGGTCCCTACTAGGGCACCGTCCAAAACATGAATGCATGTTTTCCTATGGTATATATATATATGAAAGTGGTTCCCACCACGTCGTATGGACATGCATGAGACATCGATCCCCCATCAAGGTCACCAACCCATGCCCTATACCGGTAGTCACCATTTGTAAAATAGTCAATATCTAACATACGTATAACCAAACCTATTGATATATAACAATAATGATATGCACTACTTTTAAAACGAAAAATAATCTCGCTCTAACTACATGCTACCACAATGCAAAATCTGTACAGAACGACAACTAAGTAAGTCCGGAGACTCACCTCGTTAATCACAAAGCACACTCCCAATGATACCTCTTACAACTGTCTCAAACCAACCTTTAACCTAAACACAAATTGACATACAAATGTCAACAATAAGCCAAAATATATCCATCGATTCATATTCTTCTCTCTAACGAACAACCATATTAACAACCATAATATTCCCCAAAACCATGATATAAAAACCATTCACAAAAATTTCGTAGCACAATCGTCTCATAAGCATACAACTAGTCCATGATTATCCGATAATTTCCACACTTATTCCGACCATCACCAAAATCATCAATTCATGGCACCTAAACATTCATAATTACTAAATGCATGAATAAGTTTAACGATTCCAAAGTAAATAGAATACTTATAATAATAGGTCAACTCCACCCAAAAATAAACTTCATCAAACATCAACTAATTTCATAACACAAATTCACCAAAAAACAATTGCTTGCATATGCCCCAAACACTCACGCAAGAACAATACACATCACCTTAATATCAAGCTAAACATACATTACGAATCACATTCAACCATCCTTTACCACATAAATTACACGTCCAATTACACATACATATACACAAGCCAACACGTGTAGGGTTTACTTGTATAACCAAAAACCTCACCCAAAAGAATCTCAGATCTGGAACAATCAAGAGCAGTAGTGACTAGGCGGGTGCAAGGGGTCATCGACGTCGGAACTTATAGGTGATGGTGTGTAATATCCGGAATTTTTATTCCGTTATTCCGAATCAATTCGGACCTCGAGCCGTTGACGGTTTCCCATTCTATCTAGTATTTCTTTCTTCACAAATTTTATCATTTTATGTAGAATTTAATTCACATAAAATGATAGAATTATATCAAACCCTAATTCTTATAATTATTTATCATTTTATGTAGAATTTAATTCACATAAAATGATAGAATTATATCAAACCCTAATTCTTATAATTAATTCTTAACGACGACTTTAGGCGAGATCATGACAGAGCTGAGACGAGGTCATGACGAAGCCCGACAACTCTGTGACGAAGTCATGCATGGGCCTGACAAAGCCATGACGGGTTTTTGACAAGTTTCGACAAAACTTTCAGCCCAATCTTTTTCTTACCTTACTTCAGCCCAACCTTTTGCCTATGTTTTCAGCCCACTCTCTTCCTCTTTTATTTCACCTTACCTTTGCCTCCTTATTCCAGCCTATGCCCTGAAGGATGACAAGCCCGGCAGCTCGAGCAACTCTCGTGTAGGAAGCCCAGCAGGCCCGCTTACCTCACGCCAGCCCAGCTGCAGCGCCTAACCCTACGCTCTCCTTTGTTTCACGTGAGGAAACCATCAGCCCATCCCCTCATGCGTATAACCATTGAAGACGACGTGCCTCGCCACCCTTCGTTCATCTCGTCCTCCTACACGCAGCAGCACGACCATCGATATCGGCACCCTCCTTCCGTGTCTCCTCAGGCAGTGCCGGCCCTAATAAGAGCTCCTCCACGCAGCCACCAATTCTTCTACCTTGGACCGTCGCTAGAGAAGCCTCCCCTTGTACCCGACAGCAAGGCAAGGCCGCATCTGCTGCCTCGTCTTTCACCGGCTAGAGAACAACGAACCACCTTCTGCGGTTGCGAGCCCAACTGCCAAGTGCCTGCTCTTCGATCTCTGCGTACGTGCACTAGGTATGTCCTCCTTCTCCCTCTCTGTCCTTCTCAGCCTTCTCGTTTGTCTATATCTAACCACCTATCCATGTGTGCCTGCATCTATATGAGAGTCTGAGTGTGGGTGTTATTTGTCTCCCAACCCGCAGTAGTGAGTATCGAGCCCACACAGGAGCACCGCAAGAACGGGTCTCTCCTCGCCTTCTGCAACCGTCTGGTGTCTGCATATTCCTTCACACAGCAGATCTGTGTCTGATGCCATCCCTCCTGACCACAAGTGCCTCATTTCCCAGCCACTGGTGCGTCCTAGTGACAGTTTCCGATTCTTCTTCGTCCTCTTCCTACTCGTATTATTTGAGTTGGTCGAGTATATCTTGTTGGGTAAACATCTTCCCTCCCTTCTCTACATTGCACCCTCTCTATATATGTGCTGATGTGAGCCCATTTGTATTTTGGAACCTGCATAACAGCCCTCGAAGATGGCTCGTGGAGCTGCTGCGTTTTCTGGGTTGTAAAGTGATGAACAGTCAACTTCGGGACCATTTTTGGGTAAGCTAGACTTCTTCTTTTTGGTTGTTTTTCGGATATGTTATAGTTAGTATTTCATAGTAGATCATACTGAAATTGTAGAGGAATCCGAGTTACAGTTTAAGAGTTATGACGTCCCAAAGTAGAGACTTTGAACAGTTTATAGGTTGTGCTGAGTTTTGTCAAAAACAACTGCTTGTGACACATTTTTGTGTTACAGATTTGATAAGGTTATATTCCTCGGTTAGACTTGAATTTTGGATATGTCATAGTTAAGATTTTATAGTAGAACATATCAAAATTTGGGATAAATTCAGCGAGTGGTTTAGGAGTTATGATTTTTTTAAAGTTGAGACATGTGTAGTTTCTAGGTTGTTGAAATATTCTAATTGTTAAAAAGAAAACTGCTTGTGATGCAGTATTGTAAGATAGATTTGGAGGGATTATCAACCTCTTTTGGACGTGATTTTTGGATATGTTGTTGATGGATACATATAGGAGCATGTGGTAAAAGTTGACAACGGTCCGTTGGGTTAATCCAAATTTAGGATATTCCGAAGTTGGGTATAAGTATATTTTAGTTTAGAAGAGTTGTGTTAGGTTTTAAGTGTCGATCAATCTTATGCGTTTATGTTCTTGTGAGGATGTTGAGCCTAGAAGTCTAAGGACTTCTAGTTGACTAGAGTGTTGTTTGATTCGTGTGCCTTGTCTTGAACAGGCGTTGTGCATTTTCCCGAGAGGAACTTGAGAGTGCGCTAATCGGTTGCGCTTGGAGACTGGTAAGTCCACGGACTTACTTAGCTGGCTTCTTGTATGAGTGTAATGTGTATGAGTGGTGTTTGTTAGTTATGATAAATAACGAAACCGGATTAGGCAGACTTTATTATTTACATAATTGACCCAAGTGTATGATAACGGGTCGTGACATCATCTGCCTAGCTCTTGCGAGAGTCTAGGAGGTTCCCTACGACCAGCCCAGTCAGGTAGACGGTCAAATGCATTAGTACCATTCCGCGTTGGTAAACGGGGACAGGGGCGAGGTTTGGGAATCCCTCGTGTCACAAAATAAGTATCATTAGTAATGACATATCACCTAATTAAAGATAATAAAAGAATTGACTATTACATGTTGATTGTGTATGATGTGTGATTGTGCTTTTACCTTTATACTTATGCATAGAATGTTAGCTAACGGTTTTATACCGCTTGTAGATGCCTTGCAGGTTAAGACAGTTGTAGAGAGATCCGGGGGGAATGGTCAGCCGGGTCCACGTACTCATTTAGTTGAGAACGAGGTTGTCTTATGTACTTCATATGCGTCGTTTTAGTATCTTCGCTTTGTAAGGTTGATACATATTTTTCATGTATATATTGTTTAAAGTTTTCAAATGTTTTAATACTTTTGTGCCTTGTTGTAAGATCCTAGTAAAATTGTTGTCAAACTAAGGTCGGGACCCATTGTGAGGTCCTAACCAGTAGCTCCCCGAGTTCTTAGAATTTGGGGTGTTACATGGTGGTGGAAACTCAGCGGCAATAGAGGGCACACAAAGAGATGGCGACAGCTTCAGCGCCAACACAGCAGTGCTTGGCGAGTGTGTCTTCCCTAGCATTGGAACCAGTGGTCGTCTACTCATGTGACGAGGTCGTCCCGATTCGGTGGTGGTCCAACACCAGAGCAACGATTCTTCATCTGTACCTTGGCCGTCGGAAAAGAGCACGACATAAGAGTTTGAGAGGGAGGAGTTACGGGAAAAGGGAGGTTTTGGGTGAGAGAAAGTTGACGAGGGTCTGTGTGGTGGCGGTTGAGGACTCCGACGTGAGGCGTTGTGAGAGATAGGGGAGAAGGAGAGATCTCAGGTGAGAGAGGGATGGATGGGTGAGGCGGGTGAACAACTATGTGTGAGAGAGATTAGGGGGAAGGGAGAGTTTATGTTAGGTTAAAAATTAGGATTAAAAAGGTGAGAACGGAATCTGGTTTACGGAAAAAAATCCGACCCGTCGACTAGAAAAAATCAGATAACAAAATAAAATATAAATCCGATTTTCCCGACAATAACGAAAATGTTACACCACCACAATTAAAATAAAAAATCAAATTTATATAAAACACGACTTTACAATTTATCTATTTTGCAATTTCACCCCATCCTCAACTCGTAAATGATTGTTTTCGCATCCTCCATTTTCTTTGATTTCGTACCATTGTAATTCTCTCTTATTATGTTGTAAAGGAATGTTTATGGTTAATGATTTAAGGTTACAATTCTCTCTTACTACGTTGTAGTTTTTGAAGCAATGTTTCTGCTTAATGATTTAAGGTTTAAATTTAGGATAATACATACTGTCTATTTATAATATATTATACTTGAACTTAACCAAAATGACAAAAAATGTATTATTTGTATACTTTTTAGAATCCCTATTTATAGAAGTTCTAAAACTATCAACTTTAGTAACTAATTGACGTGGGATAACAAAATTTCTCAAAAAATTTAAACTAAATAGGTCAGGTTGATAATCCTTTAATAAAAAAGAAAAAATCGTCCCAAAAAATAAAATTCTGGGTACGATTACTTAACCAAAAGTAATATGAAATTATTTTCGTTCCATTTGTTTTTATTTAAAAAAACATCCCAAAAATAGATTGGTTATAACACTAAAAGTAACGTCAAATCGTTCCAATAACAGATTGTTAATTTAATAACAAAAGATTCTTTGGTTTAAAAAATTGTTTAAAAAATAAAGATTTATTGGCTAAAAAATTATATGAATTCCATTTCAATACTGATTCGACAACGCGCCACAACAACATTTGTGATTTGTTTTAGTATCCTACTTACATGTAAGATTGAGTTTTTTTGAAATAAATGTAGCCATCATTAATGCACATTTTGGATAATTTATACATTTTTAACAATCATTATATATCTCATTTATATACCTTCTCTATAATACATATATTTATCTCAATGAATGCATTATACATTTCAATTCATTTTGATTCTTACCTCATTCCAACCCATGTATAAAAACACATATTTTTGTAACACATTTTACAACTTATAAAATCTTCTCGAAATTCCTATTCATGTAAGACTATAAAGTATTTTGTTTACCATTTTATCTTCCTAAATCACAGTCTTGGATGGCCCTTGGTGTAACTACCATCAATCACTACATTCTTGATTTTGTAAGACAACATGACAAGGGTAATTTTAGTCATGATACTACTGATCCTCTTTTTCTGGCATCGGTTCAACAATTTAGTTGCGGCTTCCGGTCGAAAGAGATCTGCAATTTATGGTTTTTGAACCAATCTAAAGGCATAATATGTCCAAGTATTTACCATATTTTGACCACTTTACCACGGTTTGTGAGCTGCGATAACCCACATTTTCATGGTTGGACTCACCAAGTCCATTTGCCTCTCAACTTTAAGTCTAAAAACAAAATTCGTCGGGCACAATCCACTGAACGAGGACTGGAACCCTGTCAATTCTATACTACCAAGTCTTCTCTTTTTTGTTTAAGTTGTCTTGGTTCTCATCAATTCAAGTCGAACTTTCGATCTACATTGATTTCCACCCTTGATTATGAACATCATTCTCTCTTAGAGAAGCCTACAAATTTATCACAAAAATATAACCTATTTTTTCAATTGTTGGTTTTTATGAACTATGATTATTTATACAAATATATAGTAAAGTGCTGGTTAAAAAAGCTAAGCTACGTGGTTTTACCACCTTCCAAAGAAGAACTAAAAAATGTTATTTATGATAATTAGTTTTTGGAATATTAGAGGAATGGGCCGGAGTAACCTCTGGATAAACCTCGAAGCGGTTTGTAAAATTCACAAGATTAATTATCGCCCTAGCATAAACAAAATTGGAAAAACCATCAGATGAAAAACTTTGAAAGTTTGTTGGGTTTGATAATATGATATATTGTCCGGCTAGGGGCAGGGCCGGAGGCTTATGTCTTCTATGGAAAGAGTTCCAACTCAGAAATCTAACCATTTCTTTTAAATTAAAAAATGAAGGATTTATCTACATAGAATTCTCTTGCAAAATAACGGATCATAAAATAAATATCATTTTTGCGAATGCTTCCCCTCAAGAAGCTTCAAAAAACCAGTTTTGGGATTCTCTATCCAAGTTCATCCTTGACTCTGATCTTCCTTGTCTCCTTCTCGGAGACCTAAATGAAATTCAACAACATTCGAAAAAACTTGGTGGTGCCACAATTAATTCAAACAGATTTAATAGACTTTTGAACTTTAAAAACATTTGCAATCTTGAGGACGTGCCAACCTCTGGTAATTCCTTCACGTGGAGGAAAAATCATAGCGGGTCTTATAACATTCTTGAGAAGTTTGACCGTGTTTTGGTACACAACCAAATACTTCAGTGGTATCCACTTTTAAAAACAAAAAACCATGCATTTACCCCATCAGAACACTGTCAAATTTCACTTGATATATCTAACTCAAATACTTTCACACTCCAACCCTGTAAAATTTAAAATGATGTGGACTAAACGTAAATCTTTTGAAAATTTAGTTAAACAAACATGGCGTTCCCAATTCAGTGGTAATGAAATGTATAATCTCACTAAGAAAACTCACCTCATGAAAACAAAAGCAAAAGAGAGGAGTAAAACAAACTTTGGTAACATATTTAAACAATTTAAGGAGATTGAAGTAAAACTCGAAGAAGTTCAGAGCACTAATCAACCCACCCTAAACCAAAGAGATGACCTTTTACAAAGGAATCTATTAACTAAACAAAACCGCTTACTTGCCTTCCACCAGAGATATTGGAGACAAAGAACAAAAAATAATCATTTGAAAAATATTGATTCAAACTCAAAGTACTTCCACCTCATTGTCACGGGAAGAAGAAACCGCAAAAGCTTAAAAGAGCTTACAACTACAAATGGGATTGTGATCTCGTCTGAAAGTGAAATCCGATATGAAGTTAGAAAGGAGTTTATTGACAAATTTTCTAAAACACAAATTAACAATGCTTTATTAGAAGAAAAACTTATACTGATTAAAAACAAGGTTAATAATGAAGACAACATAAAACTAACAAAAGCCCCTAATAATGCTAAAATAAAAAATGCCATTTTCGACATTGGTTGTGACAAATCTCCGGGTCCTGATGGGATGCCCGTTGGCTTTTACCAAAAATATTGGCACATTGTGGGAAACGATGTCATTAAAGCTATAAGGAACTTCTTTAGGAGTGGCAAAATGCTCAAACAAATAAATCACACGTTTATAACCCTTATCCCAAAGACTGATAACCCAACAACTATTAACCATTTTAGACCTATTAGCTTGTGTTCTACGGTATACAAAATTATAGCAAAAATCATAACAAATAGAATGGAATCAGTTATGTCTAAACTCATTCACCCACTCCAAGGCGCCTTTGTAGCAAATCGATCAATCAACGATAACATTCTCATTGCACATGAGATCTTCCACTCTTTCAGATCCAAAAAAGACAAGGAAGGATGGGTGGCTATTAAACTCGATATGAAAAAAGCTTATGACCAAGTTTGATAGAAATACGGGCGATCTAGATCGAGGAGAAACTTCAACTACTTCTTCTTGATCGTTCAAATCGGATCAAACTTAGAATTTGGGTGGCGGAAGCGTTTGGTTGATCCTTCAAAAGGATCCTCAAATATGAAGACTTGGATCAAAGACTAGATCCAAGATAGAATATTTAGAGGGTGAAAGAAGAAGTGATGCCTAAACCAAGTAAGAGGGTTTTCCTTCTCAACACTTGGATTCAACTTAGACATGCTTTTACAAATGAGTCAAGCCATCCTTATATAGTGGATGGAGGCTAACCAAAGGTTCAAACATAAATGACGGAATTAAAGTCGGAATTAAGTTCCGAATATGAAAAGCCTAAAATATGAAAGGTCGGAATTTAATTCACGGAATTAAGTTCCGGAATTAAAGTTTCGAATATAAAAAGACTTATTATTAAATAGCCGAATAATAATAAATGTCTTCAAAATATGCGGGTCCTTCAAGCCGGAAACATGGATGTCAATGTCATCGCCATCCGGAGGCGTATCATTCTCCTCCTCTTAAATGTGAAACGTCCTCGTTTCACCGTCAAAAAAGAAAGGAGTCACTTGAGGAACAAGACCCTTGAAATGCAGCAGTGGATGCACAATGTCGGAGTCGGGCGGCTTCGACTTGGATTCAACTTAGACATGCTTTTACAAATGAGCCAAGACATCCTTATATAGTGGATGAGGGCTAACCAAAGGTTCAAACATAAATGACGGAATTAAAGTCGGAATTAAGTTCCGAATATGAAAAGCATAAAATATGAAAGGTCGGAATTTAATTCACAGAATTAAGTTCCGGAATTAAAGTTCCGAATATAAAAAGACTTATTATTAAATAGCCGAATAATAATAAATGTCTTCAAAATGTGCGGGTCCTTCAAGCCGGAAACACGGATGACATCGCCATCCGGGGGCGTATCAAAGTTGATTGAAATTTTATTCTCAGAATTTTGGAAAGACTCGGATTTAACAACAAATTTGTGGGATGAATCAAGGAATGTATTTTCACTATATCCTATTCTATCATAGTTAACAACGGTCCCACAATCCAATTCTTTCCTGAAAAAGGACTCAGACAAGGTGACCCTCTTTCTCCATATCTCTTCATCTTGGGAGCGGAAATTCTAACTCAAATGCTTCAAGATGACTGCAACAACTATGTTAACCATATTGGTTTCTCTGTTTGCAGACAAGGAACTCCAATCCCTTTCTTATCCTTTGCCGATGACATGATTATTTTTGCTAAGGTGAACTCCGACTCTTGTCATAGATCAAAACTAATTCTGGATATGTATTATTCCATCTGTGGACAAAAAATCAACTTCCAAAAATCTGCTTTCCAAACAACCAAAGATACCAATGATAACAAAAATAACCCAAATAAAAAATATGTTAGCAATGAATCATACCAAATCTCTCGATAAATACCTAGGATGTCCTATCATTAACGGAAGAGTGACAAAAGATATTTTCGGGGATATAAAACTTAAGACGAAACAACAACTTATGAAATGGAAATCAAACTCTTTATCGCAAGAAGGTAGAAATACGCTCATCAAGCATAATCTAGCGTCTAAACCAACTTTCACTATGCAAAGCTTTATGCTACCAACCTATAATCTCAACCG
The DNA here is from genome assembly GCA_033239045.1 of Fagopyrum esculentum. Classification (NCBI taxonomy): domain Eukaryota; kingdom Viridiplantae; phylum Streptophyta; class Magnoliopsida; order Caryophyllales; family Polygonaceae; genus Fagopyrum; species Fagopyrum esculentum. The sequence goes on from BSUD01000005.1 coordinate 141,795,106, forward strand.
AACTCGACAAAACATACAAAAAAATCATCTTGAATAAAGGAGACAAGCATAGGGCTATCATTAGCTGGGATGTGATATGCAACTCTAAGAAAAATGGGGGGCTTGGACTTAGGAAAGGTCAAACTACAAACAAAACATTACAAATGAAACTTTTATGGAAAATTCTAGCAGAGCCTCATAACATCTAGGTAAAGATTATCAATGAAAAGTACTTAAAAATACCAATATCTTGAATTACCAAAAGAAAGAATCAACATCTTAGCAATGGAATAATCTTATGAAACTAAAAACCGAATTCAAAGAGGGTCTTATCTGGCAAGTTGGCAATGGTAAGACTATCAACTTCTGGCATGACAACTGGCTAACGACTTCTCCACTAATAAAAATGACACAAAATACCAACCTTATTGACACAAGCATCAAAGTAAGTCACTTCATTAACAACTTAGGACAATGGGATATCACTAAAATTGATTATGAACTACAACACTATGTTAACCAAGATATCAGGGAAAAAAAATAAAGGAAACAATTATACCAAACAATAAAATTCAAGATAGACTTTATTGGAAATGTAGCAAAAACGGATGGTTTTCTACTAAATCTGCTTCCGAAATGATTGAAGCGCGGACGAATATTACCCATAATTATGCATGTGAATGGATTTGGAATTTGGATACACAACCAAAAATTAAAAATTTTCTTAGGAAAATCTCACAAAACGGAATTTCAACAAAAGCCAAGCTCGACGAAAGGCGGTTGTTGTCACGCTAGGAAATAGCACAAAAAGCTTTACATTTATAACTCGAACTAAATCCTAAACTACCTAGCGAAACCCGCAGTGTACGGGTCGTTTTGTAGAAGGGATAGTATTCCGAGGTCGAACTCAAGGACTGAGGTGAAACTAAGTCATTCAATGATCGAAAATAGTGTGAATCTAGACTAAGATAAGATGAGGAATAAAGAAAATGGAAAACACAATGTTTTTGGAGGTTTTTGGGTGATCAAACAAGATCACAAGTATGTGAACACAATCAAGCAACACAAACACACACTAACACAAAAGATAGGAGAATGGAAGTAACAAAACGGATTCTAGAGTTTGGAAATTCGGTTATGGCATAGACTCAAGCTATCTATTCATTTCCCGGATTAACTATGATATGTTGGGATTAAGCGTTTCTAGATTGGGATCAATTACCGGGTAGGTCTCATGGTCCACTAGTCCATTCCTAAGGTCTCATCACCGGGTAAGTCTCTAAGAACCTAAGGATAGGAATTCTACACAAACCGGATTGTTACCTAGGGGTCTAACCTATCCTTACCGGGTAAGTCTCGGAAAGGGAAGTCCTAAACAACTATCCTAGCACACTTAGTCCAATGGCGGCTTGTGAGGCTCACCACTACCTAGGGTTTGTCATCTTAGGTATCTAAGATCGGAAATCATCGGGTAGATCTCTTCCCTTACTTAGGTTGATAGCATTAGGTGATCCTAAGCTAAATTAAACTCAACAAACACTAGGATTTCAACAACACAAGTCATCCAAGGGTAAAAATCTAGGTTCATCCTATCATGCTTCTAGCCATAACCCTTCTTTCCTTACTCTAGAATCGCAACCTATCTAGCCAACAACATTCATTTCAAGATCAATCTCCACAAATAAATCATGCTTGCAAGTCATGGTCAAATGATGAAGAACAATCCAAAGAAAAGACATTAAAAGCATAGAATAGAAATTACCAAATCCTTACAAGGCTCCAAGAGCTAATCCAACTTGACAACAATCGAAGCTTCACTCGAATCCAATCTAATCTTACTCTAAAACGAGAATCTACACTAATCTCTTCCAAGAACACCCCTAATGGGTGCTTGGAAGGGAGGCAACAATGGCCAAATGTTTTGGGGAAGAAAGGTAGGTCAAAAGAGAGGAGAAGGATCCCCAATTACAGCCTGCAAAATCCTTTAAATACCCACTAAGATGCAAGAGCAATGGAAGAGATCGTGGCCAGCTGTCGATGTGGTCCTGGCAAGAATCACGGTCATAACCACGGCTGTGGAAAGGGCCTAGACCGTGGTTTTGTCCAGAAGCCTCTCCTAGGCTCGTTAAGCCATGATTTGGTGCATGGTTTGTGTTGGCAAGGTTCCATGAGTCCTCCTTAGCCCTTAGCTTGCATTCCAATGAGTCCGGAAGTGTGTCATCTCGAGGAATGATCCTCGGATGTATCGATTAGGCTCTTAAATCTCCCAAAATACCTACAAAGCAAGCAAAAGTCCGAGTAGACGTCTATCTCGACAAAATACGTGATTTGAGTGCAAACGCCGTGAACTAATGCTAAACCATGCATGAATGAGCGGAAAATCTATCTAAATGAGTGTCTAAATCTAGATCATAAATCGTGTTATCAGTTGTAGTGACTAGGAACTGTGCAACCATCACATAGAGGACCTGGTTCACTTGTTTTTTGAGTGCCCTTTTAGCATACAAGTTATTAACAAAATTGACAGAACAATATTAACCGAAATGAACACGATTAACCAAAGCAATAAAATACATGCTATCCTTATTGATTTATATAATAAATTAGAACCTAACAAGATGGCATGTCTTGCAACCATTTGGTGGAGAGCATATGGTTCCTTAGAAATAAAATTATCTTCAGTAATGAACCTATTGGTACAGCTAAGAAGGTTGCAAGTTTTATGAAAGAACAAATCCATAATTGGTATCTCAAAACCATGGATGAGGACGATTTTAATTTTAAACAACCACAAAAAGATTCAAACCATATTAAAAGGAAGAAACATGACATCAAATGGAAAAAACCAAAACTTGGTTTCCATAAACTTAATTTCGATGGTTCAAAACTAGATTCGGGATTAACTTATATTGGTTACGTAATTCGGGACCATAACGGAAAGGTTGTGAGCCTCAATGCAAAAAAGAATAACTTTAACTCAATTATTAAAGCGGAAGCTTTTGCCCTGAAATTAGGGCTCCAAGAAGCTAAAAGACTTCATATTAAAAAGATCAAAATTGAAGGTGATAACCTTTGTGTTATTAAGGCACTCCAAGGTTTGTGGAGTTGTCCTTGGAAGATCGAGATGCTTATTTCCGACTCCAGTTTGGACCTTCGTTCTTTCAACGAAGTCCGGATTAGACATATTTTAAGAGAGATAAAATGTGTTGCTGACCGGTTAACCCACCTAGGTGTACCTACCCTCAACATCAATTTTTCTGATGATCCCGAACTTCTTGTTCTCATCCGCAAGGATGCTTTAGGGTGGACTACCTATAGGAGGTAGACTAACTTAACCGCTTTCCGTTATCAAATTTTTTTTTTTTGTTTTGTCAGACCCTAAGTCACTTGATTATAATATCACGAATTATGGAGTGCAGAAAACCCTAAAAATCTGAAAGAGTACGCGCCGCAACGCGCTTCACCCTCACACAACTTCTCTTCATAAAACCCTAGCCCCAAATCAACATCGACTCAAAGTGATCTCGACCAACCCAATAGCCCAAGCTTTTCAGCGTATGTAAAGCATAGATCCCAGAAACACTAAGATCTATGTGAAAGTGGAGGCTTCCCAAACAGATTAAGCAACAATTGAAGAGAGGAAGAAGAATCTGGTGCCATAAGCCTTCTGATAAAAACAAGTTCCAATCAAAATTGAAGATTCAGCGTTTCAAAGGGAAATATGGGTTCAGGGTTCCAAGAAATCGAAAGAGGAAGCGCCAAAGACATAAGGTGAGGGAGTAGAAGAGTCGGATTCCATTTTTAGCTTTTTGGAGAGCCATGATTTGGGACTTCGGCCGAATCCTAACAAGGATCTTGATGAAATGTGAACTGAGCTCTGTGATGATATCTCGATGGCCTAGAGTAGGTTACTGCTGTAGGAGGCTCATGGGGATGCTTATCGGCCTAGTCTTGGTGGTGCTAAGGACGAGTAGTCCTCAATCAGGGATGAAACCGAGCTTAGATGGGAAAGTTAGTCCCAAGGTGTATGGAAAAAGGTCATGGGCGAGGGACCTAATCGAGTTTCACGTCGAAGAAGGTAAATCTTCACACTACATCAGTAACTATAGACTCGATTTTTCTTACTCGTATTTAGAATACCTAGATCCTAGAACAAATAGTAGCACAATGATGAACTTGCTCAATGTCGATTTTGAGGTTGAGCTTGCTGCTATCATTAGCTATGATGTTAACAACCCTTGTCTGTTACGTAAGAACAAGACTATACAGACCAAAGCACCCCATCTTCCTGTTATAATTTTTGATTCCAATACTCCATGCAACTACCACTTTAAAAAGAAACGCTTATTGAGTGAACAAAACACCTCAACCAACCTAGTAGTCTGTATGATTAACATCTGTGAACAACAACACATTGAAGGAAAGAATGATGTTGGACAACAGTGTGTATCTTTGAACAAACATAAACACTATAAGAAAGCTGACTTTGTGGGTGATGTGGAGGTTGCCTTCGTTTGTATCTATCGATATCCGTGTTGTGTTGATCGTACATTTTGGGGATTGTTGGCACTCTCGTGTTACAGTTGCAAGCTTTCATGTACCACTAGTTGGAGGGTGAGTAAAGGAGCAAGCACTAACGATTATATGAAGAATAAAGAATATGAATGGAATAAAAAAAATGCTTCTCAACAAGAAACAAAGAAAGTTTAAGCCATTTAGGTGCCTATATGTGATCAATCCTCAGAGAGATTCTTTTTTTTTTTCAAGTTTAGAACCATTGGTTCGCTTAGAACAAATTGTGTTGTTATGCCTATTTTTTCCTGTGTGCAGGCTTACACTGAAATTTCGACAAGGCACTCGCCGAAAAGAAGTCGACCCAATTGTACGAGGAACCATGACAAAGCAGGAAAAATTCTGGAGCATATAACCGAAAAAGAACAATTGATCCCGAAGAAACTCAGAAAATGTATCTCAAGCATGAACAATTGGATGTGTATCTCCAACAAAGAACGTCAACGCAAAATAAACATGAACAAAGTAGTCGTTTGTTAATCAAGGAAATTCTTCCTCCTGTAGTGAGGACAATTACCAACATGGTTCTTTGCATTAGAACAAATAGAAATCTCATTGTAATTAACAAAAAGCTTCTTGGAATAATATGTGAGGTTTGTTATTTATGGTATACTCGTTCGAGATTTCAAATTGTGTTGCTCCAGCATTCCTTGAGACAAATACTAGGAACAAGATGTATTTTGGCAAGTTATGTCCAATCTCCCAATTTATATAAATTGAGAACTACATACTTTGAATCCTTTGCGCAATCATTGACGGCAAGTTCCTATTCGAAGAAGAACAAAATAACCCTACGTTCCATCAAAAGTAATTTGACGATAGTGGGCACAAAGGCTTTTACACGCATTTTGTTGCCAAATGAATTAGGATGGTGTGGACCCTCACGAGCTACTAGTTACGGACTATCTTGAATACAAGGATTTATCGAGGAAGACAAATGTTAGTGGGGACTAGCTTGTCCTAAGGACTTTAGTATGAAATTTATTTTCATAATGAAATGGAGTATAGGAATAATTGAGATCATAGAGACTAGGTTTAGAACAAAGGGAATCAAACACCCGTTGTTAGTTGAAAGATTTAAATGAAGATTGCATTCTAGAATTGTAGGGGTATGAAGAAAAAAAAAACTTTTGGACTAACATCAATATCACATGCAAAATTGAACACATTCAAATGATAATGTTAGCTGAAACAAAAGCTAAAGATGAACCAGACGAAACTGTATGGAAAAGTGCAGGTTTTGATAAAATTTTCTTCATTCCGGCAATGGGGTACGCAGGGGGTCTATGCCTCTTATGGAAAAAATATCAACTCAAGAGCGAAAAAATCGAAATTGTGAAATCTTCCGACAAATACATTATGGTGAAACATACAAATGCTCACACTAATTTCGAATCCATGATTTTCTTCATTTATGCTCCCCCTAATGAGCAAATGAAAAACGAGTTTTGGACACAACTTAAGGGAGAAATGAATACCATTAGCATCCAAATGATAGTTATTGGGGATTACAACGAGTTATTAGAACCAGCTGACAAGAAAGGGGGGGCGCCTCTCACTAATAACAAGTTCGTTTGACTACAACAATTATCCCACCACTACAGTTTACGAGATCTTCCCACTAAAGGAAATATTTTCACGTGGAAAAAGAAAAAAGATGGTGATGATAATACGTATGAAAAACTAGATAGGGTAATGACTTTTGTGGATATCATTCAGGAATATCTTGGGCTTCACACAAGAAACCATGCTTTTACGAATTCCGATCATTGTATGATCTTCATCTTTGTGCAAAACTCGCACTCAGAATCTAAGAATAAACCATTTAGGTTTGAAACAATGTGGATGCAAAGACAAGATTGTGAGAATCTAATTAAACAAGTCTGGACAACACAATTTCCAGGCACGCACATGTTCAATCTTGCAAGGAAGACACAACTACTCAAACAAAAACTAAAATAGTGGAATCGGGATAAATTCGGTAATATTCACAAACAACTACAAAACGTCGATGATTAACTAGAAGCCCTCCAAAAACAAAGCTTTGCGCTATTTGACCAATCTAAAAATGAAAAAATTAACAAACTAACCAGGAAAAGGGGACTACCAGCATAAGTATTGGATGCAAAGAGCTAAAACGAGAAACCTACAACTAGGAGATATGAATATGAAATTCCATCATAGGAAAGCTATGGGGAGAAGAAATAAAAAAATCATTACAACGATTACTAAAAACGATGGTCTAGTGTTGTCTAAAGAGAATGATATTAATGATGAATTCTTGAAAGACTATAAGACCCGTTTTACAACATCAAGAATAGACTTAAATAAACTTCAAAATCAATTAGAAGTTATTCAATCAGAAATATCTGCAACTGAGAACGCAAACCTATCAGTGCCTTTCTCTACTAAAGAAATCAAGGATGCCCTCTTTGATATCGGTAATGACAAATCCCCAGGTCATGATGGGATGCCAACTGGTTTCTATCAGAAACACTGGCACATTGTTGGGTCAGCAGTCATTAGGGCGGTAAAGAGTTTTTATAGAACCGGAAAAATATTGAGGCAAATCAATCATACTTTTATTGCCTTACTCCCAAAAATAGATAATCCAACAACAACTTTCCATTACAGACCTATAAGCCTCGTACCAACTGTGTACAAAATTATTGCAAAAATATTGGCAAAGAGACTAAGCACGATCCTCCCTAAATTGATTCATCCACTTTAAAGTTCCTTCATTAAAAATAGACCAATCCACGACAATGTGCTTATCGCACACGAAATTTTTCATGGATTCAAGTCAAAAAAAGAAAAAGACGGGTTTATGGCTATAAAGCTCGACATGGAAAAAGCTTATGACAAGATAGAATGGGCTTTCTTAAAAGCAGTGCTAGAAAAGTTCGGTTTCGGAGACAAATATCGGAATTGGATCCAAGAGTGTATCACTACAGTCTCATATTCCATTTTAATCAATGATTCCCCCACTAACATTTTCATGCCGCAAAGAGGTCTCCGTCAAGGCGACCCTCTTTCTCCCCTTCTGTTTAATCTTTGTGCGGAGGTTCTTGCCAGAAACATACAAAAACTATCAAACGATAATCCTAAATCAGTCGGATTCCCTATCACAAAAAATGGGACAATAATACCTTTCTTAGCGTTTGCTGACGATATTATAATCTTCACTAAGACAATTGAACAAGCTAGCAATAAGATTCTTTCGGCTCTTAAGGATTATTGTGATATCTCAGGACAAATCATCAACTACCACAAATCTGCGTTTCAAACAACCGCAAACATAGATCAAAGTAATAAAAGACAAATCCAAGGTCATTTAGGTATTAATGTCACAACTAATCTTGAACAATACCTAGGATGCCCGATCATCAATGGGCGTGTTAATAAAGACATTTTTAATTCCGTCATCATTAAAACCAAGCAACAACTTACCAGGTGGAAAGCGTTGTCCTTGTCGCAAGAAGGAAGAATTACATTAATAAAAGCTAATCTTAACGTCAAACCAAACTACTTAATGCAAGCTTTTATGTTACCAACAAGCATTCACCTTGAATTAGACCAACTAAATAGAAATTTCGTTTGGAATAAGGGACCTAATTTCCACCCACTCATCAGTTGGGACAAAATTTGTAAACCAAGGGCCCTCAGAGGAATGGATATTAGGAAAACAGAAGACATGAACAAAGCATTACAAATGAAACTTCTGTGGAAAATCATGGCAGAACCGGAAAATATTTGGGTTAAAATTGTTGCAGAGAAATACCTTAATGGATCTTGTCTCTAGAAGAAACTAATAAAATTAAGAGAAGATTTTGACAAAGGACTTAGATGGCGAGTAGAAGATGGAAACACGATCAGATTCTGGAAAGACATATGGATAAGCGACAAACCGACCCTCGAGTTGGTGACCAATAAGAATTTGGTAGACCAAATGGAACCGACTTCCTCGTATATCACTAAAAAAAATAGAACCACCGTCTGTTAAATGGACTCAACACAATACTACCTTCTATCATTATTGACAAGATAAAGAAGTACAACCTTCCCAATAACATTATTAGGGATAAATTGTATTGGGCGGGGAATGATGAAGGTTGGTATTCAACTAAATCTGCCATGGAACTGATTCAAAACGAAAGGTTGGGGTAACCATGGACAAAACCTGGATATGAGAAATGGACATAATGCCAAAAATAAAAAAATTTGTATGGAAATTAGCTATGGATGATCTTCCTACAAAACAAAATCTCGATAGGCAAAGAATCCCTGTCGTTATAAATTGCGAATTCTGCAATCATCATACTAAAAGTTCCAAACACCTTTTCTTCTAGTGTCGTTTTATGGTTACTACATTTGATGAACAAAAGATTACAACCATTCTACTGAACTATGACCTGGATAGCCGGGGGATTGTAGAGGTCCTTAACGATCTCAAAGAAAAATTAACAAGTGTTGAATTGAGATTTCTTGTTATCATATGGTGGAACATGTGGTTGGCTAGGAATCAGATCATTTTCCACACAAAAACAATCCCGAAAAATATTAGAGCATTAGCGCTAGATCAAGTATCTGTATGGGAACAGACGAACAAGAAACCAAGCAACAACAATACAACAATTAGAAAACGAAAAAGGAAAACGAAAAATATAAAATGGAAACGCCCAGAGAACGGAAACCTAAAACTCAACTTTGATGCCTCACAAAACTCAACGAATCAATTTTCCTTTGGATAAATCATCAGAAACCAATGCGCCGTTCCTATTGCTGTAGGAAGCGGTAGTTGCGATGTTGATTCAATGTTGGAAGCAGAAGCCTTTGCTCTGCGGGAGGGCCTTCAAAAGGCCAAGGAGCTACAAATTGCATCCATCGAGATAGAAGGAGACAACTTGATGCTCATTAATTCGATAAATCAAATATGGAAACCCCTATGGGAACAAGATATGATCATCACTGATATCTCCAATACGATCTCGGGATTCTCCTACTATAGAGCGCAACATGTCTACAAGGAAATTAACACGGTCGCGGACAAGTTTAGGTTTAGATTTGGCCTTTGGCCAAACCTTAACCCTCCGGTTCCCAAACCTAAACCGTAGGTTTAGGTTTGGGACCCATGTCTACGGGGAATCACGTCAGACCATGACTGACCACAATACCCTCAAGTACATTTTTACCCAACGAGAGCTCAACATGAGACAAAAGAGATGGCTAGAGTTAATTAAAGACTATGATATGGAGCTCTCGTATCACCCCGACAAGGTGAACATGGTTGCCGACACTTTAAGCCGAAAGATCTATCAAGAAAAGATGTTGGTACAGTTGACTAAGAGACCGAATCTACTAAGAGACCTGATTGCTCTCGGTATTGAGGTATGACCCCCTAGAAGAAGCTTATGCTACTCCATATTCGGTCCACCCAAGATCGAATAGGATGTATAAGGACCTCAGAGAGCATTGTTGTTGGCATATAATGAAGCCAAATGTGACCATGTTCATTGCTAGCAGGTAAAAATAAATAAAAAATAATAGAGCACCAAAGACCCCGCGTGACATTACAACCTCTTTGGGGCGGTGTGTAAGTGGAGGACATCTCTATGGCTTTTGTGACGGATTTACGTAATAGTAGGGGTTAAGACGCCATTTGGGTCACAATGGATAGATTGTCAAAGACCGTACGTTTCCTTCCGATTAAGGAGACATGGCCGGTGACTAGACTATTTGACGAGTTTGTCTACCAAATCGTGAGACTTAATGGAATGCCGAAAACGATAGTGTCTGATCGAGATGACCGTTTCATCTCGAGATTTTGGGATCAAGTACATACGGCATTGAGGGCTCATTTACATTTTACTATAACTTACCACCCGTAGTCGGATGAACAGTTAGATAGGACCATTCACACGTTGGAGGATATGTTGAGATCATGTGTCTTAGACTGGGGTAGTGTATAATTAGACCACTTGAATTTGATGGAGTTCTCTTATAATAATAGTTGACATGCGTCTATTCAGATGACTGTGTATGAGGCATTGCATGAGCGTAGATGTCGTACCCTTCGAACAAACAAGATAGGTGTAGCCTTTGACCAAATACAGAAAGACTTTGCAAGAGTGGCTTTCAGCCGAAAACGGATGTTTTTTTTTTTTTTTGAAAGGTTGGTAAGTAACACCCGGTTCGATTGGCTTCGCCGCTCTACATCCGGGACGGGAATAATTCGTGGGTCATTGCTGGGGATACCCTCCCAATATCAGTTTTTCCATACATGCCGCCAGAGGAAAATTTATGTTGCTAGGTGAAGAAGGTCAATACATTATTATTATCTATTTACCGTTTTAAACTGAAATTAATTATATCATCCTTAGTCATTTTTTATAATATAAATTGGGCTTTAGGTTCTGCCCAAAATAGTCTTTCTATTGTATAAATGCAAACCCAGCCCATATCCATTTTTTTGGGTTTGACCCGGCCCATATCTTTGATTGGAGCCCTGCTGTGGAAGTTTATGAGCCCAAAACGTAGTTTCACAGCGCTTAAATAGGAAAAGCCGAAACCCTAGAACTCTTTGGCATCGTTCGTTTTTTCTGTGTTTCGTCCTCCAAGATGTCGAAGCGAGGTGAGTAATAGAAGATATTTGATAATTTCTGCTTTTAGTTTCATTTTCTGTATGGATCGATCTGTTTTGTGATTTCACCCCGTTCTCATTTCGTGAAGGATCATATATAGCGTGATGTGATTTCTACAATTTCCCCTTACTCGTGTAGGAGTCAAAATTCTCATCTGATTTCTGAACTAATGGGTTTCAGACTGAACGTGTTATGTAAAGTTGCTTGACGTTCTGATTCAAGTGTGTTCTGTGTTTAGCTTTTGTAACTTGTCATCTTAAAGCACTTAAACTAGTACAAGCTGTATTTCAATGTAGCTTCCAGAATTCTTTCTTCAGTCATTGTAATTTAATTCTTCCTATTTCGTTAAAGCATTACAATATGACCAATAAATTGTACTTCAATTTACTTATTTGTGGTTGTGATCATTGATTGATGCTTGTGGAATCTCATTGTATGGTGGATTGTAGGGCGTGGAGGTAGTGCGGGTAACAAGTTCAGGATGTCACTGGGTCTTCCAGTGGCAGCAGTTGTGAACTGTGCTGACAACACTGGAGCTAAGAACCTGTACATAATCTCCGTTAAGGGGATCAAGGGTAGGTTGAACAGGCTGCCATCTGCTTGCGTTGGAGACATGGTTATGGCTACTGTCAAGAAGGGAAAGCCTGATCTTAGGAAGAAGGTCATGCCTGCTGTTATCGTTAGGCAGCGCAAGCCGTGGCGCCGAAAGGACGGTGTCTTCATGTACTTTGAAGGCTAGTGCTGTTTTTTTTCATGTGTAACATCCTTTGGTTTCTTTCCCTACTGTTTTTCTGCTGCTAATGTTCTTTATTGTTTTGATTTTCAGATAATGCTGGTGTGATTGTCAACCCCAAGGGTGAAATGAAAGGTAATTTCAGTAACTTGATGATATCTATATCCTTAGCTTCATGTTCAATTCTTCTTCTTGATGCCATTAAGTTAGGGTTTGTTTATTCTTCTAGAATGTATGATTGGAAACTGATTGCATTATAGTAATCCAACAAAATGTGTTTGGTTAGCTTCTAGAAAGAATGATAGAGGTCCTTCTAACCTGATAATATAATATGGTGAAGTGTATGTTGTCCCTGATTTCGATTGGTTACATTTGCTGCAGGATCTGCTATTACTGGCCCGATTGGGAAGGAATGTGCCGACTTGTGGCCTAGGATTGCAAGTGCAGCCAACGCCATTGTTTAAGATCATTGGGAGTATTCTTCTCCAGACTTAGCATATGGCATGTTTTTGGTTCCTAAACTTACAAACTTTGAGACAATTGCACTTGTTAGTCAAAGACAAAGTATTTCGGCTAGTTTTGCGGTGAATACTTCTTTGTTATTTGTTCAGTTCCCAGTTTCTTTGTTTTTTTGACATGTTACATCCAATACTGAACTTTAAGTGAAAAGAAAACCTCAAGTTTTGGCTCACTTTAGAGTAAGTTTTAGAACGTTGCCCTATCACTAGGGCTGGGTTAAATGAGCCAAACGAAACCTGGGTTAAATGAGCCAAACGAAACCGTACCGAGGCTTACCAACCGAACCAACTACAAAGAGTTGGTTGGTAGGTGGTAACAATATCCGCGTACCACGGGATTACCGTACCAACCGAGTTTTTTTTATAAGAAAATATAACTTAATATATACATACTAATCTTAATATAGCACTTCATATATAATTTTTTTGTAGCACTTCATATATAATTTTTTTGTACCATTAGATGTAAATTCATATATAATTATACACTTTACTCCCTATAGGGCTTCCCAAATTGAAACAGAATTTCAAGCTCTCTACTATTCTTGCTTTCCGCTGCAGCCGAAACCTAATAGGCTAATACTCATCCCTTTCTCCTGATTTTCATATCTTGATCTCTTGATTCTCTTACATAATATATTCTCTTTACTCTTGATTCTCTACAGATCAATCAACCCGTTAGAAGTTTAGAACCCTAGAAGAGAAGCAATCAGCTCGTTCAATACTACGAGAAGCCGTGCAATCGATAGAGAACTTTCAGGTATTTTTCTTATTTGCGATTGAATCGACTTGCTCAAGTGGTACGAATTTTGAACTTGAATAATCTGTTGGATAAGGATTTGTTGAATCGATTGATTAGGACATTGTACTTGTGTATCATATATCCCTTTCTAGCTGACATCTTATGAATCGATTGATTAGGGTAGGGTAGTGTATCATGAATCAGATGATGGAGATGCTTATGTACTATAACAACATCTATTTTTGTTGTAGTCAAGTTACTAAACATAAACTTTAGCTTATTATCGTAACAATTATTTATTCTGTATTAATTTTTTTTTATTACAGCATTTGTTCTATCATCTAATCTTCATTCTTTTGGAAAAGAATGCTTTCAATCAAGGCTATGAGGCAGGAAGGAATACAACAAACTCTAGCTCGATTCAAATATGATATCACGTGGAGCACAAGTCGAGATTGGACTATTGAACTCCCTAGCCTCTAACTTGGGATGATGATTGCATATTTAATTATTTGTGTTTGGTTTGTAATGAAGTTCTATAAACTTGTTAAACATATTGTTATCGAATTTGCGGATTGTTGAATTGATGAAATTCTTGTCTTTTTTAATTTTAATTTTAGCAAACATATAAGTTGGTAAAATGCCATTAACAACCGAATCAACCGGAAAATTTGGCATACCGAAGAGTTGGTAAATGGATTTAGGTGGTTGGTAATGGTACAAGATTTCTCATTACCAATTATAGTTGGTTGGTAGGTGGTAAGGGTAAAAATAAATTGGTAATGTACCGAACCCAGCCCTACCTATCACCATTGAATTGGGTTTTTCTTGGTAATATTTAACACCATCATAGTATTTATTATGGGTAAATGCATTATTTACTCCTTGATTTTAGACATTTAGTTTGTGCATAATTTGATCAGTGTATAATACGCCCACACATTTGTTTCGATACATTTGGGTCCATTTGGGAAGCTTCAAAAGATAGATGAAGGTAGATGAAGGAGATGGTAGTAGATGAAGAAATGTAAATTTGATGTTTGGGAATTAAAATTTGAAGGAGATGATGGGGATGAAGGGAGATGATGGGGATGAAGGGAGATGATGGGGATGAAGGGAGATGAAAAATATAACATTTCATCATCTACTAAAGGGTAGATTATGGAGATGAAGGCAAACCTTCATCTACCATTGTTCCAATTTTGCCCATAATCTTTTGTTTGTTTTTCTCTATACTTTTAGTGATTAATTTTTAGAAGCCATTAAAATTTAGTTTTAATTTGTGAATAAAAAGAAATATTATATTTATATTGTTCATTATTAAATTAATGTTAATATTATTTTTTTTTCATTTTTTTTATATTTCTATAACGATAAATATAACTATAAAATAAGATATTTATCAAAAAATTAAAACTAAAACTATTAAATTAAAATTAAAATTAAATAGAGTTACTTATAAATAAAATTTTATAATTGCATTTAAATTGTTCAAAAAAAATAATTTGTTTTCACATAACTCTTGAAACATAAAAAAAGGTTTAAGATAATTATAGTTTGTTGCTTAAATTTATTTGAAATTAATGATAAATGAAAGAATGTCCTTATTAGTAATTTTACGTTTACGTCAGCTTTCATAAGCTTCGTTCTCCCAAACACCAACCAAACTTAACGAAAAATATCAGCTCGTCAATCATCTACGTACTTCAGTTAGTCATTCAGCTTCAGTTTCAGCTTCATCTACCAATAAGCTTAAGCTTCAGCTTTAGCTCCAATAATCTACCATTTCCCAAACGGACCCTTTATTACAAAGGATGTTTTAGCTTTTGTATTAAAATTTTCCTCACTTCTGAAAATGATATCATTTATTTTTAACATTTTGCAAGTTATAGAAAACCATAAATATATAAGCAAATGAAACTGAATGCTTATTGAACTGTTTATTGTTGTGACATAATGATGAATATATAGATACAATGATAGAAGATCTTTACGAGGAAGATCTTATCAATAACTAACCATAAGATCTTTCTAAATAGATAGATAAGAATATCATGGTTAACATCCTCCCTCAAGTGAAGCATCATTCTTGAGCTGTAACTTGCGTATAATGTGTGAAACTTGACTGAAGACAAGGGCTTTGTTAGCACATAGTCGGTAAGATTTTTTGTGGATACCGGCGAGTCCAGAGATGCCAGTAGGTTGGTTGCTGCAGCCTGCAGTGGTGACAAAACTGTCCACATCCGAAGAGAGAGTGCCCAGTAATGCCCCATAGACCAATCTATCCTGACGACGGTATGTTTTGTATGATGGGTTGATTGTAGAAGAGTTTGGTAGTGTTTTGTCTGAATAGTTTGTGAGTATCACTATGGTGAAAGGTTTCGTGGGTTCATGAGAGTTTTGTAGTGTACTGGGATACTCAGCCATGGTTGGGTAGGTTTTGTTGGTTCGTTGCCATTATTTAGCAGATAAAGCAAGAGACTTGCGATGAAGAGTGAGAGAGGGATGGTTGTAGAGAAGACTTAGGTTAAGTGGGTAGACTTGCAATAGTTTGTTCAGTAGTGGGCAGGTTGTTGGGATCATCTCCGGTTGCAGGGATAGACGAAGGTGATCCGGTGAGGAGGAGATGGAGGAGGGAAGCATGAGGTGTGGCTACAAAAGGCCGTTTGGTGTGGCTGCATATGGAGGCCAATAGAGAAGACATAGTGGAGGAGAATAGGATCGAGAGTGCCGTTAGGCATATCGTTTTGATACCATATAAGCAAATGAAACTAAATGCTTATTGAACTGTTTATTGCTGTGATAGAATGATGAATATATAGATACAATGATAGAAGATCTTTATGAGGAAGATCTTATCTAACTCTAGTATCTATAACTAACCATAAGATCTTTCTAAATAGATAGATAAGAATATCATGGTTAACAAAATTTCCATTGGATTAAACCTGACAATGGGTTTGTCAAATTAAATTTTGATGGATCTAAACTCAATTCCGGAGGTTCAGCCTTTGGTTTCGTCCTAAGAAATCAACATGCACCATCTCCCTAGACTACGGACAGTGTGGAAACGCATCGGTCCTTCATGCTGAAGCATGCGCGCTACGAGAAGGTTTGATCAGAGCATGCGATCCGTAGATCAACAAACTTGAGATTGAAGGAGATAATCTTACAATCATCAATTCAATTAAACAAATATGGAAATCCCATGGGAACTTCATCTCATCATTTTTAACATTACTAATATTTTGGAATATTTTCAGTAGGTTAGGATGCATCATGTCTTTAGGGAAGTCAATAGTGTTGCCGATAATCTCGCTGAGTTGGGACACGACTTCCCATTAGGTTGTTCATCAATCACCGCACCGGTGGTGGATCTCATCCGGAAGGATGCTCTAGGTTAGAGAGTCTCGAGAAGATGATCTAGCCTAATCACTTACCGTACAGTATCATAAAAAAAACATTTTGCAAGTTATACAAAACCATCTCTTATTTACCTTTTTCACGTACCTCTTGTAAAATAATTTTCAATTAACTAATATTGATTATGTTAACAAACAACCAACGTGCTTTTTCTATCAAATATTAGATATGTGGGTCGCTATGTGAGAGTAATGTAGTGCAAAAGAATGGCTTTATTCGTTCTTCTTCTTCTTCTATATTGACCGGAGCATACATATTTCCATATAAAAATTGCTCCTCTTCGATCTTCATCCTCGATTCCTCGTTGTTCTCTCTTTTCCTTCTGGTCACCTAAAGACTCCAAAACTTTGGTCCGGTTAGGCGGCTTCTTCAGGTTGGTCTCGCTCTCCACATATTTTGGGTCGTCATAGGCTCTATACTCTACCTCGGTCTCGGTTGTACCAATTTGTTTTAAAAGTAAAACTACATGATGAAGTAAAACCTGTGATTTTTAGGGTTTTGGTTCCTTTTAGGGTTTTGGTTACCAGTTGATAAATTATTTTAGCTTGTTTGGATCTTTTTAAATTTCTGTTTGTATCACAGGAAGAGGTCGACTTCACTAACCACGTCTAACATTGTGGCTCTTCTTTGCACAACAATAATTACGGAATTCATCCTAGAAGAATTTATCCAGTTCCACAGTTTTCCATCCTGACGCGCATTTCCTGACGCGCATTTTGTGTCATTGTTCGACGTCTGTTTATCTAGATGTGATCCGCACAGGTTCAAGGGCCTGAAGAGCAAGACTACTTAAAACTAACTGGAGACAACGAAATAAAATATCCGGCTACGCACACGCGGCTCCTCTACTACACGGAAAATATGATACTTGTGTAATGATTTCTACTTTACAAAAATAGATATATAGATTCCTTGATGTATTTACTTTATTCTTTATATCACAAGAGGGTAATTTAGGGAAAATGACATCCAAGTCCAATTTCGAATTATATTTTGCAATGTAGCTTCTTCTTCTTCTTTTTGACTTTCTCATAACATTCAAAACCCAGACTTTAGCATAATCTACAGCCAAAGAGGGCTTAAAGTTTAAACATACCCACAAAATTGTACAAATATCTACAAAAACCCTGGCATTATTTTCTACTAAAATCCCTAAGGAACTAACCATATTCATCAACACCACAAACGCCTCCCGTTTTATTCCTTTTTATTTATACCAAGAAGCTCACAAGTATCTTGGCTCACCACAGGGGCTTGCTAAAATGTAGATGTATAGGCTTCTGCATCGTATTACACTTACTAGTATAGTACTGGTCGTCGTAGTCGGAGCCCTATAGCTAACGGAACAGCTGCTTCATATCCAGGACTGGATCGGGTAGCCGCACTTGAATGAATTGACACCACTTACATGAGCAAAGATCTCAGAGGAATCAACCATGTCATCTTCTTCTTTGATAGATACCTGTGTTTTAATGGAGTTTTATCAAAATTAAGTAGGCTTTGATCAAGTATTGCAACAATTTCGTGAAACAAGTATTTTACATCGTCGTATTCGTCCTCTTCATTGTGGCTGCTGATGTGCCTCTGGGCATCTCCAAAATCATCATTCTTGGCAAACCTTCCCCTCACTCTTGGTCTACTATCTGCTAGAGTTTTCCGGCATGCATACTGTAGGTTGTATTTTTGTGTGAAACATGGAAAGAGTGAATTACAATGTAAACTTATGCAAGAATGGGAGATACTGACCTTGATTTTCTTGCTGAAATTCCTCTCATTTCTCTTCTTCATGTACCTGTGGATCTTCTCCTTTCTTTGTTCAACAGACAGTTTTCCAGCTTTGAATGTTGATTCTTCTAAATTAGATATCTCCGCCGACAGAGGATTGCTCACGGCCCCATTGACAAGTTGTTGATTGTCATTGCTTAGACTCTAAAGCACAAGAAAGACAAATAAAATCAATTATAATAGCACATCTGTGGTAGAAACTAGAATCAGCAGCTTCTAAACAATGAACCCAATTGCAAATAAGTGACTGTTTAAAATTGCAAAACTGTATTTTGTGAAAAACAGAACTTACCTGTATGTCACCCGAATTAAAGACTCTTTGCATCTGATCAGGACAAAACATGCCACTTCCATCACCGTGATACTCGGGTTCTTTTGATTGCAGGTCAGATCCTACAGTCCCAGTAAAAATCCCTGAACTATCACCAGCTAATGTAGTATTTAGAGAGCCGGGCAAGAAAGATCCCATTGAGTGATCAAGAAACGAGTACGAAGTTAAAGCCGAAGGATGGTTCATTCGTGAGAAAGGAGGCATCATTGACAAGTAATCTTCTTCGTAAACAGATGGCAACATATTGCCCATAAAAGGAATTTGTTGGTCAGTTTGGTATTGTGAGACACTGAGGCCATTACCAGGCATATCCGTTACTTGAACTTGAGGCTCTACTGAACTAAAATCAAACTGATCTTGTTGAGCTATAGTAAGATAAGGACCCGAAAATGGTGGGGAGGTAGAAAAGTCAATGGAAGCCGCAATGTCATTATCCAGCTCATCATGGGAATCAAAAATTATGGACAGGGTATTGTTGTTGTTATTGTTACCTATAGCTGTTGTTGTGGCTGTGGTGCTGGTGCTATTGCTGGTGGTTGTGCTACCATTGACGTTCTCATTTGGATCGGTTCGGAAATTGTTAGGATCTAGGCGTTCGTTACTAATATACTGTTGATCTACATCTGAAGGAAAGGAAAGGTTTGCAGTGAATGAGGAGTTCTCATCATAACAACAATTAGAGCTAGAAGTGACCTCAGAGTTCTGTATTGTCTCTGGAAATATATCAGTTTCACAAAGCTCAAGAACTTGTGTTGTAATGGGTCTGGAAATATCATCCTGCATAGAAACAACAAAAAGAATCAGTCAGTGATAAATGTTTCACACAAAATCTTTAACTAATGAACATACAGAACTGGATGTGACCTTTTCTAGAGTAAATAAAGCTTCATAGTTCAAAGAGTTCATGATGTCTAAACTTCCTTGGTCTCACAACAAGGGCTAATGATAGTTAAATGGTGGTATGCTACTCTCTAGGCATAATTTATTCTCTTTTTATCCTAGTACGAGTAAGAAAGAAACCAAAAAATCTTGTAAAAATCTTAGCAGGGACATATTCCTTTCATGGAATAACGTCCGGTTTCTAAATTTTGTTTGAGTTGTGAAGGATTGATATTGATTATGTCTCACAGTAACAGGTAGGTTGAACAAGAGACCTACACTATTTGGCTTCACTAAGTTGTACGGGACAACTAAATCTGGACAAACACAGATATGAATATCAGAAAAAAGAACTTCCAAATACATTGCGCCAAGCATAAGGTGTTCGCTACCCATCTCCAATCAATCCAGCTAGAAAAGAAGTCCCTATTTTGAGAACTTAAGCTAAGATATTCCATTGTGATGAGAAGAGAGGATAATAGACTGCTTTGCCTAAACGAAGGAAATTCTAGTAACAAAAGAAATCATGATGGTAATCCATGATAATTCCTTTCCTGAGTTCTCAATAGCCATCCACATCCACTTTACCCAAACAAGGCATAGTGTAATTGCCTTTCCTTTAAACTTTAAAGATTCCAAACAGTCATTTCATTTCAATAGTACATACTAGAAAGCTAAGTTGTTACACACCCAAATTCAAATCATGACAATCCCAGCAGCTGCTCTATATATAATATATCACATGCTTTCGTATTAAACAGTTCCCGAAGAATTACGTTCATACTTGATGTAGGTATCGACATACATGCAAGTAAAGCGTTTATTAAGCGAAAATCGAATCAGACAATCAGATATATAATGTTGATCAAGTCGTCCAAATTTTCGCAATGTTAACCCGTGAAAACGAATCAAAAGAAAGGACGCTCATAAGTCATAACCTAAATCAAAATTCGAATGACCGAAAGCATTAGGTTTGTGGAATAACAGAGAAACAATCAAGAGAATCAACAAGGATACGACAGAAAATCGAAATCCAAACGAATACAATCGGAACATGAAATGATGTTTTGAATCGGAATTTTGATATTTTAAAAATAGCGTAAAAATGATGAAATTGTACGAGTAATTAGTAATTACAATGGCGGAGGGAAGATGAGCTTCCGGCGGAAGAGCAATGGCAATCTGATCAACTGCGGAGGAGGCCGCCGCCGCCGAAGCATCGTCATGAACGAAACTAGCCGTGGTTGCGGTGGCGCTGGTTGACGTAGTCCCCGTTGTGATCGCCGTCGTGGAGGTTGTAAATGAACCAGATAACTTTTTCTTCCTTTTTTCTGTATTTAATTTTTTTGGGATTAGTTTGAATTTTTAAAAATATAAATTCAAATATGCTTTTCCGTTTGGCTCACAAAGGATAAAAATAATCCAAACGAAACGGAAAAGGATAATGAAAAGAAAAAAGGGAAAGAAAAAAATGGTTAGAAGAGAAATAAGAGCAAATTAGGAGACAGATTAAAAGGAGATTAGGGAGCAAGGTTAATTAAATAGAGTGTCTTTCGTTTCGTAATCCGTCAAACGAGGGAGACTTCCTTGGCCGCTAATCAATGTTTTTCTTCAGATTTATTATAAATGCCACGCTGGTAATTATGCTGACCTGGCACCATGTGGCCTGGTGATACAATTTTTCACATGTCTTTAAGCTTTGACCAGGTCTTTGGCCTTCACCTCTGTAAGTTATTTCAGTAAAGATGGTAAAAAAATAATCCAAATTTAATTAATCCTTATTAATCTTAAAATAACCCAAACTAATAAATGCTTCAAATTATGATCCGGTTCAGGTGCGGAGTCTAGCAATTGGTGAAGAATTAAGGAGCAATTTTTACCGTTAATGCACTTGATCTAACTGACCAAATTAATCTACGCCATTTAATGTTTTTTTAAAAAAAAATTTGGTTACGTGGTGATATTTTGTAATTATATGAAGTTCATACGACAATTTTATACTTTTGAAAATATGTTTTAAACACGGTGGCATTTTCGTAATTTAAAAGTTGTCTATTAGTTCACATTGTTTATTCTAATTGTTCATATTTTTTCTATTAGTTTAAACGGTTTGTTCTAGTGATTCTTAGTATTTTGTTCAATATTTTTTTGTAGATTTCATTAAAATTTGTGTTCAATTGTACTAATGTGTCATACAAATTTCTAAAAAGAATTTAATAAGTTTAAAATCATGCATGAACTAAGAATTTCAAATGTTTGAACTAATTTTTTTTGGTGTGAAGGAGATTCGGTGATCTCCGGCGCATCTGAACGCGCTTCTTATAAATAAAAAAAGGCTAAATAGTAATCACTCGGGGGATAGCCTGACCCCTTACATCACAAAGTAATAGGTCAACTACACCCTCAGGAGGGTCAAGCAATACACTTAAGCCAACATTGAAATAAAAAGCAATACTAGCAAGGAAATCCGCCACTTTATTCGCCTCGCAGTAGGCATACCGGTACTGGATATCTCAGTCCCTTCTGATGAAGTCATGACATTTGCATACCAGACTGGAAAGAGGATGGCACCGAGTAACCGTCCTACCAAGAAGCAAAATAGCTAATTGGGAGTCCGACTCAATGATAACCTTTCGATATCCGCACTCCCATGCGAGCTTTAAACCATGGTAAATACCCCACAACTCGGCCATTGGTAGAGTACACATACCAATTTGAACAAATAGAGCAAGAAATATTGGTTTTTCCTTTTTTTTTAATCTAACAGACAATTTTTTTCGTTTAAAGTTTTATTTATTTCATTCAATTTGTTTGGTTAGTTAGTTCAAATTATATCGTACTAATTGTTCATACATTTTCACATTTTTTTTCATAAGTTCAAAATAATGCATGAACTAATAATATAAAATATTTGAACTAATTAAACACTCTAGTTGAACTAGTAGTATAAAAATTGTGAACTAAAAACTATTATGATAAAAGTGTACTAATAATTGTAACTATAAAAAAATTAAAATTTTATAATATTAGTTCAAATGGGTATCATTAGTTCGAACATTGTGTTCAATTAGCTCAAGCATTTCATATTATTAGCTCAAACGTGTACAACTAAAAAATGTACAAAACATAACTAATAATTAGAACAAAACAATACATGAACTTCATATAATTACAAAATAGTAATTGTTGCGATTTTTTAATAAAATTTACAAAAATGTCACAATGTCCACCCTTTTCAAATCAGGTTTTCAAAAGGATAAAATTGTTGTTTGAACTTCTTATAACTACAAAATTATCACCGCACATCTCATAAATATTTAAATGACGTGTACTCTAGACCATTGTATCAAGTCCATCAACGATTGAAATTAGTGTTGTTACTCAATTCCGGTTCCTGAAGAAACTGTTGTTTTTTATGGTTCGGTTCGGTTCCTATGACTTATTTGCTTCTTTTTTTTCAAATCAAACCGTTTTATAACAGTTTGATTCACTTTTGCATAGCAAAAATAGATAGGACCGTCTGCATTTTTTAGGTAAATTAGTAAAAGTAAAATAACATAATATAAATAAATAAATAAATAAATAAGAGTTTTTAAGAAAGAGGTTTTCGTCTACTCCTTTAATATAGTGACTCTATTATTGTCTTATATTCCTCTATATCAGTTATTTGTATATCACTAAATCGGCTTCTCTAGTTATTCAACTTACTCAGGTTTGTCTCCAATCCGAAATTTCTTTCTTCGTAACCATTTTGTTGTTAGTTTCTTTAATATAGACTATAAATTTTTTAATCTCGCACTTATAAGAAAGGGGTGTGTAGTTCGTTGTTTTGGTTTCGTCACATGCTTGAGGTTTCAATTTTATCTTCCATTGTAGCAATACTTGCGCATTCAAAGGCATGCTTGAGTTGTCGAGAATTAGAGAATTTTAAGACAAACCATGCAAATATTAAAAATATATACATACTTAACAAAGTTAAAGTATTTGGACTTAACTACTGTAATTCTTATGCAAACGAAAAGGCGTAAAGATGCCATTATCAGTTTATATGTCCCCAATTTGGTTCCATATAAATCACAAATCCAAATGGTTATGATCTAATTTAAATAGCTCAAACTTGGTTCCGAACGGTTCTTTTGTGATTCGGTTTCAAACTATTTCACTTATTAAACATTATTTTACTTAAACATATTAATAAAAAATTGGATCCGGTTCAAGTGCGGAGTGTAGTAGCCGGTACGGACTTACGGAGCAATTTTCACCGTTGATGCACTTGATCTAACTGTCCAAATTAAACCACATCATTTAATGTTTTTCAAAAAATTTACGGGTGACGTGGTGGTATTTTGTAATTATATGAACTTCAGACGATAATTTTTGTTCTTTTGAAAATCGGTTTTAAAAGGTTCAAATACGGTGACATTTTTGAATTTTCAAAAGTTGTAGTGGAATTAATTTTTTTTCCAATTAGTTCAAATTCTTTTGTTCTATTAGTTCAAACTTTGTTTATTCTAATGGTTCGTACTTTTTATTCTATTAATTTAAACTGTTTGTTCTAATGGTTCTCATCTTTTTGCACTTTTTTTCGTCCATTTTTTAACAACTAGTTCATTTTTGTGTTCAATTAGTTCAATTACTAATGGTTCATACATTTCTACAAAATATTTTCATAAGTTCAAAATCATGCATGAACTAAAAATATAAAATGTTTGAACTAATAAAAACACTTGATTTGAACTAATAGTATAAAAACTTGATTTTTCCCTTGTTTTTTTTTTGTTCTAACGGATAATTTTTCCGTTTGATTTTTTTGTTCACTTCATTATTATTTTTTGGGCAATTTTGGTAACTAGGCCTTTTTGAAAAACTATAGTAGTAACTAGGTTTTTTAATGTTTCAATTAAGTAAATATACCCCAACCTTTTGTATTTATTCTCAAACTCTACACACTATTCTCTCAAGGGGTACATTTACTAAACACAAAACTAAAAAAAGCCTAGTAAACCAAATTGTTTCTTATTTTTTTGGGTTAGATACTTCAAATTATATTGTACTAATGGTTCATAAATTTTCACACAAAAACTCCACAAGTTCAAAATAATGCATGAACTAATAATATAAAATGTTGAATTAATTAAACACTTGATTTGAACTAATATTATAAAAATTTAAAAGAACAAATATATAATAAAATTGCACAAATAAGTAAAACTAGGGGAAAAAAAAACTTTTACAGTATTAGTTTAAAATTTTGGTATCATTATTTTGAACATTGTGTTTTGTTTGTTCAAACATTGTGTTTTATTAGTTCAAATACATACAAGTAAAAAAGTGCATAAAAACATAACTAATAAATAGAACAAATCAATACATGAACTAATTGTAGAAAATATTGGAACTGATCTAGGCCATTGGATAAAGTTCATCAACGACTGACATTAGTGTTGTTAATCGGTTATTGTTATTGACCGAGTCGTTGGAACCAAACTTGTTTTTTTACGGTTTGGTCTAGTTCCTCTAACTTATTTGCTAATTTTATTTCCAAACCAACTGTTTTATAACGATTTTGTTTAGTTATGTAAGACAAAAATAGATAATATCCGTTTGTATTTTTTATGCAAATTTGTAAAAAATAAACAACATAATATTAAAAAAAGTTAGAAAAAGGTTCCTATCGCTTTCTTTGGTATTAGGGCTGAGCAAGTTAGGTTCGACCGAACCTGAACCGTCAATTTAGATTCGGTCTCAAGGTCTATCTTCTATATCATTATGCCCTTTTTGTGAACTTATTACGTAAAATGAGATTGAATTAGTTATTATATAAAATCAGATTTAAAATTCGGTATAAATAAGGAGTTATTAATAATGGGGATATTATTTACACGGTTCAAGATTTCGTTAACGCACCACTCATACGCAATGCGTGACCGTCACGGTCACGCATTTGCGTGACCGTGAAGGTGTCCGATTTTTTTTTTCCTGGGTTAGAATTCATGTAGAAAATTATCAGATCCGGAACCCGTAAAGCTCACGGTCACGTGATCCGTAACCGTGACCAAAAGTTCACGGTTACGCATCCCGTAACCGTGAACTTTTGGTCACGCATACGGATTCCGTAACCGTGACATTATCACGGTTACGGGATTCGTATGCGTGGTGCAATAATGAAATCTTGAACCGTGCGTATACGAATTCGGATAATAATATATTCGGTATTTAAGTGTCGGTAATATATGGAAGCATGGGTTGATGAAACAACGTAACCATAGATAAAGCGACAGGTGTAGGGAGGGACGTCTGAAATTGGTACATTTTCATCTTTGCGACTTGTACTTGCCCATCTTTCATTCCTACAACTTTAAAGGCATATAGTATTTTCCAGATCTTGATTTAACACTTGGCCACTTCTCCCTCTAACGAATCCTATTGTACCTTCTCTTCATAGTCAATTCACGTTCCTCACTTTCAAAACATAAACAAACTTTATGATTAACTTTTTTTTTTTTTAACTTTTTTTAAAATAACCGCTAGAAGATACTGTTTATATGGTTAAGTTTGATATTGGACAATAAGATTCTAGTTCGGACCGTTTGTTTATAATTTTACGAAAAAGTTAGATACACCGGGTTTGAATTATTAACGCCAAAATTAATCGTAATCCGTCAGCGTTCAGTGGGAAGTGACACCATCACCCGGCGGCCAATTTTTTATTTATTTTTTTCTGAAAAAAAAAGTTAATAATTTTTTTTTAAAAAAAATTAAGGATAAAATTACCAAGAGAATAGTTATCCATTAAATTAATGATAAAATTGGACAAAAAAATTACGCATCTTCCAGCTATTTGGTGTATTATTTGGTATAATAGGGAAAAAAAAAATTTTCAATAACGAGTCTATCAGCTCATTTAAGAGTACAATTGTTTAATTAAAAATCAAATTCATGATTGACAAACAATATCAAAGACGAGTGTAACTACGACATTAGATCGCCACTAAAAAAATACCCTACCACTAGAGGGAAAAAACATTAAATGAGAAAACCAATGTCAAAATTCTACATACTAAATTTTAATGGCTTTAAACTTGACTCGAGAGAGACCTCACTCGGATATGTGATCCAAAAACACAATGGAAGGTGCACATTAACAGATTGGCGATGAAAAAAAAATGAAAGTCTATGCCCTCAAAACTAGCTTACAATAAGCTATTATAAATTGTAAATAAAAATAATTGAAATTGAGAGTGACAATATGTGTGTCACGAAGATTAAACTTGAGGCCGGTTTAGGATAAACCGTCGGTTTATCGCTTTAGATGAACCGGCGGTTCGCGGTTTAGGTTTAGATTTGTCAAACAAATAAACCTAAATCGGTGGTTTAACCCCAGTTTGACTGTTTGAGTTTTTTTTTATATATATTTTTTTTAAGTGGACCAAATCAGTTGTTTATTTTTTTAACAAACTGGTGTTAACCTAGCCGGTTTAGATTTTTTACCCATGTCTAATCAAGACTCTTAAAAGTCATTAAAATTGTTTGTGAGTGGTCAAAATGATTTTTTCCGACTCTATGTTGAATCTTTATTTTTTAACGAAAACTAAATAATATATATTTTCAAAAAAAAATAATTATGTTACTCCCAATACCAACTTTTGTAACTACATCGAACATAAAATTTTCCGTCATAAATATTTTTCTTTTTTTGCTCTCAATAGAATATCTTTGTACTTATACAAGGTATCTAGCTAGATGCTTTAAAAAGCCCTAAAGCTTCTTGTTGTCTCACTTTCAATTATGATTTATAACAAACCTCTATGTAATCGACACATCAATGCCACAAATTTTCTACCTTTATTCTCCTTCCAACCAACTTTATACAAATCATTTACATACAACCTCTACGTATAAACAACTTACACATTATTTTATTTCTGTGTGTATGCAAAATTTACGGACTTTAAAAGTTCTTCTCTTTATATGATGACATGCATCGACCTTTTATATACAGAGATTGGCGTCGAAATAAAAATGAGTTTTATGGTCAAAAGTACGAAGGATTAATAATTATTATATTAAGTAATAATTGTTCAAATATAACGTGTATTTGTTCAATTAAAAGTTGTTCAACTATATTTGTAATTATTTAAATATGTCAATTGTTCGACTATATTCGAAATTATTCAAATGTTAATTTATATGTTCAATTGTTCAACTAAATTTTTGTTCAAATATGTGACAAATGTTAATTAATTTGGACAAATCACACTCCTTGATTATCTTGATCTAATGATTGTGAGTCATTATCACTTTTCACCCTAATGTGTATTCTTATATGATTCAAATCTTATATATATACTAGTTGAGACCGCGCGCGCAAAGCGCGCGCGTCGGGATTTTACTTGGTGTCATATGAGAGCGGAAAATAACGTATCATAAAGCTGTAAAACTGTGATGTTAACTACTGGTAGAGCATACATATTTTTATTCACACAGTAAAAAATAAATTCTATTTATTGCACATGTATTAAAAAAAAAGGAAAATACAAGAAATAGTAGCAATTGTAGCTTGTAGGGCTTTATACCTTGGAGAAGTAGTCTTCTCCAAGATTGAAACAGAGAGTAGCCGTGAGGCAAACAACAAAATTGAAACGGAGAATAGTTGTAAGTCAAACAACAAATCAAACACAATGGTAATGGATCAACCTATGTGCTTTAAATTTGGAGCATAGAAGTAGTTGAACCCAGCTCACTTTCACATTCTCCCTTGGTGCTCTTTGAGTATCAACATTCTTATATGAAACTTGCTGTAAATTAAGAATGGGTATCAACTTTTCATTTCCTATCTCCTCTCCTGCACTGAAATGGGCACTAATAGTCAAAAAAAGAAAGAAGTGACAATAGGTACTAATGTCACCTGAAGTAGCAAATTCACACAAAATCGTAAAATACGTTAGTAGACTTGTAAACATGAGTAAATGAGACTGGTAAACTTGACAATTTAAGGTATAGACATCTTCTTCAACAACTGCATGCATCAAACACTCTTTAAGTCCATACTCACAGTTCTCAAATGTTGGAAATACAAAAATTCCATATACTAAATACACAACACAAGGGATTCATGAACTTGACCTTGTCCCAAGAAGCATCTGAATCGAAGAAATTGGTCCATTTGAAGGGGTTTAGTGACCATTCTGGTGTTGGTGGATTACTTGGACAAATTTGTTAACCTTTGTAGTCGAATAGATATCTATCCGGTAAAGAAAGGTCTTCAGACTCAACGAAGACGCGGGCTGATTATTAGGGTTGCTTCAAAGAACAAAGGTGACATAATTATTTTCCTGAATAAATAAAGAAGAAGAAAAAATATTAGGCTTTTTCGAAATCAAGAGATGATAGGAGGTAATTAGAGTACCTGGAACTCTTGAGGAAATAGAAACATGTATATCAATCGTCGGTCCGTTCGACCAAAGAAACATGCTCAATAGTCGTGGTCAGATCTATCAAAATCCTCCATTGATAAATCCGGTTTCCTTCAAAATGCAAACTGAAATTAGGGGAAATCGAAATTAGAAGTGACGAAAGAGATCAAAACCGTGCAGAATCCGAAGATGCAGTGTACATCTGAAACATCAAAGTGAAAAAATTCAGTACCATCAATAATGAGGGGGAGAAAACCAAACGAAACCAGTTGATAGAATAAGAAGAAAAAGGCGACATTATCAACCAATAAAATACATGATAAGTTATCATCCACAATGATTGCCTTATCCTTGAATCAATAATGGAGGCAACCTTAAGAGTGACGAACTGTTATGCACAAGAATAGTGAGTTTGGAATATTTGACAGTTATGGGTAATTGCTAGCTCAGTATGAGTGCTTGCTAAATATTGGATGAGTGTTTACTAACATTTCAACAAAATACATTCCAATTTTATAATCAGTACAAAAGAAATCTTTCTGAAAAATCAAATCCCATAATCTTTAGACAACAATGATAAGAATATACATGCAAATAATTTTCATCTAAATATCAGATCACATCCAAATTAAATCAGATTCAAAGTTCTAAAAATTCTTATGCACGAGTAAAGCTTGCAGGAACGAAATCTTCAAAGTTCTCATAAAAGACAAGAGGGGTGCGTACTCACTCATTTCAACATTAGCAAATAACAATTTTGAATCGATCCAAGCAAGCAGAGTATCCCAAAATGGAACCTGGAGAGGAAGAAAACTGTAGTATAAACAAAAGTATCCCAATTTTGCGCGCGCGTCGTGCTGTTAATTCGTATCATATGTGATCGGAAAATAATTTACAGTAGAACACTGATATTTAGGTACGCGGTAAAACTAAACAGTGTTGTCACAGTAAGTTACTACATAAATAGTGGAGATGCGCGGGCTACGCTCGCGTACCGTAACTTGTTGTTGTTGGTTAAATTGGAAGTGACAAAATAAGTATATCGAAAAGAAAGGAACCTCCATTAGAAGAACAAACTCAAGGTGATTAAATTGGCAGCGAGTACATAGCAAAAAATCGCTAAATGATTTGTATTCAATTGATGAAATTATACACATGGGTTGTGTCCGGCTACAATTCGAATTATAACATAATGGTACAGAAAATACACCAGATTCTTCCTTATCTAGCATGCCTATTAGTCTAGATTCTCTTAAGTTATAAAGTAAGCATAGAGCCTTCAATCAATAGAGAAAGAAGAACGAATAACATCTCAAATAGGCAACGCAAGATACCAGAAGGTCATTCAGAAGCTCTTTGTTTGAGCGCTGAATTGGTGCAGTCTTAGCAATTTCAATTAGATGTTCAAGATTTGATTGCAACTGTAAGAAATCATTAAAATTAATAGAAGTTCATTAACCCAAATATCCAAAACAAATGTAAATGCTAAAAAATAATTGAACAAAAATGTGCTCATAGGTAGTAATATATGGTTGAAATTAAAATCTACAAAACAAAGATATGGATTAATGAAGCACGTACCTACTGTGAACCACAAAATCAACGGCTCGAGAAATCAAATGATCAGATAAAGATCCCTAAACGATGAATTACAAATTCCAGGATCATTTGTAGGGAAACGTAAGATCCATTGAACGATGAATTAGATTCAAACAACCAAATCAGACATGAAAGTTTAACTAACGGAAAACAATTTGAAGAGAAAAGGGAAGTCTTTCAATTGAAAGAAATACCTGATCATAAGTTTTTGACTTAGCCTTATGAGACTTCTTCTTTTCCATACTTATCTCAAACACTAACCTATTTATCTAGACAGTGGATACAAAAAAAAATAGAAAAATACTGAATAAGAAAAATCTAATAAACTACTACCACCAAATATCATATAGCATTGCCTTCACGGTGACATAAAAGCTGACAAGATCTCATAGTCATGAGACAATTAGAAAGAAAGTTCAACCTTTCACACTTTGATGCAGTTCCTACAAAACCAAAGGAAAAATTTTCAGAATAATCAAAATATGAGCAACAGATCCAATTGAAAAAAATACCTGATCAGAGAGAGGAATGGAGAGAAAGATGAAGTGTATATCCATCAATTTTGATCAACTCATTCTTTCAATCTTCAAAACAAAGATATCTCATTGCTGGAGTTTCACATATATAACAACATTATTTCATGATCTTTTGGGTAGTATGCACTTTTTAGTTTTTGCATTGGAAAACAAGAATGAAAGTATATATCCATCAATTTTGAGTAAATATGAATTCATTGACTCCTCATCATCCAAAACCAAGCAATCTCACATTGTGAACTGGGTTGTACTAAAGATCTCACCACACATACAAATATATTCAATACTTTACATACTTCCTTAGTTCCTTATGAAAATCTCGAGCTTAGCTATGTCTCCAGTTAAGCATGAAGCTTATGAAACATCCACTTGAATGTGGCAATAAGAGAAAGAGAACTCTTTTCTTGAGGTGCATAGATTATTGCTGTAAAAATTATAAAATTAGAGGGCAAACAACTTAATATGAATTAAATACCAAAAGAATTAAAAAAAAATCAGCTACAAAAACAAGAAGAATTAGGGATTTAAGAGTTACCCGGATCAGATGAGTGTGGGATACCAAACTTGATGTTATAGCTGGACCCAAAGCATGGAGAAACCATACCTCCCATTGCTAACTAAAGAAAGCTTTGATTGACAGAAATTACAATTAACAAAAAAAAATGTGGTGACAAGAGATTAAATTGAAGGAGAAAACACGTACCTCTACCAGGTCGAGAAGAAGAAGTGTCGGAAAGGAGGAGAATAGGGGAAGAAGAGCCAAAAATGACGCAGTCGATAAGAAGAGGGGGAGAGAGGCCGGCGACGACGGTACAAGGAGAAGGAGACGTGACGAATTTGATGTTCACTCAGGAACGACGAAGTTGATGAGACTGAGAAGAGGCAACGACAAATCGAGCAACATATCATTAGGGTTTTGAGAATGACAGAAGGGTACTTTATTGGCAATTTCCAACCCCTCCGTAGATGAAAATTTAGATCCAAAATACCTGAATACCTGAATCGAGAGAGTGATTAAGAGAATGTCATAACATCTTGTTAACCCTAAAATGACAAAAACTCTACAAAATCGGAGCAAAACAAAGAAGAAAAGGAAGAGGCTTACCGATTTCGAGTGCAAGACAGATCTGAGAAACGAATCTGGGAGCCGCAAATCTACATTCGGTGGTGGGAATGGAGTCCCATGAAAACCATGATCGATTTGTTACTCCCCTGATCGCGATTCAAAGGAAGAGAGAAGGGAAGCGTAGAAGAAAAATGGAGAAAGAGGCGGTGTCGGCGAGTAGCAGGTGGTGAAAGGAAGACACGTTAGTAAATCAATGACTCATCAAGTTAAGGGGTAAATTGGGAAAATAACTATTCATAAGGGGGATTCATGCTTTTAGTATTGTAAGGAAATTACACAAAACAACCTCTTAATTTAATATTCTTTTCACGTAAACACCTCTTATAAAAAAAATCAATTAACCACCATTTATCTTATTTCCGTTAACAAAGCACCACTATATTGTCTTTTTGTTAAATTATCCATCCATAGGATCCACTTGTAATCAAGTGAGTTTAAATAAAATTATTTTACTGCTTAAAATATACCAATTAAATGAATCAGTTTTAACACAACCCAACTTTTTTCTTTCTCACACAAAAATCCTAATTAGTGGGTTCTTCAAAACCAACATATAGCCGCCAGATTTTTATCAGTCATTGAATACCTTCGATCTCCTCCGACCATCATCGCTTTTCACCGCAATTCAAAAACAACTCCTAAAATCTTATGATTTATGTTGTTATGTGTGTGCCTCTTCAGATTTAGTTGATTATTTTGAACTAGAAACTGCGGACGGTCGATGTAAATTACGATATAGAACCTGAGACCAATCGACACTTACCTTGGAGAGAGGTGGGTGAATATCAAACATAAATCTCACATCATAGAGCTACTAAAGCTAAAAACCATTAAAACTCTTTGGGGATATTATTAATCTCAATAAAATTTACAAAGAAGGAAGAAAATGGTTGAGAGTTTGGGTAAGTTTTTTTTTTTGTTTTTAATTTGGAAATTATAATAAAATTTGGCCAAATTAACTAAGTAATCCTTTCTAAATTTCTTTCTACTAACTAGGTCCATGATATGAATATGTTTGATTAGTAGTCCTAAAACCAATCAACAATAAGAGGAGTAGTCCACCAACCTTATATATTAGGATAGGAGTGTTCACAACGTTAACTTTCGATGTGGGAACTTATTATCTCCAGCATGTCTCTCTTCTCCCCCACATCACACTTTTCAACTGGAACAGACGGAGTGAACGACGAGATAGGTGAAGCTGGTAAAAGAAACGGTGTTGTTGAACTTGTTGGTGAGTTGGATGAGCTTCCTTTCTCCTGGAAATACTGTGATCTAGAGTTAAAGAGAGCTTGCTCCAAGCGTCTTATTCTAGCATTTCCACTAAGACGTAGCACCTTCTCCCTCGGTAAATTATGATCATCTAGAACTTGTATCAATCATTTATAAAAAGAATCATTTTCCAATAAACAACAATGGTTGCACGGTCAAATTCACGAAGTGACCGAAATTATCATCAACAACATACTACGGAAATATAGTACACATTGAACATACATGTAATTATATTAAGCAAATTTGCCAAATAGGTTACCCGTTTCTTGATAGCTTTAAGGTCATCTGTAAGCTCAACATATTCACCTTCTGTATCCAACTTAGTGATTCGACATCCCTAACCTTCCACACCACAAAGTTGTTCAGGTAGATACACCACGCAGAATTAAAGGCTGCATGATAGGTGAAGTGACAATTTTTAAGGTTGATCAGAACTGATTAAAGGAATAAAAAGTTAACAATATATGTATCGTAATTCATAAATAATATACAGTTTTTTTCGGTCTTGGACCGGAACTGGACCAAATAATTCGGTTCATTTTCGGTTCGCATAGTTCCGGTCCAGATCCAGACATGTGCTCAGTCATAAGCAGAAGTTGGTCACTCTAGATTTAGCTAGTTCCCATATTAGACATTATGGACATTATATTGACAACTTATGAGCTATGTTGTACCTATTGATATCCCATTTTACATGCTTATGCTCACAATTATATTATACCCTACAAATACGAGTATAGATGGGCGGATGGAGTTACTATCAAGAAACCCATAGATGGAGTTACTGTCAGAAGTTGGTCCGTATTTTTGTTTATTTTATTATATTAAGTTATTAGCTAATATTACACTAAAACACGATATCTTCTATGTTTTTTGTTGCTGCAAATTCAAAGTACAATGTATTTTCGTATGTGTTATAGATTTTGGATGTTAAGAATTTAATAGATGAAGTGTATTTGTTATTATGACCGAGTTTGATGAGAATATTAAAATTGTATTAAAAAATATTGATGTTTTGATCACTAATAAAATACCCAAAATAAAATCGATTAATTGTTTCTATTTTTTAAAAAACCCGTAAAAAAAAGTATTTTTTTTATACAAAGGTAAGAGAAACAAGAAGGGTCAACATCTAGAAGTTGACCGTCCTAGAGCATCCTTACGGATGAGTTCTTCAACGTCTCGCGGAAAGCTCCCGTCGTCCATGTCCAAAAAATGGCCAAGAGATGCTAGCTTGTCTGCGACAACATTGATTTCCCTAAAAACATGTTGGACTCTAACTTGTGAACACCTTAAAATCATAATAGAGATGTCAGAAATGATCATATCCGCTTCCCATGGCGGTTTCCAAATCTGATTAATTGAATTAATAAGTTCAAGTTTATCTCCCTCGATTTCAATGGTGTTGTGTCCTAAACTTATGGTCTTTTGGAGGCCCTCTCTTAGAGCGTAAGCTTCAGCTTGAAAAATAGTTTCTGCTCCACATGACCCATTCCAGTAGCAAACGTTTGAGCATTGTGGTCTCGAATGATGAAACCAAAGGCACATTGGTCATTAGAATTTTTAGAAGCATCAAAATTAATTTTGACAGAATCCAAGCTTGGTTTCTTTCATTTAATGTTTTTTGTTTTTCGTCTTTGTTGTTGAGGTCTTGTGTTGCAGTTTGTTGTTTTTGGGTTAGCCTCATCCCATTCTTTGACTTGTTTTTGGATCACTTGTTTTAGATCAGGTGGTATTTTTTTCTTATTAAAAATTATTTGGTTTCTCGTTAGCCAAATGTTTCACCATGTAACCACTATTTGTCTTAATTCAGACGGATTACAATTTTCCTTTATCTTTATGATGATGTCTATTATTTTATGGCATGTTGGGCCATAGTTGAGTAGGAGCGTTTTGACTTTATTATTATTGATATTGTTTAGTGTATACGGACATTTGCAAAAGAGATGCTTAGCACTCTCTATTGGGTGTTGACAAAGTTCGCAGCGCATTAAGACCGGAATTTTTTGTCTTTCTAGGTTTTCTTTTGTTGGAATGCCATCGAGGGACAACTTCCATAAGAAATTTTTAACTTTTGGCATTATGTTGATATCCCATATCCATGTTTTGTCATTGTTTGTTCCCATCTTACGTTTTTGGATAAGATCCATTGCTGATTTGGTAGAGAACCAACCTTTTTCACTTGACGCCCAATATAATCTGTCTTGTATTTCATTTTGAGGTAGGTTATACGTGTTTAACTTTCTTATAATGTCAGTTGGTAGTAGATTTCCTAAATGGAGAATTTCTTGTTGATTCCATTGTTTATCAGTTATAAACTTGCTTACTAGGGCAACCGTATTGATCAATGTTTTATCATTCACCATATTTTCTAAAGGTTGGTCGACTAACCAAAGATCTTTCCAGAATCTAATAGTTTTTCCGTCTCCAACACACCATCTGAAACCTTTTTCAAAATCTCCCTTTAAGTTAATTAGTTTTTTTCATTGCCACGACATGTTATTTTTGGGTTTATAATTTTATAAACATGTTCCTTTGAGATGTTTCTCTTCTATAGTCTTAACCCAAATGTTATCTGGTTCTGCCAATATTTTCCACAGTAGTTTCATCTGTAGAGCCTTGTTCATATCTTCAGTTTTTCTAATTCCGGTTCCCCCTAGTGCTTTTGGTTTACAAATTTTATCCCAACTAATAAGGGGGTGAAAATTCGGTCCCTTATTCCAAAAGAAGGATCTATTTATCTGATCAAGTTCTTTATGAATGCTTGAAGGGAGCATGAATGATTGCATCAAGTAGCTTGGTTTTGCATTAAGGTTGGCTTTTATCAAGGTTATTCGACCTTCTTGAGAAAGGGACGAGGCTTTCCACTTTGTTAGTTGTTGTTTAGTTTTCAAGATGACGCTATTGAAAGTGTCTTTGTTCACTCGTCCATTTATGATCGGACAACCTAGATAATTTTCTAAATTGTTTGAGACTGCAATACCCATATGTGAATGTAGTCTCCTTTTGGTTGTCGGTTCTACATTTATTGTTGTCTGGAATGCCGATTTGTGATAGTTTATTACTTGTCCTGAGACCGAACAATAGTCAGTTAGGACAGACATAATCATATTGCTGGTTGTCGTTGTTGCCTTGGTGAAAATTATTATGTCATCTGCAAATGCCAAAAAAGGGATAATTGATCCATTTCTTGAGATTGGGAAACCTATTATCTTCCGATTTTCATTACTAGCTCTTTGTATGTTTCTAGCTAGAATTTCGGCCCCTAGGTTGAAAAGCAAAGGGGACAATGGATCTCCTTGGCGCAGTCCTCTTTTTGGGTGAATGATGTTTGTTGGAGAATCATTTATGAGTAGGGAATAAGAAACCGTCGAGATACATTCTTCAATCCATCCTCTAAATTTTTCTCCAAAGCCAAATTTATGCAAGATTGCTCTTAGGAAAGGCCATTCCACTTTGTCATAGGCCTTTTCCATATCGAGTTTGATAGCCATGAATCCATCTTTACCCTTTTTGGATCTAAATCCATGGAATATTTCATGTGCTATGAGTACATTGTCGCGAATTGATCTATTTTGGGTGAAAGCACCTCGTAGAGGATGTATTAGTTGTGGGAGAACACAGCTTAGTCTTCTAGCTAAGATTTTTGCAATGATTTTGTAGACAGTTGAACATAGACTAATGGGTCTGTAATGATTAGTTGTTGTTGGATTGTCTACTTTTGGAATGAGAGTGATAAAAGTATGGTTGAGTTGTTTTAAGATTTTTCCAGTTCTATAGAAACTTTTAACTGCTCTTATGACCGCATGTCCAATGATATGCCAATATTTTTTATAGACACCAGCTGGCATGCCATCCGGACCAGGTGATTTATCGCTGCCGATGTCAAATAAAGCCCTCTTAATTTCACTTGTAGTGAAAGGTTTCGCTAACTCTATGTTCTGGTTCGTTATTTCCGTTTGGATGACTTCAAGTTGTTTTTCCAACTTACTATGGTCTATATTCGAGGCCATAAATCTGTGATTGTAATCCTCTATAAATTCTTTTTTTATTTCTCCATCCTTTGCTAGCACCGAGCCATCAGTCTTGGATGACTTCAAGTTGTTTTTAATTGAACGTTTATCCTAAAAAAAATAAACGCATATTTTGTTCATACCTAGAGAAATATGAATATTGATCTCAAAACTAAAATGAACGACTAACGTAAAAAACAACAACTAGATAATACAAAAAAAATTGAATAAATGCACCTCTTCTCCACACAAAGCCTCCCAATCGGAACCAAAATATATCTCTATATATACTTGTAGAACCGTAAGGTGAATATAAGTGATATAGATACTCCATAAGGGTGTTGAATAGAGTATGATAACTTTTCGCAAAAACCTATCTCAAGGCTTTGAAATTGATTTCAAAGGCCTTAATGTCTATCTAAGCTCTATGTGACACAATTGGATTTCAAGGGCTTTGAAAGTGATTTCAAGGGTCTTGACTTTGTAAACCTCCAAAGCAACGTTAGTCACAATAAATCAAGATATGGTGCGAAAATGAAAAGATTGACACGGTGATATGCTTACGAAGTTCGACTCAAACAACCTACTTTCCGTCCTAGGGTTTACCCGTAGGATCTAACTATCCATTATCAGCTTCAAAGAGTCCTAGACACAACCTAGAAGAAATCCCCTTCTTCTCTCACTATAGCCAATGCTTCGATCTAGTTTCAACTCTTAACATAGCTATTATAGCCTATTACTTCGCAGAGTAACACACACTCGAGTATAACACTCTCTAGATATGCCAATGAAGCTCTCTTGTTTTTCTCTCTCAAAGGAAGTACACTTTTGTAATCAAAGAGAAAGAAAAACACTTAGAACGAATGATGATGCTTTGGATCGCTTGAAGACTTTAGATATTTCCGTGTAAGCTTCGGTGAAGCTCTTCTTCAATCTTCATCTTCATTTATAGTCTTCTAGGAGAAACTTGTAGCTGTTATAGAGAGCCGTTGTAACGTTCATATTTCCTCCATAGAAAACGTTGTTCGTTGAGGTGAAGTAGCCGTTGTAGATCTTCAATCTTCTCTTACTTCCCTTCTTTGACGCTTGTATAGATTCTTCATGATCTTGAAAATATTATGCCGTCAGAGAATCTTTGTTGAAGATCTTGTTCGTTGAAGATCTCGTTTGTTAAAGATCTCATTTGTTGGAATCCTAGATCTTCTCCCTTGGATTTTGCCGTTGAAGATCTTCTCTTAAAATCCGAGATCTTCTTGTTGTAGATCTTCTTCTTTGCCGAGATCTTCTCACATCTTCTAGCTCCGATATTTTCTTGTTGTAGATCCGTTGGAGATCTTCTTGTTACCTTCGGTTGTTAAGATCTTTATGAGATCTTGTTGTAGATTCGTTGGAGATCTTGCGATGAGATCTTCTTGTTATCTTCGGTTGTTAAGATCTTTATGAGACTTTATGCTAAGATCTTATTGTTATCTTTGGTTATTAAGATCTTTATGAGATCTTTTCATTGTGGCCGAGATCTTCTGTTTGCTTCGTGGATATTCTTCTTGTTAGCTAAGATCTTGTCCGTTGAGGATCTTCTTGTTGGGTCAAGATCTTGCATCGTTGATAACCATTCTTTGTTTGGCCGAGATCCTTGTGTAGAAACTTTGTGAGATCTTCTTGTTGTTGACCGCAATTTTTCATTCAAATGATCTTGTTGTTGGCGGCCCATATCTTCTTGTTATCCTTGGTAGAGATTATTGATTTGGTTTGTTGAGATTTGAATCTTGTTGTTTGAAACGCTTTTGTACGTTGAAACAACTTCAGCCGAACTCTCCCTTGTACCGCTTTTCAAAGTTTCAACGTATAGCTCTTGAAACCCATTTCAAGGCTTCAGTTTCGTCCCTCGAGACCTGATTCAAAATTGTCTGTCTCCTGTAATCCATTTCAAGGCCCCTTGAAATGCTTTTCAAAGCCTGCACAAATTTAACAAACACAAACCAATCAATCTAAAAATATGATTGATATTTGTTAGTTTGTAAAATCGCTAAATAAATGTTTAAGTCTTCCATCATCAAAATAAACAACTCTTTAATCAAATGGAGTTATCAATATACTTACTTTTTATTGATTGTTTTAGAAAGAAAAAAAATGATGATTCTTTTCTTTTACAATATGTAAGTTTAATTTACAATTTTAAAGATGTCACAGTTATAATATAAAGTTATAATAAAAGATAATATTTATTGTTCTATATGTTCTTTTATATAAACATATTATTCTCAAAACTCTAATAACTTATAATAAGTTATACTCTGATTAGTTGAGACAAAGCAATATCATATATTTTTTAGGGCGGTTTGGTATCTATATTCATCCCGTATATCTAGATGTCCGTTCCGATTTGAAATATTAAATATCTAATTCGAAATATACGATTTTCAATCCGATAATTTTATAGACGTCTTACCCGAGTTCGAGAGTATCCGAAATTTTAACATTTTTAGTCAACTCCAATATTCAATCCAAAATTCGACCGGATATCTGGTATGAATCTTTATCAATCAGATGTATTCTATCCATATTTTTCTTCTTCTCAATAAATTGCTTTTTATTGATTGTTTTCAATTTTTTTTAAATAAATGATTTTTCTTTTCTTTTACAATACGTAATTTCAAATTACAGTTTTTAAGATGTCACAACTATAATATAAAGCTATGCCAAAAGATAATTGTATATTTATTGTTCTATATGTTCTTTTATATAAACATATTATTCTCAAAACTCTAATAACGTATACTCATAAGTGATTAGTTGAGACAAAGAAATAGCTTATACTTATAAGGCTTGTTTGATATCTATAATTAGGCGTGGGCATATCCGGATATCCGTTCTGTTTTGAAATATTGAATATCTTATCCGAGATATATAATATTCGAGCCGATAATTTTATAAAAGTTTGACCCGAGTCCGAGAGTATCCAAATATCCAACATTTTTAGTCGGCTCCGCTATTCAATCCGGAATTCAACCGGGTATCCGATATGTGTCTTTATTTATGAGATCAATCGGACACATACTATCCGGATTTTTCTTGTTCTAAAAATCTCGATCGTGTCTCATGATCCGAAAAATCTTTCCGAATCGGGTATTCAATTAACGAATATTTTTCGAATTTGAAAATTTCCGGATCAGTTGAGGTTTACGACGATCGAATATTTTGCTCACCCTTATCTATACATTGTGTTTAGATATGAGTATAAAAAAACTCATGTGTTTTTTTTTATGATGGAAAGCGGTTTGATGCACTAGACGACACGCCGTAATGAATCGAAGTGCCAAAAAGATCGGTAGATAGACTACCGTAATGAAGAAGGACCACCACAAACAAACAAAACCAAAAATAAATAAAAAAAAATTCATGGAAGCCTGGAAGCAAATGACCTCTTCAAGAGAGGATGATATACACGTATATATATGCGTGATATACTCCCTTTTTGATATACTCTAATATCTCGGGGTATTATTCCATATATTATACTTTTCTCTCCTCTACATTCTTTAGATTTCTTCCTATCCAAAAACTCAATCTATCGAGGAACATTTTCATCTCTTCTTATAATCTGTTGTAGAATTTAGTAATTGTGAGGTTTTTTTTATTGACTTGATATCCTTTATATAACATAAATATAGAGATAAAAGTCATAAAATGGTAAAATACATATAACTTTAAACTAACCCTAATTTCATCTCTATCATTTACCGAATATATACATCAAATATCAATCTCATACCCATATTTAGTACCGATATCCATATCGATATACTGATATTTATATACGAATAACAAACCTACATGTGATTATCCATTTGAATTATGGCTTAGTCGAGCGAGCTTTCTTTTCTATCTGACGGTAATGCGAATATCTTGCAATTGGTCTATAACAAAGAGTCATATGTTCAATAATAAGTAGAAATCGGTCCACGAACTTCCGTTCCCTTTTTCTATTTTTTTTATTTCCATTTAATGAATTCGATTTGCTATTCTTATTAGTAACTAGCTCTTCGGTCATATGTCCAACTGTCCAACCAGTCTAAGTTGTCCGCCCTTTCGATCCGGCGGCATATGGATGCCCCAAGACTAATACCCGTCCCCATCGAGTTGCCTTGAATCAAACTCACAAGTGACCTCTTGGAAACAATCTAACCACGCTGTGCCATTAGGCCAATTGGCCAAGAGTTTACCCAATAATAATCCAATATCAACATGGGCCGGATCCAACCCAATAGCCCAAACCCCCAAAATAGCGATATTTGAATTCCCTCAAGCAGAGCGCTTCGGGTCCGGATCCCCCGACCCTGCTAGCCTCCATTTTCGTTAATTGCCAAATCTTTGCCTCTCCATCTCCCAAATCTCTCCGCCGGAGAAGTGAGAGAGAGCTGTTCTTCTTCACTCGCCTCATTTCCGCGCCTCAGTTTGCCGTATTATTGCTTTTTCCAGTGAAAGTAGCTACATCAACCCTAATTTTGCTCCACCGCCATGAACTGCTCAAGTAAATCACTCTCTCTACCCACTCATTTTTTGTTTGTTCCTTGTTGTTGCCCTGTTTTGGTTTTTTGCTTATATTGTTTCTGCTCGATGCAGTTTCCGGTGAGGTACCGGAGGAGCCAGTCGTTTCGAAGACATCTGGACTTCTTTACGAGAAGCGGTTGATTGAGCGTCACATCTCCGTAAGTGTTGTTTGTTCACCTTTTACTCTTTAGAGGTCAACAGCGAGTGAAATCCTTTCCTGTAGATTTGGTGAAAATTTGTTTTGAGGTCGTCTTCTTCTTTTGTGTTCATGGGGATTTTGGGTTCAAACCACAACATAAAACCCTAGAAGGTTATTTGTGGCCAGATTTGATAATTATGCAACGTGAATGAATGAATTTAGCTACCTTAGAATTTGACATGACAATACGAGTAAGAGCCAAGAAGTCCATGGAGAAATTAAGTCACTGTTGTAGGTCGATAACGAAGTTGAGGCACTCTTGTAGTAGCTTGATTTTTCAGGTAATGTTCACCTACAGGAGTGAAGACTAGTGTCCTATCATTATTTTGTCCACTTGAGCGCATTTTGCTTGCACTATGTTAAGAAATAAGAATAAGTGTTGGATCCAGCTTATTTTTACGAGGTTTAGTTTAGCGTTTCCCATACTATGCTTACTAGCTGACTCCAGATCTGCCATTTTCTTGTTTAGGACTTTGGAAAATGCCCCATTACTGGGGAGCCAATGACAATGGATGACATTGTTCCAGTTAAAGCTGGGAAGGTAGATCCTTTATCATTTTATTTTTTCCATCTATCTTTTACTTTTGTTGGTTATTTCTTTTCTGTTTTTGATAATTATACTCATATATTCTCATGTTCATTGGCGACTGTTGCAGGTAGTGAAGCCTAGACCTGTAGCTGCAGCCAGCATCCCTGGGATGCTGGGGATGTTCCAGATTGTATGTTCTATTTCTATCTAACACTGGTGTTCTCTTTTATATTTGAAATATACACGATCTCTTAGTTTACGGCGCTGTTGCTTATTTTGTTATAAAAGATGTCACTTTAGGGATTTGTAGCATGCTTCCTTTGAGGCCTTGAGGATACGAGTGTTTCTTGTTGATTAATTTATTCAAGCATGAATAGAAAAAAAGAAAACTTGATGTATTATTAGATGCAGTTTATCCTTCTAATCATTTTGCTGCTCATATAACTTGTTTATGAGAAAT
The DNA here is from genome assembly GCA_033239045.1 of Fagopyrum esculentum. Lineage (NCBI taxonomy): Eukaryota > Viridiplantae > Streptophyta > Magnoliopsida > Caryophyllales > Polygonaceae > Fagopyrum > Fagopyrum esculentum. Next base: position 141,838,413 of record BSUD01000005.1, read on the forward strand.
TGTAGTACAATTGAAACTATTTCAATCCTTAGATTCTTTCTGTTCTTTTTATACATGAAACACCTATTTGTATCTGTCTGTTCTTTTTATACATGAAACACCTATTTTCACTGTCAAATTTAATATTGTTATGATTTGTAAATTTTTCTTTAATCTTCGTAATGCTTAAATTATCACTCTCCCACTCTTTCCTTGTCATTGTCTTTGTACTGTAATAAAGTAGTATTTCTCGTTTAAGAACTGAACGGCTACACTTTGATGATATAATATTTATGAATTTGGTATATCTGTTGTAGGAATGGGATACTTTGATGCTATCCAATTTTGCTTTGGAAAAACAATTGCATACAGCGAGGCAAGAACTAAGTCATGCCCTTTACCAGGTATTGGTCATTGCTTGCATTTTTACATAGTGAGAATGTAGTTAGCTTGTTATACATGCAGATGGACGTTTCTTGTTGACCCTTGATTCAATTGACTGTCATGTATGACCTTGACCAGCTATCCATGCATGTTTATCTGTTTCTTACATGTGATAAAAGATTGGTTTTATGCAATCATGTAGGTTTATAATTTCTTTTTTATCCAGTAGTGCATGACATGTTGTTCAGTGTTTATCATGTAACTCAAGTTTATTGGAAAGTAACAACCCTTTGGTTGTGATGGACCTATGGTACACATAATCTTTTAAATCCATAATGATGTGCACATGTATCTTTGTTTTTGTACTTCACTATTTTGGTTGATTCAAAGTTTCAACCAGTGTGAAGGTCAAGTAAGTTTATGCAGTAGTCTAGGACGTGAGTTCAAAAAATCACACGATGGTTTATGATGCATTGAGTTAAGAATATTTTAATGGATCTTAGATCTCAATCAGTGTGAAGGTCAAATATGTTTATGCAGTAGTCTCGGATGTGAGTTTTAAAAAGTACCACATCATGGTGTAAGATACATTGAGTTTAGAATATTGTAATGCATATTAGATCTCAATCAGTGTGAAGATCAAGAAAGCTTATGCAGTAGTCTTAGATGTGAGTTTAAATAAGTACAACGAGGAACTATAAGCATGATTATCATTTATGAATTATCTTTTTATTAGAATAAAAGTATTTGGAATTGATTCTCTCGTGGGACATGTGTATATCAATTAACAATGTACAATACCTCATAAAGGCTGATCGTGAAGGTTTATCAATTTACAGCATGATGCTGCTTGCCGTGTAATTGCAAGACTGAAGAAGGAAAGGGATGAAGCCAGATCATTGTTGGCTCAAGCAGAAAGACAGTTGCCTATTGACTCTGCAGTGAGAGACTCAATGCATGCACCTGCTATTCATGCCAATGGAAAAAGAGGTATTCTTTTCTTTTCCAGATCTGTTAGATGTTACTGAAGTATTCTTAAGGACTGTACGTTTGTTGCATTTAGTTTTGTTAAAATGTTCATTGTTGAATTCAGCTGCTGAGGATGACGGATTGGGCCCTGATGGGAAGAAACTTCGGCCAGGAATTTCCCCTGTGATTATCTCTGAGCTGTCAGATTGTAATGTCTCACTTTCACAGCAGAGGAAAAAGCGCACGGTATGTATACATCATCTGATATGTTATATATGATGTTCTTGCTACTCTATATTGAGTTGTACATTTATTTACTGATTTTCACAATTATTTCTATCCAATGTTAGTTTTCAATGCACTATACTTGTTATAGGAAGTTCAAAGGGTTTCGAGTAAAGTAGTCTTCTGAATTCTCATTTATGTTGATTGGCAGATCCCCTCAACCTTGGCACCTGTAGAGGATGTTGAGCGCTACACCCAGCTATCTAGTCATCCTCTTCACAAAACTAGCAAGCCAGGCATTCTCTCGCTTGATATTCATTACGCAAAGGTATCGTATCTGGCACCAATTAATATTATAAGGAGTTTTACTGCATTCTCCTTCAAAGACCCATTTTTAATTAAAATTGCTCTGGTTGAAGGACATTATTGCAACCGGAGGCGTAGATTCAAATGCTGTTGTGTTTGACCATTCTACCTCAGAGATAATATCTACACTTAGTGGCCATTCTAAAAAGGTAGAGTGTGTCTCATATTTTATTATTTGGCGGTGCTTAAATCACATCCAAACTGGTTGGAAGATTTCTAAAGAGACTGTCGCCTGTTCATATGTAGGTTACAAGTGTAAAGATTGTGCCTCAGGATGACCCATTTGTCATAACAGGCTCAGCAGATACGGTACCTTTCTCATCTTGTACTGCTGTATAGCCTGTATTATGCATATATAATTTACTTACTCTGCTTTGACAAGTTTTGCTACACAATAGACGTGGGTTTTAGCATTCATGCTCGATAAGATGCTCAATTACCATTTGTATGCCTTATAGCTGAGCTTCTCATAGACTTAAGGCATCATTTCTTTTCAAATTATTTTTCTGCCTAGGGTATGTTTAACTTGCACTGTATATTTTTGTGGAAATCCATAAAATATCGTGTTGGATTACCCCTGAACAAGTGGAAGGTGATAAAAAAATGTGTCATTTATTTTATAACCTTAAATTAAATGTGTTATCTGTTTCTTTTGAGCAAGAGATGGTTTTAAGTTTCTGTCGCCGTTTTTTTGTTTTTGTAATTGTTGAATTTTCAGGGTTAACATAAATTGCATGCTTGTGTATGTAATTTATTTCTCTCTCTTATTTTCCTAGTGATCTGAGTGTCATAATGCCCTCACTGGTGTGCTTTTACCCTTTAAGCTATTACTGTTACAAAAATTTATTTTGACTAGCTAGACTCTGGGTGCTGGATTTCTTTTGTTGTTCGCAGACTGTCCGATTATGGCAAGGCTCAGAGAACGGGAACTACGAGTGTAAGCACATTCTGAAGGATCACCATAAAGAAGTAAGTTGACTCTAGAATCCAGTATGGTCAATGTCTGCTGCTGTCCTTTTTTTTATTTTTCTCTTAAAGGGGATCTTTTAAGGGGCTTTTCAGTAAAAACACATTCTTCCATCTTTGTATAGTGTAATCTTAAATCGGCATATTGTAGACTGAAATATTTTTTTTTCTAATTTTCAAGGTGCCTTTTTAAGAGGTTAAACCTCCAAAGTTTGTATGCTTACTCCCAACTCAACTATCATGTTCTTCCATTATCCACTGTTCTGCTGTCCTAACATGCATGTTCTTGTTGAAAAAGCTTTTAAAAATAAATATTGCTGATATAACAGTCTTGGAATAATAGACAAACATCATATAAGATTTTCATTTTGCTTAGGAATGTAGCCTTCTAATACACTTTAGTCTATATGCGCAATGGCCTGAATTCCATGTGTGTGCTCATCTGCTCGATGCTAGTGATTTTTGCTCATCTGCTCGATGCTAGTGATTTTTGCTCCCCTATCTTTGAGGTGTTTGTTTTATGTAGAGATTGATATGAATTATAAGTTAAGAGGGTGAATCTCTACATTTCGTGCTTAATCTTTATCTTGGAGTCTTGTTTCCTTTTAGTGTTGTATTATAAACATAGTTTACTTTCAGGTGCAAGCTGTGACTGTCCATGCCACCAACAAGTACTTTGTAACTGCTTCACTTGACAAGACATGGTGCTTCTATGATATGTCAAGTGGTCTATGTCTGGCACAGGTCCCTTTGCCTCCTGCCTTCTCCTCAACTAAAAGTAGCAGAACAAGATGTTTATGTGATTTTTCTGTAAGATATCCCGATTTCTGTAACAGATTCTTTTTTTTTGTTATGAAACAGGTAACTGATCCTTCAGAATCAAACTTGGGCTACACCTCTGCAGCTTTTCATCCTGATGGTCTCATTCTTGGAGCAGGGACAAATGAGTCACTTGTGAGAGTGTGGGATGTGAAATCACAGGTAGTTTTTGTTGTGTCATTTCCTTACTGATTGCTTTTTTTTTTTGCATGTAGACATTAATTTGTTTTTCTTTTGTTCTTTTCGCTTTGCAGTCAAATGTTGCAACATTTGATGGACATGTAGGTTCTGTGACCTCTGTGTCCTTTTCAGAAAATGGATACTTTCTTGCGGTATGTTGTTGTTTTAAATAGATAGATTTGCAATTTGCATCTTTCTTGTGCATCATATCATGATTATGACATAGCTTCTGCTTCTGTAGACTTCAGCAGATGACGGTGTCAAGTTATGGGATCTTCGCAAGTTGAGGAATTTCCGAACCTTTTCTCCATATGATCAGAACATATCCACCAATTCAGGTATGCATGCTTTTCGCCGACTTTTATTCTTGTGGACTATTCGCTGTACGGCTCTCTCCTATTTACATTTTCCAATCTGGGAAGTTTTCTTGATGACATTATTGTTTCCCCTTTTGCAGTCAGTTTTGATCGTAGTGGAAGTTACCTTGCAGTCGGAGGTGGAGATGCTAGGTTATATATATAAATCCTTTTTTTCGTTTTCATACGAGTCTTTCTTAGACAATCACTTCGAAAATATCAAAAAATAATTGTTTGATGATTGATTCCTTGCAGGGTCTACCAAGTTGCAAGTGTAAAGGCAGAATGGAACTGCATCAAAACTTTGCCCGATTTGTCTGGCACTGGTATGATATAGATAGCATTCTTGGTCTTACCAGTAAGAATCAAAGTATGGAATTTGTCTGAAATATGATGATGATTGCAGGTAAAGTAACCAGTGTAAGATTCGGTCCAGATGCAAAATACTTGGCTGTTGGATCAATGGACCGAAACCTTCGTATATTTGGGCTACCATTGCCCGGGGCCAAAGAAGCAGATGAATCTTAAGCCGAACAAACGTTAATCCGGCAAGGAACCACCTGTGAAATTTGGTATGCTTAATCTCGGAACGCTGGAATCTTGACCTCTTCATTACTACAACCCTTGCGCCCTGTATAAGTTGACCTTGACTTGTGTTTTAGGCTATAGTGACTGCTCTTTAAACTTGAGATAAGACCTTGTTCATTTTGTCAGTCTTGTTGTCAGATGAGTGTTTTTGTAATTGCAAATTATCTCTTAGATTAAACATATGTTGGTTTTGCATTGCCCTACATGAAGCTATATTTTACAAGACAAGTGGAAGAATGAAGAGGAAACTATTTTGGTTCGCCATTGAAGATCCTTAAGCATCGTTAAGGCCTTATTGACAGTGTTTTTGGTAGCCATAGTTTCTCAACCATAGAATATGGTTGATATTCTATGACCATAGGAACTGCAGGTGTTTCAGCTTAGCAATAGAGCTGGTATAATATTAAGTTAATAAAATACAAGAGGTGTGATAATTACTTCATAACAAAGTTGTCGGAAATCAAGCACGTGACTGCATTAACATTTATTTTTGCATTCCACTTTTCATCTATGGTTCCAAAATCATAGTTCACATTAGCTGTTTGCTTCTGTGGTTGACAAGTTAATACTAGCAAGTCATGTTCTATCCTTTCGGGCATAATGTAAAAATTAGGTTGTTAAGTGTAAAAATTAGTTTGTTAAGAGTGTGTTTGGTAAGAGATGAATATTATTCTAAATAATCTAAATGGTGTTTATTAGAAATTATAATTAATTTCAAGTACAAACCTTTCAAGCAAAAATAAAGCGAGAACAATCATCAACCAACATTCAACTAGGATAAGAACAAGTAAAATCCAACATTCAACTAGGATAAGAACAAGTAAAATCCCTATACCAACGTCAATCACACTAAGACCCATTCAACACAAGGGATAATGGGATAGCATCATCATCTTCCACACAACAAGTATGTGATGTCCAGATTGAAGAAAGGACCCCGTGTAATCTAGACTAGCCACTTCAATCTGCTCGAGGACTATGAAGATCATGACCAGATTTGGCACTACTCGATATCAAATATCCTACATTGTGGAGTACCATAAATGGTGCATGTCTAGACTCTACTTGTTAAACAATGGGTCACCATCTTGTTTGAGTTAGCATCATGCTTAGGTCCAACCATCTCTTTGGATCGACAAGTTTATGTGTAGATGGCTCATGCCAAGTGTTAGATCCTCGTGATTTGTTTGACTAGATGTCCTTTCGAATGGTATATATGTAGATGGCTCATGCTAAGTGTTAGATCCTCGTGATTTGTTTGACTAGATGTCCTCTCGAATGGTATGTATGAGGCCCTAGCTGTGTGTTTATCCATTTGAGAGCATATTTGGAGGTATGTTACATATGAGATCCTCTTTGTTGCCATGTATTTACTTGATTGCTTTCATTTATGCCTAGATTTGGTTGGTATAGTGACAATATCTCCCATGCTTAAGCAATATGATGAGATGATACCCACCATGCATGAAGTGCCTTGCACTACCTCTAGAAGTAGGTTTATTTTGATGTTATGTTTTGTTCATTTGAGACCAAGAGCTTAGTCTTGGTGTCTTCAATGCTCGATCGTACGTTTTCTTCTTGAATGTATCGTTTATTGTGATGCTTTGTATTGCTAGTATGTCGTCCTCTGTTCTTAGACTTACTATTCAGTAATATCTTGATTATGAAACATCCTTTGTATTATTTATTCCCTTTATACTTGACTACTACCTTGTAGTTTTCTACCGCCATTTCATTTGATCTCTTACTGCAATCTCTTTGGTTCTCGATGGGCAATCAGTGAGGGTTAGGATTGAGCTTAAGGGGAATCAAAATGATTAAACAGGAAGAAAAACCAAAGAGCTACGTGTCGATAGGGAATATCCTGACACGCATGACGCTGCAGATCCTCCTGTATTCATCTGTTGACTCAAAGTCCCGCTTAGAGAACCCAAGTTTCCGAGCTTCCTGCAACTGCTTGAGGCTCCCCTCTTCCTCTCTAGTATCTATCCCGCGAACCCTTCATATCTCACTACATCTACGCTCTCTCCCCCCGAGAAAGTTCGCTGCTCTATCGGTGTTTTTCTGAGATCTGAGGGCGACACTCATCTTCAGCTCCGTTACAGGTGAGCAATATTGGATTATGCGCTTTTGTCTCGTGTTGGATTCGTTTTTTATCATTGCGATTGATATGAACTTCAAAATTCATGGATCCAATCACCATTTCCGAAAAATCAGAAACATTAGATCTAATTGGATTTTTCATAGCAGATTATTTGGTGGCATCCGTTACTTTTTGTTCTCCCTTCATCTTGATAGTTTGATGCTTAAATTAACCTTTTTCCATTTTGCGGTGTCTGAATACACGTTTCGCACTAGGTTTAGTGGTTCGCTGATCGAAGGTTTTGGGAAGTTCTACATCGCTGCAAAGATTTCGCAATGGGTGCTGACGATGCTGTTCAGAACAAGGAAAATCGGATACCCGGAGAGGCTAAGAGACTTTTACAGTCAATAGCTTCAAGATGGGATGATGTGGTTGATTCGTCGGCATTGCAAGTCATCCAACTCAAGGGTGCAATGACTAATGAGGTGTACCAAATCAAGTGGCCAACAAATAGCGGTGAAACATCACGAAAGGTAATTGTCAGAATTTATGGCGAAGGCGTCCAACTGTTCTTCAATCGTGAGGATGAGATCCGAACATTTGAGTTTATGTCAAAGCATGGTCAGGGGCCTTGCCTGTTGGGTCGCTTCTCTAATGGCAGAATTGAGGAGTTCATTCGTGCAAGGGTATGATTTCCTATACATACTTTTTTATCCCTTTAGAATATTCTTGTTTGCTGGCATCTTTTCTATGTCGTTTTGCAACCTTGGTTCTACCTTCCACTTAATATTTATCTGAATATTCCTTCTCGATCACTCTATCATGTGTATCACTCATAGCTGTGCTGGCTACTTTGCTAGTGCTTTGTGGGGACTCTTTGGTCGGGTCAGCTTACTTGAACGCAATTTTTGTCTAAAGAATGCAATTTTTGTCTAAAGAATGCAATTTTTATTTGGTTTGTTTCATGTTGACAATATTTTTCTGGCTTAGTCACTACGTTAGCGGCTAGCCATACCGTCCTCAGCTGCTTTTTCCTCGAACTAGCCGAAGCTTCCACTAAGGATATATCAAGTAAATTCTTGTATGTTCAATCTTGTTAGGACAGATACTATTAATGATTGGTGTGAGGAATCTCAACCTGGCACTTGGATTTAACAAATTGGTGTAATGAAGGAGCAGGATTGGAGATCTAATACTTTCCAGACCCAAGTCTTACACATTTTAATCCATGAATAAGACTAGATGATGATGTGCACGTCTGTTGATAGTATAAATGAATCTGGATACACATTTTAAGACTAGATGATGATGTGCATGTCTGTTGATAGTATAAATGAATCTGATACCTTAAGAAATAAATGAATCAATTATGTATCAAGGTTAAGTGTGATTTACACATCCGTTTAGTTGTCGTGTACAGTCTAAAATTGTGATGGGATCTTATTCCTGCCCAAATATTAAAATATTGTAGATCAAACTATTAACTCTAAGGGCCCGTTTGGTTCCAGCTCCGGAAACGGAAACGGAATGGAAACAAATTTAGTCCATATGTATATCTTTATTCATAAAATTTTGTGGAATCATTCCTTGTGAATTAATGCAAAATGCACTTGCTTCCCCACATTTTGTTACCCTATAGGGTATCAAAAGTAATCACACTCTACTTCAATTCCTTCACACCACATGGAATGATTCCACAAACCTTCATGAACAATGGTATACATATGGACTAGATTCGTTTCCATTCCGTTTCCGATTTCGGAGTTAAAACCAAACGGGCCCTAAATCTCTTGGATGCAAACTACGGTTGGTTAGATAAGCCAGATGATACCTTTTGTTTTATTGATCAATCTGCTGTGGAAACATGGTTATAAATTGAGTTGTGCAATCTATTAAGTAGCATACTTCTCAAAAGTGTGCATTGCCCAGAATGTAAAATTGTACAGCTGGCTGAATAGATGCAACAAATCCACATCTTTTAATTGGCTGACTTGTTTATCTGCTTTCCCTTCTTTTGCATACGAGTATCAGACTCTAACAGCATCTGATACACGTGACCCCGAAATATCTGCACTTATAGCTGTCAAATTGAGAGAGTTCCATGATCTTGAGATGCCTGGTCCAAAGAAGGTTTTGTTATGGGATAGACTACGGTATCTTCTATTCTTTCTGAGGAGCTGTTTAGGTTACTTTTACTCCTTTATTTTTTTTAACTAGTCACTCTTACCACAATTGTCTTGTTATGATTAATTTGCGTTTGGCATACCAGGAATTGGCTAAATGCAGCAAAAGACTTTTCTTCTCCAGAGGAAGCTAAAGAATTCCACTTGGAAGGGGTAGAAAATGAAATCGCTGAAATGGAGCAAAAGCTTTCCGGAAATCCTCAAAGTGTAGGCTTTTGCCACAATGATTTGCAGTATGGTAACATAATGATGGATGAGGAGACGAGGTCCATAACTATAATAGTAAGTTTATCTCTGGATCCATTCTGTCTGAAAGTATGTTTTTTAATAAAGCTGTTTTAAAGTTATTCTTCTGGATTGGTTCTTATGTATATTAGTAAGGCCGTTTATAAGATTTAAGATTTGACAACCTCTTGTTCTTTTCCCATTGATTAACAATAATAAACGTTCCATCCTTTTATACTGACTGAGACCTAAAACCATGAGTAACATGCTGGTCCATATGTCAGTATGTCACATTGTCACCAGACCCAGCGAACCAAACTGAAACTAGTCTAATTGGATTAGTAGATTGACTGAATTTGAGAGCAGAAATGACATAAATATGATAACAGTCGGCCTAAATAATCTCAAAATCGGCTTGAAACCCCAGAACATGTCACTGAAAACCCAGATCGAATACCGATGTTATCTGCATATTCATTAACTTCCAATCGATTTTGATCCGATTGCTACCTGTTCTCGTAGTGTTGAATCTTCTCCTTTCCTTTTTCTTCTTGTTCTTAATATTGGAAATTTGGGTTTCTTTGAGTTGGTTGTGTGCTAGTGCTTCTAATCAAATCCTGTTGTATTGAACACATTTCTTAACCTCCGCCGATTTCTGTAGGACTACGAGTATGCAAGCTATAACCCTATTGCGTTTGATATAGCTAATCATTTCTGTGAGATGGCTGCTGACTATCATACAGACACACCACATATTCTGGATTATAGTAAATATCCTGGTAAGTGGCCACCTGTAAGTAATATTTGATAGCAGATACCTTTCACTGTGCATCCATTCTTAACTGAACTATTTTTTATCTGCAAAAATGCTACCAGGTACAGAGGAGCGCAGGAGATTTCTGTGTATATATTTGGGTTCTTCAGGTATTTTCTTATCCTTTCTGTGTAACTGCACGTGTATGCCTTTATATAGTTGTACATGCATCCGGATTCCTGTAAATTGGGGAAGCTGCAAAAAGTAGTGCCGGAGTTTTACTTTGTGCATGTATGAAACTTTCTATTCTCGTAGCCTTGTACTCTTGACGATAAAAAAATCTATATGCAGGTCAGGAATCTAAGGATCATGTGGAGCAGCTGCTCCAAGATGTTGAAAAGTACACTCTTGCAAGCCACTTGTTATGGGGATTATGGGGCATAATTTCGGTAAGCCACTTATTGTCACTTTTGTAAATACAAATTTGCTTCAAGCAAAAGATCTCAGTTTAAGGCAAGTAAGCAAAAGATGTAATGCTGATAGACTTGAAACACCATGGAAGCTCTTGGCTCATATTAATATTCGTTACCCACTGTAGCTGTTATTTTTAATGATGAATCATATGACAGTGGGGGTGCTGGCCAGATAGATCATCACTCCCTTTTGGGCCCAACAAGCACTAAAAAACGTAAAAGCCACATGTTTCCCTGGTAGGACATGAAAATTGTGTAATTCACTGTATTAAATTTTGAAGAATGTAGATGAATAGTCAATTCATTAGTAACTTAAGTCAAGACAACATTCAAATGTGTATTTTACATGTTTGGGTAATGTTTTACATGCAACATAATTTGATGGCACCGGCTGGATTTCAAAATTCGAAGTCAACACAGCAACGCCCAAGTACAAGGGGGTAAAATATACAAGAAATTCTTTATAAAATCACTTTCTGGTGTATAAATGAATCAGTATTCTGTCTAATGGCTACTATTGCGTTTTATATGCCTGCTTTTCTTAATAAAATTTTACATGTTCAGGCTCGGGTAAATGAGATTGAATTTGATTATGGTGAGTATGCGAGGCAGAGGTTTGAACAATATTGGACGAGGAAGCAAGAGTTGCTAGGCCATGCTGAAGCTGTTTCTCCCGGCTCTATTGGTGAAAGTGCTGAAAACTAGTAAGTAGACTGTTAAATTTGAGGTTGCATTTTGTCCCTGTATAAAGATGAAAGATGTACATATTGGTTTTGTATGTGGCACCAATAAGATCCTTGTTTGCTTAAGAAGTTGAGTTGTGATATTTTTTAGACGCCCTAGCTCTTTGATGAATGCTAGTTTTGTTGGAGTATCTTTTATGTGTTTCTTTGGATAAATTTCTGAACCTTTAGCAGATTGTTGATTAAATGAGATCTTCACATCCTTTTACAGAACAGTTGTGCTTCCCTTAGCTATTGTTTTTATCATGTATGCGTTAGGTCTGATGTTGACGTTCCTATGTACCTGATGTTTTTATATAAAGTTGGGTTCAAGTGAGAGTCGGTTTTACGGTTATAAATGAGAGTATATTTCAGTCATAAGATTAAAAGACGGTTGTGCTTAGCTAGTCAAATGACCCAATTAATAACGTAATATTGTTGAATCCGTATAGGATAAGAAATTTTAATTTTGCAATTGACAATATACACGTAATATTGTTGAACCCATGTAGGATAAGAAATTTTAATTTTGTAATTGACAATATACATTATTACTCGTGCACATCTAGGGCTTGAAAATTGCACGAATGACTTGATAAGCGCACGAATGCATGTAGTAGCGCACGAATGGTATGATTGATAATTGTCAATTACATTAATGCACATGGTAGTTCATATTGAAAGAATTCTTAGCATGTTAGCAAATTTGGTTTATTAAACCCAACGAGTCATCAAATATAAGAGTTAATACTCCTGCAATTTTACATTTTCTTTCAATTGGCGCCTTCAAGTTTTAATCTTTTTCGATTGGTGACGAATAAAAAGAAAATTCGTTTGGTGTACTTCAGTTTTATTCTTTTTTTGTTTGACATCATATGGGTTTGGTTATCTTAACCAACTTTAATACCACTGGCAATAATAATAATAAAAAAGTTCATGAACTCATTGATGAAATAAAAACATAAAATTGGACTTAATAACTTTATACGTCTCCCAGCTATATGGGAGAGTATGTGATTATTAAGGAATAAAATCATCTTTTTACAATGAAATTATTAATTCAGGTCAAAATAGTTTAAATTTCATCAAAAGTCAATTCCATTATTAGAATACTCACATCACAAACGAGGGCGATTGCGACTTTATACATATACAAAAGAACGTTAGCTTCATCACAAGGAAGGAAAAAAAACATTAAGTGGAATAAACCAAAACTAGGTTCCATAAACTTAACTTTGATGGATCAAAACTCGGATAAGTTATTAGTTGGATGCAAAAAAATCACTTCAACTCAGTAAATAAAGTTAAAGCTTTCACGCTTAGATCTAGGTTACTAGAAGCAATCATGTTAGAAATAAAAAAAATCGAGATTGAGGGTGATATATTATGTGTTATCAAGGCACTCAAAGGGTTGAAATTGTCCAAGAGAGGTCGAGATGATTATATCCGACTTCATATTAGATCTTGATTCTTTGACGAAGTCCAGGTTAGACACGTGTTCAGATAAATCAATTGTGTTGTTGACCGATTGACCCAGTTGAGAATTTCGACCTCCAACACAAATTTCTCAGATGATCCCGAACTCTGTATTTTTATCCGTAATGGAGCTTTAAGTTGGACTACTTCTAGAAGTTACACCAATCTAATCGATTTCTGTATTCAAAAAAAAAAATAAAAATAAAAATATAGTTGTCTTATTGAAATGTCCTACTCCTAGAAACAACTCGAATAGTTGACGATTCAAATAAAACAAGGGCAATGCTATTTACGCCCCATAATAGTCTCACTCAATTGATTTTGACATTAATTAAAATCATTAACTGAATCCATTATACTGATTGCAATGATTACCTTGTTACCTTGCAATGTTTTAGGCCAAAGGGTGTGGGTAAATTAAGGCACTTTTATGCATTAACAACAATAATTTTTTATTGTACGTATATTAATCTGATACAATTATGTAATTTAATTTATTAATCGTTAATTTAGTTACATGTAAAAAAAACATTAGGGACATAAAATATACATAAATCAGTAGTAAGATACGTATAAATATCTTCTCAAACTATAACATTATCCAAGTGATAGTTAATGTAACTATATAACTAATGTAACGTAAAATAAATTAATAAGTTGTGCGAAGTTTATTCCATATCGATTGAATTTATTTTTCGAAATATGTCAAGTTACTATTAGTCGCAGTGAGTATTATATATCTTCTCAAACTATAACATTATCCAAGTGATAGTACATTGAAGATCCATCTCTGAATCCGACAAGATCTATTAATTGATGATCTGAGCCCGATCCGAGAATAATTTTTGGATCATCGGATCGGATACGGATAGAAATTTTGTGAATAAATTCGGATCAGATATATTCGATATATCGAGTAATAATTACTTGGATCGGGATTTTCGATCGAGTCATTATCCGTGATTGATTGGCACGATATATTCGCAAATTCGACATTTAAGCAAAAAAATATGGTTATTACTTTAAGCTTAATAAAGTGAAATTAAAAATTGTAGATATTATAAAAAATTTACATACCGGGAGGAACCTTTCGACGTTAGGGTTAGACAAAATCACATATGAATACACATCGAGCTCTTCAAAATTACAACTTCTAGGCTATCTCTTACTTCTTCATTTCCCATGCAATTACTTGTTTTATCACCAACAATCGAGGTTGCAATTTCATTTTTATAATTATGCTATTTTCACAACCAAAAATAATGTAAAATGCATCAACTTTTACTTCTACTCTAAGTTTTTTTAAAAAAACTTAAAATATTATTAGTAGATATTTGACGAAAGCATTGAGTGTAAGCAGTGAGTTCTCGTGGGAGGGCCCTTTCTTCTTCTACCTCTAGTCATTCATTATTTCATGCAAGCTATCAGTAACAATTAATACTCACATTCACTACGATTTTATTTCGTTGAATTGTTACTTTCAATCTACCAAATACTTCTAACCAAAAAATCCCACCAAAGATTTTCTGACTTTTTATAATAAATTGTTCAAATCAACCTTATTATAGAGAAACAGATTATAATATATCAAAATAAAGTCATAAATAGGATATGTAGCCTATGAGTGGTTATTTTATAAACTCAAAAACTATTGGGTTGCTTTGTGTAATTTATATAGATATGACATTTTTTTAGTTTATAAATGTTTTTCCCCCTAAACAAAATCATGTTTTAATGGTAATTCAAACAATTTGTCAATTTTAGTCTTAGTTGGGTCAACAAGTGCGAGATTGAACAACTTTGATACCACGTGAAGTTTTTATTGGTCATATATAACGTGGGATATTGTTGCATGTTTGAACGTACATATACATTAAGTCCAAATCCAACACTACTAGCTAAAGAGATTCCATCTTAAAACAAATTGATAATAAAAAAAAGCAAACCATTAAACTTATGTCAATAATGCAGAGTTATTTATTATCGATTGGGTAACTATATCTCCACAAACTGCCCTTATTTTTCTAATTAGTAGAAATGTACCATTTCCTTGCTCAAAGTAAGGAGACAAAAACACTAGTTCAAACCACAAATCCAAGCGAGGTGTAGACAATATAATTCAATAGTATAAGGGTGTATTTGGACTCACATTTTACAAAATCTCTATAATTCTTTCACAATTTAATAATGTGGAATTTGAGAAAATTTTATATTTTTTTTTATAATTTTCATTCTTATAAATCACGTAAACCTCATAAGTCTCACCCTAAATCCGTATATTACACAGACATATTAAAATTTAAAACGACTTAATTTACTTTTTTTATAACCTAGGTTAACAAAAACGATGTCACAAAAATCCGTTATAGAAAATAACCTAGAACTTCATAGATATTAATATATATTATGTAATGAAAATATATAATATTATCCATTGACACTTATTTTATCAAATGTATTTTTAAATTCAAATTTAATAATTAAAATCATAATAATAGGGTCAATAGACAAGTATCAATAAAGGTATTGTTCAGGCGGTGCAAAAATGTAGAGAATTATTGAACTAACACGTGTCAAAATAATTTACGACAAGTATTTTTTTATTGCAAAATTTGTGTTCTTTTTATTTAAATTATATGTACTAATGTCACATACATTTTTACAATTTTTTTATGATTGTTACTTTGTTAATTCAAAATTTTTATTAAATCATTCAAATTATGTTGCTATTATTGATTCATGTTTTTTTGTTTATTTATTAGTCATGTTTTTTTTAACTTATATGCGTTTAAACTAATGAAACAAAATATTTAAACTAATGCAACACATTCTTCAAACCAATAATAAACATTTCAAACTAACGTTACATAAAATTAACAATATTAAAAATAAAATAACCGCCAAAATACACAAAAAAGTATGAACTAAATTATATAAACTGTTTAAACTTATGAAACACTTTATATGAACTAATAATATGCAATGTTTTAAAACATACTAATAAAAATTATGTTTTATAAACATTGTTTGAGACATATTGGAGATAATGTAGAAAGATATAAACTAATAGTGTAAAACATCAGTATAAAATGTTAACTAAAACCTTAATAATTATAAATTTTTTTGAAGAAAAAAAATATTCTTAATGTTTAATTTAATTTTATTAAAATAATCTTAATTCATATTTTGTACACTAACAAAGCATTTTTTTTAAATTCAACGTTTAGTTTATATATCTATATATACTACTAAAGCAGCACCCATTTTGTCCACGTGTCAATCTCTAAGGCCGTCTACGTCAGCTTTTTTCCAATTTATTTATAGATTTGCCACAACGTATTTACAAATTTGCCATTAATTATTTTATAAGAAAATTTTTATTAGAATTTGTTAACAGTCATCATGCCACGTCAATTTTATTAAAATAAATAATGAAAAATGAATAAATCTACCTATCTACCAATCAAAATCAAAATTAGCAAACTGATCTATTGTAACTCGATTTGTTGAGAAAATCTAACGCAAATATTCTAACAAGATTTGACACATTTGTTTAATTTAAAACTAAATCAAATTTAGCTCCTATATCTAAATCTAAGTAAAAGTGATAATATATTAAGGTATAAATATAATACTCGAATAATAATTTTTGTAATAGAATTTTAATTATGTTCTTTTATTTATTTTAAAAAAAATAATCCTCATATGTTAGTCATATTAATCAATAAAAATAATTTTTACTATAAATTGATATCAAATATATGATGCATGATAGTGAAATTATAATATTTATTTAGACAATCCCGCACAAGGTGCGGGCACTAAACTAGTTACTAACTAAAGATTCATACTTTATGAATGTACTACGTATAATTTTTATGTCAAAAGAAATTGTTTTACTTAAAGATATGTGATATAGACTATATAGTTTAATATCTACCTTAATACTTTAAATTAAGTGATTAAAACTTAATTGAAAAACATGATTTTGCTTCTTAAATTTTAATTATGATTCTTAATAATATAAAATTATTTTTTCCGATGTATATTTTAATGTGAAACTATAATTTATATACTCGTTAGGGTATAATATAAGTCAACAAAAAATGCATAGAAGTAACGGACAAAAGCGTAAAAACAAACGAAGAAATTTTAAATTTTGAAATTAAAAACCCCTGAAAAAACTGATATCATTAGCTGACTAAACTGCAATTTAACATGAAAAAACTCTGTTTAATCTCTCTCTCTCTTCTCTCACCGCAAACCTTGGCCTTCTTTTTCTTAACCGCTCCACCATGTTTAATCACTAATCACATTTAAACTTACGATTTTTGAATCGCACAACCAAACCCACTTCTCAAATCTCACATCAAATCAAACCCATCAGCCCTCTCTCTCTCTCTCTGCATTCCAACATTTCCTTTCTTTCTTCTTCCCAATTCATCAATGGTGACGATAATGACGTCAGCAAAATGTTCGACAGAAGCCCTGAAAATCCACTTAGCAATGGAGATTTCAATGATACCTAATCATCGTGTTAACATTCCCTGCGCAACTCATAAATTTAACTTCCGCCATGGTGAACCTAGATCCTCATTCATCGATTGGTACCTTGTTCTTCGGGTATATTAAATCACATTAGCCGTATATTTTAACGTTTTATTCGCGTCTCTGTTTTCAACCGTTCCGAATTTCTGTTTTGTTGCAGGTTGAAGAAGATGCTGATACTAACACCATTAGGAAGCAATACCACAAGCTCGGTAAGTCTCTGTTTTGCTTCAAATCTCAAATTTGGATTAGAACATAATCTTTGATTATATATATGCATAGCTTTGATGCTTCACCCAGACAAGAATCACCATCCCAAGGCAGATATTGCTTTCAAGCTTGTTTCAGAGGTGATATTAAAAGATTTAGAATTCAATGACAGAGTTTTGTCTGGCATTTAGTTTATTAACTGCGATTTCGGATATTCAAATTCAATGCAGGCATATGCATGTCTAACCAGCGAAGCAAAACGACGAGTTTTCAACTTGGAGAGACAGAGGAGGAAAGACTTGTGTTGCGACTGCGACAAGATCTCAAATCGATCATTCAGAGAACGGAATTCAGCAAGACAGCAGAGTACGGCGCGAAACCTAAAGGATATAAGGAAACAGATGGAGGAAGAAGCAAGGGTGATAGAGAATTGTGTTCGGGTTAACCGAAAGACAAAAAACGAATATCCGGTTTTTAGTCCATCGAGTTATCTAAACCAAGGGTATCCGCATCAGCAGAGTGGAGATTTCAGAGGGTGTTTTAGTAGAGGAAATGTGAATAGGAGAGTTAAGTGTAGTGAAACCCCTGTTTTTGAGCTTAGAAGAGATTGCATTCCTTTGAATGTTAAATCTACTTGTCTTAGTTCATAGTTAGTTAAGTTTGATGTAGCTATGCAGGATTTTAGATAGCCAGATTCCACTGGATATTCATCCTTCAATTTGTTTTTAAATTATCTTAGTTCAGTTTCTGAGTGAAGTTAGATCATACAAATCACTTTTCATTATTACTCCGTCTATTTACCTCATGACACAATCCAAGATGGAGGTCTAGTTTGATAGGATTCTCTTAAGATCATATTCGACTTCGGAATGAATAATACTCATAAAAAAGATACATATTCGCCTCGCACTAAATACGGCAAAACTGTATATTTTAGTTTTTGTTTTTTAATAAAGTCTTGACATCTAAACATAATGTTGCTAAGCGGATGAATCATCCGATTTATATATTTGTTGAGAATATGTTTCCAATTCCACAACCCGATAGCCGCACTCCTAAGCTAACATTAGGGCATGTAAAAGTAAAACGCCCCATAGTTTCATCGCGGGGACCATACATATCCCAATATTATGAATAAATCCCGTTGCCATTCGCTTGCTTTATTCCTAATCATGCCCACGGCCGTGGCTTGTCCGTCTCTCTTATAAGTCCATCCGTATTAATCTTTACAAGTCCGTCTCTACGCTTGATCCACTTAGGGTCCGTTTGGAAGCGCTATGAATCATTCCCGGTAACGGAATGATTCCGAATCAATCAAAAAATATGTTTGGTTAGAGGTCTTTTAACACATGAAAGTAATCCAATAATTTCCATTTACTTTCCTAACCCTTATCTGATTCCATTCCGTTTCCATTCCACCGCTCCAACCAAACGGGCACTTAATGTAAGACAAGCTTTTGTTCTTGGTATTACTCTTCCACTTGTAAGTCTCCCAAGCTTTTACGAGCATGATGAAATGCTACTATTTTCACGAGGAGATTTCCAGCCACTATAGTCTTCTCTTTGTTCTACTCATTCGATCATAGCCTTTTCATTTCTAATCCAAATCCAATTTTATTCAGTGATTCTTCAACCTTCTAATCTCCCAAACATTTCTATACCTATCTTTATTCGGGACAAATTTTTTTGAGTTAGTTCCGATTTTTTCTCACTTTTTTTGACCATCTTTTCAAGGGTGTTCGTATTTTCATGTTTCAATCTAAATATGAGTTTTTTTTCTTTGTCCGTCCCATATGATCATAGATCCTTATGCTACACAAAATTCCGATCAATATAGTGTACTCTCTTAAGTGATTTGATTTAAATTAAAAACATGACATTTCATATGCGAATTGTGTAATTAAGTATTTTAATCAATAATGTATATGATGCAACGTAACCCAAAACTATTGATACCAAAATAGATGTAAGTGAAGAATTAGAACAAAATATTATTGGGCCAGAGAGGGATATAGCCCTAATGGGCTTATGAAGCAAACCATTGAAATTGAACAAGTTTTGACATCCACCCACCTTCCAAATTGAACTCGAAACGCGGCGATTCAATCAGGCCTCTGCACCCACAGGTCACAACGTCTCTCTCTTTGCGCCATTGCAGCCGTGTTACTTCCTCCTCGCCGCCACCCACCATCTTCAGCCCTACTCAAGTAAGCTACAATATCTCTCTCTTTTCCGTTTTTTCATCTGTATTGATGGTTTTTTTTATTGCAGTTTCTTCCTTCCCGAACTTCTTGTGTTTCCCCTTTTTACACATGAATGCTAAATTTTCTCAGGTTTAGAGCTCTATAAGCAAATGGGTTCGTCAGATATTAGGGGTTTATTAACTTGCTTCAGTCCTAATTTGGACTTCTTTGCTGTCTCCGCTGGTGACGGTCGAATTAAGGTACGCCCTAGGGTTTAACAAGGGTTTTAGTGGGTGCATTCGTTATGTTAGTTCTCTGTTTTTTTTTTTTAAAATTACGTATTTTCGGTATCAGGTTTGGGATACTGTAAAGGGACAGCTTCAGACAGAGTTTTCAGACCTTGCGGGTGATGATGAAGTCAATGTGTTATTGAAATCCGAGAGAGGACACCTTTCTATTGATTACACTTGTATGAAGTGGCTGTCTTTTGAAAGAAAGGTTGGTAGTTGATAGATAATGTGCAAACTTGGGGGGAAAGTGGGCGGATTTTCGCGGAACACTTTTGTTTTGATTGTGTTAATTGCCTTCTGAATTCATTCTCTTTTTTTATTATCATGTTTTACAGAAGAAAAGAAAGCTTGGTACTTCAGTGTTGGTCCTAGGAACCGGCAGCGGTGATGTCTTAGCATTGGATGTATCTGCTGGTCAGTTGAAATGGAAAATCACTGACTGTCATCCTGGGTGGGTGACTTAGAACATCTATGTTTTATTTTTCTTGTGTTTTCGTCTACCACTTTTTTTTTTTAGCAGAATTACAATATCTCATTTAGTTTTAGAGAATGCATTGATAGATATAAAACCCAAAACTTACTCTTATGCAAGTTTGTGATACCTATAGATCATATAAACAAGCTGAGGGCAGTTGGTTGATGTGTCAGCAGAAAGGGGATGGTTATGGGTGTCGATGACATAAGATGTAAATAAAAGAACTTTTTTGTCACAGTACTTTAGTTTACACTGGATGACACATTTATACTTGGATTTGACAGTGAGGTAAAAGTGGATATGATAAAATTTCACGGTCATGTGACATGTGAGTAATATGTAGGGGGAGTGGGGGGCTGTGAAGTTATGTTGCTTGTAGTTTCTTATAACCTTTTACTAGGTATTGAAATGCTATAAAAATTTGTACAACTCTTTCTTCCGTAAAGGGGTTTAAGTGCTTGCAGAATTATAAAAAACCTTTATACCCCTAACTAACAAACCCTACGTGCAGGGGTGTGAGTGCTGTTACTTCTTCTAAACAGGGTTCTTCTGTCTATACATCTGGTGTTGATGGTATGGTTTGTGAAATTGATCCTACCTCTGGTAACTTGATCAATAAATTTAAAGCTTCAACAAAGGCCGTGTCCTCGTTGTCTGTTTCACCGGGTATGTTTGCAAATCTGTGATCTCTCTTTTTCTGTAACCTATCCTTTTTACTGAAATTATGCTTATCTAGCCATGATAACCAAAATACATTGTTGTACACCTTAAGTTGTTACATTATGTGTGTATCACTGTCTATGCATGCATAAAAAGCAGGCATTCTAAATGACATCGATCCACCTTCTTTTGTTTCTTCTCTAGCTCTTGATCTTCTGCTGTTAAAAACATAACCACATTATCTAGGTTCTTATAATCTTTAGATGATGTCTTGGATGCATCCAGATGTCGAGTATTAAGAATTCCAATTTCTGATGTTTAAATTCTTGAGGGTTAAGGGAAGGGAAATGATTTTTGTGGTCCTTAACACCCTTGAAAAATATTACTTTGAGCAGTGGAGGATCAAAATTAATCTTTGTTTATCTCTGTGCAATTTTTAAGAAATTTGGCACCATTTTGATAGGTTCCAAGCTGTGACATGAGTGTCAAATTGTTTTTGATGAAATTATAGTTATTATTAGTTGGCTGGGTGTTCTGGTACTTTATTGGCCATGATAATGAATCAGCCATTTGCTTACCAAGATTCCGTGATAATGAATCTGTCATTTTGATTATAGACGTGATTATTTTCTAAAATAGAAGTTTTAGGTTTCATCTTTTTAACAAATTTTTTGTTGTGCTCGTTTGAAAGATGGAAAAGCAATTGCTACCGCAGCTGCTCAACTGAAGGTTTTAGATTGTTCAGACCACAAGAAGATTCAGAAGTTTTCGGGTCATCCAGTATGTCATCCATTCTTCATCTACTAAACACATTTATAAACTGATGTTTTCATATGTCTGTTTTGTCTGGGGTTGATAATTGTGCATTCGATGATAATAGGGAGCTGTTCGAGGTATGATCTGGACTGAAGATGGGAAATTCGTTCTGTCTTGTGCTGCTGGTGAAAGATATATTGCAGTATGGAGAGTGGATGGTGGCAAAAAGCAATCAGCCAGTTGTGTTCTTGCTATGGAGCACCCAGCAGTGTACCTTGACTGCAAGAGTATTGTTAGGGGGGGTGAAGATGGCAAGGCTCTGTACGTTTTGGCTATATCAGAGACAGGTGTGTGCTACTTTTGGTATGGAAACAATATCGAAGAACTACACAATTCAAAGCCTGCAAAAATCTCTGTTTCTATTGGTGATGACAATTTCAAGAAAAGCAAGGGGATATTGCCTGCAATATTTGCTGCCAGAATTCAGAACTCTGCTAGTTCTGCCTCTGCACATGTGTTTTTCGTTCATGGTTTGCAAATTAAACCAACATTTGAGAAAATCGTTGTGAACCATGGTGAAGACCTCAAGCTAAATAGGTCCGTCGAGGGAGTGCTCTTACCATTGAGCAAGTCACAAAAATCCAAGAAACAACTCAATCTACAAACAGGAGGTAAATTAAACCAACATTTGCATGTTTAGTAGCTTAATGGGGCTTTCTCATTCCTGATTTGCACTATTATTAACTTTGTTGTCCATTATATACTGTATTTACCTAATACTAGTAGGAGCTATAAAAATCTTGTCTGATGGAGCGTTTATCTTTTGTCAAACAGCTACTGCATTAGACCGTGCAAATGCTGAGGATGCACTACTTCCAATTCCTAAAGTTCTTGACTTACATGATAGAAAGAAGCAAGATCTGGATTCAAAAACCATCTTTGATCATGATCAATCCACACAGAAAAAAGGTATGGCATTTTCTGACATTGTTTTTATATCCTTATTATGTAAAATGGAGAACAAGACTCTTTTGGTCAGAGGGGTACAAAACTCTTTTTTTTGGTCAGAGTACAAAACTCGGGTGAATTACATTTGAAAATTTAGAGAAATCCAGATCTTTGTAGGTTCTACATGATCTCCTGCTTTACTACATACATATATGCTCATGAATTAAATGTTACCTTGATTGAGACATGAGAACATCCTATGCTCGGGCTAATTTGCTTTTCCCCCTTACAAGAGGGTATTGAGTCGATTTTGGAAGAGTTCTCTTCTTAAACAACATTATTGATGCAGATGACTTTGAAGGTGATAGTGCTACATGCTGCATTGAGGACCAACTTAGAACAATGGGGATTCTTAATCCTCAAAATAATCTTAAGCAGAAATTAAAGCTCAAATCCCCATCTTTTTCAAATGTTGATGTTGAAGCAGTTGTGCCAGAAAAGAAGGTTGGACTTCTTTCTGCTCAATATCTAATCCTTTCCTTTGAAAGTTTTTGATCACTTATTATGCTTCTATTATGCTGATCTGCTTGTCTCCTCCTTTTCAGATGAGGGCTACACTGTTGTCTATGGAATCGAGTGAAGCCTGCGAGCTGTTCACCACTTTAGTGTCCTTATGGCAGTCAAGGTGTGTTTATTATTATAATGGTTATGAAGCTACGAGGTGAACTTGGTGGCATCCTATCCTATACAATTATTTTTGTCAAATATGATCTCTTTAGGATGGTGCTTTACTGATTCCTTTTCTGATGCGGTGTCCTGTTTTTTCCATCAAAACGTCAATCCATTTGGAAAGGCTAATTAAGGACTGCATGCCTGTTATTTCTATCAAAACGTCATTCCATTTGGAAAGGAAAATTAATGACCGCATGATCATTTATGACAAAATGGACTTGAGAATTACATAATGAAAGGGAAATTGAAACCTAAATTTAAGGGTTTAAGTTTAGGTGTAAGAGTAATTTTTTTTGTAGGAAATTTTACATTGATTAAACTATACTTTACAGTTGGTTTCCAGAGCTGTCCTGATACCAACTTTTGCTTATGCTCTACTTTTGCCCTTCATGGATATTTTTATGAGTTTTCTCTTCCAAAATTACCTAGCCCAATAGGGAAGAGGAGTTGAGGACTTGCTTTGTTCTGCAAACAGATTCTTGTATTACTAATACATTCCCCTTTGTCTAGGAATTTGAAAAGATAAAATATTATAATTTGATTTACCGTCATCCATATATAAACGATCAAATAGACAAATTTTATATATGATGCTAGGATCCTAGTGTTTTTAGGAATAGGAGTTTCCCTATCTGTGTTCGCTCATCATATTTGATTGGAATTAAATAATTTTTTTATTTTTTGCAATAGCCTCACCAAAATAATCATCAAACTGGTGGCAAGAAACATTTTTACTTTTAGCTCAGTGAATGTATAATTTCAGGGTCTATACATTTTGTATCTGCGGTACATATTGTGTGTAGTTTTCTCTTTTTTTGTTGATTTTGGAGCTGAATAGCTCTGTTTTTTTTTTTTTTTTTTTTGTTGACAGGGCATGCAATGCAAGATATGTTCTTCCATGGATATGCTGTTTACTGGTGAACCATGGTCAGGCCATCACCGAGGAACATGGGAATTCAGTAGTCGAATCATTGTACAAGGTGTGTAGTTGTAGCTTTGTTCTCGTCATTGTCTTGACAACTCGGCATGTCTTGAGTTCTTTATTCTTGAAGCTACATCTTGAATTGTTTTGAACCTAAGTGCTGTTATGTAATACATATTTCTCATCCTTAGAACAGCCATTGCTTTGCTGACATCCCCCA
The DNA here is from genome assembly GCA_033239045.1 of Fagopyrum esculentum. NCBI lineage: Eukaryota > Viridiplantae > Streptophyta > Magnoliopsida > Caryophyllales > Polygonaceae > Fagopyrum > Fagopyrum esculentum. The sequence goes on from BSUD01000005.1 coordinate 141,863,105, forward strand.
AGAGTATAAAAAAAGGAACAGGAAATCTGTGAAAGTAACCAAACAAGACAATTATATGATAATGGACACGTATTTTTATTTGAATAACATATATGTTCAATGGAGTTCCAAACTCTCCTATACTGCTTTTGTGGTCTGTTTAAAAGGAATATTATCATATGATTTTGTTTCCTGTTGTTATCATCAAATTGCTCTTAATATGAGTTTCTTCAAGGTTGCTATTTTCTATCCATTTTCATCTTCAAGGCATAATTGGGGAAAATTTACTCCATGTTTTGTTTACTTTAGGTCTCCAAGTCCAGATGTGCCGCTGTCCGATCTTTATTGCAGTTATCTGGTCGATTACAGCTAGTCAATGCTCAGGTTAATTTACAGCTTTTCACTTTCTCTTTCTCCCCGAGGAAGTAGCATATCAGTCTTTTGCAATTAATACTTTGTCCCACATTTCTTTCAACAGATTGACAAAGCTTCCCAGTTTTCCAGTCCAATTATAGAAGAAGATCATGAAGAATTAGAAAGTGAGGATGATGATGTTGATGAAGTTGTTTTTGGGGAAGAAGAGGATCAGTCCGATACCAGTAGTCAAGATGATGATGATGCTTAGTTCTATTGTTTACTGGAGGTAATTTTCTTTGTAAACTTACGGATATTGTGGCTGAGGTAATGGTTATATTCTTTTTTAAGACGGTGACGTGCTTTTGCAATTTAACTTGCTCTAAACCTAGCTTCTTGGATTTATATATAACTTCTGGGAAAATAGGGAATTTTTTGTGAGTTGTATTTGTCGCCTTTTACCCCGGTTTTATAATGTATTAACATCATTGTCCCTGTGAATCTTATGGCTAGTATATTGCTCCTGTCCTTTGAGAATACCTTTTTCCACTAAATAATTGCTACCATAAACCCTCTTTCTTGTTCCAATTCCTCTTTTAACATGGGATTGATCACATCACATATTCGGCCTCTACTTGCCAATTAGTGTACTGTTTTTTTTGTTGCGTTCGTTTTTCCCCATTCTGAATCACTTTGTTTACTATTTAACTGCTAAAACTTAGATACCGCTAGCGTAAAAAATTGAGATGAAGCTGCAGGAATTGGTGACTAGTTGGTTTGGATATGAATTATTTTGACTTCAGTTACTTCAGTTGCTTAGCATCATGGTTATACTGCCAGATGTATTATTAGGTGGATGCTGATAAACCCACACTGAGTATTTTTCGCTCTTATTCAGATTGTTCAATCTACGCGACATCCTGGTGGAATTTAGCTATACCCTCACTTTCAGTACACTGATGCGCACATGTATGTAATCATTGCGACACTATATCTCGCAGTAATCAACTAAGGAAGGAATTCAATCTTTTGAAGCATCAGAAGCAGCCTCCTACAATTTTGTTTGATTGTATGATTTCTTTTACACCCCCCATTTCCTTTATGTTCTTCCCTCTATCATGATTTTGGTAGTGTGTAGTTTTTTGTCTCGGAATCCTTGATCAGTTAGTACATTTATACTAGCCAAGAGTACTTTCTCCGCTGTGGAGATGAAATACACGTAATCGTAAGAGTGGGGAATGAGCTGTGTTATTATCTTGAATGAGTAATCATATTGGTGGAAATGGTGTTATTTTTTCACATCAGTACTAAGAATACCAATCTTTAATTTAGGCTTTTTATAAATTTTGAGTATTTTAGTGGGCAACAACTCTCAACGTCTGAAATTCTTAGCATCTAGATCAATTTCTCTTGATCTTTATTATTGTGTTTCTGTATGAAATTGCGTTGCTTTACATATATCATCTCCAAATGAACAATACATATTAGAAAGTGTTTGAGATATGGAATATATTCCATCCTTGTAAATACAAACTTAGAATCTCATTCTGTAGCATTCTCTTTTCACGTGTTTATTATCGAATTATCTAACGTTACTTTGACAGAAATCAATAATTATTCTCCTTTAGCTTCAATCTTTAGCAGTTTGAGGAGAAGCTGAAAAGAGATCATCTTCTTTTACAATCCTTTCTGTTCCTGTTATGATATTGTACATGCATTCGGGTTTTCTTCACTGAAAATAGAGGGTACGTATCCGTTGTTGTTGTTGTAGTCGTTTTGATAATCCCCGTTGTTGTAATAGTAGTAGTTCTCTGTCCTAGAATGCGGCATCTGTCTTGGCGGTGACTGGACATATTCGTATTGGGTTACATAGGATGGTGGCCTGTATTGGCTGTAGCTGTGGGTAACTTGAACAGGTTGCGGCCTCTCAGGTCTATAGCTTGGTTCAGGACGGTCACTCCAATCACTGCCACCATTCCCATGACTTTGACTATGAGGTCCGGGATTATAACCAGACTCATACCCTTGGCTATAACCCGAAGATCTAGAACCGTAGCTAGAACCATACCCTTCACTGTAGCCAGGAGGCCCAGGATTGTAGCTGGGACCATCCCTTGGACTATAACGAGGAGGCTCTGGACTATAGTCGTTACTATACCCTCGACGATATTCTGGAGGTATGTGGCTATGTCCATGATCATATGCTTGAGGAGGTCCAGAATTGTAGCCTAGATGGTAGCTTTGACTATAACGAGGTTGCTCAGGACTGTAATCAGGACCATACCCATGACTATAACCAGGAGGTCCGCGATTATAGCCTGGACCAAACCTGGGTCCGTAGCCCGAGTCTGGTGGGTGATGATGAATTACATGAACCTCGTCTACCCCATCTTTATGCTGATGACGTTGCGTCTCGTTTGGGTGAACTGGTGGATTTGATGGCTCATGAGTCGTTCTGTTTTCCGGTGGTGGTGGTGGCCGCTCATGACTTGGGTTTTCAGGTACTTGAGGCGGTGACTGGTCTTTAGGTGGCTCCGTCGGTGGTGGGGGAGGAGTTGGTTGGTCTTTTGGTGGCTCTGGCTGTGACTGTTCAGCTGCTGGGTTTCCATCATCAGGCGGCGGGGGTGCTTCGTTATCTGGTGTGGCCGAATCTGTTGTCTGTGCAGGCTGCGGTTCTTGCACCTCCGAACAGGAATAGATTGTGGCGTTTTTCCTCGCCTTCTTTATGGCTTTGATGATCCTCTCAGGATTTGCCCAGCCGACTATCGTCAATTTCTGGCGGGGAAGATCAATATAGACATCAGAGATCCCTGCATAATAAAGAAAGAAGCTAATTATATTTTCCAAACAAGAAGATTTCCTTTGATTATGTCTTGTTCCGACTTCACTTACTCACCATTGATGCCTTGTAAAGCCTTCTTGATCTTCTGCACACACCCGTTGCAGTCTATCCGAACCTGGATCTCTGTGATTCGAGGCCTCTGCAACGAAAAACGAATGAAAATTACAAACTGTTTGAAAACAAGAGACAAACAGAATGATTGGAGTTCGAATGTAACAATTTCAGACCTCTTGTGCTTGAGCCATTTCGGGTGAACCGAAAACGCAACCCTTTGAGCAGGATCCAGAGATGGAGTTTGTGTGGAAATGGAGAGATGGAAGGTTGGGCATGGAGAATCAAATGGGTGGCATTTTATCTCTACCTATGCAAAGGGAATATTGGGTGCGTAAGGTAAAGCTGTGGGGCATGAAAAGGAATAACTTTTGGGAATGAAATAAGTCTTTGTTTGTGATAAAATACCTAAAAGGAGAGGATGGAAAGGAAGGAGCAAATGACGTTTCGTTTGGGACCTCTTAGGGTGGTTGGGTTATCGAGTTCGATGAACTGTCTTTCGAAACTCGACTATTGTAGGCTCCAAACAAGCCCTTAGGCAAGGAATATTGTTCTCTTTTTTCGTTTGACCACAAACAATACCTCCTTTCGTCCAAAGTGAAAACAAAAACAAAGAAGATGATCGGTGGTTCGTAGCCAACAATACAATCCTAAGAATTTTAACAAAAATGGGTTAGATTACCTCGAGGGTTCACCACTTAGACTATTTTTCTATATATGATACGTGTGATTGGATGTGCAAAGATCACTGACCTTCCTTTTTGCCAAAACAAAGAGAGGACGTCCTTAACAATACTAAAACGATAAAACCATTATCGTTTAACACCAAAAACACGTCCTTACAAATGCTTTTTCTTTTTAATTTGTTTGATATGGACCGACGGACGACGTTACACGGTCGACTATAACTCCACACATGTAAAGCGGAAGTGAACACAATTCATTTCCATGATATGAATGTTTCTCAAGGAATCCTTATAGCTCAAGAAAAGGCATGTTCATACGAAGGAAAAAGTGTGATCATTATTATAATGGAAAGGCTTGGCAATTAGCTACTAAACAACACCTCTCAATTTGCACTATTGAAGGCTAAAATAGAAAAGGTGTAATCATCATTGAAATGCTTCTTATTGGACATGTAAGGTGCAGAATTTTGTGCAATATAATTTATTATTTTTGTAAGTGGATTTATGACTTGGAGACGTGCTTACTCCTTTCTAAGTTTTTAATAAATGACTTTTTTTTTTTGAAAAATACCACCTTTTCAAATTATTTTTTTAATATAAATACATCTTCATTAATACTGTATACATCATGAAATTGAACCACCTATAATTGTTTTTTTAGATAAACATTAGGTCACTTAACTAAAAATACCCTTAATCGACTAATTAAAAACTGTTACTTTTTTATAAATACCTTTTTATAATATATTTATTTTAGAAAATTAATAGTTAAAATGTTATATTATATAAACAACTCATTTTTTATAAATGAAACTCACTTTTTTTAATATAGGTATTTTTGTTTGTTTATGTAATAATTATAAAAATAGGATTTTTTAAAATGACTTTTTTATATCATATAAATATTTTTTAAAAATTTTAAATTTTTTAAAAAATTATATTATCATAAATATGTATTTAAAAAGTAATAAACTACTATTTAAAATGAAGAATATTTTGACCAACTACTTTTGTGTTTTATTACAAAAATAAGGACAATTATATTTGATGCCTTCAAGATTTTGTCAATTTCGGTCGGTAATTATCAAGTTTCACTTTTCCGGCTCATGTCTCTCGGGTTTAAAATTGTTCGATGAAGTTCACTTGTTACAAATTCATTGGTGGGTGATCCGCAAGTTTCACTTTTTCGCTTGGTGACCATCAAGTCTTACTAGATTAGTTTTTCAACATAAAAAAAAAAAGAAAGGAAAGAGAAGGAAAATACGTCTCCAAAAAAGGTCAAGTTTAAAGATGTCTTCTCTTCTCCGTCTAACCTATGATTTTTAACTAAATTTACAATGAACATTTCCCACCCTTTTCTCCATCTTCAATGACTTATTACAAATAACCATCTCTAATACCACATTTCCATAACTTTGTAACCTAAATTCATTCCCGAGGAGATGTGAAGTAACATATTAGGCGGTTGTTAATCTTTGATGACTTTGAACTCCAGTCAAAGTATGTACGGAATTAATGACATAAAATCAAATTACATGATGATTTTCAATATACCCTTCTTTTACTATTTGAATTGTCTCGCGCAATATAGATATTGATTGGAATTCACCAATACGATGATTTTTACTAATGCTTCTACACCTTGAGTTTCACTGCGATTATGAGGCGTTCGAGTTTCATTGTCTTTCGCTTCTTCTCCATCACGACCTCCATTGATTGCTCGGCAAAAGTTGATATAAAAGACCCAGAGCTTTGGACGTGATTTTGTTATTCTCCTTATCGATCTTCACAATTTTTTTCACGCAACCAGTTGAAAATGATGGTTGAATGCTCTCTAGACTCTTCTTCCTCTTCTTCTACCATTGTCGCTCAGATATCATGGAACGTGGATTAATTGAGAGGGTTAGGGTTTTGAATTAGAGGAGACGAGGGGTAGAGATTTTCATTTTTCTTTGACTCTTAGCCTTTTGCATATTCATGTGAACTTTTAAATTTTGTTCTCCTTAATTCTAGTCTCTACTCATATAGCCTTGACATTGAAGTATTAAGTCCGCGAGTGAGTGACACCGCAACATGTGCTTGTTCTTGAGTGTCACTACTAGTTGACAATTTGTTATGGAATAACTCATCTACACTCCCAAAGTAGCGTTCTCCCTACCTCCGCTCTAGGGACAAGTAGATACTCAAGTTTACCACAAATCCATGTTAACACTAACCTAATTACACATATAGTTGTGGCATACCCATCGTTGCATTATGTTGCGCTTATGCTCCCTTTGTGCTTTCCTAAGCTCCTTAATACTCCACGACTTGTTCCACTATGAAGATCGTCTTGTTACCTCTCCGTTCTTCATGATATAATACCCACACCCACCATAAACACCTAAAATATATCATTTAACATGAATACTAAATGACACCCAATTAAAGATGTATCTAGATAATCCCTGAACAAATGGTTATGGTTTCCTATGCATTTCACAAAACTACACATAGATGCATGTTATTCGTGAGAGATAACCTATTTTAATGGTCGAAAATACGTACCTTTAACATATTACGAGTCACAATCTTAGAGCATCTTCATCCCAGAAACTGTTTTTGAGTTTCTTAATTCATTTTTACAATTTTATCTCTTTTCCACCTCATCTAAAGAAACTCAATTTTCTTAACTTACACCCCTACTTAATTTATGTAGTCTATATTCTTTTATTTACTTGTATGTATAATTTTTTATTATTATTATTATTATTATTATTATTATTATTATTATTATTATTATTATTAGTATTGTTATTATTATTATTACTACTACTACTATTATAATTATAATTATTATTATTATCATCAATTGATATAACTAATATTATTATTATTTATTTATATATTATCATTTTTAATTAACAATGTAGATTAAAAGACAAGTTTTATTGAAAATTAACTTACAATAATCTTAAAAAAAACATAAAAATAATTCAACATAAATTACTAGTAAAGTAAACCGACAAATGCTACTTAATCACGTGTTCCAAATTTTTGCCAAATATTTTCCATCAAATCGAACTTAAGACTATGAATTTTAGCCGTATTACGAACACGAGTTTGATTCTGAATGTAGGTCTCCATATCATTAATTCTTGTTCTTGAGTATGTCCACCTTGTTCCTTCGTCGGCAATGTTTTGATTTTCCTCCCATTGTGACGGGTCATGGTAGTTAGAATATGTATCTCGCTCAGTATCGACGTCGAAAGTATCGACGTCGAAAGTAACCGACAAATGCTACTTCATCCGGTTCCGGATCTAATCCAACCACGCCGATAAGTATCGACGTCGAAAGTAGTCCTATTAACCGTCCAATGGGGTCAAAGATGGCAAAACAAAACCGTAGTAAAGGTAAGGGTAAATCTAAGATGAATGATAGTAGAGAAGACATTCTTCAAAAAATTTCTGATATCGAAGAATCGGAGAGTGTAACAATGAAGAATTATGAGTCATTGGCAATACGCAATGCGGAGGAGATGAAGATGCGATTGGGAATTGAACAAACAAAGGTTAGAAAACAACGTCTCGCAACACTCCGAATTCTCTTGAATAAGACCACGAGAACGAGCCTGGAAGAAAAATATGTCGAACGCTTAATGAAGATAGATTTCGAAGAAATGGAAGACCTTGCTTAACATGTTTTAGTTATTGTTATATTTATGTTGTTTATTTATATTTCAAGTTTTTTTTTTCTTCTTTCTTTTAAGTATTAATATAATAAATGTTGTTTTTAATTAAAAAAGTTTAAGTATAATAACTTTTTAATACCTTTTATTAGATAAATTTCTAAATTTTTATTCAACACTTTAAAGTATTAATATTTTAAAAAAGATTTATTAAAATATAATCAAAATATAATCAATATTAATGTATATAGATAGATAAAAATATTTTCTAACTAAACATAAAATTTATATTTGTATTTTCATTATTTTTATTATATATTTTAAACCTTAAAACTTTATGTCTAATATTTGAATTAAAATTTTAAATAGCTCATCTACTTCCCTATTTTATAGCAAAACTTAAAATATAAAAAAAATAAAAAAAAACTAACGTAACAAGCAAAATGTAAGAAAAATATTAAAAATAAAATAAAAATGATCTTTGATTTCTGTGTTTTGTGCAGTAAACTGTCAGATTTCATCTCTTGAAGAAGAACCTTCTCTCCACTTATTGCCTCTATTCCCACACCATCTTCTGACATTAATTTTTATTTTTTGAAAATTAATTGGGGAAGAAACTCAGGGTGTATGGGATGAAGATGCTCTTACTATTAAAAAAGGTAACACGGAGACTCCTTATAAAGAGGAGTGAGATAAATTTTATGTGTTATTTTTTTTACGTTAGTTTTCATTTTATTTTGGTATTATTTTTTAATTTTTTCAAATTATAAAACATTATTTTTTAGGAAGAAAGTTTATTTTAAAAAAAAAAGAACAGTGAAAAAACTGAATTCGGTTGTACAATTATACCGTCAACAAGTGGTAAATGTTCAGGTACGGCCCTTTTATTGCGGTACGGTCGTACGGCCGACCGTACGGGCGACACGTGTCCCGAATTTTTTTTTTTTTTTTTTCTCTTTTCTGAAACGATTTTTTTTCTTTTCCGGAAACTAATGAAAATTTATTTGAACTACCATGTTATAATTTATGCACTATTATCCTATAAACTTTGAACTATTCTCATATAATCCATGAACTATTCTATTATAATTCATGAACTATCCCATAATAAGTTTTGAACTATTACTTTCACTCCTTTATAAATTTTTGCACTTTAAACTATTTTATTATAATTCATGAACTATTCTATTATAATTCATGAACTATCCCATAATAAATTTTGAACTATTACTTTCACTTCTTTATAAATTTTGCACTATGAACTATTCTATTATAATTCATGAACTATCCTTTTAGAAGTTATAAACTATTATTTAATAAGTTTTGAACTATTACTTTCAATCCTTTATAAATTTTACACTATGAACTATTCTATTATAATTCATGAACTATCCTTTTATAAGTTATGAACTATTCCATAATAAGTTTTGAACTATTACTTTTACTCGTTTAAAAAAAAAAAAAAAACTCGTTCAGAATTTTTTTTTTTTTTTTCCGGGACACGTGTCGGCCGTACAGACGGCCGCATGGCCGTACCGGAATAATGGGCCTTACTTGAACACTTCCCTCGACAAGTTAACAATTCAATATTTTTTTTATCTAATGATTAGAAATCAAAACACAAAATTAGTGATTAAATTTTTTAATTTTATAATTCAAGTAGATTAGTACAAAATCTGATCTTTTATTTGTAAGTATCTTTGTCACTACCAGCTCCAATAATCATCGTACACATAGTTGTAAGTTGTCTCACTCGAGCATCAAATTTTATCGAAACTATTAAAGCGGTGTGGAATTTGTTTTTGGAAAGTAGAGTTTTGATAATATGATTCTAAGTAGTCGGTCACAATTGTCACCTCAACTTTTATTTCTTTCGATTGTTTTAATTTAAGTTAGCTTCTAAAAACACGTTTAAGTTTACACTAGTTTAAATTTTAATAGTAAATTGTATTATATTTAGGTTTGTTCAACGTTTTTTTGGGTCGAATATATGTTTGTGCTATGTGTGATTCTACCTCTCAAGTCTTTTGGATAATATCTCAACAATGTTTGTCACGCGTAAAGTAGCTAGATACCTATACAGAATTTGGCTGTGAATTACGCAAGAATAATAAAAATCATAAAAGATAATATTATATATAAACTCTATTTCCGTCAATCTCAATAACAACGAAGAACAAGGGTGGAAATGGAGCAACATATTGATACATCAAAGACATCATGTAAATCAATAAGATCACCTGGAGAACGGTGACAACAGTAGAATACCGGTAGGTTGACGGCAATAGCCTTAGATTTAGACACATGAACATTGACGGAATAGAATTTGCATTTTAAAATAAAAGGTTTCAATAAAAGGATAAATTTGGTAAAGAAGACCACACCTGTAACACTTTTATTACGGTCATGAGTAGTATTTCATTGATGTGCTTGCTAAACCTATTTTGTTTATGTTTTATAATTGGGGCTAAAGGATGAGTTAATATTGATGTTGATAAGAATGATACTACCTCTGTTTCATGGTATTTTTTCATCTATAATTATTTACAAATATTAAAAAAATTAAAATAGAAATTAAAAAGGAAAGAAGAAAAGATATGTTTATTATTCTTAACACATATTATGAAAAGTTATATAAGAAACAAAAGAAAGTAACAAATATAAGTGTCACTTTCAAGAATAGTAAGGGTGTGTTTGGTAAAAGATGGGGTTTATTTTAAAGATTAAGTTAGATGGGATTAACTAGGGTTATATGTTAGGTTAGGGTTTAATCTAGGTTATAAGATTTAAAAATAACCCCAATAAGGTGTTTGGTAGGAGGGCTTCTTATTGGTTTATTTAATACAATATACAATACTACCCTTTGTTAATCTCACTTTTTTGTAGGTTGCTATGCTTCTCATTGCTCGTGATTTTCATCTAGAATTGCTCATGGCAATGGAACGACAGTGTGCGACCACTTGCTTCTCTTCTGCAAACTACCCAAGAACTCATTTCTTGGAACCTGCTCATGTTTTACAATCGAATTTATCATTTTTCGACAACCAGAAAACTCCATATTAAGCATTGGTTTATATTTTGAATTTTGAAACACAATTTATCCACACTTTTCTATCTTAAAACAAACACATTGGATTATTCAGATCATCCATCAACAGAAAAATTGAAAGTACGTCTCTGTGACTTTCTACTTTCTCATCTACATAGTTGATCAATATAATATAATAGATTTAGGTAATGAAACTAGCATGTAGTTATGCATAATTCAATTATATATATATAGTGTGTTGTGAAGCTTGAATTTTGAATTTTGTTATTGGAGCACGCTTCTTTGTTTATGCTTAATATGTCTATTTGGTTTTCTCTAAATTGACATTAGTGTAATTGTGTTTCTCCAAGAATTTTGGTGATGGATGAATTGGACAGTTGTGATTCTAAGAGCTTCAGCGACGACCTAAATGATATCTTCAGCGACGACCTAAATGATATCTTTTCAATGTACAATGGTCGGACACACAATATCTTCTCCAATCTCGAGAATAACATTGAAAAAATTAACGATTTCCTCCTTTTTAAGAGGATTATAATCACGGTGACATTGTTTTTTCCATTGGAGATCCTTCTGGACATATGGGAAGAGTTGTAGACATCAGCATGTCCGTTGACTTGAGAAATATTTTTGGGAAATTTGTAAAAGGTGTAAATTCCAGTGAACTCTTAGGATTTGGTCCATTGTTGTATGTGATCACGTGATTAATGTACTATGGGCTGTGAGGGTCGAAAAAGTGGTTGATAGTGTTGGAGTACTCATTTCTAATGGTGAGGAGCAATGAACTAGTTTGTATTTGTTTCTTCTCTTCTATCATGGTTGTTTTCTTTCTTCCAACACCCAGGGGCATGTGTTGTATAGAAAATCAAACTATGAGATTAATATACATCAACCTTGGTGGAATGATGTTATTTTTTTAATCCATTTGTAAACCCATTTAACCTCTTCTATGATCTCCATATAGAATATACATCTTAAACCAAACACATGCATAAATTTAATCCCTCAATTTTAGTTTAAAATAACCTCCATTAATCTCTTATGAAACATGCCCAAATGTATAGTTTTTATTTTGAAAAAAAAAAATCTCCTTACATCTAGGTTTTAAAACTTTTTTTTTTTATCCAAATTAGTTTTTATACAAAAAGGTTTTAACGAGTAAATAATTGAATAAGCCCAATAAAATAATTATTTGGAAAGGATTGTTAAATATATGAATAAGTCATATATATTGCTTGTTTAAAAATTCTTGGTTGTGTATTTTTGATGAATATAGTTATTGCAAAAAAAAATAATCTTAAATGTAGATAAGATTAGGGTGTTCTATAATTCTACTTTATCAAAAAAAAAATGTTTATAAACAATTGCATTAATTATGAATAAAAATCAAATTCTTTTTACATTTAGGTTTTACGGTTCTCTCCAAAACAATTTATTTACCAAGAGGACGAGTTATATATATTTAGATTGTTGTTTGTTTAAGGTGTAACATTGATGACCTTATTTGTTGCAAAATAAACTTAATCGTACATGTATGTAAGATGATTACCGTTGAATTGACAGTTATATAATTCACTTCATTTATAGTGAATATCTCTTATCTAAAAAACTAACCAACATTATTGAGTCGATAAAAAACTATATGAATTTACAAAATTTTAAAATTAATCTATAATCATATAAATAAATATACATAATATTTTTTTTATTATAATAACGATTATTTATCATTAACTATTTGTTTGCAAATGAAAACAAAACATATAAATATTAATTTATTTCAACAAGCTAAAGTTTAAGCAAAATTAAATTTATAATATAATTTTGTATCATATGATTTTTAAAAACTAAAGCTTTTTAAACGATAATTTATAAAAATAAGTAACCAAGTATTGCTAATGAATTTTAAATAAAAATAATAGTTCAGCCACAAAAAAAACCATTTTGTTTCCCATATTAATAAATAGAAAAATATGCAAAAATAATATACTTTCTTGCATATAGTCCAAACCTAATCAATTTTGAAAATATACTTTTTTTCTAAAAATTAAATTACTTAAAAGAAGTTCAAAGTATACAGCTATACGCACTTATTATGTTACTTTATATATACAGAATGTTCCTTAAAAAAAGTATTCTAGTCTTTTACCTTTATTTATTGAAATTTATAAGAAAATACAATTTTTTAAAAAAATTTATGTGTTTTATAAATATTATTAATTTGTCTGTTCTTTATATTAAAAAGATTAGATATCTACTGATAGAGTATTATTTTGCTCTATGTTTAAAATTATATACAATATTACACAAAATAACTCAGTTTTAGAGGGTATTTTGTTCGATGAATGACGAAAGAAATGACAAATTGCCTAATAATGATTGAAGAAACAATTTGGTTTACTAGATTTTTTCTAGTTTTGTCTTTAGTAAATGTAATCTGAAAGAAAAGTGGATAAAATTTAAAAATAAATACAAAAAGTTGAAGTATATTTACTTAATTGAAACATTAAAAAGTCTGGCTACTATTGTAATTTTTAAAAATTACTAGTTACCAACAAATAATTATCTTGAAAGATCTGAAGGCGAGTTAATTACAAAATAAGACCGAATAAAAGAACTCTGTACCATATTGCCCTTTCAATGAATCACCATTTCTATTGTGCGTCACCAACATGCATAAATATCAGTCAATATTGTAACCGAAGTTGGGAGTAGAGTCCAGTTCAAAAAACAGAGAGTCGTGATCCTCCACTTTCGAGTTCTTCCTCATCTTCTCGGCTATCCCCAATCCGCAAATTGAATTTATTGCTCCCATTTCTCGAACCCTAACAACAACGAGAAGCAGCCAAACCTTCAAACGAACTCTTTCCGAGTTCCTACTAGAAGCTTTTTCTCCATTTGAAGTTTGTGTTTTCTTCCGATCGCAATGTCTGGTTCACGCCGTCACAATCGCAGAGGTGACAGGTCCTACAACTCGCCGGCGCCTCGCCGACAAGTTCAGCAACAGCAGAATCGTAACAAGCAGAGGTGTCCCCAACCAGCGTCGATTCAAAGGACCAACACTTCGGTCGATTCTGGATTTCCCGCTTTTACCGATTCGCCGTCTGCATTGTCGCCTTATTCAGCTCCCGGATGTGACCATGATCTCCTTCGTTTGACCAACTTGGAACGATTCTTGAAGTTCACTACTCCTCTAGTTGCAGGAAAGAAATCATCTAAGGTACATTAGGGTTGTTGATTTAACATGTCTGATCATTTTGGATTCTTGAAGTACAATAGTCGGTTCTCGAAAGTAGCTTCTCTTCAATTTGAACAATTTCGATTGGTTCTTGAAGTACACTGTTCGGTTCTTTGTGTAAATTAGCTGATTTAAAAATGAAGTTGAATGTCTAATTCTGTTTGATTATGCTTACATCTATAGGATTACTATTAGGTTTACTTATTCTTTTGTTTATTGCTTCATGGGATGACAGACTACCACAAGACCATGGGCTACTCACGAAGACGAGTCACAAACTTATTTTGTGCTTGAGGATCTTTGGGATTCTTGGTATCCGTGGAGCGCCTATGGGGCTGCGGTTCCTGTTACGTTGAGCGGGGGTGATAATGTCCAGCAGTACTATGCTCCTTACTTGTCTGGCATTCAGTTGTACACAAACGCATCCATGCCTGCTCCAAGGAACAGGTTAGCGATGTTTTTCTCACTTTGTCATCAGAGTTTGGCTAAATGGTACAATAAGAACTATCCCTATCCAGGTTCTTATTTTGTGTATATTGTTGTCTTTGTGATAAATAATTTGCTTAATTGGTTTCTGATACTGAGCTCAATAATACTTCTAGTGAGGATAATTTCCTATTAGAGGAAAAGTCTAAAAGTTGTAAACAGTTTTCGGGCATATCTAGCATGGAAACAGACACACGGAAGTGGCAATTCTAAAAACATAGGTAACTAACAAATGAAACGGAAGAACACAAGGAAGCGGGAAATTAAAAAACATGGCAAACGGTCCAAACGGAGTTATGAAACGGAAGTACAAGGAGAAGCGGCAATTTTAAAAATGGGAAACGGACGAGGGAAATGGAAATGAAGGGACACAAAAGAAGCGGCAATTTTAAAAAAATGGGAAATGGACGCGCGAAATAGTAACGGAGGGACAAGGAAGCGGCGGTTTAAAACATAAGATACGTACACCGCAAGTAAACATAAATATAAATGATGTCGTATTGAAAAGTCTACTTGAACAAATAAATAAACTCTATTGGAGGTACATAAGGGTCTACTCTTTTCCCATATCCGGTATATCATATGTATATGAGATTGATATCTATATCTGATACTTGCGTTTGGTAAGATGGTGAGGTTTATCAGATATCAAGAGGGATAAGTGAGAGGGAGAAGAATATGATACCGGACATTCCTTTGGTGATGGATTTATTTAAACTGATGGTCCTCTGTCTAGGTAGAGTCCGTCTCTGCATGTACAGGATCTAATCATGCCAGGATAAGTTGTGATGAAAACTCCTTGTCTTTATCACAAAGTTTATTTCTTGCCATAAGCGAAGAAAGAAGGTTACATATTTTCTTGGTCGATTGCCGAATGTCATTTTCTTGTGATGCTAATTTGATTTCATCAGGTTTCTTAAGTTCATGATGTGTAATTTGTGAATTTACTCTCGTGGACTGGCAAATGATCTCTTGAAGAATGGAATTGTGAACTGTGATATTACTTCTTTTCATGTCTTTGTTTGTGATTTTTCTTACTGATTTGTGATTTTCAGCAGCAGGCTCAGAGAGGAAGATATGGTAGAGGGCAGTAGACAGGGAATTAGTGGGCTTCACATAAGTAACAAACCTTCAAATTGTTCTTCAAGCGATGAAGACAAGTTTGTTAGCCCTCAAGGTGTTCTTAAATTTGAGTATTACGAAACTGAACTTCCTTTCGTACGTGAAACTTTGTCAGGCAAGGCAAGTCAGTGTATTCTAAAAGCGCTATGTTAGATTTTCTTAACCTCCAACTTGTTTGTCTGATATCTCCCATTATGTCATGCTACAGATATGTACGCTTGCATCAAAGTTTCCAGAATTGAACACTTACAAAAGCTGTGATCTGTCACCTGCAAGTTGGATATCTGTCGCATGGTATGCTTTCCTCCATTTTCCCCTTTACTCAGGATTTGGTAGAGTTTTTCTAACCTTTTCTGGCATCTTTTCTCAAATTGTAAAAGGTATCCCATATACAGAATACCACCAGCTTCAGCTATTGCAAGTTTGAAGTCATGTTTCTTGACATACCACACCTTGTCAACTCCAAATAGTGGTAATGGTTTTCTATATTCATATTTTCCATTCATGTATACTTCGCTCTGAGAATCGCTTGTTAAAACGACCCATGTGACATAAACTTGCGTTGTCCGTTGTGTTTATCAGGAGCAACGATTGGGTTGCAATGTCAGAAGGATTTGTACCCAAGGATGGTCCCTAAGGAGTTCAACATGGCTCTGCCCACCTTTGGACTTTCATCTTACAACTACAATGCAGCTTTCTGGGAACAAATGGGAGCAGCATCCTCAACTCTTCTGGCCAATTCACTGCGCAAAGCAGCTGAGGATTGGCTTCAGTCCCGGAAAATTGCTCTTCCTGATCACACATTCTTTGCAGTCCGCAACCGTCGTTAGGTTGGCCGGGTATGATGCAAACTTTTACTATGCAAACCGTGATCCCAGTCCATTTAATGCTGTGTCCTTATGTTTTTTGGAGAATCATCTCCAAACCTGTCTCCTGCGATGACATTTTTAGCACAAATATATTCTCTTCTAGAGAAGTAATCATTAATTAGGCCCCCGGTATACAAATGAAACTTACATTTGGCTTTAAAAGGTGTTTCCTTGTACAAACTATTGGCTTTTGGACTAATGCTTGTAGCACATAGGAGGATCTTATAGAATTTCGTGTTGTGTCTCATTTAGCATTTACTTTTCAGCTGACAATTTCCCCTAGGGACTGCTTGTTTTGATGAAAGCTCATTAACCATTACCTAATCCCTTCCTTTCCCTTTAACCATTACCTAACCTTTAAAGAATTTTGGGTTTTAGTCCGGGTTAGCCTTGGACACACCTTTTTAAAGCCACAGTAGAGATGTCAATTGCCATAAAAGAATAGAAAATTAGATGAATAGGAGGGTTCACAAGTTCTTCCAACTTTCTGTTTTTGCTTGCACACATTACAATGCCTTACTGTACACGAGTTTCACGGTCCTCGGACATGGTTCTCTCCCTCTCGTTCATTACCCTCAATCATCATTTCCGTAAGCACAAGTTCAACCTACTTGTTGATCCTTGTGTTGGTTCATAATATGTCGTCAAGGATAATGGAAAACAGTAACCCTGGACAAACTCAGATTTCTTAAAATTGATAGGTATCACGTTCTTTTTCTCCCACGTCTCCCTCTCACCTCTCCTTCCCAAATCTTCCTCTTCTAATATACCTCACCATCTTGTCAAACAAAAGTACCAGAAATCATATATCAATCTCATACTCATATTCTGATATCGATATGATACCGATATCTGATATACTCATATCAAGATATAGGAAAGGAACAAGCCCTAGCCTCAATAATCCTAGAATATACAATTCTCATAATCTAATTCCCTTGATCTTCATAATTTAATGTTCTTCATCTCTTTCATTCCCTTATCAAATGAGATTAAAAGAATTATTTTCCCCTTCTAATTACCATAATCTCACTTCACTTAATTTTGTCATCTACCAAACATAGCCAAAGAAAGAAAAGTTACCAGGAAGCTTACCTAAATGAAAATAACACAGCTAACATGGATGACTGAACAATGCTGCACTTTTTCAAGTGGATTACACTTCTGTTTAATTTGCTAAACCGGACAAGCATAACTTAATACAACCCGAATTGACAAGCACAACAATCAACTTGATCATGCAAGAATACCAACCACCTAAGCTGACCAATAGTCATCATTAATACTGAACATTTTCACTTTAAAGCCTAAAACACATAAAAAAACTTGCAGGTGCAGCTCAATCACTGTAACAATAATTTAAAACGAACTTCACAGCCATTTTGTGATAGGTGGCATACAAATTACAAAGTGCTCATAAAGACGAACCCTAGCTTGAGTAATTAACTAAGGGTTACAGTCAGTTAATATCAAACTGGAATTCCAACCAGGTATGTTCTTCTCCTAATCAAGAAGTGTGATCATACCATGCTATGGGTTTTTAAATTAAAGGAGTGGAATGATTAGATTACCCCTTGTTTGAGCTCAATAGGATGCTCTTCATCAATGTGACAACAGAGCCCCACCATGTCAAACTCTTCCGCACATAAAGGGCACAGAAATATCTGCTTGTAATCATCCTCTTCCTCAACAATATCATCCCCTTCATATAAAGAGCTGCAAAACAGATAGATCGAATTTCTTGTTAAAGGAGAACAGATCAAAGACAAACCTAATTCAATTCAACAGCCGCAATACTGGAAAGAAAAAAAAAAAAAAAAACTCTGAAGCTTACAATTTTCATGGTCAATTACGAGGTGAAATAAAAAATTTTAGTAAAAAAAATCGGACGCGTAAGTAACGGAATTAGAAACTGACCGGGTCGAGATTGATAGCGCCGGGAAGAACTGAACATACGAGAGGTCCGGGGTGATCATCGTTCTCCATTTTCCGATGACGACGATTGCTTAGATTTCGGAATATTCAACCGATCTAAAAAATGTAAACATACAGATACTTCTATTTTTCTTTAATACGATTGATTTTAGGAGCATGTGATGGGATGATCAAAGCAAAAGGTGGACAAGAGAGATGGAAACCTAGAAAGAGGTGAGATGTTGTGAGAGAAGCATGAACGGGAGAGATTCTGAGAGTCGCTGCACCGACCTCCATTGACGAGAAAGGGAAGATGGATTAGCTGTAGAATCCCTGGGGTGTGAAAAGTGAAAACGCACATGGAAGAGACATGTAATTGCTGAAATGCCATCAACTACCTCCGGTAACTTTTATCTCAACACATGTAACAAATCTAATTAACTTGTGTTGAAAGTAGGATTGTTAGGCTAACAATTCTGATACCATGTTAAAGTTTATCAAACCGTAAATAAGGGTAGTTCACCGACCTTATATCTTACTATGAGTTTATTTTTTAACGGGGGCTAAACATCTCAACAAAACTCATGTTTCCATTTTAAGCTCTTTGTTTCCTCTTCCCTGCTCTCTCCTTATCAACTCACACAACCCCTAGTTGTTAACCTGAAATGGAATGTTATTAAGCTAGAAGAAAATCAATGAGCGCGGTTTCAGATAAAATGTTCAAAGGAGACGGAGAGGAGCGACTAGAAAATGAGATTAGGGTTAGCGGCCGATAAGAGCTAACCTTTTATATCTTTAACATTTTCAAAATGTTGCGCTTCAATTAATGAAAGCGGTTTCAGATATATTGTAAACCCGACTCATATTTTCTTCTTCATTAAACCCGGTTTGGTCTATTCATTGTACTTGGATAAGCACTCGACTTGTGGGCTTCTTCGGACAAGGCCTAAGGATCCATCCTCCTCACCCATCACAAGGACAACTAGAACTAGTAACTAAGAAAATATACAAAAGCATGTATACTTCAACCTCATATCAATAGTGAGATTGTATATGAAATCAAGAATCATGTTCGAGGACATAAGTTACATATTACAATCAAGCATATATGCACCAAATTGTTAGAGTGATGTTCAAAACATGCTCGAGTTGATCCAATTTCAGATAGGTAAAATAGCTACTTGCAAACCACACAAAGTGAATGATGGCAAATGAACCAAATCAGATTTTGTCAAACTTCGACCTAACTTAAACCTACAATGCCTTAACTTGCTTCAATATATGTCATGATCGGAAAAACAAATAAGAAACAAAGAGCACTATATTAATTTGAAGAATCTTTAATTATAGGCAAAGGGGCACCTAAATAGATAATTTACCAAGTTAGTAGGTTCCTCCTCACCCCTCAAAAAGGACTCCATTTCCTCTACCCTTCACAAAACCAAAAACCTTTCATTCTTTCTCCCAAACTATTCACGATGCCTATCTTTCATCTCCTTTTCCCCTCCTAGTATCCATCCACACATTCAACAAGCAATTATACCCTCACCTTGATCATCATCATCCTCCTATGGGCCACCAAAGCCGCCACGTCCGCCACGAGTCCGCCCCCATCCGCTCCACATTCTCTGTCCAACGCACCTTTCGGGCGGCGGCGGGGAATGGCGCTGGCCCGACAACCCTTCCTACACCTACTCGGTTCGACCACGACCTCTCGTGGCCGTTCGGTCGAATAGAGGGGATTGACCGTGACGACGTGCGGGAGACCGCCTACGAGGTCTTCTTCACCTCGTGCCGGTCTTCCCCGGGTTTTGGAGGCCGTCATGCCCTCGCCTTTTACTCATCTCAAGAAAAAGATAATAATAACAACAACAATAATAACGACGGACCTGGTTTAGGCTCGCCTAGGACAGCTCGGATGGGGATGGGAGCAAGTAAGATAAAGAAGGCGTTGGGGCTAAGACCACAACTCAAGAGGATGACATCGAGAAGGTCAGCGTCGAGTGCTGGACCGGGTCTCGGGCTTATTCCACCTCCTAGTTCGCCGGGAAGGAGCCCGAAGGCTGCAAGCCCGAGAGGGGGAGGAGGGGCACCGGTGGTGAACATGACATTGCCGTTGAAGGCGGGATCGAGGCGGCCGCTAACGTCGGCGGAGATAATGAGGCAACAAATGAGGGTGACAGAACAAAGCGATGTCCGTCTACGTAAGACCCTCATGCGCACTGCGGTTGGTCAAGTATTTCCAACCTCTTTTCCTTTCTTTGTTTAGTATCATATTTACTTTTATACTTTATCAATTTCTAAAAACTGATCAATATTCTTACTTTATATAAAGAAGTATATTTACTTTTGTTTTGGTACGTATATCATGCAATTTAACATGGATCTCAACAATGTAACTATGAACAGCAAACCGGGAGAAAAGCAGAGACAATAATTCTACCTCTAGAGCTCTTACGTTACCTAAAGCCATCGGAGTTCAACGACACCAACGAGTACCACATATGGCAGCGCCGTCAGTTCCGAATCCTCGAAGTCGGCCTTATCCTCCATCCACACTTACCACTAGACCCGTCTCACGCGCTGCACGCCTCCACTCTCCGTGACCTCTCTCGCTCCTCCGATATCGGTCCACTCGACACAACTTCCCGCAGCTCCGACTCCCTCCGCTCTCTCGCTTCCTCGGTCCTTGCCCTCGCATGGCGTAATAGCAACCACCAAAATGAAGTAGCCGTCTGTCATTGGGCAGACGGCTACCCTTTCAACGTCCACATCTACGTCGTCCTACTCCAAGCTGTTTTCGACCTCAAAGACGAAACCATGGTTCTCGACGAAGTCGACGAGCTTGCCGAGCTTCTTAAAAAAACTTGGTCGACGCTTGCCATTACAAAGCCGGTCCATAACATCTGTTTTGCATGGGTTCTCTTCAACCAATACGTTGCAACCGGACAAGCCGAGTCTGACCTACTCGTCGCAGCTCATACCATGCTAAGTGATATTGCGAGCGACGCGGCCTCAAGGAGGAGCGGTGGCGGCGACGGTGAGGGTGTCTATGTAAAGTTGTTGGCATCGGTGATGAGTTGCTTCATCGTGTGGACGGAAAAGCGACTCGTCGATTATCATGCTGGATGCTCTTCCAAGGGGAATGTTGGAGTTTTTTTGGAAAATTTGGTGCCACTTGTTTTGATGGCAAGGAGGATTTTGGATGAGGATGTTTCCGCCACCGTTGCCGCTAGACGAGAACCCGGGATGGGAGGAGATGATCAAGAGGAGATCGAGCCCGCGACTCCTAATACACGAAGGAATTTGTATTTGGAGAACCGAGTTGATTTCTACATTCGATCATCTTTGAAGAATGTGTTCGATAAGGTACTGCTACTTCTCCTATTGGTAATTGGTTTTAAAACGGAATGACGAGATGTTATGTTTTTGAATCAGATGGTAGAGGAAGTAGGTGCGAAGGACATAACTCTAGAGCTAGAAGAGCACGCGGCGGAGATCCTAAACGAGTTAGCGCAGGGAACGGAGGAGTTAGCGGCCAAGGAGAAGGAAAACTATAGCAACATCTTGAAGAGGTGGCATCCGGTGGCTGCGGGGATTGCCGCGGTGACGCTACACAACTGCTATGGCTCTATTCTCAAGCAGTACTTGTCTGGAGCCGCTTTGCTTTGTAATGATACCATTAACATCCTACAAAGAGCAGGGAAGCTCGAGAATTTCATGGTTCAAATGGTTGTTGAAGACACCGTTGATTGTGACGATGGAGGCAAGTCTTTAGTTAGACAAATGGTTCCTTATGAGGTTGATTCAGTTCTTGTAAGACTTCTAAGGAAGTGGATTGAGGAGAAGTTGCAGAAAACTCGCGATTGCATTCAAAAAGCAAAGGATTCCGAAGTAAGTAGAATTGAAAATTTGAATTTGAGGCTATTCGGAGTCGGCTCACGTTAGGGTCGTTGAAAGCTCGCTCGGCTCGTTCATTTTCTAAATGAGCCAAATACGAATATAGTATAAAATTTAGTCTTGGTTCGGGTTCGACTCGTTCGGCTAAAATAACGCTACAATAGCATTATTTTAGCCGAGCTAATCGGTCTCGGCTCGAGCTCGTTCATTTTTCTAAATGAGCCGAATATGAATACATTCTGAAGCTCGTATAAAATTTAGTCTTGGTTCGGGTTCGACTCGTTCGGCTAAAATAAAACTACAATAGCATTATTTTAGCCGAGCTAATCGGGCTCGGCTCGGGATCAGCTCGTCAAAGTCTCGTCTCGAGTTCGTTCATTTTATAAATGAGCTTAATATGAACACATTTTAAAGCTAGTATACGGTTCGGGCTTCGCTCGTTTATAAACAAGTCAATGCTCGGTTCGTTCAGCTCGTATTACACCCCTAATTGAATTTGGTTGTGGGATTGAATTTGGTTGTATTGATTTGCTTGTGTTTTGTAGACATGGAATCCGAAATCTAAATCGGAACCATTTACTCAATCAGCGGTGGAGCTAATGAAAATGTTGAAGCAAATTGTTGATGAATATTTCAAACTTCCAGTAGGGACATCCGATGATTTACTTAAAGACTTGGCTGATGGCTTGGATCGTGTTGCTCGAGAATATATCACATTTGTTGCATCGTGTGGTAAAACAAACACTCGTACAAATCTCACCTTTTTTTAGAAAAAAAACATGAGTTATATATAATGACACTTTGATGAAATTGTAGGAACAAAGCAAAGCTACCTTCCATCGCTTCCTCCATTAACAAGGTGTAACCGAGACTCGAAATTGGCTAAGCTATGGAAGAAGGCGAGTTGTAGCGTAGGCGTCGAAGACATGCACCATAACTTGATCAATGAAGCGAACCAACCGCGCCCTTCGACGAGCCGAGGCACTCAACGTCTCTACATCCGACTCAATACCTTACACCACATCCTCTCCCACCTCAACTCCCTTGACAAGACACTCGAGGCATCCATGTCTACACCAAAACGCAACACGAGCTTACCGACCTACTTCGAGCTCTCGAAGGCAACCGTACAAAGTGCCATCCAACATGTTGCCGAGGTGGCAGCTTATCGAATGATCTTCCTCGATTCCCACTCGATATTATACGAGTCTTTGTATGTTTTCGACGTGGCCAATTCAAGAATCGAGTCGACGTTGAGAATCCTCAAGCAAAACATCACACTATTGAGTACAATACTAGTAGACACGGCGCGACCTCCTGCGGTGAAGGAAGTCGTAAAGGCTTCGTTTGAGGCGTTCTTGATGGTTCTACTCGCGGGAGGCAGCACGAGGATCTTTAGTAGATCCGATCAAGAGATGATCGAGTTGGATTTCGATAGCCTAAAGGAGATGTTTTGTGCAGCGGGAGCCGAGATCTTGACGAAGGATGAGGTGGATAAGGAAGCCGAGATTGCTGAAGGAGTGATCACACTAATGGGACAGTCTTCGGAGCAGATAGTCGAGGATTTCAGCACCGCCACATGCGAGAGCAGCGGAATTGGAGTAGCCGGGTTAGGGGCTGGACAAAAGCTTCCCATGCCTCCGACGACAGGGAGATGGAACCAAACTGACCCCAACACGATCCTTAGAGTGTTGTGTCATAGGAATGATCATGTAGCTAACAACTTCTTAAAGAAAACTTTCCAATTGCCAAAGAGGAGATGATTCAGATTTTGTTTGCCATGTACAAAGAGTTAAGTGTACAATATAATAGGGAGTGATCTTTCATGAGAAATACTAGTCTCCCTCTCACACACACAAGCATTCATTGTAAATTTGCATTACAGTATTAGGACTCATTTGGAACTTGGAAGGCAGTACCAAGGTCAAACTAACAATGTAACTTAACCTGAATTTTGTCTTACTATCACCATGTTGCAACATACATAATTCATCAAATGTGGACCAACAAATGGCACCCACAAAGTTACTATTGTACACATAATAATCTCAACTTTATTCAAGCAGAAGCTGGTTCATTTGAGCAGGGTTAGATAACTCGTTTCCGGTTCAGAATTCATCCAACCCTTTAAGGAAATTGACATGGTTTTTGGATGGGGATTAGTCATTGGAGGCGTTTAAGGCCATCCATCAAGGCATCTGTGTGCTCGGGCTTCCCAACAGACACGCGCACAAACCCCTTCAGCTCCTTCTTGTCGTAATGGCGGATCATCACACCCATAGTAGCAAGATCCTCCTGTATCATTTAGGAAAAAATTATACTTTTAGAACGAAAAAAGAAAAGAAAAGAAAAAATAGGTATGTTTGAGCCAGAGCAAGAGTATTCTTAAGAAAACGACTTGTAAAAAAAGTACCTTAACTTTCTTAGCATCTGTTCCAGGCGTAACCCCGCAGAGAATGAAGTTGGAGTGGCTGGGATATGGTTGAAGAAATGGGACTTCCTTGAGAAGTTTATAAAGCCGCTCTCGCTCTTGTACCAGTGCATTCTTCACATTCTGATTAAAGTAGAGAGCATTAAAAATGTGAAAGCTGATATATACAAAACACTATTTGGTTAGCCTACTTACTTCCAAGTAGGTAGGATTTCGCAAGGCTGCACAGGCAGCCAATTCAGCAGCAACAGACACATTATAGGGTTGTTTGGCTCTCCAAAGGTACTCAATAATGCTCAAAGGAAACGCTCCATATCCAACCCTAAGGCCTGCTAAACCTGCTCATCAAGGTAGGTGAGATGATAAAAGTTTTGCAAGCACAATCTTAGTTTAATAATCTTATGTAAAGTGCAACATACCAGCTCTCTTACTAAAGGTTCGAAGAACAATAAGATTATCATGTTTCTGCACCCATTTCATTCGAGATTCGAGTCCAGAGAACTCAATGTAAGCTTCATCCAAAATAACCAATATGGGCAATTCTAGAATCTTCAACAACTCATCCTCATTGATAATACTGTCATACAAGTAGACAAAAAGAATTAAATTAGTGTAAACCTAGCAAGTTTCATTCACAAGAAGCGTGGAGTAACAATTACCTTCCATCTGGATTGTTAGGAGAAGTTAGAAATATGCATTTCGGTTTCTCCTGCTTAACAACCTCGGCAATTCGTCCAACATTTAAGCTAAAATCCGGATTTCTCGGTACTGCAAAATAACAAGAACATGCAATTGTATTTATGTGTGTGGTGCCTTTAATAGTTTAACATGGAACAAAAAGGTAGATTTTGAAAAGCTTGAAGGATTAGTGTGTATTAACAAGTAATTACGTGAGCAAGTACACTTTCAATAACAATGTCGAATAAAGATCCCAAACTAATTCCCGTACCCTTAAGCACAATTGCTCCATTTACATTTGCATCAAACTCGTACATTGTGAAGGTTGGAGGGCAATCTACAATTTTATCACCAGGATCGAGCACACAACTGAACTAAAATGTTGTTTCACAACAAATGAAACAAATTAATTGTCAGAAACTTAACAACATTTATTATAAGATGTGACTACATGTTTCATTCAGTAAGAAGTGGGAGATGCAGAATATCTAACCGCATGATTAGATCAATGAGTTCATCAGCACCACATCCGGCTAGAATATACTCAGCCCCTAGACCAGAGTCTTCTGCAAGAGCAGCACGTAGTTGGCGACTCTCGGGATCTGGATATATGTATGGAAATCGCATATTCCCTAAAGCTTCAAGGACCTACAAAACAATCTACAGGTACGGGTGAGAAATAAATCATTATCTCATTTTTTGACACAATAAGATTGCACACATAATCTTTGAGGGCACATGGTAAGTGACACAGAACTTTAACAAAGGAGATACAAACTGAAACAACTAAAGAGTAAATATCAAATGAATGGCTTGCCTCTGGAGGTGGACCATATGGATTCTCATTTGCATCCAATTTGACGATCTCCTCAGGCTTCCTACCAAGGCGAGTTGATAAAACCTATAATCATTCGACAACAATTAATAGAAATCATCAGACGCCAGTCGTCTCTCTTAAGATCTCCATGATTCACATGGCTAGTTTAGTAGTGCAAATTATGAGCCCAATATTTCAACCAAACAAGTAATAATGCATGCTATAAAGAAGCACATCTAAGAAACTGATTATATAGAAGCACAAGTTTAAGGAAAAAATAATTAAGTACACATGGTACAAAATGAATGAGTAAAAACAAAACCAGGCTCATTCTTATTATAAAAAAATCATTCAAGATCATATATCGAATTTTAGAAAGTTTAAGATGCATTCTCTCAGTCCCAGCCAGGACAGTCAAATTCAAGTAAAATTGTGCAACTATATACAAAGAACCCTCTCATGATCATCAATTGTTAGTTATATGATCCAGAGAGGCCGTCTCAACTAGTAATTTCAACAAAATCATGATTTCGAAAGTACACAAATTTGCTCAAAAGCAAAGAGAAACCTCAAAGGGCAAAATGGGTTGGTACGGAGACAACTTCCTAAGGTGGGTTCTGATGAAAGAGTCACCGCTCAAATTTTGTTGTTCCTCCCCAGCAATCACTTTCTTCACTGAAAAAGAAGACATTGCAACGATCCTTTTCCGATCAACACCAGCGTTGGGTTTGATCACACAGAGCGATGAAGTATTACAAAGACCAACGACGCCCATTTAATTCAGCTGCATGTAGGAAGCAGGAAGCAAAAGGTCAACCTTGAATTCAACCAAGAGAAGAGATACAGTACAGCAAAATTACAAGTTCGTATGAAGCAATCCACTTGAACAAAAATTCTCATAATCAATAAAATGAAGAAAAAGAGTGGGTTTTGTTGGTAGTAGTTGAACAACAAGCTAATACCACCAATAAATCTTAACAAGTTAGAAGGTTCATGCTTCAGACAAGTAAAACTATCATGTGAATTATGAATACAAAAATGGGGGGTGGGTCATAGTTTGATTAGTTTCCCATTTCCTATTGAATGTGCAGGTTATATGTTGATTTGCTCCACACTCTTACCTCAATTTATAAACCCAATAAGTGAATTTGCAAAATTAATTCCATCATATTTGTTCCAAATACAACACAAAAAGATAAACAAGCAGTGTTCCATAACTGACATTCTGGAACGGAAAAAATGAGGATGGAGGACCGACTAACACAGATTCACAATTGACATTCTGGAATCAGAAAAACATTGACGTTTGATTCATAACGCCATAACAGATTAACAGGATACGGTAAAGGAACTGAAACAATGATGATGAAAAAAACTATCAAAGATTCACAATGTAAGCCAAGAACCCAACTATCACAGATTCATCATTCATGAGAAAACATAAAATCAGAGACAAACTGATAGTGAAAGGATCGAAGGAGAGGCTGAAGCAATCAGAATATTCAGTAGGCGGAGAAGAAGCAAACCAGAGGCAGAGGAAGTGAGGCACTGTCGGACTGAGGCACCAAATTATGAACACTTGAATAGTCTGAGCGAGAATCGGGAAGTAGAAACGGAGAGAAGTACCACTGGAGAGAAGAGTAGAGAATTGGAGGTTGCCGGAGGTCTGAGCTAGGAATGACTGAGCTAGGGTCGCCGTCTCCTGTCGGAGAGTGGATAGACGTCGACTGTGGGAGAGAAGAGTCGTGATTGTCTCACTAAAACCCTAAAATCGGGGTTTGGGAAAAGAAGAAAAAACCGTCTGGCTGCGGTCGGGGGTTCAGATGAAGCTGTTCTATCATCTCTACTATGGAGTTGAATTTGGACCGTTAATTATAATTGAATCTGATGGTTAAGATTATCGTTTTATATTAGTAAGAGGAAATAAAGTGTTTAGAAGATCTTATTAGTGTGTTACCGGTAGGGCATAGACGGTCGTGGAATTTGCGACCGCAACGAACACAAATTCCGCAAGTTTAAGGGTTTCGAAGCGGTGATAGTGTCATTTTGTTTATTTGGGTTAGAATTCACAAAGAAAACTCTCGCGGATTCGTAACATGTAATCATGATTACGGCGGGATCCATAACCGTGATGATTTTGTTCACTTTTATATATATATATATATATTTTTTTTTAAATTGACGAGGAAAATCATCGGTTACTGAACCCATAACCGTGAAACATCTGTCACAAATTCGCAACACGTAACCGTGACGGTTATGGGTTATGTAACCACCGTGCGCTTGCGAATTTCATCGGCATGCGTTTACAACTCCCGTAAAATTACTTATATTGAATGATTAATTTTGGATTAAATTTTTTAATTTCAAACTTTTCTTTATTGTTTAGATCATATATTGTCTCCGTAATTTCCATGCTTTATAAATTTTCATCTCCGAAAACTTTATCATATCCTTACTCCTATAAATGAGAGAGTTTTCCCTGGAACAGTCAATTTCCGTTTTTACCCCCAACCGAAATAGTCATACCCGAAAATGCCCTCCGACGTTGTTGGGTCTAGCTACGTGTCATCCTCTTTTCCGGTTGTTAGTACGTGCCCTCCTCTCCGTCGGGAAAGGGAAAGTTGGTAATGCTCTTGTTTGCTCTAAATTTGTGCTTAGTTAGTTGCTTATTTTTTATTCCGATACATTGGCACATGAATTTGGGTTTTGGGTTCTAATTGAGTTGTTAGAACAATGGAATGTTAAATATAGAACATCATGCGGTTTGTAGTGTCCGAGTATTAAGGTTTTATTTTTTGTTCTCCCTAATTGCATTTTGAATAACTAAAAAGTTTCGGGAATAGAGATCCTAGATGGTTTCTGGATAAATGGTGCATCATACTGGACCTTGAATGATAATAGAATTATGCTCAATGGTGGGAAACTGAAATTGGCACAGTATTTAACTACCTCATTGTCTAGTTTGCTCTTGTTTCTGGTCAATGTAATTTGAATTTATTGACCTTGGAGTCATGAAATTTTAGGTTTGCCATTTCAGCATTTAAAAATGAGAGAATTTTCCCTGCAACAGTCAATTTCCGTTTTTACCCCCAACCAAAATAGTCATACCCGAAAATGCCCTCCGACGTTGTTGGGTCTAGCTATGTGTCATCCTCTTTTCCGTTGTTAGTACGTGCCCTCCTCTCCGTCGCTTATGCCTCCATCGTCACCTTCTCCGTCTTCCATGGCTTCTATGGACGCCCTGCCAAACTCGGATTTGCACTGTCGTATCTCTCCCGCTGCTTCCACCGCCTCCTCGCGACCTCCGTCGTTGTCGTGGTCTCGTTCTCCTATGTCATTGCTGCATTTCCTTTTGTGTTGTACTATTGTTGGTCTTCTCTATTCTTCCTTACTTCTTTTCGCTTTGTTGTTTTAGGTCGTCTTTGAAGGTGTCATCCCAAGACTCTCTGCCTTCCAAATTGGTATCTCTTTTCTACTTCCTCCTCCTAACCTTACAATGAATCGTTTGAAGGTCAAATCTCAAAGCTTCTGGAAAGGGGAAATTGGTAATGCTCTTATTTGCTCTAAATTTGTGCTTAGTTAGTTGCTTATTTTTTATTCCGATTTATTGGAACATGAATTTGGGTTTTGGGTTCTAAATGAGTTGTTAGAACAATGGAATGTTAAACATAGAACATCATGCGGTTTGTAAAGTCCGAGTATTAGGGTTTTATTTTTTGTTCTCCCTAATTGCATTTTGAATAACTAAAAAGTTTCGGGAATAGAGATCCTAGATGGTTTCTGGATAAATGGTGCATCATACTGGACCTTGAATGATAATAGAATTATGCTCAATGGTGGGAAACTGAAATTGGCACACTATTTAACTACCTCATCGTCTAATTTGCTCTTGTTTTTGGTCAATGTAATTTGAATTTATTGACCTTGGAGCCATGAAATTTTAGGTTTGCCATTTCAGCATTTAAAAATGAGAGAGTTTTTCCTAGAACATTCAATTTCCGTTTTTACCCCCAACCGAAATAGTCATACCCGAAAATGCGGTTTGTAGTGTCCGAGTATTAGGGTTTTATTTTTTGTTCTCCCTAATTGCATTTTGAATAACTAAAAAGTTTTGGAATAGAGATCCTAGATGGTTTTTGGATAAATGGTGCATCATACTGGACCTTGAATGATAATAGAATTATGCTCAATGGCGGGAAACTGAAATTGGCACAATACTTAACTACCTCATCGTCTAATTTGCTCTTTTTTTTTTGTCAATGTAATTTGAATTTATTGACCTTGGAGCCATGGAATTTTAGGTTTGCCATTTCAGCATTTAAATATTACATTATTTACTTTTTAGTGTTTAGTTTTAGAAAAATCAGGTACGGTTAGTTGCATGTCAATTGGTTAGATGAGGATTGTGGATCCTATAGATGGATTTTGGGTGAGCCATGGGATGTTAGGTTAGCATTGTGCCAATATGCTATAAAAAAAATCAGCAATTGAGGAATACTCTTGAGTTTTCCTTGTTAGTTAAAGTGAATATACTCTCCAAATGTTGGTGATGTTCAGGTTTATCCTACCAATAATGTCCCACTACAATGCAACACATAGAACTTTTAAAATTAGTTGTTGCAAACGACGATGTCGTGACCGATGATGAAGCTCGTCCTATATTTGCTTTCTAAGCTTTATGTGTTTCCCGTATCCGTCAAGTAAATCTCTTGTTCAACCCTAATCCTGGAGTTTTTTCTTCTGCTTCACTTTTTCTTTTCTTTTTGTTTGGTTGACAATGAATTTGGCCTAATTTTTCTTCGTCTGCAGTAAATTAGGACTGCTGAGCAAGAAGCGAAGCCAATCAAGCTTTAGATTGTGAGTCGACTAAACCGTTAATATTTTGAGTGATCGTGTTAATATCTGTTGAATTGTTGTACCAATAGAGAAGTTTCTTGTTAAAGAGACTCATATTTTATTCTCTCTCTATCCAGTGGGATATTGTTGGACAGGAACGGTTTAGAGCTTCTTAGCTCCCGGCACCTATCACTGTCTTCTCCAGTGTCAATTTCTCTTCAGCGTGTATGATTCTAGAGTTCCCCCGCTTTCTCACGTTTGCCATGTATTTTTCCACTTAGAGGATTACTATTTATAATTGTATTATAATATCTCTTGATTTTTGGATTTTTATTGTCTTTTTAGCTAGACACTGAAGATTGTGTAGTTAGAATGGACGATAACCCTTTAGTAACATATATTCATATATATTTGCTTATTCTGATTAATTATTCCATATGTGTGAAGTGAATATGTTTGATGTTGGTCACTACCTGAGTAACTACATACGGCTTGTTAAAAATGCATTTTTAAAGTTCACGGTTACGAAACCCGTAACTGTCATGTTTACGGGTTCCGGATCCGTGATAATTTTCAACATGAATTCTAACCTGAAAAAAAAAATTCTAACACCATCCAGTTACGGGTCCTGTAACCGTGATGTCAAGGGAAAAAAATAAAAATTTTAACGGTTGTGGAACCGTGACCGTGGTGGTCACGAATACCGTAAGTGTCGTGCATTAACGAAATCTTGAACCGTTATACTAACAAAAAAAAATAAATAAATAAAAAAATAGGCCGGAAGAAAATTAGTCTAACACGAATTCCTATGATTTATTTTTTTAATTCATAAAAAACGATGTTGTTCATATTTTATAGTGTAAAAATATTTTTAATGATAATAAAGTTAAATGAAGCATAAAAAACGGTCTAATCGAATTATCCTCTCAAGCAAAGTAGCAACCGTGAGCCCCGACTCTGAATTTGAGAGCATCTCTGAGTGGAAGACGGCGACAAAGTCGTGCCTGAGACAATATAATCAAAGGGCTCTACTAGCAATCCTTACTCCGGCATCCCCTTACTACCTACATCCTCTAAACCATCCGAGTCAAGTGTCAATTCCACCGTTAAAGATCTTCGAGACGATCTCAAGCACCGCTTTGACGCCGGCAATGTCCCTCGTCTGATGTACCTTTCTTCCGACTCGCACGGCGTTTACAAGACGGACACAAGGTCACCGTTTATTTTGACAAATTGAAAGTCACAGGTAAGGTACATCGATTCTAATCGGCCCAAGTTGAAGGATATCTATTTCATGGATCATGAGATTAACTACTACAGCTAAATCAAAATTCAAAAGTCGTAATCATCTCTCAAGTTTATCCTTGAGAACTTCCATGGAATCCGAGACTTCAGCTTTATACACATAATACTTAGCAACCATCAAGAAGAACCCTAAATTCAGCACATTCAACACCGCCAGAAACCCGTAGTAGTAATCCAGACGCGACGCATTCAAATTGTTCAAAATCCAACCCAGATGACCGTGACGCTGGGTGATGTCAGCCACCGTCCTCAACAAAATACTGCTAAGAAAATTCCCGACGCCTAGTGTCGTCGTCGAGTATGAAGTCCCCAACGATTTCATTTCCTCCGGCGCCTGGTCATAGAAGAATTCCAGCTTCGCAACCTCCAGAAATGAATCCGCTGTTCCCATCAGCACGAATTGGGGCAACAGAACTAAGATCGTAAGCGGAATTTGACCTCCACTTTCGATTAGGTGGTGTTCTCCGGCGATCCGAAGGCGGTACCGCTCAGTAATCGAGGCGATTACCATGATTAAGATGTGGATTAGCATCCCGATCCCCATTCGCTGGAGGAGAGTGATTCCCCTAGGGTTTTTGGTGATTTTTCGGGAGATTGGAACGAAGAATCTGTCGTAGAGGACAACGCATACAAGCATGGAGAGAGTGACGAATCCGGCTAGACTCGCCGGAGGGATGTGGAAGTTGCCGATACGCCGATCGAGAGTGGTGCCTTGCTTGACGAAGAGAGTGCTGATTTGAGCCACCATTGTGCTAGGGACGAAGGTGGCGATGAGGATTGGAAGCATTCGAATCATTTGCTTTGTTTCTTCTACTTGCGTCACTGAGCAGAGTAGCCATGGACTAGTTTCCCCTGTTTGCACCGCTGCTTTGCTCAGAAACCTGCAGTTTTATCAAATACATGAATAAATTATATACAAATATTTCAATAAAATTATATTTCCAAAATAAATTGATTATATATATTTAAAGGGAAAATGACTAATAATATTCTTATAAATGGAATGGGTCTCTTAGAAAATCCATAATTTAAAAACATGGGTTGGGATGTAAAAACCTTTTTTAAAGAAATTGGCGTATTAAGTGAGTGAATTTTGCAAATTGGTATTAAGTTCTGTTTCGGATAGCACCTGAATCGAAAAATTGTTATTCGACCAGTTTATCAATTTTTTAAAAGGTTCACTTTTGGGGTCCAAAAGGTCAAAAAAAAATATAATTTGACCAAACTAGTCCGAATTTTGGTGTAGACCAGACCTGATATCTAGGTCTGATCTAGATCAAGTCAAATAACAATTTTTTGATCGGATGAACGATCCTAAGAGTTTGGGTTTTTTTTAAAATTATGAGCAAGGTAAGGGGTAAGATAGTAATTACCTCAAAGATGGAGTGGAATCAATCCTAAACTTAGCATTTTTGGAGTAGATTTCCAAATCAAGTTCATAAAGGTCCTTGGGGTCACTAGGAAGAGTGACTTTCCTCTTCCTTATAGCAGCAACAATGACCTTGGCCATCCGAGTAAATGGGCTTCCAGTGGGCCTCTTGTGCCTATAAAACCTAGTCCCAGCCAGAAAGATGGAGATGGATATAGCAAGCCCAATAGTGGGAAGCCCATAACCCAAGGTCCAGCCCACATTGTCTTGGATGTAGACCAACACAGTGTTGGCAAAGAGTGTGCCAAAGAAAATGCTAAACATCCACCAATTGAAAAACGAGAGCTTGTGAGCCTTCTCCTTGGGTTCGAATTCGTCGAATTGGTCCGCTCCGATCGTCGATATATTCGGCTTTGTCCCGCCTGTTCCAATCGCCAGCGTGTAGAGTGCCCCGAAAAAGATGGCTAGTTGGAGAGTCGTTGCTTTCTTGCATTCGGAGCCGTCCGAGGATGAGCATGGCGGCGGCTTCAGGCCCGGGACCGAGACCGCTAGTGTTAGCATTGACATTCCCTACCAACACAACGTCACATGTCATACTTACACGCCTTC
The DNA here is from genome assembly GCA_033239045.1 of Fagopyrum esculentum. Lineage (NCBI taxonomy): Eukaryota > Viridiplantae > Streptophyta > Magnoliopsida > Caryophyllales > Polygonaceae > Fagopyrum > Fagopyrum esculentum. The sequence goes on from BSUD01000005.1 coordinate 141,897,311, forward strand.
ATTTTAGAATTATTATTTAAATAATGCAAAAAATTTTGGAAACCATATAATAATATAAAATAATAGTAAGTAGATGTTGCGTAAGAAGAGTCAACTTGATTTATCGTCTTGCAATTATTGTTACCAAGAGGTCCAACACTTCATTTTCCTTGACTTCATAGTAGAGAAAGCCGTGGTCCAATTCAACTAAGACGTCCATTATTTCTTTGATTCCCACGCGTAGGGGCCGTTTGGTTGTCACAAAAATAAAAATAATAAATTTTTATGACATATTCATAATAAAATAGATATTAGATTTATTTTCATATCGTTAAACGTCTATTTTTATTCCCAATTACTTTATTGGCCCTAAAACAATATTTACACACTTTCGAACATTTTTCACAGATACACTTACAAGTCATAATTTCATCTATATGTACAAAACATGAACATATATATGTATATAGACAATACGAATATTAATTTCTATTCTTACGATAAAAAAAAGAGTAGTTCAAGAAAATATCTTTTATCTAACCTCTCACAAGTCATAATCAATCACTGACTACTTTGTACTTATAGTAATGCTAATATAGATTCCGGATTCTTTTGATTAGTCCCATTAGGCAAATATCAATTGGTCACTTTTCTCTAGTAGCCAATAATAATGAACAAAAGTGTATTCCCCAATTTCTAGCATGTGAGATTCTCATCCTCATAAAGCGGCTTAGCTACTATTGTTTTCGGTCGTGGAATAAACACGTCACGTGTTAAGTTTTATTTATAGTCATAAATACCAATTAAAAAATGACAGCGTGGATAATATGATTTTAAAATAATAATAATAAATATATACCGAGAGATAAATAGCGCAGGAGATGAGAAACGTCCAGTAGCGGCCGAGATGAGCGTCGGCAACGTAAGCGCCGAGCACCGGCGTCATCCATATTGTTCCTACCCAGTTGGTGACGTTATTTGCTGACGTCACCGTTCCTTGATGCAACTTCTTCGTTAAGTATATCACCAAATTTGATGAAATTCCATAATATGCCATCCTCTCGAACACTTCATAAACTGCAAATTTCCAAATATTCGCCCTCAACTCATTAAATTTCAATTCCCCACCCATATTCATTCAATTCTTTTCCACCATACCCTCTATAATTATCTTATCTCATCTCTTCATTATAATATCAATATTTGCAGTCACAGAATTAATCTAAAATAAATATTCTTCATATATATATATATATATATAATGTTACTTGTTTTTGTCCGGTTCCGACCAGCTCCTTCATCACCGGCGGATTACATTAAAGACTTTGACATAATCATGAATTTGGTATATATATATATATATATATATATATATATATATATATATATATATATATATATATATATATATATATATATATATATATATATATATATATATATATATATATATATATATATATATATATATATGTATGAGATGGAATGGCTATGGGTGAACTTACCAACGACGAACCAGCAAGCTTTCCAACCACCGCGTTTGGAGCGGAGAACGGGGTTGCCTTTGAGATCGACGGTACCGTCTCGGGTGTAGCCGTCGAGGCCTTCTTCCTCGGACATGGCTGCCTCAGAGAAGCTATGCGAATGTTTTTCCCTTTTGTTTATTGAGGAACCGAAGCTAGCTAAGATTCTAAATGTTAGCAAGGTTGTTCTTAACATAAGTGATAAGACCTGTGTATATATAGAGAGATACCCAAATAAGGGCTCGTTTGGTTTTACCTCCGAAATCGAAAACGGAATAGAAACGAATCTAGTTAATACGTATACCCTTGTTAATTCAAATTTTTGGAATCATTCCTTGTGGTTTGTAGTAATTAGATGAGAGTTTGATTACCTTTGATACCCTATAAGGTAACAAAATGTGATCAAGTGCATTTTTTATTAAATAATGGAAAATGATTCCATAAAATTTTCATGATATAGATACATATGTACTAAATTCGTTTCCATTCCGTTTCTGTTTTTCGTTTTCAGAGTTGAAACCAAACGGGCCCTAAATTCGTACTATGTAGGCCTACACGTTAATTATTTGGATTAGCTGGGTTAAACTTCATTTAACATATTACTTACATTTAATGCGTCTAAATGGTACTTCACGTTATGTGTTGACTCACTCTTTCTCACTGATTGGTTATGTCGATTATACTAGGTGAAAAATTATTAAACATACAACTTGAACTATATATAAATTTCTCACCAAATTGGTACGAGTTGTCTTATAGATCTCTTACTAATTAAATCATAAAATCGCATATCAAATCATCTTTCTTTGGTTTGGTCTAAATATATACAAAATAATACAATTAAGCCCCGTTTGGTTGTAATTTCATAAACGAAAATGACATTCATATTTGACCTTTATTCATAAAAAATTTTGGTATCATTCTCTGTTGTTTCATGCAAAATGCACTTACTTCCCTTCATTTTGTTTCCTCATAGAGTATTAAAACTAATCAAATTTTACTGCAATTAACTCAAATAACAAAAAATATTCCAAAAAAATCATGAACAATATAAGTATGGATTAGATTCGATTTTCTTCTGTTTCGTTTCCGGAACTAAAACTAAACGGGCCCTTCGAACTTTTTTGTACAATTTTTAGGATACATGTTCTTATTTTAATGATATTTCATTAGATCTAAATTCACAAAAATACAATATATATATTATTTTTAATGAATATAAGGTGTTGAATGATTTTCTAAAAAAATAAGAATAAAAATGATTTGATGCAAAACGAGTGATAAAGTGATGACTCGTGCAATCATTTTGGAATAAAGAGTGACTTTTTGTACAAAATTTTCCATGAAGCGTTTTTTTATTCTCTTCTAGAAAGGGTGCAAATAAAAAAATAATAAGTTGAAGACAAATAAAAAAAATGTAAATATGAAAACACAGAAAATTAAAATCTTAGGGGTTTGACTAATTTTGTGGACTTGTCTTTTGAGTAGTATAATCTTTTGAGGAAAATGTTGTTCTCTTTGACTCTTCTACTTGGCCGAATTCCTCCTAGTGTATATCTGAAACAAATTTATGGAGTTCCGGCAGCCAAGTTTGAATATATCTAGATTCTGTTTAGTTAGAGGCTCTTTGTGGAGCGAAAGTGAATATAATGAAAACGGTTCGAAATACTAGACGATACGCCGTTTAGTGGATCGAAAGACAAAAAAGATCGACAAAGGGATTAACAGTCGTAAAGAACCACACTAAAAGGAAAAGAAGCACACAAAAATACATCAAGGAATCCCGAAAGTAACTAGATCTTCAAGGGAAAGGAGCGTGATCGTTTCAACGGGAAGCGGCGAGCACTACGTCCATCGTCGGAGGAAGTACATAGGTAGGAAGACTGATAAACAAATGTGGACAACTCAGATTTGGACTCACAGTAGAGTCATCAAGAGTCGAACACAAGTTCACGCTCCCTCCTAGACAAATCACTCGAAACGTCACCAAACAAACATCAAATTGAGAAGATGACAGTGCAAAACATGAGAGTATTGATATATAAAAGTGTATAACTTTGATGGTTAATGATTAAAGATTTATAATGAGAAGAATTGTTCGTATAATATGGACTATGTTGTCTAGAAAGTGAGTTGTGATCGTCCTGTTCATTATTTTATGCATTTCATTCCTTTTTATATGACTAAGTTAAAAGAACTCATGTCCAAAAGCCATGGATGAGAATCATGAGATGACATGGTTGATTCGACCAAGTTATCCCAGACAGACCGACTAGTTCCGAGTTACAAAATCATAGTCGCTCGCAAGGTTTCATGGAGGATGACAACGATTCGAGTGGTTATCCATTCTAGTCGGGAAGCTGGATAGGAGAAAAGTAAAATTCTCATGACCTCCTCTCTACAAGGATCCAACGAATCCACACCAACTTATATATATAGAGAGACCAATTGTTCAAGTGTTAATTTATAAGTTCAGTTGTTCAAATATAACATGTATTCGTTCAACTAAAAAATATCGAAATCAAGTATATTTTTTTAGTCAGGCTAATGCTTTATTCCCGATGGATAAATAATATTTACATCAAGGTAGAAAGTAGACGGACAACAAGCTATGCACTCAACCCCATTCTGAATAACAAATTCGATCCTCCTAAAAACTACGGCAGAAGACCTAGGCGACATAACATTACCATCTAAACCCTGTTGTACCCTCTTGAGAATCTCGACGGTATCGGGTGCAAGAAAATCAAGCGTGCCAAAAGCGAACGGAAGAAACACATGTTGGTTTTTCGATGCAAGCCCTTCCATGCTTAGCAACTGTTCGCCTCAAAGCGTGCGTCACAAAGTCTTAAATTTATAAAACTGAAATCTAAGCAAGCGAACCCGCAATGTACGGATCGGCGTAGTAAAGCAAGAATTCCAGAGTGTTGAACTCAGGGATTTGGGGGGAACAAATTCAGTTTGTAAATTGTCAAGCAAGTAAATGTGATAAACTTTGTAAGTATTGGGAAAACAACAACCCTAAAGATCCAGGTATCTAATTGTGGCAATCGATTCAAGATATACTAAAGATATAAGGACAGAGTCGAGGATTGCAAAGGTATACTAAGGTAAGGTAATGTACGATGAAGTTCCAAAACCCTATATGTCTAACCAAAAGACATTCTCTATAAAGGTTGTTGAGGCTTCAGTATAGAAAGGATTTAAAGGTAAGAATTGATCTCAAATACCCAAACTTGTAACCCAAGGATCAAGATAGGCTCAAACGGTTAAGGTTGTGACACTCGAAACCGAAATAGAGGATGTTGAGTCTCACTACTACCTAGGAAAGGCAAGCCAAGGCTAGGTTAAAGGTAATCTTTAACTTTAGATTAAAGTAAAAGCAAGATTCGTAAACTGGGGTAAATCACGGCTAGATCTTGAGTTCCACGACCGTGGAAGTACAAGAACAGACCGTGATTTATGGTGTCGATGAAGTTTCTCGCACTCTCAGGATCAAATCTGTTTACGCTCAATCTATCATCATCTAAGCCACAACTATCAACCCTTCACCTTAGAATTTCTAAAGGGTTTTTAGCCAATAATCATCATTATGATATCAATATTCAAATTAAGAAGAATGAAAGATGAAAACCCTCGAATACTCAAATAAACTTCAAATCCAATCTCCAAATCTAAGACACAAAGAGTAATGTTCAATAGATTCGGAATATAACACAAAATCAACAACAATCTTAGATAAGAACGAAAAACGGGATGTCAATCCGTCTTCAATATCAAACCTAAGGAAAAGGGTGAAACTTCCGCCACAAGTAATTCCCGAAAATCCAAATCCGCGGTGCTTCCTCAAACCCTAAGCGAATCCCTCCTCGCGAAGCTCTAAGCGCAGCCTAAGCGACGTCTAAGCGAAGGTCCCGAAAAACTCTCTTTTCCAGCCTTTTTATAAGATGAGAAAAAGATATCGTCAAGGCCCAATAAGTGGATGATGTGGCATATAATGACTCGTCAAAAGATCGCCTAAATCACGGTCTCATGAGGTTCCACGACCGTGGTTTAGAGCGTGGAAATGATTACGGTGTCTCATGCCTTCCACGACCGTAATTTATACCGTGTAACTCACTGGATTGCTCAAAGCTCAAGTCCACATTCATAATGCTAGGTCCACGGCCGTGGAAATAGGGCGTGGAAGTGGTTGATGCTTCTTTGTTGCCTTTGTCTCGTGCCATTCTTCATCCTAACTCCTTTCTTAGCTTCCTCAATGTATTTCCTCATCTTCGAACATGATCGATTACTCCTTGTTTTCCATCAAACGATCCAATTCCAGCTCTTATTGACCTATAATCAACACAAAGCTAGTGTAGACTTCCATATCGACAAAATAGGTGAACAATCTAACAAACACTTCTATACTTTATCCATGAACACAATAATGAATGAAAACAACCAAAATAAGTGCCTATAATATCGCAATATTTCATGCTAACAACAACCTTCGTAGAGATCGCGTTGAAGGCCGGCTGACCCACCACAAAAATGCCCACTACCCAAACAAACCAAAGAGAGACCCCGTCAAATCAATACAAGCATGTTTGTCACCAACCCATCCAAATACTAACACATATGTCGGCCTCAACGTAGACATTCTTTCACGTGGATCAATCAAGGACACAAGTTCCTCCTTCTTAGCCAAAACTCTTGCTCTCCTAAACACGTCACATAAAACATCACGAACCAGATCATGTCTATATTTGAAGCCAAGGCGTTCTTTACAATGAACCGCATGCTCCCAAAAGTATCCAAAACCCTCCAAAAATTGGGTATAAGACAAATCGCATCAACTAGGAACAAAGGAATCATAAGACGATAATTAAGGATCATAGGATACTTAACTAGAGACATACACTGTTTGAGTCCATCAATGGGTATGACAAGAAGGAAGTTTTGGTTGTGCGCTGGTTGTAGACACTTAAAAATCACTTTCTGTCTAAGGGTCAAATCAAAAGAAGCTTCCATCGCTAGCACTCTCTTCTGAAAAAAGCACTCGCTAAAGCATGTTGGGATTTAGAGGTGACGATGTTCTTGACAATAAAACTAGAAAAATCAAAACTAGAAATAAAAGCTTGAAGATTGCTCAACGCACCAAAAAAAACTAGAATATCCTCAACCGATCCACGGAGTCCAAAACTAGAAACAAAAGAAGGGGTCTTCATAGCCGAATAGAAACCAAGACCTCTAAACCGAATAGGCAAAAAAGCAAACCACTACTAAAGATCCCAAAATAACCCCCGCAAACCACAATATCCTCAACTGATCCATGAAGTCCAAAATCAAAATAATTTGTTGCAAACTCCTCATGTGCCGGTAGACAAGTTCTCAAGCGAAAATACATCTTAACAACATTCATACAAGAACGAAGAAAAATAAGCTCATTTTGCGGGTCCCTTAATTGTGGAAGAAGGGTGCATCAACTCAACCGCCTTAACAACTCTCTTTATGACTAGCTCTCTAACAAACCCGCCGTCTTTACTCACTGCCCCACCCACCGCCGGCCTTGCAATGCCACGAGGGAATAATCCATCTCTAAGCTTCAATTCATCACACAAAAGGCAAAAGAGCTCAGTCTTGTAAACATTCAACTCTAGGCCAAAACTCAGGGTAACATCTTGAATGATAGCAAGCGCTCTAGTCACTTCCTTTGGCCAGCCCAATAATAGTACCATCAAGATAACAAGTGATCTTATGAAGAAGTGGGTGCAAGACAAGAGAAAAAAGAAGTGGCCTCAAAGGATCCCCATGTAACACACAGGTATCCAACCAGATTAAAATAAATTTTAAGGTAAAAAATATGAAGGATCCAGTAACTATTAGTGTAACGCTCTCTGATGGACGCTCAACTGTAAAAAAGCAAAAATTTTCATAAAAAAAATCACACATATAGATTCTTTGCGAAGATAAGATATGATTTATTTATTTATTTACTTTATATCCACCTTTTTCACTTGAACTTCGATTTTATTTTTAATATCACTGTTTACATTTATCAGTTATAAGCAAAAAGTTACGTTAATTTCATTTTTGAAAATGAACGGTTAATAAAACTAAACTTTATGGCTCATTTGGAAGCCCTAGAAATCATTTTCGGTAACAGAATGATTTCGAATCAATCAAAAACCACGTTTAAATAGAGGGCATTTAACACATGAAATTAATCTCATGATTTTCATTTCTTTTCTTTACCCTTATCTGATTTCATTCCGTTTTCATTCCACCGGTCCAACCAAACCGGCACTAAATAAAATATATAAAATTTCATCTCACGTGATCTTCACACATAACCTACTCACCTCTCGCTATACATTATCTCCAATATTCCCACTGGAGACGAATTTTGATTAATAAGTGCAAATCGAATTTGTCTATATAGGTAATAGTATGATTAGTAAGTTGTGTATAAGCATTTTGATGTCGAATCATATTCACATAACCACTCAAATATGGAGAGTTACGTTGTATCCCACTCTTATGATTTACTAACTTTCTACTTACAACGTAGCTATACGTAGGCTGACTCAATACCCTTGTTTTCTCCATTCACAAATTTAATGTACAAATCTACTTTGTTTAATTACATACACTTGTTAACTCTACTGATCTTTTACTTATAATAAATGTTCCATTTAAAATGACGTTTTGATTTGTATCACTTGGGTTACTTATCCAACAAACATTATCGTGGGTGATTAAATTGCACAAAACAATCGTCATTTTGGATAAATAAGGGTCGTTTGGTTTTAGCTCTGAAATCGAAAATTGAATGGAAACGAATCTACTCCATACGTATATCATTGTTCATAAAAGTTTTTGAAATCTTTCTTTGTGATTTGAAGTAATTGGGGTAGAATTTGATTACTTTTGATACCTTATAGGAAAACAAAATGTGGGGAAACAAGTGCATTTTGCATTAAACCACAATGAATGATTCCATAAAATTCATGAATAAGGAGGATATACATATGAACTAAATTCGTTTCCATTATGTTTCTGATTCCGGAGTTGAAACCAAACATGCCCTAATACTTTTATATTTATATTTAGAAATCGGTTCAGTTACGGAGCATTTTTCACCGTTTATGGACTTAATCCAACGATCCAAATAAATCCACATTATTTAATGATTTTTGGTAAGGGTGAGCATTATTCCCATTAATCACATCCCGATCCCGGGAGATTTGGAAAAAAATGTGTATCCCGTCCCGTAAAAAATTTGCGGGACGGGATGCGGGATGAAAATTCCCCATCTCGGTTAATCTCATCCCGTTCCGCGTATATATAAATAATATTTCAAAATTTTAAAAATATTATAGATGCATAATATATATAAATTATAATTATAAAAATAATAAAATAATATTATCTTTTGTAAACTATCCTTAGGAATCACAACATGTAAAAGAATGTTATCTTTTTAAAAAAAACTATCATTAATGTAGTGCAGTATTAGGTTTTTTGAATTTTAATCGGTAAGACACACTTTGATGTAACTTGTATTCGTTTTTTAATGTACTAACTACTAATGTAGGCCTCTTGAATCGGTAATTCGGTATCGAGTTTTTTTATAATCATTCGTGTCTTTAAACATGAGAGAAAACATATACAAATGTTGAATATAATCCGGGCATAATTCTTGCGGGATTAAGTTCATCTCGTCACGTCCCACGTGGGTCAAAGCCCGCACGGGCCGGAAAAAAAATTGTAAACCCCGTCCCGTCTCATCCCGCTTATAATCGTGCATAATTCTTGAGAAGTGAGAAAATGATTAGGGTGAAGAAAGTAGGGATTAGTGATAATCCTGTTAATATGTTTATCAAACCGGTACCCCGTAACAAGTTCCAACATTGTTTGTACTTGCTAAATGTCAAAGTTGTTAAGTGTCCATGAGAGGCACATTTAGATAGAGAGAGAATTAATATGAGCATTGACTATTGTATATGACCTATCTTTGAGGATTCAAGTTAAGGTGAAGATTTGTTGATATGCCTTGAATTGATTTTATCATGTGTTTGGACCTTTGTTGTTTGTCTCAGTCTTATACTTGATGGTCAAGTATAATCTAGGATTTCATTACTCCATATATATTGTAGAGTCCCCTTGGCCTCCAAAATAATTTAATAATCATTTGTTTATTTGTAATGTGAAACTTCTAAATAAAATCTCTCTAGAAAGTGAACGAGAAGGTGATAGACTCTGGTACTACTAGTTCAACAAAGTGTAGGCGAAGAAGAAATATAAATGGTGACTTGAAGCAGGTTGAAATCTACACCAAAAAGATTGGACATATAATTTATATGGAGACGTATAGCATTGCTCTTTAAATATGAGATTTTTGAAATCTACACCAAAAAGATTTTAGGTGATTTTACAATGTGGTTGAGAAATTGATTACTAACATCCTCTAACACTAGTTTCATCTAAAATTGCCCTTTTCAGTTTATTCCCCTTACCGTTTGAAGAGCAATAGTTGGGAAGTCTTTTTCCGGTGGCCATTATAATGCTAGTTAGAGAGCCGATACTGGTGTTGTTGTGGACTAGTGGTCGTTGGTCACCAACGGCGTCGTGCAATTTAAAGAAGATAGGATATTGTGAGAGTTGATCGAGTTGTTACGGGTTTTTCTGAAAAGAAAAGCAGTCAGGATCCTCTGTAGCCTACTATATAGCCTTCTCTATTGCCTTTTTGTGATTGGTTGAATTATAAATTAATTTATTTTATTTAAATATAGATTTAGGAAGGTAAATAAATAAATTATATTTTTTCATATATTTTACGTTTAACAAAAGATATCAATCTTTTTCTCTCTCTGTTCTTCCTCACGTGATTATCCTTCTTCTCTTTCGTGTTACTGTTCTTCCACGCTCTATTTCAATCTTTCCCAATTCGTTCACCGCAAATACCTTCCGTCGGAGATGATCCCATGCTCGACCGGAAACAAAATACCGGCGCTGCTGCCTTTGTTTGATTGATTATTATTCTTCTATTTTTTATTTCCATCTTCCCCAATTCGTTCACCGCAAATACCTTTCGTTTGGTGGTGACACCTTGCTCTACCGGAAACAAAATACCGGCACCGTTGCTGATAAAGTCTTTACCTTTCACCCCATCTCGACTTCGAATAGACTAGAAACATGAAACAATAATTTTTGAATAAGGTGATTGTGATTGTGAATTTATGTGTAGCTTGAATTTTAATGGAGATTGAGTAGTTGAATTATAAATTGGCTTTGCACATATTTTAGAGTACCGTGCCACTACTAATTAGAAGTTTGAATAAGTTATGCAGATTATTATTAATCACAACTGATTACATCAAAGAAGGTATAATTTGCCATTCCTATTCCAACCAAAACTGGAGCTTACTCTCTCTATGAAGTGTGATTCAAATTTTGACAAAAATAACCGGACAAACAATTCACGGGATTAGCTTGCATGCTCACACCGATACCTTGTGCATATTAAGCGAGGAAGAAAAAGATGGGAAAAGATTGATATCTTTTGTTTACAGTAAAATACATGAAAAATATATAATTTATTTAGTTATTTTCCTAAATCTATATTTAAATAACTAAATTAATTTATAATTTAGCCAATCACAAAGAGGCAATAGAGAAGGCTATATAGTAGGCTATAGAGGATCCGGACTGAAAGAAAAGTGGTGGTACTGTAATTTCTCAAATATAAAAAGAAATCGAAGGGAATGTCTTAAGATACTCTAATTTAACCGAAATAATGATGGGACTATGTTAATTTAGTGAAGGTAAAAAAATAAGTCACACACAAGGCTAGACCATTAAAATCTTGAATTAGGTCGAAGAAAGTCCAGTAAGGACAAAACAAAGACAAAAAGATGTTCATCTAGGAGTATCTTCAAAAGAAAATCTTAGATTTGTATCTCTTTGGTAAAACTACCAATCTTCTACTCTATTTCTATCCGAGTTTTTCTGAATGAGTGCAAAATTAGGTTATATTAACACAAATCCTTTGATGGCCTATGTATTTCGTGTGTTTAAGGACATTTTCATCTTTTCTCAAAATTGAAATCCGTTAGAATCTAATTTTACTAAACACGTGTTTCAATAACACCAAATCTGAAAAATATATTATAAAACAACCATAACCACAAATCTAATTTTACTCAACACACTTCATCTTCGCCTACCTTCGTCAAGCCCCCTCTTTAAGTTTCTCCTATAGAAACTCCTTATTTACTTTAATAAATCAAAACACTCATCGTCATCGGTTATTTCTCAAATCTAACATATGTGAGTAAGAATGTAAGATGTTGTTTCGGGCCATGTATGGATTGAGTTGTGTTGATCCACATTTCGATTTTCAACATGGATCGAGATCTCTCCCATTTAATCATGTTGATTGCAACCAAGAATTTAAATAATTGCGATATATTTTTAATATCCAAAATTAATCCAATATTACATATCAAATTCGTAAGAAATAATTAGAGAAAGAAGACCCCAAAATTTTTCATTTTGTGAAATGGGTCCCTAATAAACTAACTACATAAAATAGGTCTGAAAAGTATAAACTAGGCTACTGTTGACATTAAATTGAAAAGAGAGGGGTGCAGGCTTTTTTTTGAGATGATTTGATGTTAATTTCGTTCATCAAAGCTTTCAAGCTATAAGAACAAACACTGCTTACCCACAAATACATTACCCAGGAAGTTTGAGATTATCTAGAAATAGGAACAAACACTGCTTACCCAGAAATAGGAACAAACATTGTTTACCCAAAAAATAGATTACCCAAGAAGATGAGAAGTTTCAGCTTCTCATTTTACCCAGAAATAGATTACCCAAAAAGTTTGACTGTTTTAGATTACCTCGAAATACATTACCCAGGAAGATGAGAAGTTTCAGCTTACCCCGAAATACATTACCCAGGAAGATGAGAAGTTGGAGATTATCCATGGATACAAACAAACATTGCTTACCCACAAATAGAAAATGTAAACAAACACTACTTACCCACAAATAGAACAGGAAGTTTCAGTGTTTTAGATTCACAAAAACAAGAGATGAGAAGTTTCAGATTACCCACATATACATTACCCAAGAAGTTTGAGATTACCCAGAAATAGGAACAAACACTACTTACCCAGAAATAGGAACAAACTGCTTACCCACAAATACATTCTGGTGAAGAAGAAGCTCAACAAGCAGTCCAGATTCCTACGTTTCAATGGGAAGAAGAAAAGAGCTGCATATGGATACCCAGAAATAAATTTACGTTTGAAAGGAGGGAAGAAGAAGGGACAAATGAGGGAAGAAGATGGGATGACTGAATTGATTAGGCTATTTTCTGATTTTTTTCTACATGTCACCCATCAAATCAGATGGAACCTATGTCCCTTACTTTTCTAATTTTTTCTACAATAGGAGCCCATTTTTTAAATGAAATGATGAGAGACCCAAAATCCAAACTCTATATTGTAAAAGGCTCACATTGCAAATTCAGCCAATTCGTAATCGGAACTAAACGGTTGTGATATTAGACATAAATGAGTATCCAATTTCCATACTTAAAGTAGAATATTATATCACTTAAAATGGAGCAGAAATACGGATTGTGTCCCGCACATTTACTCCTGATGATCCTCTTGAGTCCCTGTAAAAAAGGAGCTCTCTCTCATTCAGAAAACACACCGACACAACATCAAAACACCTCTCCTCTCTTCCTTCTTCATAGCGTTTGAGAGTACACCACTGAAAGTTCTCGTAGGTATCAATTGGTCATGTAAAATTGATACGCCTATCAGTTGTATCGTGAAATTATAATCGCACAAAACTTTTTGCAATAAGGAGCGATTTAAGAATTAAAAAAAAGAGTGTATGGCCTCTACTAAACGTTCCGTTCAATATCTTGATAACTCGTTGACGATATGTACCAATTTGGTTTGTTTAAACATTCCCTTTACGATCTAAATATATAGAATAAACTAGTTTCGATATAAATGTGTGGTTCTCAAGTCCATTTGTGGGTCATCACCTCAAATACATCACCATAGTCCACCTCTAATGTTGTTTGTCGAAAGACAAAGAACGTGGTTAGACTGATCGATCAACACATGATTACCAAGAGATAATGAATGCAAAAATACTCCGCCGAACGATAAATATTACGAAATTGAATAATTAAACTTGAGATAATTGAGTTAATAAGACCCTTTTTGTATCACATATACAAACTAGACCCCTTCTCAATAATATATTTTTAATTGTTTGAAATAAATAGGAGAGAAAATCATATTTAACAAATCATATTCCTACGTTAACGTTTCACGTCATTATCTTCTTCTTCTTCTCCTTATTCTTCTTCTTCTTCGCTTCATTTCATTCCCTCTCGGAGACTTTCTCCTATTCGTAGCCGTCGTTGCTTCTCACCGGAAAATCAGGTATTTTTGAAAAATAAGAAGATTAAGCTAGTAAGACATGTTTTGTTTCTTCAATACTATCTAGGCCCCTAATATTTAGCATTTAAAAAAGGGATAACTATTAGGGTTAATAGGATCTTAATTAAATAGTTAAGGATAAATAGTTATAAATTATTAATATATTAAATGAGCTTAAAAAAAGGAAACCAACCAGTCTCTTTCCATCTAGTTTTTTTCCGCTTTTTATTTCCGCATTCTCTTTACTCTATCCTCACATTCTTTCTCTTCTCCTTAGTTTTATCTGTCCGTCTGCCTTCCAAAACGTAACCCTAGTCTACTTGTTCTATTCTTCCCTTCTTTCTGGATCGCCCTCCATTCTCGCCTCCCCTGTCCCATCAACACACCACCAGAAGTCGTCGCCGTCACGCCTATCTCACAGTCGCTGTCGTCTTAGTAGTTCTCGGGGCATTCATCACATAGTGTCGCCGGCTTCTGTCATCTTAGCCACCACTCTCAACCGTCGTTGTTGTAGCACCAATAGAGAATTCGGTCGCTGGTCTCGATTGTGTTGGTCGCAAGGAGCCGCCTCTAGGGTCTGTCGCGATGTGGTTCACTTTCCACCGCCTGTTTCCGGCCACTGTCCTCAAACGACCTTCTCCTTTCCCTTTGTAGAACTGTTTTGGTTCTTTGCTGAGTTTATGGAACTGTTGAAGGCTGCGCAAATGGTTGCGTAAAGGACTTGTACTCGTGTAACCAAACCATGTGTAAATGACGAACTTGTGTAATCAAACCTTGTGTAAATGACGGACTTGCATTGTGTAAATGACAGACTTGTGTACATGACACAAACAAACGGAACTTGTATATAATTAATAGGGGAAAGAAGAATAATTAGTTAACCCTAATTAATAAAAAATAATTAAAACCATCTCACCATAATATTCAAGATCACATATTCCTTCTCAAAAAGTATATCTAAAATCTAATAATTCATCATCAAAATATATAAAATAGACTAGGATATATTTGACCAAATTCTTTCTAATTAATATTAAAATTCATAACTTCTAACAAATAATAAAAAGACAAAACCTATTATTATATATGTAAACTGTGGTTTGCCAAACATGATAGTAGGTCATATGATCCGTGGTGACAATTCATGATTAATTGATGTTTCGTATGAGATACAACTTAACTATTTTAATATGAATTACAAGACAACTTAGACAAAATGGTGAACCCAACTCCTCCTTTTAAGTAAAGATAAGTTGCAATTTATGTTGACTAATCAGCATCATAAGCAGCTCTACAACTGTTCATTCTCAATTATTCGGATTCTTCTGTTACATATATAATTTTGTACATCACTTTCGTTGCTTTGTCGGATTTTTTTAAAATTCATAAAACTTATTGGTCAGGATATCTCACTTAAGGCTGTTCAAACGGTCCGGACCGGACCGGACCGTAAACTCTCGAACCGGACCGGACCGTTTCACACTAGCAGTGAAACGGTCCATGGACCGGACCGGACCGGAATGGTCCGGTCCACCACGGTCCGGTCCAATACGGTCCGGTCCGGACCGTTTTATTAATTTTTTAAAAAGAAAATAAAAAAAACAAATTTTTTTGTATGCATTAAATCCGGTCCGGTCCGGGTTTGGACCGGACCGGACGGACCGGATACTCTTCTTATTGAAAAAAATTAAAATGACAATTAACGGTCCGGACCGGAACATTACGGTCCGGGACCGGACCGGACCGTAATATTTTAGACCGGACCGGACCGTAATTTCCGGTCCGGTCTTCCGGTCCGGTCCAAAGTTGTGTAGCCCTAATCCCACTCACACACCCCTCTCTAGTCCGGTAAAACAATGTCAAGGCTTACTCCGTAGACTCGTAGAGATTGGTCCGTACAATTCCGTCATGTCTACCGGAAAGCTAATATATGTGCAGATTTTCTCGCCTCCTATGCTTCCACTCTCCCTCTAGGCTACGATCAGTTTATTTCTGCCCCTAGTTATTTGTTACCTCTTATTAGCAATGATATCCAAGGTGTGGCGACCCAAAGGCTTATTAGTTGTTAGCTATATTGTTCGTAAATAAAATCGGGCTATGCTAGAAGCAATACCCGTCTCCATTATCAAAAAAAAAAAAAAACATTTTACCATACAAATGCGTAGTGAATATGTGCTCAAATGTTTAATTTGTGGGAGATAACATTTGAATGTTTTCTTTACGATAAATAGCATTCATTTGCAAGTTAATTGGCATGTATGAATGATTGAGCATGCTACGTAATTTAGTTTAGCTATTGGTTTATATAATATATAATTTCCCCAAGTTTTAATTGAACAACCTTATATAATATAAAGTTAATTTTTGTCCCCATCCGTAGACATCTAACTTAATTAATAGAACCCAACCATCCAAAATCACATGCATAGTTTTAATATTTTTTTTAATGTTTACGTTAAAGCTAATGTGTATAAACAAACTAGCATATCATATTGTTCAATGAAAATAGAGTTGTTACATACCAAAACTTAGAAACACAATAATGAGAAGGGTGTGAAGGAATTGTGAAATTCGGTGAGTCAATTGTTATCAAATTAGTAGTATATCGAACTTACATGTTAGAATACGAGTTTATATTAACGGTTTTGGAAGTACAATTGTCGATTTCGGAAGGGTGTGAAGGAATCGTAAAATTCAGTGAGTCAATTGTCAATCAAATGAGCAGTATATCGAACTTACATGTTAGAATATGAGTTTATATTAACGATTTCAGAAGTGCAATTGTCTAGTTTGGTTATTGTCGCATGTTTGAACAAACTTGTAAGTTAGGCTTGAGCCTAATACACAAACTCAATAAGATTTTATTCTAATTCCGACGGACAATCGGAGAAGTATTCTCATTGAACTTATATAGTAGAGTGCAAGTTTGTTTATTATCGATTTGATATGATTTTATCGCCACAATGATATTGTACCGATTAAGACCTGAGAAGAATGTATTGTAGGGCACTAAGATCGTATCGATCCTAGGCAATGAACAAATTTTCAGTAAGAAAGTTCCCCAAATGTGTATACACGCTTTGACTTTAATGGACCGCAATTAATCAAACGTTACGACTCAGACTTATTGCCTTCAAACTTGTTACATCACAAACTAAAATCATAACATATTTTTCAAAAGGATAATCGGTGAGATTAAAGAAAAATTGGATGTGAAACCACTCATTTTAATATTTGTATAAACTAGATTGTAAATTATTGTAAAAGTTATTAATTTTACGTGTTTTTTAATATATTATGTGCATTATTTAAATCTTTTATTTTTTATAAATCAATTATTTACACTGCAAATTATAAAAATATGATATTTTGCTAATATTTGTCATAATCACTCTAAAGATAAGTCTTCAGTCAACCACTTGTTGGTTGACCAAAACTTAGTTGGTGAACAGTTTTATAGGTACTTAATCCAACCAATTATATAAGTTATTCTATTTCTTACAAAAAAAAAAATTATGTTTTCACCAAAATATAATTTATTTTATATTTAAGACAATTTTAATAAATAATAAATCAATAAAGATGGAGACGTGGTAATTGAATCTATATGGCCCCTCCCACTATTTATATGTACATGACTTGTCTACCCACATGCAGGCTGTGTTACAAAGTTCATTGACCTTAATATCATGTGGACATGAAGTAAGATTTATACAATTTTACTATTGGTAGACATATATATATATATAGTGGTTCCCATGAGAACACCCTAACGTGAGAACATGAGAACAATTGTACACCGTTGGATGTGAGTATTAAGGGTTGAGATTTAGAGTAGTTATCAAAAATAATAATAACTACGAATAATAATAATTAGGAATCCAACAATAACTACGAATAATCCACTCAACTAATAATAACTACGAATAATACATTAAACGATATGGCACATTCGTAACAAAACTGATAATAATTACGAATCTGTTCTCATCTTCTCACGTTAGGGGGTGTTCTCATAGGATCTATACTCTCTCTCTCTCTCTCTCTATATATATATATATATATATATATATATATATATATATATATATATATATATATATATTATAAGATTAATTGATAATGGGTTGTTAAAGGTGATTCAAGAGGTAATCTCCGTAGACTTTAATAAAGCGGTGTGGACTTAATCGGTGATACTGGTTTAACTCAATAGACTTAATGAGATTCAACCATTATACAAAAGATATTGAATCATAGTCCTCAATACGTCAAATTATTTTATCGGTTTTTATTCTCTACCCATCAGAAAGAAAACCTAAGAAAACACTATAGAGGTTTGACTGAGGAAGACGATTACTTGCGGCGCTCATTTGGATTGTAGATTCCGCATTGTAGTTTGAATCGTTTTGCTACTATGAATACAAGTATGTATTATTCGATTCCTTAGTAACTTTAACAAGATTGAACATTGATTTTTTCATATAGTTTATGGAATATGATTATTCCAACACATGGGATTTTATAGCATGTGTCATCGATCGAGCTAATTTTTGTTTATTCGATACGTTTTAAGGTCAACAAATACAATAAATATGTTACTATAACTATATTAGTACTCAAAAGAATAAGTTATATGTTAAAACTAGTTTCGTATAGAGTTATATGAGTTAAATATTCAATATGATTGTTTATTTAGGTTTGACTCGATTTAAAATGAGATGAACATAAACATACTAAAGCTCGACTCATTTGACTAGGATAATATCTCGACTCATTTGATTAATGAACCAAACAAGGCTTAGTAAAATGTTGAGTTGAAACATTGTGGATTTGTAACTAACACATCTCAATGAGCAATCCTTTTCATTTCACACCGACCCATGCCTTAAACAAAAACGCAGTGATTCGATTCGGCTTACTTGGATCATAAGTTCATCATCCACATTTTACAAAATAAAGCTAGATGTATACATATCTAGATAATGACTACTGAACCAGCCAATTGCGGCTTCAAAAGCGTATATATCACAACTAGTTTAGTATTGCCACGAGAATTGTAAAACTTAAATTAATATTTTTTTTATTATTGTAAATAATATTTCGATTTTAACAAAAATATAATTTTATAAATTTCGTAATATAAAATAAGGAATACAATTATTTAAATAGTTTGTATTATTGCTGTTAAATGGTTTATAGTAAAAAAAAATTTATACGATAATTAGCAAGCATACGAAGGGAAAATAGATAACGATCATGATAACGTTCGTTATAATATACAAAACAGGGTCGTTATTACAATTAAATTAATTGTTTATACAAAATAAAAGGTTCAAACTTGTCAAATAGATAATAGGGTGGTGGGAGGAATGAACTATAAATATGAATCACAATTCGAAACTTTAGAGTGGTATTTTTAAAATGTTTGTTTATAAATTAAAACAACAACGAACGTCTTTATAAAACAAAAATTAAGCATCGGTACTTCGACCGGATGTTCATTATTAATCAAAGAACGTAAATATTTACATGTAAATATACATATACATATACATATACATAGTTTTTAAACTCAAATATCGTATTACACACAATAGTTGTCAAAATTAGCTTGAACTAATTAGTAAATGACTACTTGATCTGTGTGTTGAAGGAGCATCCCTCCAGTTGGTGGTTCGACGTGACCCGAAGAACCACCGAGTCTCGTCAAGGAGCTTTAGGCTCTTCTCCGTTCATTGAGGGCCGGGCAATAAAAACCTTCTTTTATGTTTTGGTAATGAATACGTTGGCGGATGATGCCTCCGTATGCGTCTTATTTAACGAAAAAAGAAGTTAACATGTAATAAGCCGTTGGGTCGCTACTCCACGGACATCATTGTTCAAAACTTGAATGATAGAAACAGGTGCAGTAGACAACATAAAAACCTTGTATAATACTAGGCGTTTGCCACGTGTGTTGCAGGCAGGCACCGTGAGGTAAGATTGAGAAGACTTATGAGATGAGTCTTAATACTCACCATCCAACGGTATAAAATTGTTCTCATAATTACACGATAAAGTTGTTCTCATGGAAACCGCACCCTCTCTATATATATATATTTCACAACATCTTTTGCATTTTCAAAATTCAAAAGCTTTTGGCCACAAATCTGTATACATATATGTACAACAGATCTAACAATTGCTTGTGTTATTCCTTGTTCAGTCTCTGCATCCAATCCGAAAATGTGTTAGGTGGACGACTACAAATATCATGGCATGATTTCCTGCATGCTTGCCAATCAAAAACTAGAGGTGTTATACCATCCGAACGACCTGAGGGTTAACATGTTCAAGCTCGGCTCGTTTATAAACGAGCCGAGTCCGAGACGAGCCCAAATAATGTTCATATAGTGTTATTTTAGCCGAACAAGCCGAACCTTGCCCGAACGAGCCGAACCTGAAGCAAGCTTTTTACAAGCCGAACGCGAGCCGAGCCTGAATAATTTGTCTCATCAATCAGCCTACTAAAAAATAACATAATTTTCCACCTACAACATACTCAACTAACTGAATGATGAGTAAAAGGGGAATCAATGCCACATGTTTACTTAAACGATGAAATAAATCAATCTGAATTAGGGCTATTCAGCCGGTCTGGACCGAAATTGGTCATGGACGGAACATAAATATCCGATCTATTTAGACTTTTATGGGCCAAAACTGGACCCTTCAAAAAAAAATTGACAGACTGGACCATAACTGAATTTTTTGGTCCGGTCCAACAATAGTTTTTTGGTCTAGTCAAACCGGTCCAGGCCTGGACCAAACTCCATTCCGGACCGGATTTTGAACACTCCTGGATGAATATATAGGTATTGCAGGAAGTTGCTATGCAGCCTATCAAACCCGAGAAGTTGATGCGTTTACCTTCATAAGTAATCATAAAATCATGCATCAATTGAGCACACGTAACCCAAATTTGATGCTTAATATATTGGGACTTAACTCTCATTATCAGAAATACTTTGAAGCATAATAGTGTCTTTGTATGAGACGTACCGGTGTGGTGGAAAAAATTTCGCGTTTCCAACACACACCGAGTATACATGCGGTATTTTATTGTGCACTCACACTCACACAACCCCACTTTAGTGTATAAGCCTTTGATCGAAACACACACTCTTATTTTTATTCCTACACATTACAATAAAACCTATTTATACATGGACATGTCGGTTTCTAAACACTATAACCATACACTAACCGACATATGCACGCTAAACTAAGTTGATAATTACAAAAGCTTCCCTAATATTCTAGATAATTCTAAAGCAACATCTTTCTTCAAATCTCTAGAATTCTCAATCTTGTACATCAATCTGCTTTCTTTTTCTACTAGAGCCCAAATGAAGAAGCTTACCCATTAAGCTTAGTTAACCCATAATTAGATAGGCCCAATTAAATATGGATTAACCCAACAATTTCTCCCTTAATCCATTTTTTCAATTATCTCCACCGTATCAAAGTAACTCACTTTTTGTTTACTTCTTCGTACCGGTGTCACCACGTCTTGTCTACACCGCTTGTCCGTCCAAGAAGCAAACATTCTTCTCATTTTTGCGGCCTCGCATCACCAAGTGTTTCCCTTTGATCACCTTGCACCATCTCCTTGCGCCGACGAACTTATACCCCTCCATCGTCATCGCTCCCAACGAGATGACATTCACGTTCACAGATGGCACATACCTCACATTGTGTAGAATATGGCTTGTACCGTTATGAAGCCTCATCCTCACGCTTCCGACACCTTCGACCTTCAATTTCTCACCACTCAACGAGTTGAAGTGACCAAACTCTCCACCAACCTTCAAGGTGTCAGATAATGCTTGGTCTCTACGTACATGCATCGAGACAACACTATCCACCACCCACTCTGACTTGGCGGTATCCTCACCCGTCGCCAAGTATACATCTCCGTAATCAACTTCACCAACTTCACTGACCACATTTGTATGGGAGTCCTCTCTCTTCTTTCCCGGTGACATCTCTCTCAACTTCTTTAAGTCCTCCCTCATCCGAGGACACCGGGCTTGCATGTGACCCCTCTCCCCACAGTAGAAGCACTCGACCTCACTCAAATCTCGTCGCGAGCATGATCTCTGCTTCCATTGACTCCTCCCTCGTTCTCGCTCCCCCACAACTAGTATGTGATCCTCTCCTTTGTCGGTAGCATCATTTTTCATCATCCTCTCACTCTCACGCAAAGCAACGGTCACCTCATCCATAGTGAGAGACTTCCTTCTTACAAGTAACGTCTGCACCAAAGACTTGTAGGACTTTGACAATGATGCTAGCAACAACAACGCTTGCTCCTCTTCTCCAATCTTGTCATCGACATTCAACAATTGACATACTCGTTGATTAAACGAGTTAATGTGGTCATGAAGATTACCTCCTTCCTCCATCTTGAGCGAGTAAAGCTCCAACTTCAAGCACAAACGGTTGGTCAACGACTTCGACGCATAAATGCTCTCGAGCTTCTCCCACAACGCCTTCGGTGTGGTCTCCTTAAACGCATCGTACTTAATCTCAAGAGTCAACGCCAACCGAATTGTACTCACCGCCTTCCTTTGGATGCTTTGCCACTTCTCCTCGCTCATCGATCCAGGCTTCTCCTCCTCCAGAGCTTGGTCAAGACCCTGCTGCACCAAAAGGTCTTGAATCGTACTCTTCCACAAAGTGAAGTTGATCTTCCCATCAAAGAGTGGAATCTCGAACGCACTCAACATCTCGGCCGCCATCACGCCGGTACGAGATTCAATAAGCAACAAAGTTTACCCGAACACTACCACCGTAACCTCGGCTCTGATACCAGTTGTTGGGAAAAACTCCGCGTTTCCGACACACACCGAGTATATATGCGGGTATTTTGTTGCGCACTCACACTCACACAACCTCACTTTAGTGTATAAGCCTTTGATCGAAACACACACTTTTATTTTTATTCTTACACGTTACAATACAACCTATGTATACATGGACATGTCGGTTTCTAAACACTATAACCATACACTAATCGACATATGCACACTAAACGAAGTTGATAATTACAAAAGCTTCCTTAATATTCTAGATCATTCTAAAGCAACATCTCTCTCCAAATCTCTAGAATTCTCAATCTTGTACGTCAATTTGCTTTCTTTTTTGGATTTTTCTTCTTGGTGCCATCAAGGTTTGAACTTTTTCTCTTGGTATTCACTAAGTTTCAAAATTCCTCTTGGTGCCCTCAAGATTTCATTTGTTTTCTCTTTATACCCAATCTTAATATATTACATTAAAATTCATTAAGAAATTATAAAAAATTATAAAAATAAATTTAAAATAGATTATGACCTTAATTAATAAATTTATAATGGAAATAGTTTTTATATATACATTTAATTTTTTAAATAAATATTTTTTATTTTCGAATTAAAATATAACTTTAATTTTTAATTTCGATTTAAAAAATATATATAATTTATGTTAAAAAAATTTTTAAAAAAAATGAAAAAATATATATTTTTTAAGAGTCTAGAAAATTAAACATATAGTATTCTTTTTAAGTAAATTT
This sequence comes from Fagopyrum esculentum, assembly GCA_033239045.1. Classification (NCBI taxonomy): domain Eukaryota; kingdom Viridiplantae; phylum Streptophyta; class Magnoliopsida; order Caryophyllales; family Polygonaceae; genus Fagopyrum; species Fagopyrum esculentum. The sequence continues at coordinate 141,920,869 of BSUD01000005.1, forward strand.
TCTATGATTTATTTTAATTTGAAAATAAAAATATTATTTTTAATGGGTTAATTTATTATTTTTTATAATAAACTTTTTCATAATCTTAAAACAGTTTATAAAAACATAATTTTTTAAAATTTTCGAATTACTATAAATTATATAAAATTTAAATTGATAATAAAAAATTATTATATTTTAATTCTCTAGACTCTTAAAAAAGATTCAAAAAAATGTTTTTTATTTAATTATATATATATATATTTTTTTTGGTGAAATTTAATTATATATATATATTTTAAATCGAAAGTAAAAAGTAAAAAATATTTTAATTCAAAAATAAAAAATATTTTTATTTCAAAAAATTAATAAAAAATAAAACTATTTCTATTATAAATTTATTAATAAATTTTAATGAGGTCATAATCTATTTTAAATTTATTTTTATAATTTTTTAAATTATTTTTTTAGTGAATTTGAATGTAATATATTAAGAATGGGTGTAATGAGGAAATAAATAAAGCCTTGAGGACACTAAGAGGAATTTTGAAACTTAGTTGATACCAAGGTGAAAAGTATAAACCTTTATGGTACCGAGAGGAAAGATCATTCTTTTTTTATTAGAGCCCAAATAAAGAAGCTTACTCATTAAGCTTAGATAAGCCATAATTAGATAGACCCAATTAAATATGGATTAACCCAACACGGTGAGATAGAGAGGGACTATAAAAGCCAATAAGCAAATTCTGACACAAAACTCAGTTCCAAACTTTTTTTTTTAAAAAAAAAGTGATTATTGAGGTGATTTTATATAGTTCATCTTAGTTTTTATATTAAATAGGAATAATTATTCATTCATTTTAAGGTATACAGATAAGTTATTTGAAACAATTATTCTCACATAACGACAAGTCAAGGTATAATTTTCTTTTTTTCTTTTTTTTTTTGGTAATTGGGACGGGAGCCCGATAACTCACCCGTATTTATTTGCATAAAACAAAAAGGATAGTTAACATGTGACTAGCCTTTGGGTCGCTACTCCGCGGGCATCGTTCTTTAACAAAGAAATTAAACTAGTCGGAGGATAACTAAAAAAATAGAGGCCTAACGGATAATCAAAAGCAAGAGAAGCCAAAAAATCAGCAGGAATATTTGCCTCCCGGTAAATATGACGGAATTGAACTTGTCAATCCCTACTTAAGAAGCCTTGACACCTAGACACCAGACTGAATAGTGGATGTGTAATTGGAATATCACGATTAACGAGCCTAACAACCAACTCAGAATCCGTTTCCACCACGAGCTTGCGAAACCCTTTTCCCAAGCAAGGTACAAACCCGTGCAAATACCCCAAAGCTCAGCCATGGGAACCGTACATGACCCAATGTTAAGAGAAAAGCCACACAACCACTGACCCATAGAGTCGCGAATAATACCACCAATAGATGCCCTACCGTCAGCACCCTGGACAGCACCATCCGTATTCACCTTAACCCACTGTTCAGCTGGTGCGCACCAAGCAACATTTATGTGGGATTTGACCTCCTGGTATGAGAATGAACGAAAGCGAGCTCTAACACAGATAATACCTTTGGTTTGAGTAGTTATAAAGTTGATGCGGTTAGGAGGGACGACAACGCCTTGAAAGACATAGTTGTTTTGCCACTTCCAACACCACCATAATGTCACCGTAAAATACACGTTCCAAGGCATATCAAAAGCAAGCACATCAGAATTTGTCAGATTATTCATGAACCAACAATGATCCTGAGAAACAAAAAATACCCCGGCATAGTCATTTGGAATAAGCTTTCTCCATAGTTCGAAAACACACGGACAATCGCGGAATAGGTGCAATAAGGTCTCAGGAGCAACTTTGCAGAGTGGACACGAATTATTTGGTGCAAGATGCCTTCGAAAGCGTTCAACGTTGGTTAATACTTTACCATGAATAACGGTCCAGAGTAACGTTCAGATTCTTTCCGGCACATCCAACTTCCAAATAAATTTGAACATTGGGGAGAGAACATTTGCTGATTGGGGTCTAGAAACAACAATCAAATAAGCAGAAGAAGAAGAATATAAACCATTAGATTCATACCTCCAAGCCACACAATCTTACACATCAGTAAAGTCAAGGTATAATTTTCATCTCCCTCAACTTTCCAATCCAATACCTAACACTTTTAAAGGAATCAACAAATCCCATGAAACCAAGCTCCTTGCTCTTGTTCATACAACAAACATGTTGAAACTCAAAGCTCAATACAAACTGTACGGCTTCGGGGCGTAAATCCTCCATATTGGTCTTCACCAAACCTTTCTCCTCGATAATCCGGCCCCACACCTCCCCATTTCCCTTCATAAATCCCACCCAATCAAACTCTTCCACGTCATCGAATTCCACGAACTCCAACTCAAGTGCATCGCATAAAAACCTCCAAAAGCGCCTCCACGTGAACACATCTCCGTTTGTGCAGTTAAACGATTCGTTTTGAGCTGATTCAGTTACCGCAGCCCAAATTTGTTGATCCGCCAGAAGACGTGTGTCGGATATGTCACAAAAATGCTCCCAAGCGTATTTGCCCCCAGGGAACCGAAACGGTGCGTTTAGTCGTCTGCATATCTCTGCGTACACCACCATTGTCAGCAGAAAGTTGTACACGCTCCTAGCCGACGCTCCTACGATGACCGACGAGCGGTGAATGGAGTACGTCACTTCAGGAGCGTACGAAGCAACCACATCCTCAAGCGCGTAGTAGAAGTTCGGGTAGGGTAGTCTCGGGACTTCTTCACGAAATGGGGTCTCAGGCGGGCCTAATCGGGTTGATATAACTGGGTCGAAGATCGGGCCCATGTAGTGTTTGGTCCCTGTCTGGAGCGTGACGTGGCGGAGTGTTGACGGGTTTGGCTCGTCTGGGCCCGTTAGGGCATTGAGTACGTTGGAGAGCATGGTAGAGTTAACCGCGGCATTACGGTTCTCCTCGCCTGCCTCGTGGAGGGCGACCCAAAACACATGGGTAATTTCGGAGGAGAGTGGTGTGAGGATTGAGTTGGTGGCGGATGTTAGGATACGATCTGCCTACTCAGATGATACGATCTGCTTACTCAGATCTTATCTTTGTATATTCTGTATTCCTAGTATCTCTCTATTTGTTATGAGTTTGTTATACATGTTTGCTGTATATGTACTCTTTTCATCAATAAGAAAACTCAGGCCTTCAGATAATCATTCTATCACATGGTATCAGGCTTTTTTCCTTAACCAATCTTCCGCTTAAAATGACCACACCAACAGTTCTCACCCCAGCCTCACCCTATTACCTCCATCCTTCTTATAATCCAGGCCAAACAATCTGCCCCATCCTACTCACAAATGAAAACTATGCTGATTGGTCTCGTGCAATGTCCAATGCTTTCTCTGCGAAACGAAAGTTGGATTTTTTGACAGGCAAAATTTCAGAACCACAAGAGACATCTAAAGACCACCCCTATTGGCTAAGTGTCAATTCCATGCTTTCCGGTTGGATTCTTGCTGTTGTTGATCCATCCTTTCAGCCACAAATCTCGCTTATGCCCACTGTGAAGGAACTGTGGGATGATATCAAGCAACGTTGTGATCAAGGCAACGGCCCTCGACTAATGCAATTACGGGCTGATCTTGCCAAATGCTTCCAGGACGGACAAAAAGTAGCTGCTTATTTGGCCGGATGAAGAAGCTTTGGGAGGAAATTGCTTCACACAAAAGCAACGCTTGTACGTGTAATTATACATGAGGCAACAAACTGAAGAGCAAAGAGGAAGAGGAGGTACATCAGTTTTTAATTGGACTCGATGATGAATACTTTTCCTCGCTTCGATCCAGTATTGTGTCCCAGGAGCCGCTGCCAAAACTGAACAAGGTTTACTCAATGGCGGTTCAAGAAGAACGTTTGAAGACCATAGCCCGTGAACGTGATACAAAGGCGGACTCTGTTGCTTTTGCTACTCCTCGCGCCAAATCTAGTTACTCTAAACCAGATAAGAGCAAGTTTTTTTGCAAACACTGCAATAAAACTGGCCATGATACTGCTTCTTGTTTTAAGGTTATAGGTTATCCCGATTGGTGGAATAACGGCCGAGGTGTTGCTGATCCAACCACCGGTGCTCCTCCTCCAAATAAGGCCAAATCTGTTGCTGTTGTCTCCAATGCTGCAGTTACAGCATACGCCAGCAAGACCACTTCCAACAGTCCCCTTACGTTAACAACACATGATCGTCATGCTCTAGGCCCATCAATTTCGGATGATCAATGGACTAATCTTCTATCAGCCCTCAATAATTATCGCACTCATACTACTCTAGATACGTCTGCAGGTAATCCTACGTTCCCTTGGATTCTCGACTCCGGTGCATCGTTTCATATGACAGGCAATTGCAGTCTATTATTCAATATCCGCAAGGTCATACAACGACGTATCAAACTTCCTGACGGCACAACTGTTGGTGCAGCTCAGTCCGGCTCTATTCTTCTTGCCAACAATATTGTCATTAATGACGTGTTGTATGTGCCTGGCCTCCACTGTCATTTGTTATCTATCAGCCAACTAACGCTAGATTTCAAATGTATTATTACGTTTACTAATAGGCTTTGTGTAATGCAGGACCGCATTTCGAGGATGGTGACTGGAGTGGGTGAACTTCGTGACGGCGTTTACTGGCTTGCCTGGATGACACCTCCCACTCTCGCTCACCTTTGTCATACCAGCATCAACGATCCCGTAATCCTTCATCACCGCAGACTTGGCCATCCATCTTACACTGTAGATGAGTCGATTTCTTTCAATAAACATAGTCTTAGTCCTTGCGACATTTGTTTCAAGGCTAAGCAACCTCGAACTTCCTTTCCAATAAGTCTTTCACATGCATCTATGTTATTTGAACTTGTCCATTTAGATATTTGGGGTCCGTATCGGGTTATATCAACCAATGGTGATTCCTATTTTCTTACTATCTTAGACGATTTTTCTAGATGTACATGGGTTTATTTGATCAAACATAAAAGTCAGGCTCATCAAATAATTCATCAATTTTGTGCCATGATTCATAATCATTTCAAACTCTCAGTCAAAACTTTTCGCAGTGATAACGCAAGAGAATTTTTAACTCTACGACCATCACTTGCTCAAAAGGGCATTCATTTGGAAACTTCTTGTCCTTATTCACCACAACAAAACGGTCGGGTAGAGCGAAAGCATCGACATCTGTTAAACGTTGCTAGAGCTTTAATGTTTCAAGGTAATTTACCAGTCAAGTTTTGGGGGGAATGTGTTCTATCATCTTGTTATTTGATCAACCGGACACCAACCAAATTACTACAAAATAAAACTCCGTATGAATTCCTTTACGGCGTGAAACCACCACTAAAACATCTCCGGGTTATCGGTTGTCTCGCTTATTGCCCCATATTACCTCGAACTTCTGATAAATTTAGTCCACGAGGTCGAAAATGTGTTTTTCTCGGGTACCCACATAGTCAAAAGGGTTGGAAAATGTTGGATATAAGTTCAAATAATATTTTTGTCACTTGTGATGCAGTTTTTTATGAAAATATCTTCCCATTTCATGTTACTGCTACTAAGCCCATTAGCCGTAACCCACAAAAACCCTCCCATCATTCTATATATGATGACATCAGCCTCTCTCCTCCTAACATTAATCCTACTTCTCCCTCTACGACCTTTCCCTCTTCTGAAAACCCTACCACCGAGCTCACTACTCCACCGCCTACATCACCAATCATCACGCCTAACGCCAATTCTTCCCCAGTTCACCCTTCTGCACCATTGAACCTTCCTTCCGTCAACTCCCAACCTGTAGCTCGTCGAAGCTCTCGACAAACCCAACCTTCGACCCGTCTCAGGGACTTTGTGTGTCAAACAGTGACTCCAGTAAATGCCGGTGCAAGTAAGGTCATTCCGTCATCAAACTTGGGTACGCCTCATTCACTTGCCTCTTATTTAACATATAATCATTTGTCTTCAGCGTACGTAAGTGCTCTCAGGTCTTTACATAATGAGTCCGAGCCTCAAACTTTTGGAGAAGCTGCTGGCAAACCTCAATGGCGTTTGGCTATGCGACAGGAAATGGATGCTCTTCAAAAGAATCATACCTGGGATCTAGTTGATCTTCCTCCCAACCGAACTGCTATCGGATGCAAATGGGTCTATAGAATCAAATACAGATCCAACGGCGAAATAGAGCGTCATAAAGCTCGGTTGGTAGTGTTAGGCAATCGTCAACAAGAGGGTCTGGATTACATCGAGACTTTCACACCTGTTGCCAAGATGGTCACCGTAAGACTATTCCTTGCCATAGCTACTATTCGCCGTTGGGAATTGCATCAGATGGACGTCCAAAACGCGTTTTTGCACGGAGATCTCTCTGAAGAAGTATATATGACGCCTCCTGCAGGTTTTAGACATCCACAATGCACAAAGGTGTGTTGCTTAAGGAAATCATTGTACGGTTTAAAACAGGCTCCACGCAACTGGTTTCATAAGCTAACAAGTGCTCTACTTCAGTATGGATTTCTGCAGCCACAAGCTGATTACTCGCTCTTCTCTTATGCAAAATCAGGTATTTCTTTAGTGGTTTTAATTTAAGTATATGATTTGATCATCACAGGTAGCAACCCCGCCACAATCAGCAGATTCAAGTCATATCTTAGTCATTGCTTTCATATGAAGGACTTGGGTTTGTTGCGTTTCTTTCTTGGCATAGAAATTGTACGCACTCCTGATGGTATGTGGCTCAATCAGCGTCGGTATACGCTGGATATTCTTCAAGATGCGGGTTTATTGGCCTGTAAACCATCTACAACCCCGTTGCTTCCAAATCACAAATTACAGCTCGATAGTAGTCCTTCCTTGACTGATCCAGAACCATATCGACGGCTTGTTGGCAGGTTGATTTATCTATCCATTACAAGGCCGGAGCTTGCCTATTTTGTACATGTCTTGGCACAACAGATGCAAGATCCACATCAGGGGCACTGGACAACAGCTCTTCGCATTCTGAGATATTTGAAATCTGCACCAGCTCAGGGCATTTTTCTGTCGAACACTAGTGATTTATGTATCCGGGCATTTAGTGACTCAGACTTTGCAGCTTGTCCTCTCACCCGTCGCTCCATCACAGGTTATGTCATTTTCTTGGGCACATCTCCTATTTCCTGGAAAACTAAGAAACAGGTAACAGTGAGTAGATCCTCTGTAGAAGCTGAGTATCGTGCCTTAGCTGCTACAACCTGTGAGTTGTTATGGTTACGTTCTCTTCTTCGGTCTCTAGGGTATGAGCATCGTCAACCTATGAAGCTATACTGTGACAACCAGTCGGCTATTCATATTGCAAACAACCCAGTTTTTCATGAGTGTACGAAGCACATTGAAATTGATTGTCACACTATCCGCAACCAAATACAGTTGGGCACCATTCGTTTACAATTTACACGTTCTGAGCATCAGTTGGCTGATATTATGACGAAAGCATTGGGTCCATCTCGGTTTCAGACTATGCTACGCAAGCTTGGAGTTAGTTTTCAACCACCTCCAGCTTGAGGGGGAATGTTAGGATACGATCTGCCTACTCAGATGATACGATCTGCTTACTCAGATCTTATCTTTGTATATTCTGTATTCCTAGTATCTCTCTATTTGTTATGAGTTTGTTATACATGTTTGCTGTATATGTACTCTTTTCATCAATAAGAAAACTCAGGCCTTCAGATAATCATTCTATCACAGCGGAGGAGATGTTGGCGTCGAAGATGAGGTAGTGGTCGACGATGTTTGCTGGGAACCAACTAGGCATCGGCCGGCGGGCTGACCCGTAGACCTTCCATGGGCCGGATGGGGCTTTAGGGCTTTTTAGGGCCTCCGCTATGCTTAGGCCCGCCATGCCCGTTACTCCTACTACGAGTGCTACCAAGTTTTTGTTCTCTTTTACCATCGCCATAATTGATCAATTGAAGGTACAAATATTTGCACTAAATTGTGAAGATGAACTCGTGCGCTTTATATTGGAGTTTAACATGGATAAAGTTACGTTCAAAATACAATTAGCTCCTTCACTTTGAATACTATTAAGGGACAAAATACCCGGTATATTTGACCATATTTTGTACATATTTTCTTTGTTTAGTGATTACTTTTAGATGGGTTGGTTCAAATACTTACAAGAATTTTATTTGAAGTATTATATGTGTTTTAATTTAATAAAATATTTTTTATAAAGTGGTTTAATTTATAAAAACATTAGTTTGTTAAATAACTATGAAACAAAATGTTATTTTTTATTTTCTTAAATATAAAATAATCATACCATCAAACAAAATATGATTAAATAGTTATATCCAAAAACTTATCAATAAATTTGACAAACTTAGTTATTTGATTGTTATTTACTAATTATATATATATATATATATATATATATATATATATATAAATATAAATATTTACCTATGATAAGTGAGGTTTAGAGGATAATAATGATCATAACATGTTTTTATCTTAAAAATAATGACACATTATTATTAAATCTCTTTTTGTTCTCTTTATAAATATTTGGACATGGTGAAAATAAATATTATTTTATTGTTTGTTTATTGTAAGATAAGTTTTACTAAAATTATCGAAATAATTGTTAGTGATGAGAATTGATGGAATCAAGCACATGTATAATATGTTCTCAATTGTTAGATATGGTTGATAGTTATGTTATCCTATGTAGGTATTGGTGTCGATAGTATACTAAGGAGATTCGTTTAATTAAAGAATTTGATTTGATTTTGAGTTAGTGTTCAGTAATCTATGAGACCTTGCATAGATACATATGTAGAGGGCGAGAATGATATGATGTGGTATGAGTTCATGGATGAATAGATGATTGTGTTGTGTGATGTGAATGTGATCGTTGACTCTAAGGACAACATAAGGATGTGTTAGAATTAGATATGTTAGATGAATGACGTTGAGAAACACGTGTTGTGAGTGGCGAGTGTTGCATTTGAGGATAGTTGGACTAATCTATTTTCAGAGATAATTTATAGGTTGATATACCTATATACATATTATATAATTATGATTTTAAAGTATTCTACAATTGGTAACCACCGGTACGGTCATAAGCATGGTGATCTTGAGGGAGTGATGCCTCAAGTATGATCGTGCGACGTGGTGAAAACCCCTTCCATATATAAATTTGCATACATATTTTGGACGGTGCTCTAGTAGAGATCGAGTTGGGGAAAGAAGGAGAATATGAAAAATGGGAGACGTGATTACAAATCTTCGTAACCATTAGTCCGCTAGAGGGGCACATGTGAACTTGAGAGAGTTGCATTACCATGCGTTGTCGAGAGTTGAGAGATAATATATTTGTTGCATTATCTGCAGATCGTCAAATTCATTATCTTTCTGAGCATTATCATCGCTTATGTGGATTAGAGTATTTAGTATGATATATGTTCACCACTATAGTGTTACTTGTACGTTTTGAGAAATTTATTATTTGGTTTCACTACCTCTATAAAGTTAATGTGTTTTACAAGTTCATTGGATTAGTGTGCATACTCTTGTTTATCGTTTATTATTCTTAGACTATCTATTGGCGTTTTCGGTGGTTATGTCTTAATATGCTAATGTTAAGAGATTATATAGTTTTACTTGAAGAACCGTGACCTGTGTATTTCTTGGATGGTTTATGTTTAATTGTGATAGTTTTACGAGGTGAACTTGAGAATATACTTTTAGTATTTTTGTTTTGACGTTTCTCATATGATGCGTACCAGTTTGATCTGATTTTTGAGCTCTGACTCAAATTTTGGGACGGTAGCTAATGGCTTTATACGCTGTTGTTTTTAGGATAAGATTTAGTTCTAGATATGTTCGCAAGAAATTCTCGGAGTTGGAGATCAGGCGGACCCGTGTGTGCCTTAGGTTTTGGGAAGTTTGCTACTTGTTGGTCTTTATCTTTTACTGCATTTGAGTTAGTTGTTAAGGTTGTTTCAGTCCTTGTCTTATTTTCTTTACATGATTTAAAGTACATGTTATCACAATCATTTGTAAATTAAAGGTCGGATATGTAATATTGTTTTGTCGTGCTCTTGTTGGAAGGTCCGATAGTGAGTTTGTTGTCAGGCTAAATCTAGTGAACCCATTGTGTGATTCATATCCTAGTGACACTTTAGGCTTCCAAATCCGGGTTTTACAACATGGTATCAGAGCTAACCTTGAGTCACGAGTGTGCTAGTCCTAGTAGGCGATCACTCGGCTTGGTGGACGGTCCTTGTGCTTGATGTGGATGCCAAGAGTTAAAGTGAGGGAGATTGTAACACTCGAAAAATTATCATCGCGTATCATTTGAATGAGGATTTATGATTAATTTATAAGGATGGTAGATACCCATATCAACAAGAATTATTCTTTTATAGTAGTTGAGTGAGGAGACAGAACTTTGAAGTTAAATGTGTTCGTACGGATGCAATTTTAGGAAGATAACCTCTTTGAAAGTTTTTGCGCTAACATGGTTGGCAGTGATCATTCCTAAGACCTAGGTCTTACATTTGTAATGACAACATTTAAAATTGATAAAAAAAGAAGAAGAAAAGAGTATCGTATATCTAACGTGTATTAGACAATATTTTAATTGATATAATAAATAAAATGATATAATTAATTAATGACGATCATTTAGTATAAATTACAATACTTTTTACTTCGAACCGGTTTGGGGAGAGATTTTTCTCTTATTCTTTTTGTTAGAAGAAAATATTTACTCCATTTGATTAGTTACGAGTCCGAACTCCGGGCAACCCATATGAATTATCATCTATGATGCACGGACACGGACACGGAAAACGGACACGGCGAGAAACGGGGAAGCGGGCAATTCTCAAAATATAGGAAACGGGGACACGGCGAGTAAAATAATTAATTTATTATTTTAAAGGTATTGAATTATAAAATTACTATATCATAATGAGATATATATATGAAAAAAAATTAATGATATATGAGTTGATAAAAGTATTAACATGATGATAAAATAATCGAAATAAAAGTTTAGAAACAAACATTTTCAGTCTTACAAAACATAGAAATAAACATATTTAGTTTTATAATATGAAATAATCATACTTAGTATCAAAATTGAAGAATGAATCATTCATTTGCAAATCGACAATAACCGAACATTATGATCAACAAAGAAAAATATTAATAAATATTTGTGAATTATAAAAAGTGAAAGAATTAAAATAACATAGTCAACATTCAACAAATAAAATTTACAAAATAAATTAATAATCAAAGATTCAAAATTAATTTATAAAATTATAAGAAAAATGGAGAGAAGAGTCGGCCGGCGGAACAACATTTCAACATTAGAGCCGAAGAAGAAGATCGGTGTCCTACCTCCGACAACCACAATCTCGCAGGTGGTGATGTGGAGCTAGATTTAGTCGAAAAAATGGGAAAGAAGTAAAAATATTACGGTATATAAGTTTTTATTTCGCTGATCATGTCTTGACCGGACACAATCCGCGTCCTCACCGTATCCTAGACGTGTCCTACCTTGGAAACGTGTCTTGACCGTGTCCGGTCATATTTGACTGTGTCCGAGCCGTGTCCGGTTGTGTCCCCGTTTCCGACACGACAGGACACGGGGCACGGGACACGCTGTCTTCTAGAAGTGTCCGTGCATCATAGATTATCGTATTAAAGTCCTATGTCTATTCAACTTTTCTGTGAGAATGGGAGAGACTGAATAAATTCCCCTTAGGGTTTCCGTCATCAGACGGCTTGTATAAATAATAAACAGAGTTTACATAATTACAAAAGGCATCCCTATATTTACATATATTTACATAATCTATCATATCCCCGCAGTCGAAACTGGGGGAGGAATAACAGTGAGACTGGATCTAAAATCTAGAAACAGTTGTCGTGGAAGACCTTTTGTAAAAATATCTGCGTATTGAAAAGCGGAGGGGACATGAAGAACTCGAATGTGCCCTCGAGCAACCTTGTCTCGGACGAAATGGATGTCAATCTCAATATGTTTAGTCCGCTGGTGTTGAACTGGGTTGCTGGCAAGGTAAGTTGCGGAGATGTTGTCAGTGTAGACGATGGACGCCTTGGTGAGCGGGCAGTGAAGTTCGAGCAACAGATTGCGTAGCCAAGAGCATTCAGAGACAACATTAGCAACTCCCCTGTATTCTGCTTCTGCACTTGACCGGGAAACAACTGATTGCCTTTTGGCAGACCATGAGATCAGAGTGTCATTGAAGAAGACACAATAACCGGATGTTGATCGTCTTGTATCCGGACATCCAGCCCAATCAGCATCTGTATAGGCAATGAGATCTGATTTCGGTGAAGGAGAAATGGTGATACCTAAGGAAGATGTGCCAGAGATGTAACGAATGATGCGCTTGAGGGCAGCGAAGTGTGCTTCACGCGGGTCATGCATGAATAAGCAAATCTGCTGCACTGCGAAGCTGATATCCGGTCTGGTGAAAGTGAGATACTGGAGTGCGCCTGCTAAGCTCCGATATAAGGTTGGATCACTGACAGGTGGTCCAGAAGAAGCACTGAGTTTAACTGAGGTTTCAGCCGGTGTGACTGCAGGCTTGCAAGCAGTCATCTTAGCTCGTGCCACAATTTCTCTAGCATATTTGTCTTGGGACAAGAATAGACCCGCAGAAGATCGTTGAACAGAGATGCCCAAAAAATAGGAAAGAGGGCCAAGATCTGACATAGCAAATTCCCTACTGAGTGTAGCAGTGAGATTGGTGCGGAGAGCATCAGAGGAGGCAGTAAGAATAATATCATCAACGTATAATAATAGATAAGCAGTTTGATTCCCATTCCGATAGACTACGCGGGTGTGCTTATTATCTTGAAAAATATCCTGAATGCGACCCCAAGCTTTGAGGGCGGTGTCTTCAGGATCAAGAATTTGAAGAAGAATGTCTTTGGAGACCGTACTGTAAATCCATTGCAGAACGGTTGCATCAACTTGCATCCAAAGAGCATCATCAATGTCGGCCGGGCGAGGAACTTTGGCATCAATATGATCCAAGACATTGTGCGCCTTGGCGGTGACGCGAAAGAGAGTGACCCATGACGCATAGGGTGTATCATGATCAAGAACAAGAGCGATGTTGTTCTTGATGTTGGAGATCCCAAGTGCGGAATGGAACGTTTGCTTCTTATCGATCGACATTGAAAAGAGGGGCGGCGGAAACGTGAAAAATAGGTGAAGAGAGAATTATGGATCTGAACCCTCTGATACCATGTGAGAATGGGAGAGACTGAATAAATTCCCCTTAGGGTTTCCGTCATCAGACGGCTTGTATAAATAATAAACAGAGTTTACATAATTACAAAAGGCATCCCTATATTTACATATATTTACATAATCTATCATTTTCTATTAATTATTTGTTTCACAAACATATTTTAGTATGAATTACAATAATTTTTACTTCGAAAAAAAAAAGGTGAACCAAGACTATTAGTGTTTGACTATTATGTCGGTCAATATAAGTTTTTGTCATATTAGGTATAGTTTTTGTCATGGATTAATTAGTCAATGTGATTATTCTAAAACATTATGTGCATTTAAAGTCAAGATAACTTGCAATTTATATCGACTAATCCACATTGACAACTCTACAAACGATGTGGGATGTTCATACTAAATTATTCGTAATCTTTAGTTACATAATTTTGTACATCATTTTCGTAGATGGATTTTAAAACTATATAATAATTAAAAATAATAATCAATTGTTTTTTATATTTAGTTATTTTTTTTGAAACATTGATTGGTCTTTTACGTCCATCAACTAGATTTATTACGAGAATGGTGAATTGAATTTTTAAAAAATAAAAGAAATAATGAAACGTGTAGTGAATATGTGCTTAAATGTTATTTTTTATTGGTCATTTACGTCCACCAAATAGATTTATTACAAGCACAATAATGAGAAGAGTGAGCAGGAATTGTGAATTTCGGTAGTCCACCGAACTTATATTAAAATGTATTTCGGACAAATCTAGTCAAATTCTCTCAAGTACAACTGTCTGATTTGGTAGAAGTATCGTCGTATATTTGATGAATATCATGTGAGTTAAGTTCGAGTCTGACACACAAACTCAAGCTCATTTCGTTCTAAAACCGATTGACAATGGAAGAAGTGTTCCTACTAAACTTATATACTAGATTATATGTTTGTTCATGATCAAAATCTTGATGATATTAGGGCACTAAGTTGTCATTTTAGTTTTTTTTAGTTTGAAGTACATTTTTAAAATGTCAAATAAGGTTGCAGATTATCTATATAGGATCAAAGGGGTCGTAGAAAATGAATAGATTTTTAATAGGAAGGTTCCCCAAGTGTGTATTCATTTGCTTTTACGGATGACAATTAATCTAAGCTTAATACTCAAACAAAATCACACCATATTTTTCAAAGGGGTCATGAGTAAGATTAAAAAGTCTTTAGTCAACCACTTGCTTGTTGACCAAAACTTCACTTGTTGAACAATTTAATAGGTAATTAATCCAATCAATTATGTAAGTTATTATATTCTCACCAAAAAAAAGTTATTTTATTATTTAAAACTTTTTTAATAAATATATTATTGTGATATGGGATCTTGTTAAAGGGAACATGCACGCTATCCTCTTCCTATTCACCACAGAAAAACCCTAGCCACCGAAACTTGTTCCTCCCCAGCCACAACCAAAGGTCCAAAATTACTACCCACCACCAAGAATTTTGAAAGCCATAGGAGAGACCCTCCTTGAGAAAACCTCTCTTCTGTTTATGACATAAAAAATCCTAATTGTCGGAATGTCTTTTTTCCTCAACCTCAAACAACATTCTCTTTTTTTTTCTGCCCAATATGCGTTTCTTAGGAGGTAGCAAATCCTCCTAAGGTTGAAGACAAAATTGAAACTTTTTCAAACGATTTATCCACCGATCCCGAGGTAGTGAAAAGGGAGGAGGATTCCATCTTCAGGAAGTCACTTCGCAGTTCTATGGAGAAGTTTGTGTTCCAAGCGAAAGTATCTCGTCTTGGGGAGCGATGGTCCTGCATCATTCTGGTTCCAAAAAACACCAAGCAGAAAAGAAAAAAAAAAATTATTTTAGGTCGATCTAACCCCGGCTTAACGGTCACATAAACATAAAAAATGTTAAGGTATAATAAAAATTAAAGTCAATTAAGTTTTGCCAAATTCTTTGTTATTCGAGACAATATTTGATTTTTGCTATTAAAAAAAATAAAAAATCGATCATATGCTGACCAATCCCTCCCGACAACATAAATCAACCATTTATGAACAATCTTCTCCCTACAAATCACATTTCTTTTACCCATCAAGTTCTACACCTTTATTCATCAAGATAACAGTGTTCTGCAATCTCGTCTTCTGAGATTTGATGTACTCATTTGCTGGCAGTTTCGTGCGTTTGTCGAGAATGGGGCGTGAATTTGTGATCGACTCCTGACGGTTCTGTTGCAGTCCAAATCTGAGGTGTCCACAGTTGTTCCTCAGGCTTCCCCTGTTTACTTCTTTCGAAGATGAACGTTTATGCTCGTTGTTTGCTGCTTGCTGGATCATCCTGCTTTCCCTTGAAGACTTTTTGCTTTCGCTTTTATTTTGATATATTTTTTTGTATTTCTTTTCTCCTTTATGACGGTTTGACCATCTGCCGATTTTTTCCGACTTTTCGACCCACTAGACGGCGCGCCGTCTAACGGTTTCGAACCGCTTTCCATTTCAAATTTGTCCCGCATTGATTATCACATCAAAAATACATTTTTAATAACTTATAACCAATAAAAATGGAAACGTGGTACATGAATTTCTATGGTATATATATACGAGTTGTCTACCCACATGCAAGGTGTGTTACAAAGTCCATGGACATAATATCATGTAGCAGGGGCGTTTATAACATGCGTGATTGTTCGATAGGTCTGAAGTAAGGTGTACATTAAATATAATTTTATATAGATCTATTATACGAGTTACACAACTTATTCAACCAAAGTCGTTTATTTTTTAACCAAGTCGAATATGAAGCAGAGATCAACTTTAATAGGATTGTTTATTTAGGTTTGACTCGATTTAAAATAAGAAGAATATGGATATATTAAAGTTCGACTCATTTGATTAGGATAATGGCTCTACTTGCTTGATTAATGAACCAAACAAGGCTTAGTAAAATGTTGACTTGAAACAATATGGATTTTCAACTAACACATCTCAATGAGCAATCTTATTCATTTCAATTTTCACACCGACCCATGCCTTGTACAAAAACGCAGTGATTCGATTCAGCTTACTTGGATCATAATTTCATTATCCACATTTTAGAAAATAAAGGCACATGTATACAAGTCTAGATAATGACTGAAGAACGGCTAATTGCGATTTCAAAAGCCTATATATTATAATTCAAAGAATTTAGTAATTAAAAGTAATTAATTTCTATGTTTAAAAAAAAAACAACATCGTAAACATAATTTGATTTTGTTTTTTTGGTTTTTTTTTCTTTTTTACTTTTATATAAAAAATTTTAATACCAAAAATTCATACAAGAAATTTTCATGTCATAAATTCATACTAGAAATTCATACCATAAATTTTCATATCAGAACATCGTTCAATTCATAACTTTCCAATATCTGCAAATCATATACAAACGAAGAAGTTGCAAAAGCAACAAACCACCAATCACACAAACCAGCGCCACAACAGCCTACAAAGCCACTGCCAAACGTAATGCTCCAACACCACGAAAACAAACGCCGGCCCAGCAGCTAGCAAAGCCAAGCTCAACTCCTAAGAGCAGCCGGCGTTCCAAGGTTAGTAGTTGCGGAGTGGACGCCGAGCTCCTCTGCTTTGGAGAGAAGACTCAACTACTCGATTGTCGAGAGGGAGAAGCCGAGTATCTCAGCAGTCGATAGTGTTGTAAACAGATAATGTAACCGGGCTTGCAAACTGGATAAATCTTATTGAGTGCTTCAGAGAAGCTAAATAGCGGAGTATTACAAAGAATAACTACTCCCGCCTAAATACATGCAACTGACCTTGACTAATTCAAAAGCAACTAATGACCCTATTGAACCGGTCATTACCACATCAGCAAACACTAATAATAGTAAACTGTAAATATTCACGAAACACTTAGACATATAACATAAATAACCCATTAAAACCTCCCCTAAACTCAACCGGGTCAGGTTAGAGTTTAAACATTTGCAGCTCCCATCCGTGACACCTTCTCTGTAATCACTTCAGACAACATTTTGATTCCAAGTCTTGCTCTCAAGTTTTCATACACATCAAGCTTGACTGCCTTAGTCATAATGTCACGAATTTGATCAGTAGTGCAGCAATAGTCAAGTTCCACAACACCTTCTTTAACCAAGTCTCTAAAGAAATGAAACCTCACGTCTATATGCTTACTTCTGCCATGAAGCACTGGAGATTCTTAGATAACTGGACTGAAGAATAACTACTCGTGACGTTTGTCCATGACAATCTTGTAGTGATAACTACAAGTTCATAAACAGAAGTTTGGAAGGAAGTCGAGTGCAGAGGAACAAGCACTGAAAGTGAGATTTGATGGTCAAAGATGGAGAGACAGAACTCGAGGAAGTTCTTCTGGAAGAGGCCGAGGTCGAGGAAGATCTGGCTCAAGGGAGCACGTGGAGTGCTATAATTGTCACAAACTCGGACATTACAGGAATGAATGTCCGGAGTGGAACCAACAAGCTCATTATACGGAGAAAGAGTCACATGAGGAGATGTTACTCATGGCGCAGGGTGATGTTGGTGCACAGGAGTCAATGGTGACAAAATGGTTTCTCGACTTGGGGTGTAGCAATCATATGAACGGCAACAAGAGCTAGTTTTCAAGTCTTGATACAAGCTTCTCGTGCACTATCAAGCTAGGGAACGATACAAGGCTGCAAGTGATAGGGAAGGGAACCGTGAGAATGAAAATTGATGAAACAATCTTGAAAGTTCAAGATGTGTTTTATGTACCAAGTCTGACCAATAACTTGTTAAGCATTGGTCAGATGCAGGGAAAGAATCTTGCTTTCCTCATCAAGAATGATACATGCAAGATATTTCATGAAGTGAAGGGGTTTATGTTTGAATGTCCATTCTTAAGGTTGTTCCTTGTGTGACAGAAAATGTTGAGAATACTGAAGTGCAGTGTTTGAAGACCACGGGGTCTGAGAAGGATGTTTTGAAGCTTTGGCATAGACGATTTGGACATCTTCATCATCAAGGTCTGCGGAAACTTCACAAGGCTGAGATGGTAGAAGGTTTACCTCACTTACAAGGAGATATAGAAGTATGTTCTGCTTGTCTTGAGGGAAAGCAACATAGGAAATCATTTCCTAAGAAAAGTTAGTGGAGAGCTACAACCAGACTTCAGCTTGAAGGTGAGGTTGACAACAGTGAAATTCAACAAACTATAAACTCAATGCAATATTGGGGCCACGTGTGAGGTCTAGACCAGCTTGGCATGACAACTATGAAATGGGGCATATTATTGTTGACACAGACGATATATGTGCTTTACAAGTTAACAAAGAAGATCCAACCAAGTTTGAAGAGGATGTTAAGGAGGAGAAATGGAAGACATCTATGGACTTAGAAATACAGTCCATTGAGAGGAATGATACTTGGTGCTTGACTTCTTTACCTTCCGGAGTCAAACCAATTGCGGTCAAATGGTCTACAAAACGAAGCTGAATGAGCATGGGGCGGTGGACAAATACAAAGCAAGACTAGTTGCTAAGGGCTACTCACATAAGCATGGTATAGACTACACATAAGTCTTTGCACCGGTAGCAAGGTGGGATACCATAAGAACTCTCTTAGCACTCTCTGCTCATCATGGGTGGCCGGTCTTTCAACTTGATGTGAAGAGTGCATTTCTACATGGAGAGCTTACTGAAGAAGTGTTTGTAGTTCAGCCTCCGGGGTTTGAAAAGAGTGGTGAGGAAGACAAGGTATACAAGCTCAAGAAAGCTTTGTATGGCCTAAAGCAGGCTCCACGAGCTTGGTTCAGTAAAAGTGAAGAATACTTTGTGAATGTCGGGCTTGAAAGGTGCTCCTCTGAACATACCTTGTTTGTTATTTACAGTTTACTATTATTAGTGTTTGCTGATGTGGTAATGGCCGGTTCAATAGGGTCATTATTTGCTTTTGAATTAGTCAAGGCCAGTTGCATGTATTTAGGCGGGAGTGCTTCAGAGAAGCTAAATAGCGGAGTATTACAAATAATAACTACTCCCGCCTAAATACATGCAATTGGCCTTGACTAATTCAAAAGCAACTAATGACCCTATCGAACCGGTCATTACCACATCAGCAAACACTAATAATAGTAAATTGTAAATATTCAGGAAACACTTAGACAGATAATATAGATAACCCAACAAATAGAAATCCGGCTTTCTCGGCTTTTGTCAGCAGCGGTAGCTGCTCTACCCTTGTCAACAGCTTCACTAGTGATGCGTCGTTCGACGATGAGATTGTCCTTGGTCTTGACTCGCCTACCGGAAATACTAGTGTTCTGAATCTCAAATTGGGGGTAGATACAGTGGATCTAGAGTTTTGGGAGCATAAAATGATATTGATGTTCATGAGGGTCCTATATGCATACATATAACATTCTTATGCGTCCAAGAGATTGTAGAGAGTCGACCTACAATGTATTCATTAAACCAAATGCTTGTTGGTCAGTCTTCAAATCTTCCTCCTCCATCTCAGCTTGCATTTGTTCTGAACCGTAGATCTTTCTCGGCTTTTGTCCCTCGTCAGCAACTTCATTGGCGCCGCGCCGTTCGACGATAAGATTGTCCTTGGTCCTGGCTTGCCTACCGGAAATACTAGTGTTTTGAATCTCAAATTGGGGGTTGAAGGAGTGGATCTAGGGTTTGGGGAACATAAAATGATATTGATGTTCATGTTGGATATGAGGGTTTTGCTATGGAGGCGATACATGTATTGCATTGTGTTTGAACAATAAAAAAAAGGTACATTTACTAAATAGATTTATGCTATGAACTTAGTTAGTAGAGTAAAATCTGAAAAAGCCTACTTATCAAATTTTTGATCATCATAATTTTGCTTATTAGAAAATGAAATAAAACAGAGATTTTTTTTTTCAATGACATAGATTTCTTATCCTATTTGATGATATATTTTACTACCCAGAAAATTGATAGGATAACTTGGAATTTATAAAATTGAAAATCTAATCCTTAATTTTTTATTATTTGGTTTTTAATCTTTTAATTAAATATTTTTTATAATAAATTATGTTGTCATTAATCGTATCAATTTGTATTGTTATCAACTTATATCGTCATCGATTATATTATTGAAAACTATGTAGTAACCAAATGTATTGTTATTTGATGGTGTTGTTATGAACTGTAATGTCAACAACCTTATTGCCATCAACCATTTTGTTAGCAAACGGAGTATCATCTATTGTTTGAAGGAATTGTGTCCTTTAATTTAATGTGCAATGACTAAACTTGGAATAGGACAATTAACGGAGATAATTCAATCCGATTATTTTAGGAGTCGTAGTGCTTTGCTAGAAGTCAACTACGATTAATGGAGCTTAAACGAGTTAAACCCATAACTATTATAAACGGGTTCTATGCGGTCACACACTTTGAGTTGACGGACTAGATCAACGGGAATGATGGTTGAATATTAATATATATATATATATATATATATATATATATATATATATATATATATATATATATATATATATATATATATATATATATATATATATATATATATATATATATATATATATATTGTATATTATTAATATATTCATATTATTTATTTGTAAAATAATTAATTAGTGGATATTAATTAGGGAGGTTAATTAGAGGAGTTACACATTTTGTAACTTCTTCCTCCTAATTAGTAAGAAAGATCCCTCCTCCTAATAAAAGATAAATATCTCTCATCACTTGGGATCGAAGGAATATAGAGAGACCAAAAAGAGAGCAAAAGAAAGAAAGCCAATAGTTGATTTTTGTTTTTTGTTTTAGAGGGTTGACTACCATCTTCATCCGAAGCAATTCGATTGCACGCTTTGCGATATTCGTCCTAGCAGTCGAAACCAAAAGCGATCTTGACCGGGCTCGTGTGGACCAACTAGAGGAGCAACACGTGGGGCTTTCATCTCTTTCGTTCCTTCCCGATCAGATCCGGTTCACGCATCAACAAGTATTTCCTATGAACCATAAATCGTTGTCTATCAATTGTGCTTGTAGATCCTACGATTAGATGTTTAGATATGATCTGAAATTCCGCTTAAAGCATCTAATAAACCTTCATTGTTTATTCGTCAACAATAATGGAACAAATTGTTGTCACCAATTGTATTGTCAACAACTAGTGTCATCAATTGGAATGTCATCAACTGTATTGTCACCAATTATATTGTCATCAACGGCATTATCACCAAAACTTGACTCCTCAGCTATCTTTTTATTTCGGAAAATCTGCCGCAAAACCCTTAAAGCGTATAATTGTTTTATGAAATCTCATTTTCTCACCTTCTACAAAGTCAAGCATACGATCTTCATTAGAAGTTCTAAAAACACTAGAGTTGTTTTATGGACTTTTCTAGCCAATCTACACCTTTTGCAAGTTTGTAGTGGTATCACCACCATATATGAGACCAATTAGGCTTTACAAGCTAAAGTTTATATCATGATCATCAACCGACGGTTGTGCACTTGGGTACATTTGATGCGGTCATATGATGCGGATCAAGGACAAACTCCGGATCTAGATCGAGTTTAGCTTCAACTACTCCTTGTGGGTTGATCAAAATATAGATTATGAGTTTGCGGAAGCTTTGAGATGGATGCGGAAGCGTACGGTCGATCCGATCCAGTTTGATCGAATCATCCACGAAGTGGAGTAGATAGTGTCGATCCTTAAAAAAAGATCCTCGAGACTGAGAGTCTTGAATCAAAGACTAGATCCAATATAGAAGTTTAAGAGGGTGGAAGAGGAGGTGATGCCCAAACCAAGTAAGAGGAAATACTTCTCAATATACTTGGATTAAAATTAAACATGTCTTACAAATGAGCTAAAACATCCTTTATATAGGGGAGGATGGTGACCAATCTTAAGACTGAAATACAGAGTTAAAATCAAATATTCTAAATATTAAAAGCAAATATTCTAGACATTAAAGAAGGGATTTGATGGAATATTCCAAAAAATATCTCAAACATTCAATGCCTTCTTAAAGGAAGATATTCATAAGAATATCTCCTTTAGTTATTAAGAATATAAAATATATTTCATATAAATATAATGGAAAAGTCTTCCATTTGATAGTGGTAGCCAAGGGTATATCAAGCCGGAGGTGGGCATATCAACATTGAGAGATCATAATGCATTGACAATTATATTGGACTATGAACAATGTGGCTTCACATATGCCATATATGTTGAAGCATGTGCACTTAGAGAAGGACTTATGAAAGCACAAGAAACGAGAATAAATTGCATCAAAATTGAATGAGATAATATCGTGATCATCAATAGAATAAAACACCTTTGGAATCCTCCACGAGAATCAACCTTATCATTTAAGACAATTCTCTCATTTGTCCGAGTTTAAGCAGATTCAAATCTACCACATTTTCAAGGAAGTCACCGGTGTTACGAACAAGCTCGTGACGTTTGGCCATGACAATCATGTAGTGATAGTAGTGATCTCACGTGAAGTTGAAGTCCTCATCCGCGATCGCAAGGAACTCGTACCGTAGCCTACCAACAAACGGTAACAATACTTAAATGGTTACCCTTTCTTGTTAAAACAAACCCAAAGAGAACATTTTGTTATTCTTAAAGTAAGATTAATCCACCTTAAAAATATACTAGTGGAAGCATTATTCCACCTTTAATCCTTTTTTAAATCCAACCCGACCCCACTTTACAAAAAAAATATCACAAGGTTAGTTTCTTTTAAGAATCCTCGTGTTTTGATTTTTTTGTGAAATGCTTTTGTGCTATGAGCGTTTGTTCGGATGATAATCGAGTTTGTTTGCTTAAATATGTCATAAATGTGTGATCAAAATGTGACAATTCATGATTGAGTCTAAATATTAGGTTTTCGGTGGTCCTTGAAAAATATTCAAGTGTACTTTCTCCGACTCCCGTGTTCTCATCACATTACTTTATTTTGACTCCGTTCATGTTTCTCATGTTTCTTTTAATTTTAATAAGTTCATTTTAAATCATCTCTTAAGGCTTTCTTATTTTATTTTCTTGACGGTCAATCCCCTATTCACGCAATTTATGGTAGACATATTTAGGGTTTGTTTGGTATTACATGTAGGTCGTTTTAGAAGTTTAATTGCTCGGATATTATAAGATATTAGTCTCCAATCACCTTAGGTGAGAGTGATTATTGTTTGGCGTTAGTTTTACTCATATAAGTCATTTTAAAATTCTCATCTACAATCTTCATCTCTTACCAAACACACCTCAAAATATAATCAATATAATCTAAATTACTAATATTCAGTTGGTCTACTGGTTGTGGTGCTACACTCTTTAAGTGTTAGCCCGAAGATTCGAACTCGAATCTCCTGGAGACATGTATGGAAAAAATCCGGAAGTAGGCGAAGCCGAACCGAAAACGTAGCATTTTAAATTTTTTTATATATAATCTAAATTGGGTCTCAACAATTTCTTACCAAACACGGCCACGGTGAATTGAATCTTCTTTTTGCAACCAAACGATCAACTAATTTATACCCAGCCCAGATTTAAATGTTCAAAATTAGTAATGGGCCCGTCCAGCCCGACAAAGGGCCCAATATTCAAACTCTCTCATCCTGCGTGAAACCTCCGAAACCCTAACCCTAATTTCTTCTCCCCCAACGGCAGTCTGTAGTCCCAGCCGTCACCTCTCCATCTCTTTCTCTATTTATTTGCAAATTTCATCGATTATAATCGCAAATCGTTTTTTCCCTTAACCTTTGTTAATGGTCTCAAATACTTTCTCCTTCAGTCTAAGATTTTTCGTCGAAATTGATTTCAAGTTGTAAATCGATGTGCGTTTTTGTCGATGCTAATGATTGAATTAGTCCATCTTGGCAAAGCTGGGAAGCTTTATGCAGTGCCCTGTTTTGAATGCTAATGGACATAGATGAACAGTTTCATCTCCTCCCTGTTCTGTGCTTCTATATAAGTTATGCAATGGAGTTTCAGATCATTAGGAGATGCAACATTCATTCAATTTTCGAAGTTTATAATCATGGCGGTCATGCTTTGTGCAGTTGTTTGTGGGATGAGTTGAAAGGCAATAAATTAGAGTCTCTGTGTCGCTTATATCTATAGCGTCATCAGCGCTGTACGTTGCCGATACATGTGGAGCTACAGATTCTGGCAATACCTTTCGATTATACACATGGTTTGCATTCAAATGCTCCAATATTTTTTTGAATTACCCCCAATTTGCATTGGAGTCGATCTTTCTGAAATTAATTATGTTATGAATCTTGAAATCGAGATGGAAATGAGGACTATTTCCCCAGATGATCGAAGTTGATTATACTGAGCGTTTTTATACTCTTTAGAGTATCAAGCCAATGTGCTGATCCATCTCTTTTACTTCAAACATTTTAGGACAGAATTTAGTTCTGTGTTGTTTTGTTGATTGTCGAAGTATGAGTCACAGTTTGTTTTTGTGGTTTGTTCTTTGCCCATATTCTTTAATAGTTGATGGAAGTGAGGACTTTTTCCCCAGATGATCGAAGCTGATTAAACTGAGCAATTCATACTCTTTTAGAGTATCCAAGCCAATTTTCTGATCCATCTTCATTGTGTTCTTGTAAAGTTTTTATAAAATTCGATTACTTTTATGAATTAGCAGATTATTTGATTCAGTGTTTGATTTTAGTCGGGGCACTGATGTTGAGTTATACCATCAAACGATGAAAGCTTTAAAACAGCTTGTTGATGAACATTTATTTCTTACTCCTGAGCTCCTCCTGTAAGTTAATTTTTTACATGATTTTATATGTGTCTGAAAAATACTGCAAATTGATTTAGAAGGCAACAAATTAGAGTCTCTGATGCGCTCAACTTGATAGCGTATACAGCGCTGTACGTTGCCGATATGAAATGTAGCTGAGATTCTGGCATGACCATTGTTCCTACTTGGTTCTTGCATTCAGATGCTCCTATATTATTATACCTTTAAAATTTTCTGAACCCTGTTCTTGCCTTTTCAATTAAATGATCTGTTTTGTTAAGTGGGCTAGTGAAAAAACCTTCAAAAATGCTCCTGTGATTATTGGCTGAAAAATCAACCAACTTAACCTAAAGTATAAACTATTTCTCCACCACGCTGAGTAACAAGGACAATATGTCGATAACGTAATAACATTGCAATATCACATGATAAAACTTGCAAAGTCTTTGGAAAAACTACTTAAATTGCGAACAATCATTGACACGAAGGCGCTCGTGAAGTAATTTTGATAAGTCTTAGAATACTGAGCGTTTCTGAAATTAATCATGCTAGTGAAGTAATTTTGATATCCAATATTGTCACACCACATAATGGGAGCACGAGGAAGATAGATTCCCAATTCAGCAAGCATAGTTTGAAGCCAAATTACTTCACTAGCAGCATTGGCAACAACTCGATGAGAGACATCACCACCCCAATCTGCATCAGAGAAAGCAGTTAGAAGGGGTTTGGGCTTTCGAGACTCCCAATATTGCTCCAATAGGATTTTCAGAGGCTTCAGTGGAGATGGATTGGGATTGAAAATTTGTGGCCAGGGGAGTAGACACTAATTTTGATTTGTCCATTTTTGCCTTTGCTACAACATTTTTGATATATTGTTTCTAAGACAAGTAGAAGCCATCTGAGGTGCGGTGAACATCAATTCCCAGAAAGAAGTGTAAGTCCCCTAAATCTTTGACTGGAAATTCGGCAAATCATCTACATACACCAGTACACAGACAAACGTTTCCCTTGAGTGATGGACAAACATGCATGAGCGATGGACAAACATGGATGAGTCAGAAATAGTAGAAGAGAATCCCATATTGAGAAGAGAGTCGGAAAGTTTTGAAAACCAAGCCATTGGGGCTTGTTTGAGGCTATAAAGGGACTTATTCAATTTGCAAACATGAGAGGGATAAGTAAAGTTAACAAAACCCGGTGGTTGTTGTATAAAGACATGCTCGTCCAAGTCACCGTGAAGGAAGGCGTTGTGTATGTCGAGTTGCCAGACTGTTTATTGCTTCATCCCCGCTATGGATAGGAGAAGACGGATAGTAGATGGTTTCACAACAGGGGAGAATGTTTCGTTGAAATCATGACCATGTAACTAGTGGAACACCTTAGCGACTAAAAGAGCCTTCCGGCGTTCAATTGTGCCCATCAAAACACCGTTTTGTTTTAAAGACCCATTTTACCCCGAGAAGGTTTTGTTGCGAAGATGATGGTAAAAGGGACCAAGTTTTAGTGTGATGATTTGAGGCGGTGGTGATGGTGATGAATCGTGTCGAGAGGATGAGTTAGTGGAGGCTCCAGATTGGGAGTCGAATTGAGGAGTAGTGGACTGGGAATGTGTTGATGAAGTAGAGGTTTGTGGGCTTGCATAAAGTAGCAGGAGGAGGTGATGGGCCGAAATTAGATGGGCCGAAGTCAGCTGCAAAGGGAATTAAAGCCTGTGGACTGGGTAATGGGTCAGGGGAGGAAGAATGGGTAAATGGATAAGTGTGTTCATGAAAAATTACATCACGGGATGTATAAAACTTGTCATGAGTCCAATCGTAGCAAATGTATCCATGATGATGGTAACTATAGCCCAAAAATATGGTTGGAGTTGAGCGAAAATTAAGTTCGTGGCGATTGTATGGGCAAAGGTTGGGACAAGCGAGACACCAAAAACTTTGAAAAAAACATAATTTGGTAATTGACGAAAAAGAATTTCGCAAGAATGTTTGTTGTGGAGAAGGGAAGTTGGGAGACGGTTTTGGATATAGGTGGAAGTTTCGAAGGCAAAATCCCAAAATTTTAAGGGAAGTGAGGCATGTTTGAGGAGAGTAAGTCCCATGTCAAAAATTCGACGATTACGGGATTCAATCGTGCCACTTCGTTGGTGTGAATAAGGGCAAGTGAGATGATGATGAATGTCAAGTTCGAAAAATAGCGGGATCAAGGGTTTAAATTCCGTCTCACCATCCGTTTGGATGGCAATGATAGAGGTGGATAATTAATTGGTAACAAGTTTAACAAATTTATTAATAATTTGTGGGACAATGGATTTAGCCGTAATTGGAAAGAGCCAAATAAATTTGGAAAAGTCATCCACAATTGAATTGAAATGAAATACTTGTACCCATTATAAGACAGAGTATGAGTTGGACCCCAAATGTCAATAAAAAGAAGGTTAAGCGGTTTTTTGCTTCTAGAAGAAGGTGGGTGAGGAAGCGCATGGACTTTAGCCCAAGAGCAAGAAGAACACATATCAATGTCTTTTGGGCTTGTTGAAGAGGAAAACATGGACTGGTAGGCATGATCAAATCTATGCCAGCATTCAAGGGCAGAGTGGCTTGGCTTGTGACATATTTGACAGCCACAACGAGTGCCTTGTGTTGTTGAGGCTCGATGTAGGTAGAAGACCATCCGATTGATGAGCAAGCCTAACTTCATGAACCAGGAGGTGGGAGTAGATAGTACTTGGCGTTGGGAGAGTTAGTTGTGTTGAGAGACTGGTGAGTACCGAGTCATACTCAGGACCAATCCCATCAAGAAGGAGATTGGTGAACTCGGAATCAGAGATTGCTTCACCTGCAGCAGTCATGGAGGAAACCAAATTGCGTGCCTTACTAAAGTACTCAGTGATGGTGGAGGCTTCTTTCTTCATTGTGACAAGCTGCAGTCTGGTATGCACAATTTGTGCACTCGATTGAGCAAAGTAAAGCTCATGGAGATGTTTTCGGGCTTCTCTTGAGGTTGAACAATCCAGGACATTTGAGCCTTCCAAAAAAGAAAATTCTTTTAGGTAAGTTTGTTTGTGATGAAGGAGGTGATATATGAAATTGAGAAGTTTTGTTGGTTTGGTGTGGCCATATTGAATCGATGAGAGGAAGGAGAAAAATTGTTATTGGTTTCAGATTTTGAGGTATATTCTATAGTTGTTAGTGGCGTTTGCCTAAAAGCTCTAATACCATTCTAATATGTGAGAAATGTAATAATATTCCCCTTGCATTACTGTTGTGGAAATCCATATCTATAAATACACATAGGCCAACTTAGAGTAGCCAATCAGAGGCATACAATAGTGGTACTATTGACAACTATAATTAGCCAATAACAAGAGTCTCGGAATACAAGAGAACGTTCTAGAATTATGATTACTCATCCGTAGGTCGTGTCATTTTGATATCCATGCTAGTAGTTTGTTTTTATAGGTTATGTTTTTGGCTGATTTTATGAGATTCGTAGGTGCTCGTTATTTTTCTATATTTTTTTTAATGTTTTTTTCTTAAAAATTAAAACCGGTTAGAAAAATCCATCTTGTAGGGGTTGTGTCACTCTTAAAGAAGAAAATCGTTGGTATGTTTTGCAAGCCCGTTTTTAAATTGGTTTTTGTCACTTTTTGAAATATAAACATCATTTTTCAATTTCACTTGCTATATTACCCATCGGTTGTGACCCTATGATTTTTCGTATTATTTAATTTCACCTTCTATATCATGATTATTTTTTGAAAACGGAAATCGATTAGGAAGACTTTCTTCTAGTGTTATAGAGTTAGTTTATCCTAACTTGCGGATGAGAACTCGATGTTCGGGTCGTTAGAAAAATCAGCAACACAATTGTATACATTGAACACGTGTCTGATATGGACTTCCTCAAATAAATGAATATCCAGTCTGAAGTCTGATACGATGATTTCAATCTCTCAGTACAGTTGATTTCTTTGGCTATGTTTTCAACAATCTCCGTCATCTCTACTTCCCCTTTCTTGTAAATTTGAAACTTACTTGCAACCGAAGATCTGTTGAAATGGGTGAGAGTATACCTTGAAGCCCTCGATTTGTTAGAGTTGTGTATTAAAAACATTAGGTGTTTGTCGTATTGAAATCAATTTTTAGAACATGTGTCGAAGAGATTTTTGGGGACATCTACGTTGTGCTCCGGTTGAAACCATTGTAAAGAATGTCGGTGTTAGCTTATGATTTTGAGCACTCAAATTTAGTTTGCTTGTGTGTGTAAAAACGAGGTCTTAATGAATGAGAAATTATTAATGTCTAAAATATGTGTATCAATTGCACATTTTGTGTTTATTGTTGAAGAGATTGTTACATATTGAGGTGTGGTTAGCCTGGTTTGGTTTTGCTTTGGGGTTGAGGTTGTTTTTGGGCTGACCCAGTTCCATCATCTCAACGAAATCTTGCAGGGTACCTCGTTCACGCTAACGACATCCCTGAGTACCGGAAACCTATCTAGATTGTTGATCTCATCGACCATATCACGAATGGTTTGGACTCAACCTACAACCCTCTCACCACGATGTTTCTTACGCTTTCGGAGCCAACTACAATGGATGACTTGATTGGTCTTCTCTTCCAAGTGAAGGCTCGGATAGTCGGATGGATAGTGAATTATCCATTTGAGTTGAAAATGGGTGAACAACCACCCGACTCAAACGGACAACCAAACCGAATATATAGGTGAAAACCCAATGAAATTTGAGTGGTGGATGGTTGAAGAGTGAAATTGATGGGTGTTTGGGTGAGTATGCCAGTATGGTGGTGGTAGAGATGGAAATGGATGAACAACCACCCAATCAAACCGGTTAGCCGAATGTATGGATGAAAACCTGATAAATTCCGGGTGGTGGGCGTTTGACGGGTGAAATTGATGGTTTGTGGGTGGGTATGGGTAGATGCACACCACCCAAACCATCACCTATTCCCCGTGTAAATTAATATAAAAAAATATCTTAGTTGTATTTGTTTCATTTAGTTTATAAACTTGTAGATTAGTTTGTTTCCGCGTTGATTTATTCGGGTTTAAAAACCACGCAAAAATAATTTCATTCGAGCAAGGTTATTTGTGGATCGATGGGTTTAAATTTTTTTGAGCCCGGTATTGCCCTGCTACTCTATGTCTTCTATCCGATCTATATTCACGCTTCAATCCACGATGCATGTACACCCTCTGCGATAGAACAAGAGAAGTGCATAGATGAGGCATGCTGGTGATGATGGTGGCGACAAGGGTGATGACTAGTGTGGCGACGAGCGAAGCAACATCCATGGTTACTGCATCCGACAATGCGAATACATGGGTTCGGCAAAGGCATCCTTTGTCAGCATATATGTGAAAGTGAACTATCATTGTCCTGTGTAGGGTTCATCTGAAATGGAATAACCTCATTAGGGTTCTTCTGAAATTTCATGGGTTTTTGCTTTTTATATATGTAATTGATTGTGTCTTTGTTGTCATATTTATGTTTCGTGTCGTGTATAAATACATGTACATATAAAGATCTGGTATCTTATAATTTTTGGTGTCATGTTTAGAGTTCAAAATGAGTGTCTTGTTTATGTTTGTTGGTGTCATGAAATCTTTGGTGTCTTGTTTATGTTTGTTGTCATGAATCTATTACTATCATGTTTAGGGAATCAAAATGAGTAATATTATTTGGTTTCTTATTTATTTTTTATGGATAAGATATTGACACCAAATTACGGTACATGATTCAAATGAAGGCAAATGAAAGTGGATACCACCATAGGGGATACCACTAGCCACTCCTTACAACACAATTTGTACTTCCCTCCTTGGAGTTGCAAATTATTTTAAAATCCCTCTTATTTTATCTTTGTTGTCATGTTTAAAATTTTGATTATGATGGTAATGTTGTTTAACTATGATGGTTGTATTTTTACTTAAATTAAGAATGTGACTTTTATGTGAATCCACTCGAGTGGCGTCTTTTTATAAATTAAAGTTGTTCTTGAATCCGTCTTTTTAAGAATTAAAGTTGTGCTAAGGAACTTTTCGAGGCCATGCATAATGAAGACACATTAACTCGGGTTGTGAAGGCCTTTTTCAAGCATCTTTCTCGCATAAAGGATGAGATTGAGCCTTCAGCGGATCTCTCATTAGCACATCTCATCGCATATCTGGCACTGTCAATTTGTCAAGTTTCCACTTACTGTAGTGAAGTATTTGTGTTTTCTTGTTGAAACTTGGTTGGCTTATAATTGGAACTGGACAATCATTGTGCTTGTTGTGTTACTATCTCACTGTATGTTAAAGTAGTTGTACAAATTCTTGTTATTGGCGATTTGGCGGTGGTGAGTATGAAGATATGTTAGGTCTAATATAGTACGTCTGAAATGCATCACCGGACAGAGAACAACTTCGGCACAAATCATCTTGGAGGAAGGAACCATAACTTGGATTCATCGTTATTTTTAGGGGTATAAGTGTCTTTTTTAAATAAAATAAACTCAATTGATAAAATCCAAGTAAACACCTCTCATGAGTTTATTTATATAAACTCATTGACAAATAATCTCGAAAATAATCTATAAGTCTAGATAAACCCATCTAGTTTATAAACTCAAAAATAAATCAATCTTCAAGTAAAAAGGTTCTTAGTCAAATAGAAGCAGTCACATAACCCATGTTAACTTCATCTATATACTCTATTAAAGTACACTACACTAATGCTAACGTGTCGCCCCTACGATTTTTTTCGGATTAAATCTTTTACTAAATCATGAAGTAAGCCAATAAATATTTTTTTACTAAAACAAATTTTAAGAAAATCTTTTTATAACTAAATCTAATAATATCAAAATCTACAAATTTTTTGCGTTCTTATCCCCTAAAACAATTTACGTTGGGATAAAACCTAAGCTTCTCCCACGTTAAAAAATAAATCCAAACAAAACAAAAATTTTAAAATTTGTTTTAACTAAATCTAATAATATTAAAATCTACAAAATCTCAGTGTTGTTTTCCCTTAACAACGATTTACATCGGGATAAATCTAAGCTTATCCTGTACGTTTTACTTCTCACACTATATATACAAATAATATTACATCGTCTTCCATTCAGTTCTTGTTTCCCAATATTGATCAAATTTCTATCATCTTTTCAGGGTTCTCATAATTTGAAAAAACTTTTAAGTTGTTTCGTCGTATCGTTTTCAGGTTATGCCCTACGTTGTTATCCCCTTACTATCATTCCTTTTTATAATGATTTTCAATCGTCGCATTCGTTTTGTTATTGTTTATTTACTTGAAAACAATTGCATGTCTTCTTATCTTCTCTCTGTCTTTTTTGTTTCACGATTTATGTGTTGTGTGTAATCTATAGTTCGAGAAAATATGTGATTTATAGCAAATAACCCA
The DNA here is from genome assembly GCA_033239045.1 of Fagopyrum esculentum. Classification (NCBI taxonomy): domain Eukaryota; kingdom Viridiplantae; phylum Streptophyta; class Magnoliopsida; order Caryophyllales; family Polygonaceae; genus Fagopyrum; species Fagopyrum esculentum. The sequence goes on from BSUD01000005.1 coordinate 141,953,406, forward strand.
ATTATTTTCTCCATTTGCTTGAATTTCTCGTACTTCCGTGATTTGTTTTCAAAAATTGGTGTTTCAACAACTTGCAAAAATAAGAGTTTCAATAACTTGCAAATAACCCATCTATTTTCTTATACTTTTTTATGATCTTTCGTTACTTTAAAAAAAAATCAAATTTGTTTGGATTCGTATTTTTTCCAAGAAATATTTTAACGTACAAATTACTTCAACAACAAATATTTGGGGTATCAAACTTTTTAAAAGTTAAATTTTGATTTTAAAAAAATTTATTATCTTTCGTTATTTTTTTTAAAAAAATTATCAGTGTGCCACAACTTATATCTTTAAAATATTTGTTTACTTTTAAAAAAAAAATCTCTTAAAAGATTTCATTGCGTTTTTTTTTTCAAACCATTCGTTTTTGTTTTAACAGTTTTTT
>BSUD01000005.1:141954341-142000921 GCA_033239045.1 Fagopyrum esculentum
TTTATAAAAATATATTTGGATTCCGACCAACAAATTTGTTTGGATTCGTATTTTTTCAAAATCTGTTCATATTCGTTTTAATTTTTATAAAGATATTTTACTGTAATTATGTTCTTTTATAAATAAATCTGTTTTTACAAACCTTTTTACAAATTCTGTTTACTGTTATTGATTCGCTTTAAAAAAAATATCAAATCTATTCATTTGGATTCCGAATAAAAAAATGATTCTCTTTTGTTTTCAAAGATATTTTAATTTTTTTTAATAAAAATTTATTTGGATTTATTTAACTCTTTTTTGAAAAATATGTTTGAATTGTTTTTTACAAAATTGTTTTATGTTCTATTTACTGTTATTTTATAAATAAATTTGTTTTACTATTTTTATTTTTAAAAACATAAATTTGGTTTCGAGAAGAAGTTTGTTTGCAAGATGTATGTGGATTCGTTTTTATTGGCAAAATCAGTTTTGCAAAATCTGCTTTATTTTTTATATAAAAAAATATTTATTTATATACTTTATTACACTAACTACATTAAAGGCGATGTCGTCCCCACATTTTTTTTTCTTGAATTAAATCTTTTATTAAATAACTGATTAAACCAATAAAAAAAATTTTGAAAGAACTTGGTCAAATAGACTCTTTTCTATTTTAATTAGGTTTGTGTACCCCTTCAATTTTACCACTTTGACTAAATTGATGTTAGAATGTAAGAAGTTTGATTAGAGGTACATTTACTAAAAATATTTATACCACGAGACTAGTTATTATTGAGAAATTTCAAAAAGACCTACTTAGCTAATTTGACCATGTTTTTTACTAAAGCAAAATCTAAAAATAATAATTTATAACTAAATCTAATAAAACCTTTATACTTTTTCCGGATCTACTCAATCGTTAGGACGGATGGCTCAAGAGAATCAAGTATTGCTTGACCCTCCCGATTGCATAATGATTTTTATTTATTTGCTCTATGTAAGGGGTCGGGCTATCTCTTGATCATTACTACTTAGTCCATTTTCTTATTAATAAAAGTGTGTCTAGATGTGTCAAAGACCACCGACTCTCCTTCCAACTAAATTTTTATTAAATAAAAGTAAAATTAGATGTTAATCGTCTATAACATATGAGAAAAATAAAGAATCTTTTTTAACAATTACCCGCATGAGATATGAACTAGTTAGATTTTGAAAATCTCTTACCAAACCCCCGAGTCTTTAACACCTTAGTCCGACGAGCCTCCGACCATGGTTAGCTATTTATGCGAATACTTTACTCCTTTTGCCTCTCACTCCCTTATCCGTTAACTCACTTATAATATATGTTGATTTCCGATCATAAAGAATATTACATTTGTTGCATCAGTTTGTATAAATTGTAATTCATTTAACATTAATTTTTAACATAGGATAATATTATGTGAATTATTTGTATAAATTGTAATTCATTTTAACATTAATTTATAATGTAGGATAATATTATGTGAATTAGTAGATATGAATGTATGTTAATTTAAATATAAATTTATTTATGTTCTACGAGTCTAAAAACGAAAGAAATACCGTGTGGGGCTAGGGCCGTAATATGAGACAAGCTATTCGGGCTCGGCTCGTCAAAAGCTCGGCTCGAGCTCGTTCACTTTCTAAACGAGCCAAGCTTGAGCACATTTTAAAGCTCGTATAAATTTTAGGCTCGGCTCGGGCTCGGCTCGTTATAAACGAGCCGAGCTTGAGCATGTTAGTGCTCGGCTCGTTCGGGTTAAGCTCGACTCGTTCGGCTAAAATAACACTATATGAACATTAATTTAACCGAGTTACTCGGGCTCGGCTCGTCAGAAGCTCGGCTCGAGCTCGTTCACTTTCTAAACGAGTCAAGCTTGAGCACATTTTAAAGCTCATATAAATTTTAGGCTCGGCTCGTTTATAAACGAGGCGAGGTTGAGCATGTCGATGCTCGGCTCGTATTACACCCCTACGTGGGGCATGTGAGAGTTTAAAATTGTTACGTTTTGGTAGCTCTCATTCCAAAAAAAATAAAAAAAAAACAAGAAAAAATACACAATTACAACGTGGACGGCAGGATTCGAACCTGCGCGGGCAAAGCCCACATGATTTCTAGTCATGCCCGATAACCACTCCGGCACGTCCACTTCGATGTCTATTTATATTTCAGTTTAAATATATATATCTTAGATATCTCGCATTAATTACATTTACAAAATTCCAACTTTCTCCAACCTTTTCTATTGCCTGCTTGTCTTGGTGCCTTGTACTTCATCCATCGTTTTATTTTCTATTGCGTTCTTGTCTTCGTTTGGAACTCGTGTTTCTTATTCACTTTGTTATTTTTTTCTTTGTATTAACAAAATATGACAGTTAGTCCGTCTACTACTTTGCGATTTCCCGACTCCCTACTTTTATTTAGTATTCGAATTCATTATTTTCGTTAAAAGATGATGGGCACCTGTCATATGCTCTCTCGCCGTCCGACTTTGAATCTTATCGCTCCTAAGCCCAAACTCTTTTTTCAAATTTAATTTGAAAGATAACTTTTGTACGGTAATTTGTATTTTATTTGTTGTCACTAAGTAAATGTAGGATTGTGCATATTTGACATATCTGGAAACATGGACCGTACCGAAAAAATCGGTCTTATCCGGTTTACGGTCTCAGGTTTTTGGTTTCCGAGATCCGGCCCCACACTAATAAAGACCGTCGGGCCGGGTCGAACCGTAGATTATATGCTTTTGATTATAGATTTTACTTCATAAATTATATATATATATATATATATATTACAATTTTGTAAATTAAATATTTTTTAATCTTCACGAAATTACATATAGTATTTTTATTTTCTTTATTTTGGTCCACCTTTCTCAAGTCTCAATTCATATATGGAATATAATTTAGTGTTTTACGGTACGAAGTAGTAACTTCTAACAATCATTTGATTAATAATTGAACATTTAAGATATTGCACCACTATAAGTGTTCATGTGTGTGAAACACTGGATTATAATCAATATATTTATACAACAAAAAAATCAGATTAGCCACATGGTTTCGGTTTATAATATTTTTATTTTATTTATTCAGTTCCACTTTCTCTCAATTCATATATATATATATATATATATATATATATATATATATATATATATATATATAATCAGTGTTTACAAACGTTCAAGATATTGCAACACTATAAGGGCCCGTTTGGTTTTAACTCCGAAAACGATAACGGAATGGAAACGAATTTTGTCCATACGTATATCCTTGTTGATAAAAGTTTTTAGAACCATTCATTATGGTTTGAAGTAATTGGAGTAGTGTTTGATTACTTTTGATACCTTATAGGAAATAAAATGGGAAATTGGAAAATTGCGAAATCAAATGCATTTTTGCATGAAACCACAAAAAATAATTTACAGATTTTCAAAAATTCATGAAAAAGAGTACAATATAACTATATAAATTTCCATTCCGTTTTCATTTTTTAAATGCGCCACTAGAGTCGACATAGGAGCCGCTTACGTGACCTTGCCTTGCCGCTGAGTCCGTCGGGAAGCCGCCTCCGTCTACGACTCTACATTGAGAGCCACCACTGGAATCGAAGGAGACCCGCCGACACCGCCACCCTTCACCCAGAAACCCTAGATCGGGTTTGTTAAACTTTTGGGTAAATTACAAAAGGGCACTTATACCTTTTAAGTACGTTAATGGCCTACATTTTAATAAATTGTAAATCTTCCCTTAAAAGGATAATTACAGAAATTGGTCCAGATTTATATCTAATGAAATGACCCAAAACTTTTGGAAGTGCACCAAATGTAATGGGTTGAACAATTGCGGGATATGACCTAAGTTTATAATTACACAAAATATCCCAAACTTTTAATTGTGTATACGACAAACTTTTGGGCTTGTGTAACTCGATTGTGATTGGACTTACACTTGTGTAATTCGACCGGGCTTGTACTTGTGTAACACGATTGGGTTTGGACTTGTATAGCTCGACCTTGTGTAAACGACGGACTTTTGAGCTTGTGTAGCTCGACCTTGGGTAAACAACGGACCTTTTGTTTACTTGTATAATTGGAAAATGGCCGATATTGTTAATTAAAGAATAAACACTATAATTTAAGTGTGCATGATCATTGTGTAATTGAAATTGTGTGTTAACATTGTGTATTAACACTCGATTTTAAGTATAACTTCAATTAATCTAGCTAGTACAATGGTAGGAGGGAGGTTTTGTCATCAAGAATTCAAAACTCACTAACTACAAGATTTATATTTTGGATTGAGTTTGGGCTTGTGTGACCCGAATGGGTGTGGACTTGTGTAAATTGATTGGATCAGCTTGAGTATATTGAAATCACCATATAGTTCTTTGAATTAATCTTTATAAATAAGAGGGTCATAGTTTGTCTCTTAATAAACACTATCTCTTACGAAACACACCATATCTAATATCATCAAATTATATATCTCTATTGTTCTATAATATAAATGACACAATTCCTAATTAGAAGTCGGACTATTTTTATATAATTGTAAGGGCATGTTGGATTACTTTGGTATATGAGTATCACTACTTGTAAATCTGATCAAGTCCAATCTGAATCGGGTCCACTACCTCACTTTAGAGACATGCCCTACTTAAATTTGCGATGTAAATTAAAAACACGGTTGATATGTTTTCTGCTTTGTCATTTTTCTTGTGAGAAAATTTATGTATGTGAAGTTGCTATCAAGCTAAAGCGGTGGAATCTATTTTACGGTTTCGACCCATTCAACAATGTAAAGACCTGATTTCTAGAACTTCTCCGATACTTGGGTTAAAAGACACCTCTACGAAACTGTCGGTTTAGCTTTGCCAAAAATATACCCTTTTAGGATTTTACGATTCAATGTACATGAAAAAAAGTGATAGACAATAAACATATTTCCTTAACTCGTACAAGAATATAAGTTTACGGTTTCGACTCAATCCAAATACAATAGCTGATAAGCAATTTATTCAACATTAAATTCTAACACAAACTGATATTAAGCAAGACATCATCTTTGATCCATTTTTTTTATTTTTTTTTTTGAAATCAAAGCAACTTATATATTATCATCTTTAATCGGTCTTGTGTTCACGGTTCAATCACTAATTACATGGAATAATGAAACCAATATGTTAATCTGCGATATTCTTTGGGGTGGCCCACAAGGCCTAATATTGTCAACGATGATTTATAAATAAAGGGGTGTGTTATATACACAACCTTCAAATTTATAACGACCAACAAAACTCGCAAGGGGTCGACCTCTATTTTGAGCGCTGACATATGGCACCGCCACCCTTTTTTTTATTTTGGGCGTCAATGCCATCAGATGACACTAGTGCTAATCCTAAAAGTTGAGCGTCGACAGTAGACCGTCGGCGCTCACTAGACGTTAGCAGATTACGTTTCATTTTTACGTTTGTAAATCAGCGTCCGTGTATTTAACTTTTTTTAAAAATAAATCACAATGCAATTTCTTGACGTAAGTGGTAAATCGATTACATTGTAAATAAGAAGAATATTTATTTTTTAAGTAACGAACTAGTTGTAATAATTTAAAGTCATTACCAGTTTTGGTTATGTTCAAAACTACCTACTCTTCTTGTTTTTTCAAATATGGTAACAATAATGGTAGTATGATTTTATAATTGTTCATAGATTTTTCTAAATAATGATACAACGGTGTATGTTGAAGATTTATAGTAGGTATAATTTTTCCAAATAAGGGGTATGTAGTTTATTGTTTTTTCAAAGACAAGTTCTAATGTTATTTACTAATCAATGTTGTGGTTAATTAAATTAATTTCCTTGTTTCCAGTTTAATATTAAATTACTAGATATGAGCAATCCCGGACTCAGGTTGGGTTCGGATAGGACTTCAAAAAAAAAATTCATTTTTTTGGACCAGACTCAAATTAAGCCCGAAATTTAGATTTAAGGTCTTGTTCATACCCACCCTTACTAGAAGATTAGATTTTAGGTTGTTTAACTGAATTTTTTATGTGAGATCGTTAAAAGGTTAGAGAAATTTGTAAGTGTAATTTATGTGAGATACCTGAGTTTACAATTAGGGTCGAATCTATAAGTAAAAAATTATAAAAAAAGATCTTTGCTAAATCATATATAATATGTATAACTTGTACAATTGTGATTAACTTGGTGTAGAGCTTGAAGAAAGAATGAACATCGAAGTGGACGTGCCGGAGTGGTTATCGGGCATGACTAGAAATCATGTGGGCTTTGCCCGCGCAGGTTCGAATCCTGCCGTCCACGTTTTTCTGTTTTTGATTTTTTTTTGGAATGAAATCACAGTTCATTTTTGCCACTTTCAGCAATACTTGGACACTTTTTAAAACTGAGGATATGGTGGTCATCAAAAGATTGCGTAATTTTATGGTACCCAAAATGCTGCAGTATATTGATTAAGATTCAAGAATGTGGAGTTTTGATTTTATTTTATTTTTCTTAGATGATTTGAAGAATAGATGATAAGGGTTAAAATATGCGTTAGGATGGTTAAATATGAGGTGTATGGATATTTGAAGTCGTAGAATTAAAAAATACTTTGATTTCGTATTTAGTAGATACCATTGTTCTCCATGGTCAAGATAGTGATTATGGTACGGTGGAATGAATGTTTTAGCATTGATAATAAACAGATTAACAAACCTAGTATATAAGGTTGATAATGTTGTTTCCTACTCATTTTATTGTAATTAATTATAGGATGAGCCTTTCCTGATTTATTTGTTGGGTTTGGACCCAACATGCATGTAGTATAGACGTACGATGAAGCCCCATGTCAAATATAATCCATCGAAATCTCACATGAAATCAGAGTAGTTCAATCTCTCAAATCCTGGCTTATTGGGTTTGTCGGTCTTAAGACTCTTATTGCGAACGGGACAATGATAGTTCCGATTGGGCTAGACAGCTTTAAAGCATGTCATTAAGTGTCAACCGAGTAAGAAATTTGCACTTTAAGAGGTGTGTGGAGGATGGTTAAATATGAGGTGTATAGATATTTGAAGTCGTAGAATACAAAAATACTTTGATTTCGTATTTAGTAGATATCATTGTCCTCAATGGTCAAGATAGTGAGTAGTATGGTACGGTGGAATGAAAGTTTTAGCATTGATAATAAACATATCAACAAATCTTGTACATAAGGCTGATAAAGTTTTTGCCTACTCATTTTATTGTAATTAATTTTAGGATGAACCTTGTCTGATTTATTTGTTGGGGTCTAACCCAACGTGCATGTAGTATAGATGTCAAATCTAATCCGTCGAAATCTCACATGGAATCAAAGTAACTCGATCTCTCAAATCTTAGCTTATTGGGTTTGTCAGTCTTAAGACTCTTATTGCGAACGGGACAATAATAGTCCCGATTTGACTAGACAGCTTTAAAACATGTCATCAAGTGTCAACCGAGTAAGACAATTGCACTTGAAAAGGTGTTTGTAGGATGAAACTTCCACACCAATAATCAATAATAAAGGATTACCGGCCTAATATATAATATTGATTGATTACTACTACTAATGTCAATTAATTATAGACCTAACTTTGCCTAGTTTATGTGTTTGGCTTTGCTGCAGTGCTTATAGTCAACGATGCCATGTAACTTTCTTACTAGTGTTCAATACTTTAGCCCACTCTGCTTGTGTCTCCACTCTAATTGTTTAGTCATGGAGGGATTTGAACATTGCCGTGATTATTTAGAGCTCCTTCACGCCAAAGATTTGTCGCATTGAAGTTGTTCTTTCAAAGACAATAACATCATCCGAATTTCCCTAAACTTTTACAATATCAACTCAATAAATAAAAGAAAAGATACAAATTTTTATAAGAACTTGACCCTCTGTCAACTATGTCCGCCACCCGTTGTGTTCATATGAATTTTGTTCCAGGAAGGATTTGAACCTTGCCGTCCACGAATGTTTAGAAGAGCTCCTTCACACCAAGATTGCTGGTTGTGCTTTCAAAGACAGTACAGTAGGGATATTCAATACCTTTTAGCAAAATAGAATAACTACACATATAATGGAATAGGGTTGAAATCTAATGAACTATCATTATTGGGTTAGGAAGGTTGTGATCTTACACAACAAAATGAACACACAAGCACAACACAATAGTTTTTTCTTTAACGAATCAACATTATTTAGAAGACAAGAATTCTTCTTATTTGAATGATGCATAATCCTAGAATGATTTGAATGCAAAATTTGAAGGTAGGGGTTTTGAAAAGAAAACGAATAAACGATTCAGCAAACCAGAATTATTTTTGGGCTATTTTGGAAACTAGGCTTTTTTTATTTTGTCCATAATTTCTAGCCCTTTTCTATTTTTCCGTAAAGTAAATATACCCTTTTTTTTTTTTTTAACCGTTCATCTCCTTCCACACACTAATGAAACCCTAACTCTTATCTCCTCTCGCGTGACCGCAACTCAGAAGTAAATCTTCTTCCTCACTCTCTCTCTCGTTCATCGGCTCACCTACCGAATCTTCGGATTAGAGGACCAGTCGCAGTTCGGATCTCATTCATAGGCATTTGTTCGGCTCTCGATCTGAGAAGCAAAGGCAACCGGCGGAGGCTTCTGTTCGGCTCTGCACAACTTCCCCCATTTTGACTTCCATTTTGACTTCCATTTTGACTTCTTCACAGGTATACAACATTCCTTCCCTTTACGGCAATCGTTAATTCCATGAGTTGGTTTGTGTTTTCTTCTAATAGGGTTTAATTGCATTACTGGGACAAAGGAAATGTTCTGGGAGATATATGTTAGTTTGAGGGTGGGTTGTGTACATGATGAATGAATATGTATTTTGCAGTTATTTGGTTTGTACTTTACGAATTGAAATCAAACTTGGGTTTGATGGTTATAAGTTGCTGAAATGTTTGCTCACCGCCTATATATGTACTTGTCTATTTCATTATTATGTGTCCAGAATATACAAAAAATGGAATTCAAATGAACATATCTATCTTAGAGATGGGTCTTTAACTCTTTATGTTTCTTTCAACTGAATTGTATCTCTCTTCCTCAACTGCTACTAGCTAGTATTCAATTGGCTTTCCTTAGTTATACATTTCAGGGGCTGAGTTTTCCCTTGCTCATGCACGACTTTTAGCCGGATCTATACGCCTTGTCGTGCTAAGATCAATGAATTTCTCAAATGAAAGATGCAAAGACAACAGGATTGAATGAAGAGGAATCCGAATCAACGGATGAATCGTTGATTTCGGTTGCTACTAATCCAACTCAAGAGAAAGATGAAAAGACATCAGGTTTGAATGAAGATGTTTTCCATTCAGTGTTGCACCTAGTTGAGAGTATTAGACACCAGAAAGTCGTGAAAGCAAGGTCTAATTACTGTTGTTGAATTGCTAGTATTTAATCATATACAAATTCCGTGAGTAGTGCGTGAGCAAGGTATACAAATGCCAAAATTCTTGTATGTAAATTTGAATTTCTGGTATGTATATTTGTGCCATGATAATTTATGGTATGAAAATTCTGGTATGAAAAAAATTTGGTATGAAAAATTCTGTTATGAAAAAATTCTGGTATGAAAAATTCTGGTATGAAAAATTCTGATATAAAAAATTATGGTATGAAAAATTTCTAGTATGAAAAAATTCTGGTATGAAAAAATTCTAGTATGTGAAAAATTATGGTATGTGAAAAATTCGGGTATGAGAAATTCATTACAGAAAATAAAAAAAATAAAAAATTCGGGTATGAGAAATTCATTTGCAGAAAATAAATGATGTTTGTTATGGTATGTAAATTTATGGTATGTAAAATTCTGGTATGTAATTTTGATAGTAAAAAATTTTGGTATAAAAAATTCTGGTATGAAATTTTGGTTGAAAATATTATGGTATGTAAATTTATGGTATGTAAAATTCTGGTATGTAATTTTGATAGTAATAAATTCTGGTATAAAAAATTTTGGTATGAAATTTTGGTTGAAAAAATTATAGTATGTAAATTTATGGTATGTAAAATTCTGGTATGTAATTTTGATAGTAAAAAATTCTGGTATAAAAAATTATGGTATGAAATTTTGGTTGAAAAAGTTATGGTATGTAAATTTATGGTATGTAAATTTCTGGTATGAAAAATTTCTGGTATGAAATTTCTGGTATGAAAATTGTGGTATGAGAAATTCCGTAAGAGAAGTTCAGTCCAAAAAATAAAAAAGAAAATAAAAAATGAAAAAAAGGCAAGAAAAATAATAAAAGAAAATAAATTCAGTAATTAAAAATTAAAAATTATACTTATATAACAAATAACAAACATCATTTATTCTTTCTTTTTAATAGAAGGGTTAATAATTTTTACCTACTATTAAATGAAAGTGGTAAAAAATTTGGGGTACATTTTCTTAAACAAAAACTCAAAAAAGCCTAGTATGTCAAATTCTCCCATTATTTTTTTTATAAAAAAGGACAAGAACAGGGTTCAGCAAAATTTGAAGGTATAATATAGGAGCATCTGAATGCAAGAACCATGTAGAACCAATGGTCATGCCAGAATCTCAGCTACATTTCATATCGGCAACGTACAGCGCTATATACGCTATCAAGACAGCGCATCAGAGACTCTAATTTGTTGCCTTCTAAATCAATTTGCAGTATTTTTCATATACATACAAAATCATTACAAAAAAAATTAACTTATAGGAGGAGCTCAGGAGTAAGAAATAAGTGTTCATCAACAAGCTGTTTAAGCTTTCATCGTTTGATGGTATAACTCAACATCAGTGCACCAACTAAATTCAAACATTGAAAATCAAAACATCTGCTAATTCACAAAAGTAATCATATTTTATAAAACCTTTACAAGAACAATGAAGATGGATCAGAAAATTGGCTTGGATACTCAAAAGAGTATGAATTGCTCAGTTTAATCAGCTTCGATCATCTGGGGAAAAAGTCCTCACTTCCATCAACTATTAAAGAATAACGGCAGAGCCGAAATCACAAAAACAAAGAATTGTGACTCATACCTCGACAATCAACAAAACAACACAGAACTAAAATCTGTCTTAAAATGTTTAAAGTTAAAAAGAGATGGATCAGCACATTGGCTTGATACTCTAAAGAGTATAAAAACGCTTAGTATAATCAACTTCGATCATCTGGGGAAATAGTCCTCATTTCCATCTCTATTTCACCGATTTCAACAAATATATAACATAATAACTTCAGAAAGATATAGACTTGTTGCAAATTGGGGATAATTGAACAAAAAATTTCGGAGCATCTGAATGCAAAGCATGTGTATAATCTAATGGTATTGCCAGAATCTTTAGCTCCAAATCTATCGGCAACGTACAGCGCTGATGACGCTATAGATATAAGCGACACAGAGACTCTAATTTATTGCCTTTCAACTCATCCCACGCCATGATTAAAAACTTCGAATAACGAATGAATGTTGCATCTCCTAATGATCTGAATAACATATAAAGAACAGGGAGGAAATGAAACTGCTTCTCTATGTCCATTAGCATTCAAAACAGGGCACTGCATAAGTTCCCAGATTTGCCAAGATGGACTAATTCAAACAATTAGCATTGCAAAAACGAACAGACAAGATGTTCAGATTCTACAAGAATAAATCATACAACCTTGAGGTTTTCAAAAGATTGAAATTGGCGATTACATATATAGTCAGAGTATTTGAGGGAGAGAGAGAGAGAGAGAGGGAGGTGGCGGCGGCTGGGACAATATTACCGTAGGAAGAGAAGACTACTAGGGTTAGGGTTTTGGACCGAATATCGGACCGTTTCGGTTTGGTCCATTCCGATCCAGTTTCGGACCGATTCAGACTGAAATAAAAAAATTAAAAAATGTGAAAAGTAAATTAAAAAATTTATTTTTTAATCTGTACGAAAGGAATATAATATTGACTAGTGCGTAACCTGCACATTATGCGAGTATATTTATATTGAATATTTTGAGTAATATGTCATGAGTGGTGCGAACTAAAAGAATATTGGGCTAATAATGTAAGTAGGTTTTTTCAGTTTTTATCATACTAAGTAGGCCTATTGTATTTTTCAATTAACTAAGTGTACCCCATTTAATTTTTTACTGTTCAATATATTGAAACCCTAAATCAAAACGCTTCAGATACCTCTCCCTCTCCGTTCTCCGACTTGTAAACGCTACCATCCATCTCCCTCTCCATTCTCTGAATCACATATGGTGATACCATTGAATCTCCGTTCTCTGACTTGTGAACGCAACCCATCCATCTCCCTCTCCGTTCTTTGAATCCCATATCCGATGGAGACGGCGAAGGCTTCGTAGCACTGAAGGCGACGAAGGTTTCTTTGAATCTCAACTTCTTCTTCAAGACGATAAATTAGGGTTTTTGTAGGCAAGGTTTCGTAGCACTGTAGCAAGTGTATCGGTTGAGATCCGACGGAGGCGGAGAAGAACCTGGCAGAGGCAGCGAAGAACCATTCTCTACAACCAAGATCTAGATCTAGATCTTATAATGAGCCACTGCCTCGACCGGGATCGGAGCACCTCCTCATTACCGACGACTCCATCTTCATTGTAATTAATTATAAATCCTACTATATATTATCTACAAATTGATTTACATTTGGACATCTTTGTAACCTAGATCTGGCCTGTCACGTGACAGGGGGTCATGAGGAAGGGCTTGGACTCCGGGAGGCGCTGGCAGTGGAGGTAGGAGATGAAGAGCGGGTACGGGGAATCCGGAGGTCTGTAGGCAGGCTTGGAGCAACATAGATCTAGATCTAGCCTCGTTATTACCTTCGACAACGAGCTCGTCTTCCTCTGGGTGGTGAGAAGTATCTTAAGCAATCGTCTCCAAAGTCAAAGGAACATATCAAATGATTAGGTCGGGAACCAGTAGCATGGTCCAAGATCCAATGGAGAGCGTTGCTAACAAAGCACCCGGGTAGTTTAGAAGGTAGTGTGCATGGTGCATCACCGATTCTCCTTCATGTATTAATGCTCACACCGAAATCATATATATTAGCAAACAATTTATCTGCATGAGTATCCTTTTCATGGAAGATTCTTAGAATCTTGTATACCTCTATCATCGGAGAATAGCCAAACCCGGCTACAACAATTGTCATCTAAAACAATGTCTGGTATGTAATTTTGGTAGGAAAAATTATGGTATATAATTTTGGTAGTAAAATATTTTGGTATGAAAGTTTATGGTAAAAATTCTGGTATGAAAAATTCTGGTATAAAATTCTGGTATGAAATTTTGATATGAAATTCTGGTATGAAAAATTCTGATATGAACTTCTCATATAAACTTCTTGTATGAACTTTTGGTATGAAAAATTTCAAGTATGAAAAATTTTCTTTATTATTTTCTTTTTTATATTCTGGAATGAATTTCTGTTATGAAAACTTTCATACCAGAAAATTTTCATACCAGAAGTTCATACCAGAATTTTTTCATACCAGAATTTTCATACCGAAAATTATAATACCAGAATTTCATACCACAATATTTCATACAAGAATTTCATACCAGAATTTTTCATACCAAAATTTTTACCATAAATTTTCATACTAGAATTTTTTACCATAAATTTTCATACTAGAATTTTTTACTACCAAAATTACATGCCAGAAATTTTCCTACCAAAATTATATACCAAACACTATTTCATATGACAATGTTGTAGCCGGGTTTGGCTATTCTCCGAGGACAAAGGTATACAAGGTCCTAAGAATCTTCCATGAAAAGGATACTCATGCAGATAAATTGTTTGCTGATATATATGATTTCGGTGTGAGCAATAATACATGGAGGAGAATTGGTGATGCACCATGCACAATACCTTCTAAACTACCCGGGTGCTTTGTTAACAACGCTCTCCATTGGATCTTGAACCATTCTACTTGTTCCCGACCTAATCATTTGATATGTTCCTCTGACTTTGGAGACGAATGCTTCAAATATTTCTCACCAACCGGAGGAAGACGGACTCGTTGTTGAAGGCAATAGTGAGGCCAGTTCTAGATCTAGATTCACGTTGCTCCAAGCCTGCGAACAGACCGCCAGATTTCCCATACCCTCTCTTCATCTCCTACCTCCGCCGCCAACGTCTCCTGGAGTCCAAGCCCTTTCTCATGACCCCCTATCACGTGACATACCAAATTGAGGTTACAAAGATGTCCAAATGTAAATCAATTTGTAGATAATATATAGTAGGGTTTATAATTAACTAGTTTATAGCCCGCACCTTGTGCGGGTATATTTTATATATTTGATATTTTTTAAGTAAAATGTTATTATCACGGCAAAGTGCGGGTATATTTATATATTTAATATTTTATTAGTACAATGTCATTATCACGTCTATATATGTGAAACATATTTATGAAACAAGAATGATATGATCCTAATTATGGTCGACTTTAATTAAATTACTATATAAGACACAACTTCGTTTTAGGTTTATAGATATGAGTATATGACCCTAATTATGCCCAATGCTCACTCACATATTGATTTTTTGGCCTCAAAATTTACACAAACAAATAAGTTGGGTAAACAAATGAAACTATAACATAAACGAAAAAATAAATCAGATTTGACCGGAAAGTTTAAAATTGGATAATCTAAATTTTGAAAGATATCGAATTCTAAAACCGTAAAGTCATATAACAAACATAAAGATATGAGAAGCCAAAAAAATAACAAATCGGAATATTCTTTAAAAAGAATTTTTAACAACTTGAAAGATAACATAAACACAAATTTAAATAGCATTATTTATAAAAAAAATAAGCAAATTATAAAATAGTTAGAATATGATAAAATTTTTAAACAAATTTGAAGATTTATGAGGACAAATATATGAAGAATATCAATAAAATAGAATTTTAAATATCAAAATATGTTAACAAATTGAAAGATAACAGAAATCAAATATTTAGGTTTAGCAATCTTTTCATTCTTTTGTAACAAAATCCAAAGTTTTTAAAAATGGCAATATATTTACCAAAAATCAGATAGTATTTAATATTAAAAGATACCCAATTTATTAAAATACTTTTATATAAAAAGGAATTTGAAAATAAACATATCATTACAAATTGGAAGATAAATTAACATAAAACTTAAAAAGCATACTACTTCTTTAAAATAATGTCTAGATTTCTTATGAACACAATATTAAAATAAAAGTTTTTTTATATAGGATAAAAAACTCAATTTAAACTTTTTTTTAAATATTGTCTAGATTTTTTTTTAGAATTTTAATATATCAACGAATTTTTTTAAAATGTAAAGTTTTTAACATAACCACCATTCGATTTATAACATCTAAATTTTGAAGAAAAAAACAAAATAAATTTATTGAATAAATATTTGGTAAATTTATATTTTAAAAAATAAATCTTTAAATGCATCTAACTCTCCGGAGCATAATATGATATATTAATTTATTAAACCTATTTCGGAATTAATTGATGAATTAATTGTAGGATAGTAAACTGAAAATTAAAATGTAATTTTTGTTAGAAAAAAAAAAGATGAAATTTTTTTAATTAGAAACGTAATACTGCTCCACAAGAGAGGTTAAAATAGGACAGTGGTCTAGACTACTTTGATAACTAGTTTAGCGCCCGTGTCGTGCACGGGTATTTGAAAATATATTTCTTACAGTTTTTTTTTGTATGAGTAATTTTTTATAGATTTATTTTTCTTATTATATTTTGTTGATTTGATTACGAATGTTTATGTTAAATAGTATACGCATATAAGAAAAATAATAACAACATAGTTGTTGACCTAGTTCGGGGCATACCAAGCCAGGAGTGTCCACTATCTCTGTATTATAAAAATCACAATATTAATAATGTCAAAAAACAGCTAAAATTGTGTACATTTAATATAATAGAAATCACGATGATAACCTTTGACGTGAAACCTCGAGCACATGCGCGACAGTCCGATCCTGAAAAAGAGAAGAAGATAAACTTATATAAGTGTAAGCTCAAGGACGGGTTATGATCGCTTGATATTATTGATTGAAAACGAAATAAAATGAAGAAGAAATTCTAACGTACCTTAAATTATGTTGCGAAAAACTTCGTCGAATACAACATTAGTTGTACTATCTTGAACCTTGCCCTTAGGGTCACATATCATAATCCTTAATCCATCCCTGCTCGTCACTCTTGAGATAGCGACATATAATTGGCCGTGACTGAAGACCGGTCTAGGCAAATATATTCCAACCTGTGCAAGGGACTAACCTTGACTTTTATTTATAGTCATAGCAAAACATACCATAACTGGGAACTGTCTCCTTCGAAATTTAACAGGAATTTTCAAGTCTGTGGGTGTAAGAACTGTTCGCGGAATGAAGACCTTATGACCTATATTGTTCCCAGATATTATTTCTGCCTCGATGATTTGTTTTTCAAGTCTCCTAACTATCAGTCTGGTTCCGTTACACAACCCTGCAGACTGATCAATGTTTCTCATCAACATAATTGGAATTCCAACTTTCAGTCTCAAGACATGGTTCGGAAACCCAGAACACTTGATGCAGTTCAAGAACTCGCTCGAGTAGAAACCATCATCAAGAGAACCTTCGCTTGGACATATACTATCCGAACTCAAGTACTCTGTCACGTCTCCAGGTATCAGTGATAGAAGATAGTCATTAACCTTCTCAAAAATCTCATTGGTAGGGGCGAGAATAGCTCTTTCTTGAAAGTAGGTCGGTGGATCCTGAATATTGTAACTCAAAGGATATACATGGTCAACAATAGTTGCAATCGGGTCACCTGTAGATGCAAGTAGGAGATCTTCGGGGATGGTAATCTGAGCTTCTCCATTAACACTTTCACCTTCCGTGCCATCTCCAATGCCCAATATCCAATCTGATAACTCCTTAGCCTTTCGAGCTTCTAATTCAGTAACTCCACGTATAACCCTCATGTTTTGAGTTAATCTAAGCACCGTGCAGTGATCCCACAAATATGACGCATTGATTGCAGCAAAGACAATATCATGTCTACTTCCATGACTTACAACAAACAATATTTGTCTAAAATCACCACCAAAAACGACAACCTTACCACCAAACGGGAGAAGTGAGCAGTCTGGATTATAAGATCGCATGACGTCCCTTAAACTTCTATCGAGCGCTTCAAAACAACATTTGTTAACCATGGGTGCTTCATCCCATATTATCAGCTTTGTCTTTGACACTAACTCAGCCAGATCCGTACCTAAACATATAAGATTAAAACATTAATATATTGTTTTATAATTGAATAATAAGGTTTATACCTGCACGAATGTTGCATGTTGAACTTTCGTCAACATTTATTTGGATGCTAAACCTCGAATGAGCGGTTCTACCGCCTGGAAGTAAGAGAGTTGCATTACCACTCGAAGCAACTGTTAGAACGATCTCACCTTTACTCCTCAAACCAGCCGAAAGGGATCTCCATATAAAAGTCTTTCCTGTTCCACCGTATCCATAAAGAAAAAACACCCCCCCCCCCTTATCCGGACACATCACACATAATCTGATTATACACTCCCCTCTGCTCGTCGGTGAAACTGGAAACCAATCTGTCATGGTCCAAAGATAACTGGGATCGATCATAGTTTAGTTCATCTTGAATTAGTCTATTATGTTGCTCCATAATCAAGGCTTCATCAGGATAAGGCATAGACTTATTCGTCTTCAAACTGCCGCCGTTCCTGTGTAAAAGTTTCTCTATCTCAACCAAGGCGTAATTTTGCAGCACGGCATCATCTAATTGCAAATCTACGTACAAATAAACCAAGCTAAACATGTTTACTTACGTAGTACAAAATATACTAAACAAATTGAAAAAATAATGCAAAACTCGAATTAAATTCATATACATGAAAGAAAGCATACTATTATTACGCAACACCCTTCTCTGTCGTGCAAGAATATCATCAGATAAGTACTTTCATACTTCAGCCCAAACCAGATGAGGCGACGACATGCTACCTGAGAGATACAACATGACGAATAAATTCCAAAGATAACCAACAGTTCCCAAAAACTTGCTTCTTTTATACTGTCAATGTATTCCCGGTCGTCATCCAACAACCCCATAGCATAACCTGCTTCCCTAAATGTGGCATATAGTGTACCGCTGATTGTCCGAATTTCCTCGTAGCATGTAGGACCCTTAATATGATTCAACAAAACCCTCAAGTAGTACCTCTCTCCAAACCCAGGTGCAACGTGGTATATCTTCCCTAGTGTATATCCCGCACCTTGTGCGGGTTTGTTAATAAAATAGCTTATCATATTACCTTTTTTTTACTATATTATATGTTGTTAACTTTATTAGTTATATGTTATGAGCTCGTATAAATAACGCGTCAAGTGTTACATAGTAAATGAGACCACGTAACCCATGTGTTGATCATTAATAAGTTTTATACTAATAAAAAAAATTTTAAATCTAATTTATTATTTAATAAATAATAATTTAAAGAAAAAGAATAATCATATAATTTAAAAATACCATAATCTAATACGAATTCAATTAGTAAAAAGGATTAATTGGCTTAATTTGTGATTTAGTAAAAAAATTTAATCCGAGAAAAAACATAGGAGCGCCACGTCAGCATTAGTTTCGTATGTTTTAGTAAAATATGCAGAATATAGATGTATATTTAGTATATTGATAAAATAAGAATTACGAATTTAATAGTTCAACGGTCCAGGAATCAGTAGGTTACAAGGACCCACAAATTAGTAGATCACAAGGACCCACAAGAGCACAACGACCCACAAATCATTAGGTCACAACGACCCAAAAATCATTAGGTCAAAACGACCAAAAAATGAGTAGGTCACAATGATTACATACAAATACTAATCCGATATGATTAAGTATTATATTTGATTCTAACCAAAAGGTTCAGAAATATATGAATTTTATAAGCCTCAAACACTCTACATCTATTTATACATGTTTTCGAAGTGTCATCCTTTCCTCATAACCGATGTGGAAGAACAAAAATCATATTTTACAAAATAACTATGGTTTAATTAAAAAAAGATTTATTAGCTTAATTCGTGATTTAGTAAAAAGTTTAATCCGAGAAAAAACGTGGGGGCGCCACGTCAGAATTAATGTCTTTTGTTTTAGTAAAGTATATAGAATATATATGTATAATTAGTATATTGATAAAATACAAATTACGAATTTAATAGTTCAACGGTCCACAAATTAGTAGGTCACAAACGACCCACAAATCAGTAGGTCACAAACGACCCACAAATCAGTAGGTCACAAACGAACCACAAATCAGTAGATCACAATGACCCCCACAAATTAGTAGATCACAACTCATAACGACTCACAAATTAGTAGGTCACAACGACCCACAAATAAGTAGGTCACAACGATTCAAAAATCAGTAGCTCAGTAGGTCACAAAAGACCCATATATCAATAGGTCACAAACGACACACAAATTAATAGGTTACAACAACCCACAAATTAATAGGTCATAAGGACCCACAAATCATTAGATCACAAGGACCGACAAATCATTAGGTCACAAGGACACAATCATCAATAGGTCACAACGACCCACAAGGTATTAGATTAAAATGACCCACAAATCATTAGGTTAAAATGACCTACGAATTAGTAGGTAACAACAATCCACATTCAAATACTAATCCGGTATGAATAAGTATTATACTTGATTCTGACCAAAAGGTCCAGAAATGTACGCTTTGTATAATCTTCAAATCTTATAGGTCTATTTATAAATGTTGTCAAACTATCATATTTCTCTAATAACCGATGTGGGATAATAAAATTTATATTTTACAAAATAATTATGGTTTAGTAAAAAAAGGATTTATTAGCTTAATTCGTGATTTAGTAAAAATTTTAATCCGAGAAAAAACGTGGGGCGCCACGTCAGAATTATTGTCTTTTGTTTTAATAAATTATATTGATGTATATTTAGTATATTGATAAAATAAGAATTACAAATTTAATAGTTCAACGATCCACAAATCAGTAGATCACAAACGACCACAAATCAGTAGGTTACACTGACCCACGAATCAGTAGGTCACAACGACCCACGAATCAGTAGGTCACAACGACCCACAAATTCATAGGTCACAACTACCTCAAATTCATAGGTCACAACGACCCACAAATCAGTGCGTCACAACGACCCACACATTATTAGATCAAATCGAACCACAAATCATTAGGTCAAGACGAACTATAAATCAGTAGGTTACAATGATCCAAAAATCAGTAGGTTACAATGACTTAAAAGGTCTAGAAATGTATGATTTGTATAATCTCCAAACCTTGTAGGTCAATTTATACATGTTGTCAAAGTGTCATTCTTCTCTGATAACCGATGTGGGATAACAAAATTCATATTATACAAAATAATTAAAGTTTAGTAAAAAAAAAAGTTATTGGCTTAATTTGTGATTTAGTAAAAGATTTAATCCGATAAAAATGTGGAGCGCCACATCGGCATTAGTATCTTCTATTTTAGTAAAGTATATAGATAGGAAGGAAGTTAAGCTTACGGGTATGAGATAGACTTATGAACAATATCTTTTAATTTTAAATATTTGGAAAAAAAATTAAAAGAAGAGGAAATGTTATTGTAATCGAAATTAGTTAGTAATCCAAATAAAATACTTTAAAATTGGAACTAATTAAAAAAGATTTAGGCTAATTATGGTTTAGTAAAAAAAGGATTTATTAGCTTAATTCGTGATTCAATAAAAAGTTTAATTAGAGAAAAAATGTGGGGTGGCACGTCAAAAATTTGTTTTTTGTTTTAGTAAAGTATATAGATGTATATTTATTATATTGATAAAATAAGAATTACGAATTTAATAGTTCAACGGTCCACAAATTAGTAGGTCACAAACAACCCACAAATCAGTAGAATTTAAGGACCCACAAATTAGTTGGTCACAAGGACCCATAAATTATTAGGTCACAACGACCCACGAATCTGTAGATTACAACGACCCATGAATCAGTAGGTCACAACAACCCACAAATTAGTAGGTCACAACGACCACGAATCAATAAGTCACAATGACACACAAATCAGTGGGTCACAACGACCCACAAATTATTGGGTCACAACGACCCACAAATCAGTGGGTCACAACGACCTACAAATTATTAGGTCAAATCGACCCAAAAATCTATAAGTCAAAACGATCCAAAAATCAGTAGGTCAAAACGATCCAAAAATCATTAGATCAAAACGACCCAAAAATCATTAGGTCAAAACGACCCAAAAATCATTAAGTCAAAACGACCCAAAAATCATTAGATCAAAACGACCTAAAAATCATTAGATCAAAACGACCTAAAAATCATTAGATCAAAAGGACCTACGAATTAGTAGGTCACAACAATCCACTCCACATACAAATGCTAATCCGGTATAATAAGTATTATACTTGATTCTGACCAAAAGGTCCGAAAATGTATGATTTGTATAATCTTCAAACATTTGAGGTCTATTTATACATGTTGTCAAAGTGTCATCCTTCTCTGATAACCGATGTGGGATAACAAAATTCATATTTTACAAAATAATTAAGGTTTATTAAAAAAAAGTTATTGACTTAATTCGAGATTTAGTAAAAAAATTTAATCCGATAAAAATATGGAGCTTTAATTTTTATTTTACAAAATAATCAAACATTCTGATTATGGTTTAGTAAAAAAAGGATTTATTAGCTTAATTCGTGATTTAATAAAAAGTTTAATTAGCGAAAAAACGTGGGGTGGCACGTCAAGAGTTAGTGTTTTTTGTTTTAGTAAAGTATATAGATGTATTTTTATTATATTGATAAAATAAGAATTATGAATTTAATAGTTCAACGGTCCACAAATTAGTAGGTCACAAACAACCCACAAATCAGTAGATTTTAAGGACCCACAAATTAGTAGGTCACAAGAACCCATAAATTATTAGGTCACAACGACCCACGAATCAGTAGGTTACAACGACCCATGAATTAGTAGGTCACAACGACCCACAAATTAGTAGGTCACAACGACCCACGAATCAATAGGTCACAATGACACACAAATCAGTGGGTCGCAATGACACACAAATCAGTGGGTCATAACGACCCACAACATATTGGGTCACAACGACCCACAAATCAGTGGGTCACAACGAACCACAAATCAGTGGGTCACAACGACCCACAAATTATTAGGTCAAATCGACCTAAAAATCTATAGGTCAAAACGATCCAAAAATCTGTAGGTCAAAACGATCAAAAAATCATTAGGTCAAAACGACCCAAAAATCATTAGATCAAAACGACTCAAAAATCATTAGATCAAAAGGACCTACGAATTAGTAGGTTACAACAATCCACTCCACATACAAATGCGAATCCGGTATAATAAGTATTATACTTGATTCTGTCCAAAAGGTCCGAAAATGTATGATTTGTATAATCTTCAAACATTTGAGGTCTATTTATACATGTTGTCAAAGTGTCATCCTTCTATGATAACCGACGTGGGATAACAAAATTCATATTTTACAAAATAATTAAGGTTTAGTAAAAAAAAGTTATTGGCTTAATTCGAGATTTAGTAAAAAAATTTAATTCGATAAAAATATGGAGTCTTAATTTTTATTTTACAAAATAATCAAAGATTCTGATTATGATTTAGTAAAAAAAGGATTTATTAGCTTAATTCGTGATTTAATAAAAAGTTTAATTAGAGAAAAAACGTGGGGTGGTACGTCAAGAATTAGTGTTTTTTGTTTTAGTAAAGTATATAGATGTATATTTATTATATTGATAAAATAAGAATTACGAATTTAATAGTTCAACGGTTCACAAATTAGTAGGTCACAAACAACCCACAAATCAGTAGATTTTAAGGACCCACAAATTAGTAGGTCACAAGGACCCATAAATTATTAGGTCACAACGACCCACGAATCAGTAGGTTACAACGACCCATGAATCAGTAAGTTACAACAACCCACAAATTAGTAGGTCACAACGACCCACGAATCAATAGGTCACAATGACACACAAATCAGTGGATCACAATGATACACAAATCAGTGGGTCATAACGACCCGCAACATATTGGGTCACAACGACCCACAAATCAATGGGTCACAACGACCCACAAATTATTAGGTCAAATCGACCCAAAAATCTATAAGTCAAAACGATCCAAAAATCTATAGGTCAAAACGATCCAAAAATCATTAGGTCAAAACGACCCAAAAATCATTAGATCAAAACAACCCAAAAATCATTAGATCAAAAGGACCTACAAATTAGTAGGTCACAACAATCCACTTCACATACAAATGCTAATCTGGTATAATAAGTATTATACTTGATTCTGACCAAAAGGTCCGAAAATGTATGATATGTATAATCTTCAAACATTTGAGGTCTATTTATACATGTTGTCAAAGTGTCATCCTTCTCAGATAACCGATGTGGGATAACAAAATTCATATTTTACAAAATAATTAAGCTTTAATAAAAAAAAGTTATTGGCTTATAAATAATAAAAATAAAAAGGAGATTTGACTATAACCTATAAAATCTTGGAAAATCTCAAAAAAAAAAGAAAAGAAAAGTTACGTACAATTTTGAATAGAAGTTTGTTAGGTTAGTAAAAAAAGCTTTCATCCCACAAAAAATAAAGATTTATTGGCCTATAAAATCTTGGAGAATCTCCAACAAAAAAAAGTTACGTATAATTTTGAATAGCAGTGTGTTAGTTTAGGAAAAAAAGATTTTATGGCTTAAAAAATAAAGATTTATTGGCCAAAAAATTGTGGGAGCTCCATTTAATTGCTGCTTCCACAGCGCGCCACGTCATCAAATCATGTACTCTGTTTTAGTATGTATAATAGATAATAGATTGAGATCTTAATATTTAAATATTAAAATAATAAAACTTAAACCAAAACCCACGGTGACTATGCATTATCGAAATAGGGCAATGGTCTAGGGCAGTACCCATCATAATTGCTATTCTGACATTTACTTAAACCAAAAGCCACGAGGAACTTCTAGTTTTTTTTTTTTGCTATATACACGTGGCTATCCAACAAATAGACCGAAATCAAACTAATTATTTGAACCAAGATCGAAATGGTTTCAACGAATAGCAATTATAAAATTACAACATAATAAAATCAAAATTTAATTTACAAACAAACAATTATGATAAGCTGAGAATCAAACTATTTATATATAAACAAAGTAAATCAAGCACATACCTCTATGAGAACGAATCAATGAGGATGATAATAGGTTAAGAGAAGAATAGCAAAACAGCCGATAATAGGTTAAGAAAAGAATATCAAAACAACCGATAATAGGTTAAGAGAAGAATAAGAAAGCAGCGGATACAATTTTACGTTATGGAGTATAATATTTATAGAATAGAAATCGTAGGAAGTGTGTTGTGGAATATTCAAGGATCTGATAAGAACGTAAAAAAAAAGGATATTTAGGTAGATTTTTTATATTGATTAATAATTATTTTAAATAATAAAAACAAAAAGGAGATTTGGCTATAATCTATAAAATTTTGGAGAACCTCCAACAAAAAAAAGTTACGTACAATTTTGAATATCGGTCTCTTAGTTTAGTAAAAAAAAGAGTTTCTAGCTTAAAAATAAAGATTTATTGGCCTATAAAATATTGGAGAATCTCCAACAAAAAAAGTTACGTATAATTTTGAATATCAGTCTGTTAGTTTAGTAAAAAAAGAGTTTATGGCTTAAAAAATAAAGATTTATTGGCCTATAAAATATTGGAGAATCTCCAACAAAAAAAAGTTGCGTACAATTTTGAACAACAGTATGTTAGTTTAGTAAAAAAAGATTTTCTAGCTTAAAAAATAAAAATTTATTGGCCAAAAAATTGTGGGAGTTCCATTTCATTGCTGCTTCCACAGCGTGCCACGTCATCAAATCATGCACTCTCTTTTAGTATGTATAATAGATTACAATGAAGATGGAGTTGTCGGTAACGAGGAGGTGCTCCGATCCCGGTGGAGGTAGTGGCTCAGTATAAGATATAGATCTAGATCTAGATCTAGATCTTGGTTGCAGAGAATGGTTCTTCGCCGCCTCCGTCGGATCTCAACTGATGCACTTGCTACACTGCTACGAAACCTTGCCTACAAAAACCCTAATTTATCGTCTTGAAGAAGAAGCTGAGATTCAAAGAAACCTTCGAAACCTTCGCCGCCTCCGTCGGATTTGTGATTCAAAGAACAAAGAGAGAGATGGATGGGTTGCGTTCACAAGTCAGAGAACAGAGATTCAATAGTATCACCATATATGATTCAGAGAATAGAGAGAGAGATGGTTGGGTTGCGTTCACAAGTCAGAGAACGGAGGGGGAGAGGTATTTGAAGCATTGATTTATGTAATAACCGAAAATTTTAAATTTCCGGTAAACCGAAATTAACCAAATTCCGATGCGTCAATCTTAAATAAATAATTAAATAAAATAAAACGAGTTTAAATGTTATCATTTTATGTGACTTTAAGTCACATAAAATGATGAAACTATGTAGCCAGAAATAATTTTTACGCACCTTTAGAATACAATAATAACTTATATAATATGTAATTTAGTTCCGTATAAAATAAATTGAGTAACGAGTTGCGTATCCGTATTTAATGAGAAAGCGGGCTGGATGTAGCCCCCTACGAGGTCAATTATCAGCCCATCTCATAATCTAATCCTAACCCTAATCCTACCTAATTATCTCTCTAAACACGGATGACAGCCGCTTCTTCTTCTTCTCTCTCGCGACACCGACGAACGGCTGCCCCTCCTGCTTCTTCTCTCTCGCGACACGGACGAACCGCAGCTCACCAGCACGCCTGATCGAGCCGCCACCGAGCCCTGCGCCGCTTTCCGCCGACCGGTGCAGAAGACTCCGGTAAGCTTAGTCGCCATCTCTCTCTCGTTAACTCCCGTCCGTTTTCAGTCCCTAAACCGCTGCTTGTGCAGTACCCTGCCCTGTCCTCCAGCCGGACTGCCGCCGCATCGAGCTTCCCCGGACGGAGTGAAGGTAAGACCGCCCTCCTTCCTTAGCCACTACTGAACTCGTGTAGTTAACGGCTGCACCCGTCTCTCTCTCCGTTTCAGCTGAGCCGGAAACAGGTGGTGGTGCACTGCGTGAGACGCCCGAACCAGGTCCAGCACGCCCTGTCGCGCCCGTTCCTTCCCTAACAACAGCCGGTTCGGACCAGCTACGGTCCGGCAATGGTGAGCCTCTCCCCTCCTTCTCTATCCTACCTTTCTTCTACTTTCGATGCTGCTTTCCGGCGTTAGACCTTTTTTTGTTTTGAAAAGGAAACTGCGGTGATAGGTACGAGTAATTGTAAGTATATTTTACGTAAGGGTAAGTTCTTTCACTCGTGCCTATGTTCTTTCGAGTTGCAGTAGGAGAGTTGGGTGGGCAAGAGTGCAGTAGGTCGGGTCGGAAGTGTGGTAGTATTAGAGTTGTTCTTTGAAAAGTGTTTAATGGTATGAGATGGTGTTCTACTGTTATAAGAGGTTATGAAATGTGAGGGGATAGGACCTGTAGGTCTTTATATGACGACATAAATGTGGAAGAAGAGTGAGTTCGAGTATGGTTATATGTATACTTATATTTTAGACACTAGAGTAAGGGTACCGAAGAATTTATATACTTATATATATGGATAGGTATGCACGGTGTTACGAGTATATATATATAGACGTATAAGTTAGTGTATGCGTATAGATAATTTCTAGAATAACTTAAGAATGTTAAGACTAAGGGCAAAATAGTCTTTCACCGTAAGAGAGTTTTTCCGTAATTCCTTTAAATGAGGTTGGACATCTGAATGAGATTTTGATCCACATGCCTTACTTGACAGGCGTTTGAGTTACCACGAGTACGGACTGTTTGAGACGTGTTAGAGTGTATTTTGACTCAGGTAAGTCCTTGCGACTTACTTAGCCAGTTTTTGGATATTAGCTGAGTGGTAGTGGTTGTGTGTGCTATGTGCGTATTTAATAATAATAACTTGCTAGGACGACCGTTATTATTATGTGTAAGGCCCAAGTGTATGTATAACGGGCCGTGACATCACTGCCCAGCTCTGACAGGAGACTGGGAGGTTCTCTATACCCAAATCAGGCAGGTACAAGGTGAGATGCATCGGATCCATTCCTGATGGTTACACGGGGGCGGAGGCGAGGTTTGGGAATCCCTCGTGTCACAAAATAAGTATCATTAGCGTGAAAGAGTAACTTAATTCAAGATAATAAAATGGACTTGTTTGAAAGCATGATGGGTGTTTATATTTTTATGTGTGTGTGTGCTACTATTATTCTGCTAATATTTAGATAACTAGCTAACGGTTCCTCTTATTGTGTTTTTAGATTTACCGCAGGTTAGACCAGCAGCTGAGTGATCCGGAAGTAGTGGTCAGCCGGGTCTCCGTACCCCTTAGAGTGGGGGGTTGTATTTGTCTTTTCTTTCTTTTGGTTAAGACAGTTGTTCGTTTCTTTTGTTTAAGTACTTTAGACTGCTAGACAGTGTTGCATTCATTACTTTAAAAATACTATTTTATGAATTTCGGTTTTCTTTATTTGTGTCTTGTTGCAAGATCCTAGTAATATTGTTGTCAAACTGAGGTCGGGACCCATTGTGAGGTCCTAACCAGTAATGTCCCGAGTTTTGAGAATTTGGGGTGTTACAATTTAGGGTTTCAATATATTGAACCTTAAAAATTAAACGGGGTACACTTAGTTAATTGGAAAATACAATTAGCCAACTTAGTATAATAAAAATTGAAAAAGCCTACTTGCCTAATTGACCCACAATTTTTTAAAAACAAACAGAAACGTCATCTAGTTATAAGAGTAATTCTTGTTTTAGTAATGGATTTTTTTATTAAAACAATACAAACATAAAATTCTATTATTTATTTACAAAATAAAACAATAATATTTTTTTTTGCATAAAATAAACAGAAATGCGAGTATGAATTTCATTTAACTTTACCATTTTAGATTCGTTAGGAAGAATTTGATTATTGTCAATTGATTATAAAATGGTTTATATGTTTTATTAGAGTAATTCTTTTTTTGAATGAGTTCCTTTATTAAAAGCAACATGAAACCAACTCTAAAAGTGAAATATTTGTAATAGTAATCGAAATGTCTTTTTAAAATAAAATAGATACGGAATCAAAAATAATTTAAAAGAAGAACAAATCGATTTATTACTAAAAAATAGAAAGATTGTTAGTTTATAAATGTTACTTACAAAAAACAGTAAAAGATTTATATGCTTTAGTAAAAAGTTTTAAAAAAATCGGAAATTAGTGTAATTAAAAATTGAAAATCAACTTAATCAACATAAAAGTTTTAAAATATTTGTAATAACATATTATTAAAAAAAAAATTAAAATCTAGATTAAGATACTTTCACGATAAAGACGACAGTTAGTTTTAAAATAATTTATATGCTTTAGTAAAAAACATTTATTGACTTAATTTGTTATTTAGTAAAAGATTTAATCCGAAAAAAATTGTGAAGGCGCCATATTAATATTAGTGTCTTTTGTTTTAATAATAATAATAATAATAATAATAATAATAATATAATAATAATAATAATAATAATAATAATCTATATACATATATTAAAGCAAAAACATTTACTTCAACGTGGTTCATCCTCACATATAATATGCCACGTGACATTTTCTTAGAATTTTGATTTTTTTGTAAAAAAAATTATATATATAGTTGCCTTATTTTAAATTAGTAAATAAAAATAATAGTATTATTATCTTATAATAGTACTTATATTTATCTACTTATCAAACATGTCTTTTATATATATACACATATTCATAAACATACTTCAAATTATACTAATAGAATCATTAGGTAAATGTTCAGGTACGACCCTTATATTGCGGTACGGTCGTACGGCCGACCGTACGGGCGACACGTGTCCCGAAATTTTTTTTTTTTCTCTTTTCTGAAACGATTTTTTTTTCCGGAAACTAATGAAAATTTATTTGAACTACCATGTTATAATTTATGCACTATTCTTCTATAAACTCTGAACTATTCTCATATAATCCATGAACTATTACTTTTTAATATAATCCATGAACTATTCTATTATAATTCATGAACTATCCCATAATAAGTTTTGAACTATTACTTTCACTCCTTTATAAATTTTTGCACTTTAAACTATTATATTATAATTCATGAACTATTCTATTATAATTCATGAACTATCCCATAATAAGTTTTGAAACTTTCACTCCTTTATAAATTTTGCACTATGAACTATTCTATTATAATTCATGAACTATCCTTTAGAAGTTATGAACTATTACTTAATAAGTTTTGAACTATTACTTTCATTCCTTTATAAATTTTACACTATGAACTATTCTATTATAATTCATGAACTATCCTTTTATAAGTTATGAACTATTCCATAATAAGTTTTGAACTATTACTTTTACTCGTTTTAAAAAAAAAAAAAATTCGGGACACGTGTTGGCCGCACAGCCGTACCGGAATAATGGGCCTTACTTGAACACTTCCCGGAATCATTATTCTATGATAATACTTATACCAAAATAACTAATTTATTTAATCATTAATATATATAATAAACATATTATTTCCCTTTTTAGTCTTACCACAATCTTCAATATACTGTTAAGATATTCTTCTCATCGTATTTTAAAAATTTTCCCACTTTTAATTATAAAATGATTAGATAATTTATTATTCTAACTTTAACATATAAATATATAATTCTTATATTAATTAGGAAATATTGTGTATGAACTATTATAATATAATTATTACATTTTCTTTATTTTTTAAGAATATTTTTTAAAACTACCTACGATAATTTTGTAATTGAACTTCTTAAATATTCTCTATTTTAGCATTTATACTTTAATTTAAAATTTTATTTTTTATTAACTTCATGCCACAATTTTATTTTCTTGTGCATTTTAATTTTGTAATTATACTAATTTATAAATAAATAAAAAAATTTATTAATATAGATAATAGTTATGTTGTTTCCATTTTTAGTATTACCATAATCTTTCTATACTCTTAAGATATTCTTCTTATATTTTTTTTGATAATTTTTCCACTTTTAATTATAAAATGATTATATAGTTTATTATCTTAGCTTTAACATATAAATATATAATTATTATACTAATTAGGATATATTCACTAGCTTAACAAATTTATAAATTATTATAATAAAGTTATTACATCTTTGTTTTTTAAAAATATTATTTAAAACTACTAAGATAATTTTGTAATTGAACTTTTTAAATATTCTCTATTTTAATATTCATATTTTAATTTCAAGAATTTATTTTTATTTTTCTTTTAATTTTATTCACCTTTTATCATCTTTATAAACAGTCTACTAATATTAATTTTAAATAAGATATGTAATTATTATATTTTATTTTTAAGAAAAATATTTAAAATATTTAATATAATTTATTTAGTTCAATTTTTTAAAATTACTCTATCATTAAAATTATTATGATACATCAATATTGTTTATAAAAATTTTAAGAAATATTACCTAATCTTTAAAATTATTTTTAACGATTGATTTGATTATCGGTACTTTGGCATGAGAATAATAATAGTAATAGTAATAATAATAATAATAATAATAATAATAATAATAATAATAATAATAATAATAATAATAATAATAATAATAATAATAATAATAAGTGACGACCAAATACTACATCCTCCACGTTGAACATTCAACTACAAAGCCTACAAAGACACTTAACAAGAGGTTGGTGGTCATCATAGTTAGTTTGATCTTGATTGTCTTCGTGTACTTGATGTTGGAGTACCTATGTACGGGTTAAAATGAATGCGTAATGGTTAGGAGTTAACAATACTAGTAATTTTGTTGATGTCATGTTTATAACGTGGAAATATGTAAGGTTTTGTAGTGTTTGGTCAATCTGGTCATGTATCAGCCGTATGAGAATTTGATAGTGTGTTTTGTTGATGTACGAGTGTTTTTGTGATAGCGGTATTACGTACAAAAATTGGCAAGCATTGTTGTTGTTTTCGTAAAGTTGTAAGTCATGCACACGCCAATATATTGCCAAAGACACGTCAAATTATATGCGCATGTGAAAGCGCTTATTCATTCACTTGCATACGCTTCATACGACGCACAAGGGTTAAAAAAGGTTCCGCTTAACACATGTGTCATATACGGCGGCCGGCGCATACCTCTTTGTAAAGAAAAAAAAAGACGATTCACTCTTTTTTTCTTCTATTGATCCTACGTATAGCTTATACATTCCGGGTAATCCCGGCCCGCCCGTCTGCAAAAACGAATGGGTATAAACAAGATGAAAAACCGTACTATGCCAAAAATTCCAGCCTGGTGATCCAGACAGACTGCAAAGCCCGATTGGCCTGCTTGGCCATCCCAGATTTGAAAAAAATATATAAGGTTTATAGTTTTTCAATAAACCCTAACACCCATTTATCCTTAGAAGTCTTCGGCCTTCATTCTTCCTCACTCACTCGACAATCGACAACCTTCAACCTCATATAATCAGTGGCTGTCCTTCACTTTTCTCTCGACAATCACTGGATTCTCTCTCTTAACATTATATCCAAGCTTCTCTACCGGCATCTCTCACTTGGTTCTCTCTCCGGATTCTCGAGCTTCAGACTTCGGCGTCTCTCCGAGTTTGGCGTCTCTCTGAGTTCTCTTCTTGTGTTCAACCCTCGATGCCTCTCTGAGTTTGACCCTCTCCGGATTCTCAAGTTTTTTAGACAGTCAAAAAACTAAATCCGGGCACCAGACGGGCAGCCTGGTCCGGACATCCGGACGGGTACAGACATGAATAGAAGCCCATGGTCCGGGCGTAGCCAGGTTGTTTGAAGTATTAGAACAACCGTTTTTTACAACGCAAAGTTTTATGCTATCAATACATAATTTGGACGAACTCGATAAAACGTATAAAAAATTATTTTGGAATAAATGCGACAATCATAGACCAATGCTCAGTTGGGATGCAATATAACATTTTATCTTGAGACGTGTTTTGACCGCGCAACTTAAATCCTACAACCATAAAATTAAAACTATAAAATAATATAACATTTTATCTTGAGACCGTAATTTAAATATTAGTAGGATATAAGTATTTTAGTTTAGTTTGTACCACGAGTCTTTATCCTACAGTTTTATCTTGAATGAACAATATATATATATATATGTATATATATATATATATATATATATATACACACGTAACTATACGTTGACATATTGGATAAGGTGATGTGTTAAACAATCAACCAGGTCACATCGACATTTCAACTAAAAATGTATATTAATATTATATGAATTGGCAATTATCTTGTAACCATGACCAAAGCGTTAGTAGTAAACTATATACACTTTTGTACTTACACAAGATATATTTTGATTAATATGAGGATAACATTCCAATTAAAAAGTATATTATATACGTAAATTATGTGCATGGTAACACTAAATATTAATTTAGTTTTTAATCATATGAGGTCAACACCCGCGTGAAAGTTCCTCCATTGCGTCACGACTCACACGTTATGAAGATTTTATGAAGCGTCATTCTTAAACACTCTTGATGGACGATGCAAACATCCGTCCGCCGTATAGAAGCAGGTACAATTATTATTCCGACGAGTGTATTTTATGATTAATTATATTATACATTCAAGTGTCACCTACCAATCACTTTGATACGGTTAAAAGTTATTTATGAAATTTTGATTCGTCATGTATATAATATGGTGACGGAATAATTGGATCACTTTGATACGGTTATAAGTTATTTTTGAAAAATCAAACCCATTTACAATGTATATTTTGCGGGAAAAATATGGTGACGGGATAGTTGAGTCATGAGAAATATGGAGACGGAGAATTCCCCGATGGGAACAAATATCCAACGGAGAAAGGAAATTTTGTGAGGAAAACCCTTAAAACTTTAAAATGAAAAAAAATTAAACGGGACGGGGATTCTCCGATGGGGTCAAATATCCGACAGGGACGAGGATGAATAAGGTACTCTCCGACCCAAATTTGGTCCATTGACACCCCTATGAAAAGACCTTATAAAACTCAAACCCGAGTTTATTATGGTATCATTTGGCAGGTGATAATGAAAAGACCATCAATTTATGACTCAATAATTAATCACAACTCTCTCATCAAAATGGTTCAAAAGAACAATCTAATCAAAACTCATATTAAAGTAAACCATTTCATTAAAGACGACAAATGAGATACCACCAAAATTGAAATTGAACTACAAAACATCGTCAGGTGAACAATTAGGAAAAGATTTACGGAAACATCTATCCCAACAAATGAAATACAAAACATATTATACTGGAGAAGTAGTAAGCATGAATGATTTTCTACAAAATCAGCTTCGGAAATACTCGAGAAGGAGTATGGTTGGCTTCGTGACTATTCATGCGAGTGGATATGAAAACTGGATACCCAACCAAAAATAATAAACTTCATATGAAAATTCTCAAAAAAGGTATCCCAACAAAAGCTAAACTTGACGGAAGGAAAATTTCGGTATCTAAACATCGTAAATTTTGTAATCATCAATTCGAGGACCTAATACACATTTTTCTTGATTGTCCCTATAGTATCAGTGTGATTGCAAAAATTGATGGTTCCATCTTAACCAACATTAAT
Source organism: Fagopyrum esculentum (assembly GCA_033239045.1). Classification (NCBI taxonomy): domain Eukaryota; kingdom Viridiplantae; phylum Streptophyta; class Magnoliopsida; order Caryophyllales; family Polygonaceae; genus Fagopyrum; species Fagopyrum esculentum. The sequence goes on from BSUD01000005.1 coordinate 141,988,277, forward strand.
AACAAATGTACGGAAAATAAAAAAGCACACCATATCTTACTAGAAAAAAAAACACAAGATCGTCATTAATAATTTCACACGGTTGCTATTATATGGTTGAATATTGGTTCTTCATGTACAAAATCATTTTAATAATGATGTTATTTGATTGGATTACAACATTTTAAATTTTATCAAAATCAATTTCACAATTGAAAAAATCACAATACAAGTGATGACGACTTTGACTTTAAACATAAACATATTCAAAAGAACGACAAATATATTAAAAATAAGAAAAATAACATTAAACGGGATAAACAAAAACTTGAGTTCCATAAACTTAACTTTGATTGAAATCGAGATGATTGTATCCGACTCCAGACTGGATCTTTGCTTATTTGAGGAAGTCCAGATCAGACATGTATTCAGAGAAATCAATTGTGTTGTTGACCGATTGACCCATTTGAAAATTTCGAACCCCAACACACCCTTTTTATGACCATTCCGAACTTCGTATTCTCATCCGCAATGATGCTTTAGGATGAACTTCCTCTAGAAGATAGTCCTTCCTAACGGATTTCCGTTTTAAAAAAAAAAGGCACTCTAAGGTTCTTGGAGATATCTGTGGGGATCGAGATAATCATATCCGACTCCCGACTAAATCTTCACTGCTTTGAGTAAGTTCATATTAGACATGTGTTCAGAAAAATCAACTCTGTTACTCCATTTGAGAATTTCGAATCACAACACACCATATTTCGACGATCATGAACTTCTCGTTCTTGTCGGCAATGATACTTTATAATGAAATACCTTTAGGTGCTAACATATATTCCGCCTTTTTTTTTTAAAAAAAAAATCTAAAAAAATCATGTAATAAAAGTTGAATGCAAGAATGACGTAAATACCCTCCCATTTTGTGATATCCCATAACCCATAAGGCCGTTTGCGCGTTCCATCGCGCAATCAACCCTCGTCCCGGTTCCATCCCTTCGATCGAAAGGCGTACTTCTCTCTGTCGGGGATATCGTTAACTAGGGTTTTGCTGTTCTATATTCTGGTGAGTCTCCTTTCTTCAGTTTGTGCTCCTCCCGCTAGTCCCTCTGTTCGCTCTCTTCTTTACGACAGTTTGATGTTTCCTGTTGAAAATGAGGTTTCAGTATGGTGCTGAAAACATTGACTATTGTCAGGCATTGGTGAATCACGTGATTATCCATCCAATTTTTTGATGATTGCTGTTTCTTTATTTATTTTCGTTCAAATGTGTTGCTCATTTGCATCCCGGTATGATGTTGGGCGGAGAATTGCGAATTGTATTCAAGATATGGTACCAATTACTCTCTTATCTCTCATTGACGATAATCAATGGCTGGACCCCGTTTATTTTGATCTGAAGTTCTGAACTGAGTGATGGTGAATAACAGCGTTATTTTAGGGCAGAAATGGCTTAGCCCCTCCTTAATGGATGGGGGGTGCACTTTCAGATACACGAGCTTCCTTACTGAAATTATGTTGACTGACTTGGATGCAATAGATTTTCTTATGAGGATATTGTATATGCTGACTTAAGGCCAAGCTTGGTTTTTGCGTTAGTGCTATCCTCACTAATTTGTAGGTTTGATTTGAAATGTAAAGTTTATTGTTGAAGTATTCATGCTTGGTTGCTTCTATGTTGACACCACTAGAAGACAACGTGAAACATAGATCCTATCTCCTGTCTTTTATGTTTTTACAAATTTTCATTTGTAGATGACTAATTCATTTCTAGATGGATAATAATACTTGAAACCAAGATGAGGGGATTCTATGCAGTAGTAGAAGTAAGATATGAGGCATGGTTGCATTTTTGTTGACACCACTTGAGGACAACGTGAATCATAGATCCTATCTTATGTCTTTTTTGTTTTTTACAAATGTTTATTGTAATCGTTTTACTTTTGATGTTATTTTCATCTTGTACCTATGCTATGCATAAGATACGAAGCATGTATATAGTATATACTGTTAAGTGGTGATTATTTCTTATCCGTGCATTGAATTCCTTTGTTGATTTACTGTTCTATTACATCCTGACTCTATAAGCTCTGTTTTTGTGCTGAAAAGAAAAATTGATTTTATGTAGGCAGATTGAGAAGATGAGAGGCTCTAATAAGCGAAGACTAAGATCTGAAATCACTGTCAAAGTTTCTAGTGATGATGATGATGATGTTGGTACTGCTGCACGCACGAGGCCATTTAGCTTTGACGAGATAATGCTTAAAAGGAAAAACAGAAAGGTTCTCGAATATACCAATGATGTAGAGAGTGAAGCGGGGAAAATGTCAAACGAAGTGGCTACTCGGTATGGCAGTGGCCGATCTGCACTTGACAAGAGTCACATTCATGACAAGGATACTGTACACAGTGATGCGAATATTAAAACTACTGATGCATGGGCAAGCTTTCCAAGGAAGGAAGAGAAAGCTTCCAAGAGGGAAGCTGACAGTGCAAAAAGTAAAAATAAAGACCATGGGTTACAGGCTAAACTCGTGCAAAAGGTGGAGAGACACATGGACCATAAAACTGTTGAAAAAATAAGAAAAGATGCACACCATAGATCCAACGAGAAATTGGAAAAGGTTGTGCGCAGTCGAAGTATTGAGAGAAGAGAGAAAGACACACATCATAGATCAGGTGAGAAATTGGAGAAAGGTGCTCACCATAGATCAGGCGAGAAATTGGAGAAAGGTGTTCACCATAGATCAGGTGAGAAATTGGAGAAAAACATGCACCACAGATCCAGTGAGAAAGTAGAGAAAGATGCTCACCGTCAATCTAATGAGAAGATAGAGAAAGATGTGACCTATAGGGATAGTCATAGAGCAGATAGAGATTCAAGCCGCAGATTTAAGCAGAACCTGGAGAAAGATTTGGTTTATAATTGCCTTACTGGTGACCGAGGTTATGACAAAAGTAATGTGCATGAGCGGTCGAGAAAGAATTCGGAATATGATAACGAGAAAAAGCATCATAGAGATCATCTCACATCCAAGAATAGGAGCATTGATAGAGATGCTACCACTGAAAGAGAATACAAAAGAAAAGATCGCAATGGAGATGATGTTCAGCATGTGGATAAAAATGCTGTGAAGAAACATGATTCTGGAAAGAGGCTTGTTTCAGAACTATCTGAAAGGAAGGAGAAGTTGGACTCTTCTAATTCTCGCAATGAAGAAGCAAGGTTGAAAAGAAGGCGGTCAAAGAGTCCGGATGATAATAAGGACAGAGGTAGGAGATCTGCATCATTCTCACCTAAAACACGGAAGTATTCATCTTCTCGGGGTGATGAGCCGCATCTTGATAAAGATAGGTCTAAACATCAAACTGATGAAGATAGGAGCAAAATTTTGAATGGCTCTGGTCTCTATCATAGACATGGAGGATCTTCAAGTGGGTTGGGGGGCTATTCTCCGAGAAAAAGAAAAAGTGATGCTGCAGTGAGGACCCCATCTCCACTAAAGCGTTCCCCTGAAAAAAGAAATGCTGGATGGGATCGTCATCCATCAGGAAAAACTAGTACACCTACTTCAGCCCCTTCTGCCCTACAGATTCTTGTCCAGGCTAAATCATCAATCTCGGTTGAATCAGCAGGTGTCATTCTTGCCAATTTAAATGCATCGACTTCCTTGGGCAGTCTCCCCTCTAGTCACTTGTTAGCAGCCAAAAATGCTTCAGCTGACACCATTCAACTAACTCAAGCGACAAGGCCATTAAGGAGGCTCTATGTAGATAATGTGCCCCCTTCAGCTTCTGAGAAGGACATAATGGAATGTTTTAATAATTTCCTACTTTCTTCTGGTGTTAACCGCATACAAGGAACCAAACCATGTATTAGTTGTATGGTAAGCCACTAAAATGTTTCTGAATTTTGGCTCCCTAAAACAGATCGATGTCGGACTAGCCTATTTACACATGCTATTATTCTCATGCAGATTCACAAGGAGAAAGGCCAAGCATTGGTGGAATTTCTCACTCCGGAAGATGCTTCTGCTGCACTTGCTTTTGATAGAAAATCCTTATTTGGGTCTTCTCTTAAAATTAGACGGCCGAAAGACTTCGTTGAAATGGCAGTAAGAACTATGACCATACCTGCATTCTTATCTTCCCGTCTACTAGCTCTAGCCTTTATCTAGCTTTGTAGTTCTTATTTAATTTACTTTTTGCTTGACATTGTAGTTTTAATGATTTTGGTTTTTCATGATATGCCTTGACATCTCTTATTAAGAAGCTGCATAGTTAGCTTTGGTTGATTCAAACCTATTCAGCCTTCTTTCTGTAGTGTGTGCTATGCGAAGGTTTTACGGATCAGACGTAGGCTTTCTACATGAGTCTTGTCAGTTCTTGGGTGATAAACCAAGGCATGCCACATGTTCTTAAAGTAGCCATTTTTTTTACATCCTCTAGCAGTTGTGTCTTATTGATTGCTTTATAGTTAGGATATATGCTTTATACCATTAGATATCTTTAAGAGAGAAACTGAAGATGGTAACAGATGGACTTATTGTCTTCTTAAGCATGCAAAATACATCTCGTCCCTTGCTATGCACGATTCTGCTCTCTTATATCTGTGATGTGTGTCATTCTGGATAGGTTCTCTTAAGTAATTCTGTATCTGCGGTAAATACAGTCTGAATTACTGCAAGCCTCAGATCCTTACCCCTATGAAATTGGTATATTGTTGGCCATTGTGATGTGACATAAACTGAAAAATCTTTGTCTTAAGCTTGTTGAATTTGCAGTTTTTTCTAGCCTACTAATTTGTTGAGTATACACGGTCTCACAGTAACAGATTTCAGTTATAAGTTAGCTGTTTGTCATTTGTTAGAATAACAAATGGTTTGTTAGTACCTTTATTGCATACAGAATGGATCACCTTCACCCCCTCCCCACTTTGTGAGCACCTTTATTTATTTTATTGTATCTAAACGTGCAAATCTTATGCAAACACTAGAAGTCTAAAACGGTGATAAGTTAACCAATCTCAGTTCCTAAATAATTGGAGTTATCAAAGGAGCTTCAGTTACCTAGCATGCCAAACTCAGCTCCTAAATAATTGAAATTACCAAAGAAGTTACCAAAGGAGCTTCAGTAACCTATCATTAGTTAAATGTTTTGTGTAATTTAACTTGGAAGGATTTAAGTGAGATAACACTATGATTGAACACATATGAATGTATGAAAGGAAAGTGAACTTGATGAATTCATTCTGATAACATGCTTTATCTTCAATTCCTTTATATTTCTTGCATGTTGGAAGTCAATGCTGATTGCTTGTTTAACTTGGGCAAAAATCTGACTACCTTATTGGAATCTTTAAATAGGCTGTTTATCTTGGGTGTGTCATTATTCACAATTTCCTTAAAAGGTGGTGATGAAGCTGACTCCTAGTTAAGAAGACTCCAGGTGTAGTGACAAGTCTAATATGTATTGCAACTCTTTTTTTCGGTTTATTCTCTATCTGGGTCATAGAACAGATTCGTCTGTTTCCCTTTCTGTTCTTACATTGATTAATACACCTTAAGTATGCTTAAAACTTGAGAATGCGATGCTGATGGTTTGATTTGATTTCCTACCATATGACATGGCGTTTTAGAATATGTTTAGTTGATTGATATTCATACTAGCACATTATCCCTCTTGAGGGCACGTGCTTTAATGTTCATCTTGATAGCTCTCAAGTGTCCCGTTTTGATGCAAAAAGCTTCGTTTGAAGTTTCGGATACATTGACATTGTATCTGGGTATTAATAATTCCTCTTTCTTTCCAACAATTTTGTTTTGCATTTTTGTTCAATAGAAAACCATTGCCTTCCTCTTTTGCATTGACCATAATTTTCATGTCATTATGTGGTTTGTGCAGCCGGAAAAAACATGGCTAGTTGTCTATATATGTGTGGGATAAGCTTCCATGTCTATGATTCATTGATATCCCATTTGATTGCTTGCAACTTGTTAACAATCCCTTTACATATCTGGTTTTAAGGATATTTGCACACTCTTGTATGAGTAGTCATTTTGAATTGCCAAGAAAAATGCCTTATCTAATCAGCATTTTGTATCTTATAGTGACCTTATCAACATGATATCCAAACAAACGCTGTGGAAGAGGATGGTTTATCTTCTTTCAACAACTTGATCAGTTTGAAAAATCTATACACCATTGCCTCTATTTCTCAATTGAAATGCAGACATTTGAATATTTGATGCAGAGATTATAAGATATAACGTAGATATATAAATTCCTTTTGGTGATGGATGCAGTTGAATGATTTATGTTCTACTGATACCACTTGATTGGTTTCTTTGATCATCTTAACAATTATTTTTCCTGCTAACCAGGCTCTACTTCTGTGAAGCTCGTCAAAATAATATGGTTTACTTTGAGATTCTGTTAGGTGTTTGAACAAAGATGAAATGCTTCCATTCTTAGCTCAGTTATTTTTACTGTGAATTGGTTTCTAAGTTATGTTGATAGTATTATGGGCTGGTGTTGTCTTTTGCTCCAATTGACTATTGTAATTCTTAACTTGTACCGAGGGATCTAATAATGTAATTATGGATAGTATATTTCCTGCAGTGTCAAAGTCTTCCTAATCAATGATTGTGAGTATCCTACTAATTGTGTAAAGCTTTCCTCTGGGGCCTCCAAACTTAAAAGTACTCATTGTCTATTGTCATGAGCTAGATTTGTTTCATTTTATTACTTACCTCTCCCAGTCCTTTTTTTTTGTAATATAACTTTTTCTGTAGCCAATGTTTTACCAAAAAAAATGTCTTTTAATGCATTTGGTGTAGTAAAGAGAAGGCATTTATTAATAGAGTAATTAAGTTTCTTATTGTTGCACCTTTAAGCGTTGGGTACTCTTGTAGCATACGTAGCGTTATTGCGTCACACTTTTAAGCATCACCCGACTGTGCATCTGTACAACAATGTCTTCATTGTGCTATTTGCATGAAATATATGACAAATAGATTTAAAAAATTCCTTCTGATTCCATGACATATATTAGTTATCAAATCAATAAAGTTCAGCGCTGTTTTTATTTAACTTGGCTTGGTAAGTCAAGGCATGATAAGTCGATAAATGGATGAATGCAAGTTTTTTGAAATTGAGATGTGAGACTTGATAGTTCAAGTGATTGTATAATACTTAAACTGGTACTTAAGAAATCATATTACTAAATATGAGCTGTGGTGTGGCATGCTGGTAAATCTATAAACAACGGAGACAGTTTTAAATTGCTTCACAAAGTTAAGTGGGTGAAATTGATATGTTAGTTGTCTTCTGTTTGAAAAAGATAATCTGTTCCCTGGGTGCTTAAATATATAGTATGATATTTTGACCTTCAGAATTATAAGTAGGGCTAGGATGAGGGGGCAGATAAACATAAAAGGATTTCTGGGCTCAAGTACTCTTTGGCTGATCAGTTCCAATCTGCGAAAGTTTGGCTTTCTTTGTCGCTGTTCCATGTATCAGCATACTGTGATGTTGCTTTTATATTTTAATATCCTTTTTTGTTGTTTGCCCTCATGTTTCTTCATATTTTTGTATGCAGTGCTCCCCTTCTTACATTAAAATGTGTTTCCTCCTTTCTGTTTTGCAATTTCTGAGGTAGCTTTGGTTACCGCATGCAGCAGGTTTTCAGACAGTTGCTATTTTCATGCAGAATGACTTTCCAGAGAGATCCAAGGCAGGAGCTGATGCGGTCAGTGATATTGTAAAGGATTCACCTCACAAGGTATGAGAATTAGTGGTACCATCAAATTTTATGTTGTATTATTGTCTTACTTTTGCATGTTCTCAATGAACCCTTAGTTATCATCTGCCATGAAGTTTGTTACACCCTTGTATTGCTATAGGCTTAAAGCAGTTAATGAAATCGAAGAGAGAATTCCATGCTAGATACAACCTTTATTTTTCTCTTTTAAGCATCCAATAAAGAGCAAAGCACCTTCTCAACCCCCTTTTGAGATTTCAGAAGTTGAATATTAAGCCATCTGTCCCATCTCTTCTACTGTTTTGCAGAATTTTCTTTTTGAGATTTAAAACATATGTCCCCTTGCTTTGGAGGGTTTTGATGTAGGAGAATGGTTCTGACTATTGACTAGTTATTTGCTCTCTCTATCCGATAAATGAATGCTGATAATGATGTTTACTTCTCCCAAAACATGATCTCATAACATTTTGTGCAAATATTAGCGAGGCCTGTGGAAAGCTGTCCTGTTTAGAGCTCCATATTCTTATCACTTATCTTGATGATTGTGCTATAAATCACCTCGTACCTAATGTTATTATAAAATTAACGGTCCTTGCAGATCTTTGTTGGTGGTATTTCAGACACGCTTTCTTCTGAAATGGTAATTTCCTTGCATTTATTTTGTTTCGTCCATTTGTTTGGTTAATTTTAATGTAGACTATTCTGTATGATAGCCTTCATACACTCTTCTCTCACATATACAGTGCTATTTTCCTGTAAGATAAAACCAGCTTCTTTTTTCAGCTTTTGCAGATTGTGCGTGCATTTGGACCTTTGAAGGCCTTCCACTTTGAGATTGATGAGAATCTCAGGGAACCATGTGCCTTTTTAGAGGTATGATATTGTATAGCCTTCTGTTGATTGTATGGTGTCAAAAGTCACAGGCAAATCTGTTAGCCTTGAGGGCACAGTTGAAGTTGCAGTTACCTTCTTAGTGACCCTTTGGGAGTGAAAAGATGATAGGGGTCAACAAACACATGGGTACATGTCTTGGAGAATTATAATATGATGAACAACCTGCTATGTGTTTTTAACAGCAATAGTTGCATGCTTATTGATTGGAAATATCTTCACGGAAAAGAGGCTTATGGTAAAGCATCTAGCATGATCATTTAGGATATTTAATTTCATGGAAAATGAGGCTGCAAATATAATTCAGTTTACTGTGCAAACTTAATTTCCTAATTCAAATGCTGAATGGTCTCTGGTTAATGCCAGTATGTGGACCAATCTGTCACTCTGAAGGCATGTGCTGCTCTGAATGGTATGAAGTTAGGAGGAAAAGTTCTAACAGTTTCTCAAGCTTTTCCAGATGCATCATTTGCGGTACTCCAGTTACTTTTTTTCATTTCTTTTTTACTTCAAGGAATGAAGATTATTATATTTTGTTTCCCAAGAATGCGCTCCAATAAGAGGAACTTATCATGTCTAGGAAACCTATGGGGATTGTCCGTCTTATGAGATCCCCCAGCATGTCAAAACCCTCCTTGGGAAGCCCACAGAAGTCCTGAAGATCAAGAATGCGGTAAGTTAAATGTTGTTTTGTTTCTTACCTTCTTAAGTTAGGTTGTGCGTTGTACAGGCTCACGAAAAAATCTCATTTTGGGATTCGTGTTCTTAATAACACAGGTTGATCCTTTGGCAATGAAGTTACTGTCGGAATCAGAGGTGGAAGAGACCTTGGAAGATGTACGACAAGAGTGTACCAGGTAACTTCGTTTGTCGATTGCAAATTTGCAATCACCAATAGTTTAATTTCCTTTTAGTGTCCTTAACACCGTTCCCGTGTTGCAGGTTTGGCTCAGTCAAATCCATTAATATAGTTAAAACAGTTGATGCTGTGATTCCAGAAACACAGGAGACAACTGATGAAGCAGCATCCTCCCCAACTTCAAAAGAAACGGAAATTATTGAAAAAACTCCGAAAACAGAATTTGATGCAGTTCCTGATGTTGACTACATCGATACTTTAGAGACAGACTCTCTTTGTAATGTTGATGAGAAGACAGGAGTCTCCGTTACAAAAAGTAACAGAATTCCCAAAGAAGAATGGGAGAATGCTCTTGCTGCTAATTCAACCACAGCTATGGAACATGTGGTCGAAGAATTCAAAAAATACGATAGGACGGGAGAGCCAATCAAGAGTGAAGTTGAGGTTGAAACCACCTATAACCATACTACCATGAGTTTAGCTGGTGACATTGTTGCAAACAAAGCTGATGTTTCTGATGCAACCTTGGTAGAAGAAACGGGTAAAGAAACTGCAACAGATGTTAAATTAGAATTCCATGAGGTACCTGGGGAAGTCGACACAACCAATTTTGAGTTGCTAGAAAAAGAGTATCTCGCATTAAAAAATGTTCCTAGTGCTGAAGTGGATGCTAAAGAACTTCGTGAGATAGACATGAAGGTCAATGAAGATGAGGCTTTCGAGCCTGGTTGCATCTTTGTAGAGTTCAGGAGAACAGAAGCTTCATGTATGGCAGCACATTGCTTGCACGGGCGTCTATTTGATGGCCGCACTGTGACAGTAGAGTACGTGCCTCACGACGTTTATATGGCCAAGTTCCCAAAATGAAAATACTTTGATTTAAGATGGTTGCAGGGAACGTCTCAAATGGATATTTGCAACCTGAGATGTCCTGCACAGCCGGTTTCTGGTTCATATGGTTCCGTGGTGCACGACTAACCCAGTAAAATCCATCTTTGAGCGCAAATTAGGTCTGGTCTATTATTTTGATTCGGTGCCATTTTCATGAATTGTTGCAATTTGAATGCCTGCAGGATATGGATTCTCAGATGGGCGTGAGTTATATTTGTGATCTAAATAGTTGTAGCTTGTTATGCCTTTTGTGTTAAGCCTGCTGTTTTGAGCAGGTTCAGTACAGTACAAGGATAGGATACCAATCATTTACCATCTATGTGAATTTTGCATTTGATGACCCAAACAAAACGAGGAAACCATGTTGAACTGTTAGTAGTACACTTCTCTCTGCTTTTGGGCATGGTGTATTCCTAATCCCAGCTTTTCCGGTGTTTTTGTGGCCCTTCTATTTGAACTGATGCACGTATATATTCTATTGCTGGTCTGCGAGGGTAATTATCAGGTTGCATCTTGTGTTCTCTCTCCTGAGTGCCCGACTGCTTTGGTAAGAGAAAATAATCATCCAAATAACAGATTATTATCTTTTTATTCATAATAAGAAGTCACGTCATACTGAAAACGAAAGTCGTAATTTAAATATATCGTAAATTATAAATATCGACTCATGGTGGCATTCATGCGAAAATGATGTATACACATGTACTCTTGACTTTCAATGCCAAAATGATGTATACATATGTACTGGGTGTGGGTTTTCACCATGACTCTCAACGTAAATAATGTTATTTTTACATTGGCTCTCAGTGCGGTGTGGATTTCCAGCATGACTCCCAACGTAAATAATGTTATTTTCACGTTGACTCTCAGTGCGAAACGTAGTCAACATTTCTAACCTTGCGCATTTCAATCGTATATCGGCCAAATTTGTTGTGTAATATAATTATTCATGCACCCCTAACATTATCAAAGATGCAATTCATCAAAAACAACTCAAAATTGATCAAAATTAAAATTTTCGTATTCAACTAAACTTAAAGTACCAAAAAATGCAAATTGATTTTAATTATTTTTTAAAAAAATTATTCACCAAACTAAAAGCTTAAAATTTTATTGAAAAACAATCTCTAATAAGCCAGTTAAGGGCCTGTTTACCTGCGGGTTTATAAACTTCATTTAGTTTATAAACCCGATCTTTATTTGTTGGTGGGTGTTTACATGTAAATGGGTTTATTTTCGAATGGGTTTATTCGGGTTTATAAACCTCTAGAAAATAACCTCCTCAATCCAAGGTTATTTTTCTTGGATGAGTTTATTTTTTCTGTATACCCGAAATTGCCCTCATTCGTATCTTTACAAATCCGACCCTAACATTCACACCCGTGAAATTCCTTACTTTCAAAATAACCACATTATTGTCGTCCACAACTATACCTTCGAGATTTGATTTTTCGATTACCCTCCTATTCATATATATATTGGATTATTCTTTAATCTTTTGAGGGGTAAAAATGTATCTATATAACATACTAAAATACAACCCACTTAGTCCACATGTCAATCACTAAGGTATGCCACCTAGGACTTTTTTCAATATATTTACAGATTTGCCACAAGATATTTACAGATTTGCCATTTCTTTTTATAAAATAAATTCTAAAAAAATTAATAAACAATTAGGAATTCCACATTATTTTTTAAACATGCCACGTAAGAATCTAATTGACTTATTTACAAATTTGTTACAATATACCTATTAAATATTTAAAATAAAAAAATCTATATAACATACTAACACACAACCCACTTAGTCCACATGCCAATCACTAAGGTATGCCACCTAGGATTTTTTTCAATATATTTATAGATATGCCATAAGATATTACAGATTTGCCATTTTTTTTTATAAAATAAATTCTAAATAAATTAATAAACAATTACAAATTCCACATCATATTTTAAACATGCCACGTAAGAATCTAATTGACTTATTTACAAATTTGTTACAATATACCTATTAAATATTTAAAATAAAATTTTTTATAAAATATTGATAATAAACCAAATCTTCAAAAGTTTAACAAACAAAAATTTGAAATCTTTCTTATATTTTTGGAACTGTGTGTTAATAATATAAAAAAATATAATTTAGGCACATTTTACAATTTCATTTATTTTCTTCTCCTTGTTTTTAATTTTTAAATTTAATTGTTAAGTTAATTATTGAATTTAATTTTTACTTTAAATTTATATCATAATTTGTTTT
>BSUD01000005.1:142001273-142018884 GCA_033239045.1 Fagopyrum esculentum
ATTTCAAATTTTAAAATCTTCTTTACACTCAAAATAGTTAAATTTTACCATCTTTCACTTTTTTTAAATTTATATGTTATTTTTAAAATCTATTCAATCTTTTCAAGATATTGTTTATAATAAATAACTAAGTTTTAAATATTATATTGAGGTATAAATATGATACTATAAATATAATATTTTTGATTTTTAATTATTTCTTTTTATTTTATAAATTTGTTAATTTAATTCTCACAACATGATGTTAGTTGTAGTAGTTAATAAAAAAATGGTTAAGTTTGGATAAAATGTTTTTTCTTAGTCTTAAATTTTTTTTTTATAGATTAATCTCAAATACATAATGTATAAAATCAAAAATATAATATTTTTTTACTTAGACAAAATCCGCACAAGGTGCGGGCTCTAAACTAGTTTTGCACTAAAATAAATCCAAAAAAAAAACTTAAGTAAACATCCTTATCGAAATAATATAAATAAACTGATCGAATTTATAAATCCAAAAATAAACCATAAACCCATATAAACCCATTTAGTTTATAAACCCATAAAAATAAAAACTTCTATTAAACAAGCCCTAAATTTACATAATTTTTAGAATTGTTAGGATACTATTCAAATTAAATTAAAGATATTAATGGAATTTAATTCTATATTTTTTGAAAATAATTATGTTGTTATAAGTATGATAAAGTTGCGTCAAATGTCGTATAGATAATAGGTAATGATTATCATTTTATTAATCTAAGAGGTAAAAGTATTAGAAGTATATTTATTTGAAATCATTGTAAATTGAGATGATAAATAACCTCCATGAAGGCATGAACTTGGCATGCCGGGTGAGCAGGGATCAAATACCAAACCAAGCATTTATGGTCAAACCGGAACCGTTTGTCGGTCCAAATTTCGATTCAAGTTTTCCTGTACTCGCAGTTATGGTTTAGTTATCGTATAAACCGGGTTTTTTTTTTTGTACAGAAAGGGGGCTAGGGTTGAAACTTGAATCTCGGTGGCGCTACAGCTCAGCTCTGGCGATCTGCTCAGGCCGGCTTTTGCCATTTCGCCATCTAATCGCCTCTGTACTTCTCTTTCTCTCTCGTGCCGAGTTCTTGCTTCAAGCCTTTGAGGATCGACATCCTTCAAGAATTCTGCAAATATGCTTCTGCTACGAGAATCGAAAATTAAGAGCATGTATGTGTCACTGACGTCCTCCCTTCGTGAACTCAATTGCCATGCTTCGAGGATTAAAAGCCTTCAATCTCTGCAGTTCTGCTTCCAGTCAAGGACTCGAGTTCGATTATTGAGTTTCTGCAGATCGGTCCAGTTTTTGGTCCAACCAAAAATCGGTCCAGTTGAACCAAACCGTATTTTTCGGGTTTTGGTCCATTACTTTCGGTTTTGACCCGCTGCTCACCCGATCTCCAAACACCAGCAAAAATAAAAAAACCAGAGGCGCAGAGAGTCGTTATCCACTCGCACAGGATACAAGTTCTGCTCTCACCTCCAACAATGGCGACATCGGTGGGCACAAGCCTACTTCTCAGCAGCCACCGTTCTGTGTGCTTCCCTAAAGATCGAGTTCCAGCCTTGCATCCTCTCATCAAGGCTAAGGGTCTTTCGTCGGAGATAGGGTTCGTCACGTCCCAATTATGTGGCCTCAAAATTACCCACCAAGAGTCCTTTTCCAAGCCCATCTCTTCTCCGACTTCCACGCCAACCGTCGTCCCCATAGTCGCTCGTAATTCTCCTTTCTCCGATTCAAGCTCTTGCTTGATTTATTCTTTGCGTATTTGTTTCCTCATTCAATGGACACCTCTTCCTTGTCTTTAATCCGAATTTGTGAAAATGCATTCGTTTGTGTGAATTCACTTGTCTCCTTTAGAAATGAGTTTGGAAAACTTTTCCATGATTTTTCCACTTCATATACTTAATTAAATGTATCTTCTTGTATATTTTTGCCCTAAAACGATTGATTTGATTAGGATTGTGATTGCTTGACGCTTTTTTCAGCTACTTGACTGTTGCCTGTTTAAACGTGCAAACAAATGCTCTGACGTGAACTCTGAAATTGGCCACTTTCTGATGAGGATGAATAGTTTCTGACTGTAAGGGAGGAATGGTTTGCATCTGTGAATTGATCAATCTTTTGTACAGGGAGAATATGCCCCTTTACTGGGAAGAAAGCTAACACGAAAAATTTGGTGTCTTTCTCAAACAAAAAGACGAAGAAAAAGCAGTTTGTGAACCTGCAGTACAAGAGGGTCTGGTGGGAAGAGGGAAAACGATTCGTTAAGCTTCGTCTGTCAACCAAAGCCTTGAAGACCATTGAGAAAAACGGGTTGGATGCTGTTGCTAAAAAGGCTGGAATTGACCTCTCTAAGGAATAGTAGTTCAGGTCATTCTATTGTAATTTATGAATCTTTGCTTGTATGAAGTTTGTAGGAGCTTTTTGTTGCTGCAAGGGGATTGTTTAATCCTCCTCCAAAACAAGAAAATGAAGTGATACTTTTGTTCTTATTCTTCTTAACTTGAGAATTGAAATGTGCTGAGTGATTTGTACTGTTGCTCAAGCTTTTGCAGATGCATCATCTGTGATGCTGAATGTTGCAGCAAACATATGCAGAGATCACTCAATTCTTTTTTTGAAAATTCAGTATTTGCATTTGTGACAGAACTTATGAAACATGTCTAAAGTTTTGGTTTATAATTGTCTTACTGGTGACCGAGGTTATGACAAAAGTAATGTGCATGAGCGGTCGAGAAAGAATTCGGAGTATGATAACGAGAAAAAGCACCATAGAGATCATCTCACATCCAAGAATAGGAATATTGATAGAGATGCTACCACTGGAAGAGAATACAAAAGAAAAGATCGTAATAGAGATGATGTTCAGCATGTGGATAAAAATGCTGTGAAGAAACATGATTCTGGTAAGAGGCTGGTTTCAGAACTATCTGAAAGGAAGGAGAAATTGGACTCTTCTAATTCTCGCAATGAAGAAGCAAGGTTGAAAAGAAGGCGGTCAAAGAGTCCGGATGATAATAAGGACAGAGGTAGGAGATCTGCTGATTCTGGTAAGAATTATGATCATACCTGTATTCTTATCTTCCCGTCTACTAGGTTTTTTGGAGCTCTAGCCTTTATCTAGCTTTGTAGTTCTTATTTAATTTACTTTTTGCTTGGCATTGTAGTTTTAATAATTTTGGTTTTTCATGATATGCCTTGACATCCCTCATTAAGAAGCTGCATAGTTAGCTTTGGTTGATTCAAACCTATTCAGCATTCTTTCTGTAGTGTGTGCCATGCGAAGGTTTTACGGATCAGACGTAGGCTTTCTAAATGAGTCTTGTCAGTTCTTGGGTGATAAACCAAGGCATGCCACATGTTCTTAAAGTAGCCATTTTTTTACATCCTCTAGCAGTGTTGTGTCTTATTGATTGCTTTTGATTTAGGATATATGCTTTATACCGTTAGATATCTTTAAGAGAGAAACTAAAGATGGTAACAGATGGACTTATTGTCTTCTTAAACATTTGTTTACATTCAATTCCTAATTCCAGCTCCATCCCTACAGTCATACTAAACGAGCCCTTGATTCTTTGTTTGAAAATTCAGTATTTGCATTTTTGGTTTTGTGACAGAATTTATGAATGAGAACAAGAGTATATGGTCATTTATTTACAAAATGAAACATGTCTAAAGTTTTGTAAGACCCAACGACAGTGCGATTGTGCGCTATGTGATTGGACTCGAGTGATTCGAGGACAAACACCATTTTCTTCCGTGCTGGTTTCGAGTATCCTTGATTTGTACCCGAGTTGATGTCAATCCCTGTATTTACTTCGCCTGTGGACTTTGGTATTATTGGTTATGGGCGTTTCCTCTTACTGAGTAGCACGATTAGCTGAACTTTTTCGGTTTCTTGTTTGCATCAGGCTTCATTGTCAACCCAACACGAATGACAGAGAAGGCCGGTGTTCAAAACACGTGTGTCCATTACCAAAGGAGATCACGTTGGCATATACATCTCCGGCTTGTGTTTCAACGATGATAAGGCGTTGAAGCTACCTGCACTTGTCTGGTCTGATCGTTTAGCGGATTTTCTGTGAGCAGATGATGGTGAACAAGATGAAGATAGAAAGTGAAACACTAAAACAAGCTTCTAAGTTCTAACAATATAAAAATCTCCAAAAAAACAAGCATTGCAGTTTGTATGGCATTTGTGTGTACTGTGTAGTGTGTTCTTGGTAACGTGTTGGTTCTCTTTTTGGGCCTGATGGGCCTTCTCCTGGTCCGTTAACTCCATAAGTTGATGGGCCTACCTTTGGGCTTTTCCTGACCCCACGATCACCATTTTCAGATCCCACCATCCACTTTGTGAGATATTATCATCCAGACCTGAATATTTGTTTTTTGTAATAAAGTTGACAAGATTTGCGGGTGAGTAAATTGAATATGGGGCGTGTTATATACACGGAACTTAAATTTGCATGGGCAAAAATCAATCGCAAGGCATCGGCGCTCAACCTGGACGCCGGCGACTGGCGCTAGCGCCATTTCTTTTTATAACAGGGTTCAAAATTTTATTTTTTTTGAACCCTTGAAGTAAAGAATCAGTTTTTTCGAATAAAAATTTTATTTTTTTTGAACCCTTGAAGTAAAGAATCCAAACGTGTCAAGTATAAGCATGATCTGGTTCGTGATGTTCTTTGTGATACCTTTAGACGGGCCGGAATTTCTGTAAAGAAAGAAGCACCTGTGAACTTCTTGACTGATCCGCGGGATGGAAGGTCGACATTGCGGCCGGCGGATGTTTTGGTGTTTGGTTGGAGTGGAGGGAAGCATGCATGTATTGATTTGACGGGGGTCTCACCACTTGTGGGATTAGGGAACGGACCTTTTGTTGTGGGTCAGGCAGCTTGTAGAGCGGCATCAGCTAAGGTGGCCAAGCATGGAATGGCGTGTGTTGAAAACCAACACGTTTTTCTTCCATTTGCTTTTGACACGTTTGGATTTTTTGCACCCGATGCTGTTGATATTCTCAAGAGGGTGCAAAGAGTTATGCATAGTAATATTATGTCCTCTAGATTTGTAGATGTTGTTTTTAAAAGGTTAGGTTTTGCCATCCAAAAAGGGGTAGCGGCGCAACTTGTTGCTCGCTTACCTTCTTCTTCTATGTAAATAGGAATTCCGTATAAATAAGAATAATATAAAGATATTTTTTTAAAAAAAATTTGGGCGCCGACTGATGGCGCCGACGCCCACTGAGCGCTGTCGGATTGCGATTAAATTTGACGCTAGTAATTCAAAGTTTCAAACCCGATGTATTTAGCTTTTTCGTTGAATATTCGCAAGATGTGGCCAACTGTATTTGCAGTTTGTCAGAAAACTGACCACACCCACACATTAAAAGCCAACCCACTTGCTTCGTTCATTGATTCTCAATACATATTTCACCACGTAAATGTTACAGGTTCTTGCTATTCGTACCACCATATACATGCTATACATACCACATCTACGCCTACAACCCGTAGACGTAATAAGTTTTCCTTCATTTTTCGAACTAAATATATGTTAGGGACTACTACACGTACGTCATGCGTAGTCGTAGTACAGCTATGACTACGCATGGCGTACGCGTAGTAGGACTACGCATCGGCCATGCGTAGTCGTAACTATTTTCCTTTATTTTCTGAACGAAATGAGCTTCTTGCTACGGCTACGCATTGCGTACGCGTAATCAGAGTACGAATAGCATGGATATGTGGGTACGAATAGCAATCTCGATGTTACACGAACGTGTGTGTATATATATATATATGAAAATACTAATTATTTATTTCGGAGCTTAGTAAATAACATTTTATTTTAGAATGTAAATTTGGATTGTTATAATGAAGAATACTTATCATATATGATTTGATAACCAATGATAGACACGCAGGATGTTGTAGAATGGAGAAAATTAAGTAAATAGATATGTATGATATACTCGTGTAATGATGATATGAAGACAGATTTGGTGACCATTCATTAGAATAGAGCCTAACATAACATTATATGATGCAATACGTAATTCATTATTAGGTAGACACATAGTACATGAATCATCCACATTCAAAATCCTTATCCTTAACAAAGACAAACCGCCTCCATGATTATGTCCCTCCTATATATGCATAGTGCCAAATTATCCACAACATGACAACAACCAATATACTCAAACTGGAAATTCAAATCATAATCAAAATTTATCACGATCTATAATGGTCTGTTACAACAGGGTCGGCTCGATAGAGAGTCCATAAGGTCCCTTCGAACAGGGAATTCAAAATCCCCTGGTCCAATGTATAAAAAAAGTTGAATATACATTACAAAAATCGCTTAATCTAGATGATAACGTATCACTCTTTTTCTTATTTTTTCCCTATTCGAGTCTCACTCATCACTTTTTTATTTTTATTTTACTTTTATGGCTCCCTCTTTTGAAATTTTTTTCTTTTCCAAATCAAATTTGGACGATTTCTTCATGGATTAAAAAAAATGTAAATGGCATACTTTGTATAGATAATTTTCGATTTTTTTTCCTGCTCTTTAAGGGGCCTAATATTGTTTTTTGGGAAGGGCCCCAAAAATCATTGAGACGACCCTGTGTTACAGTATTTCGTTACTGATTATTTGTGGTTATTTATCCATATTCCAAGTACGCACATATATCATAGAATATACATTAAAATCCTGTACGAAAGTCTTGTTTGTCCGAGTCTAGTTAAATGCGAAATTCGTTGATTTTTTTGTATCGAGCAATTGTCGAAGATAGATTTAGGGTCCGTTGGTTTTAACTCCGAAAACTGAAATAGAATAAAAACGAATCTAGTTCATACTTGTTCATGAATTTTTTTAGAATCATTTCTTATAATTTAAGCAACTGCGATAGAATTTAATTAGTTTAAATACCTTAGGGAAACAAAATAGAAAAAAAAAACATTTTAGATTAACTACAAATATGTTTAAGAATTTCTGTAGTAATTGGGTTCGTATTTTATGTGCTGTGTATTTTTTGAAATAAATGCTAAAAATTGTACCATTTGCAAAAAACTAAAAATGGTATTGAATTAATGCATGCAACGTATTGGAGTGTAGTTAAAGATTGTATGAGTGTATTTAATGATTATGCATTTGTGTCGGTGCATATTTAACATTAGATATAAAATTATATATATTAAAAAAACTAAAGTAAAATATTAAAGATAATATTGTTCCACGTATAAAGTGGAGACTATAAAGATCATGAGCTTAGTATATAAAATCGGTGAACTCATCTTCCTATTACTCATCTTCGGTTCACAATATTGTGTTGAGTTGAACTTAATTATACTTCATACAAAGAATAGTAGAATGTGTATGGTTATATAACTAGTGTAATACCCGCACAGTGTGCGGGTTTTGATAATATCGAATTATATATAATATAATGTTATCTTTAATTTTTTTTGAAATCTATACATAAATGTATGGATAAAAGTTATCACTATTTATTAATTTTTATGGAAAATTGGACAAACAATAGATGATATTTATAGGTCAAAAGAATCATGATATAACGTTATTCTACAAATAAATATTATTATAGCCGCAAATTTTTTGTTATATTAAGGAAACTTAGTTTACGATATCCCATAAGTAAAGTTGAGAATAGGTAAATATTTAATAAAATTAAACATGAAAATTGTAATTACAATTTTAATTTATTTTGTAAAATCTACCTGTTTAAATTTTTGGATTTTGTCAGATTTTATGAAATTTATAAAAAAAAATTCAATTATAATTTTGTTTAAATCACTTATCCACCAAATTTTTGAAAGATAATTAGTGTTTTAATTAGTTTAGTAAATCTCCTAATTATTTAACTTTTAATTAATTAACTTTTTAAAAATAATTTTTTTAGCTTCGATAAACGTGACTATCCTTTAATACATATAAGATTATTAGTAAAAAAATTACAATAAAAAGATAGATGAATCAAGGATATATTCAAAACAAATTAGGTTGATGGCGGATAATAGTTGTAAGAAAACAAATAAACTAGTTTTTGGTGAAGAATGATCGAAAAATGTAATCCAAGCAATGTTGAAGACCAAGAAGGTCCATGTATAACATTAATAAACAATTTTAATTCCGAAAATATTAATTTAGGTGGCCAGATATGAAGGAAGCATGGCATGTGGGTCCAAGGTGGCTCCTACTCATAAGACTTCAATTACCAACCAATCATTAATTAACATTTTCTTAAATTATATATATTTGGTTTTACGCCATTGTTTGGATAATCTAAAATAGGATGGATAAGCCAGCGCGTGGGCCCACTTCCCCGTTAAATGCCAATTTCTTAGGATCCTTCCTCGCGCCTTTTTTCGAGTTTGGTTCCACTATTGCACTTTTTCTATTACATTTTCTATGTTATATAACTATTACATTAATCATAATTACGTAATTTACTTCTTTTTAAATGCACAATTAAGTTAATTTTAAAAACGGAAGTCGTATTCGTACGATTCAAGATTTCGTTATTGCACCACGCATACGGATCCCGTAACCGTCATAATGTCACGGTTACGGGATCCGTAACCGTGACCAAAAGTTCACGGTTACAGATCCCGTAACCGTGAACTTTACGGGTTCCGGATCCGTGATAATTTCTACATGAATTCAAACTCGAAAAAAAAATCTGACACCTTCACGGTTACGAAACCCGTAACGTGGTGTCAGGAAATTTTTTTTTTTTTTACGGTTACGCAATGCGTGACCGTGACGGTCACACATTGCGTATGAGTGGTGCGTTAACGAAATCTTGAACCGTGCAAATAAGACCCCTCTTTAAAAATGTAGGGTGTCTATTCAATTAATACTTTACAGAAATTTTTTTGGAGTTTAAAAGTATATAATTAATACTTTACAGAAATTTTTTTGGAGTTTAAAAGTGTATAGGTATTTAATATAGATTTTTAAAAGTTCATATAAATCTTTACGTATTCAATTAAGATTTAAAAATTTTCATAAAATTCCTATGGTATTTAAAAAAATTTTAATTTTAAAAGAATCTATTATTTGATTGATTTTGTAGCATTCTTTATTACTTATATACATACTTAAACTACATAGAAATCTTCCCAACACATAAGATTTACACAGAATCTGTAGTGACTCTATATAAAATTAAATTATCCCACAAAATCAGCAAACTTAAGAATCAATCATAATCTTTAAATTTATTTTTCTAATTTTTTTAATAATTTTTTTGAATTTTAATGTAATATATTAAGAATGGGTATAAAGAGGAAACAAATGAAACCTTGAGGACACGAAGATGAATTTTGAAACTTAGTGGATAACAAGAGGAAAAGTCCAAATCTTGATGACACAAAGAGGAAAAATCATTATTATTATTATTATTATTATTATTATTATTATTATTATTATTATGAAATAACTTACAAATGAAAATACTTTATTCTATGTAAGATATTGGAATAAATATTAAAATTCATTATATACATGATAATAATACATCTATTTCACATTTGGAGTTTTATATTTACGTTGCTTATTCAAGGGATGTTTATTTGCCGGTCGGACCAAAAAGTTCTTATTGAATCATATAGGTTCAGTTCAAAATGGTTATATAAAATTTAAAAGGTCTAAATTATCCGAAAATAATATAAAGCGTAACTGATCCAAGCGATTAGCACCTGAAATGACATGAACATTCGGTCCAAATTTGATTCAATAATGAAGTTTGAATCAACCGTTGAACTGTACTACCTTTCTCGAGTGGTGTTAATGTGGAATTTTGCACTTTGTGTATGTGCCAATAATAAAATGCAATCCAAATTTGAACTTAACATAAATATATCTATCTGGTGACCTATGGAAGATGATATTTTTAGTAGAAATGGTGTATTTTAAATATTTCTGGTGACATTATATTTTACAATTAATTGCAATTTTCATATGAATTCCAAATATCCACGGTGGAAAAGAATCAAATGAAAGGCAGAGGGGAAACATAATGATTCGGTTCAAAATAAGGGGAATTTTGTCATCCAAGAGAAGTACTCAAAAAAAGAAGAATCACATGAAGAACATACATATGGCGTAGGACGCGTTTGGATTCAGACTAAATAATGGACCACAAATAATCATAACCGCCGTGTACCTGACTCAGCATCTACCGTTTCTTACTGCCATACTCGATCAATCACAAATTTCACTCAAACCATGTTTGATTATATAAAATATCAGATGTACTCAATTACAGATCACCGGTTGTTCGGTTAGACAAAAAAAAAAAATACAAAACGGTCAAGGGATCTAGTAGATGTGCACCTCCCGCAAGGTGCGTCTGACGTACGAGTGTTAGGAAATATATTTACGGTCCGTTTGCTTTTAACTCCAGAAACGGAAACTGAATAAAAACGTATCTAGTTCATATTTATGTCAGTGAATTGGATTACTTTTGATACACTACAAGGGGAATCAAGTGTGTGTTTGATTAAACTACAAAGAATGGTTCCAAAATTTTGGTGAGTTTTGACATACGAGACATATTTCCGTTGACTTCAAGAGGTGCATACGTGATACACCCGAAACCAAATCCAAAACGACTACAATTATAATTATTTATAAGTGAAGAACGTCCGGAACGTACTCCCATCACTGCGTTTACGGGACACACTCACAGTGGGACGGGACGGGACGGGACGGGACGGAAGGTGTATTGAGTAAATCTGGTCCCGCTCCTAGTAAATTATCACGTTTTATTTGGGTAAATAGCGATCAGTAACTTTATTAAATCTATTTTAAACGTTTTCGAAAAAAAGGGAAATCGATGATTATCCAAAGCGCAAGAAAGTATATACACCACTGTAAAGTGTAAACAATTAAACCGACGTGGACGGCAAAAGACCACTGTATATCCAATTTCAAACCCAACTAAAATCCAAAATACAAACCCGTTTTTCTCACCCAAATACCATATTTCTACCAAAAAAATCCAAATACCATATTTGGGGTCCAAAACTATTCGCTGCTCCCAGAATCCACCACGTGGCAGCCACGCCAGCCTTGCCACTAAACCTCTCCTACAAATACCTCTCTCCTTATTGCTTTTTATACGTATAACGCACTCCTATTCTCTCGTCCGCCATTAACGCTTTTCTTGCTTTCTATTTCTCTCTCATCATCTATATAAACTTCCGTCCTCATTCCTTGCTGATTCAGTATTCGATTCTCGATCTTATCTTCTTCCCTATCCAATTTGATCCTCTCCTCCTTGATTTCCGTTGTAAGAAAAAAATTTGAAAGAAAAATGGAGCTTTCGATGATCCCATGCTCTCAGGTGAAGACCAATGGAAGGACTGTCAGATGTGTGAATGAGAGGCAATTCGGTTACTGTAATTCAAGGATTCAGGATATCTGTCGTAGGAGGAGCTTACTTTTGCTCGGATCTAAGATGAGTTGCAGTGGTTCGAGCGTTGGATGTAGCTTCAAGGCTTCGCAAATGACCCCCATCGTTGCCGTCCACAAGGCAACCGTGAATCGTTCTTCTTCCAGGGAAAACAAATCCGTAAGTTCTCCGTAATTTTTTGTTCTTCTTCCGCTGTTGGCTATATTTGAATTGGAACTAGAGATTTGAATTCGGACTTTTCTTTTGCTTGTTGTCTTTTGTTATCTGCTTGCTTTTGGCTCTATTCCATTTGCTTTGTGAAGAATAGCAGGAATCGAAAACGTGTTTGACTGTTTCTTCTTGTTTATACCTTTCACCAAATCTAACTTTAAATCCTTTGTTAATTTTCATCTATCAAGTTTTTGTATCATTCATTCGTTTGTAATACAATAATCAGTTAGGTTGGCAAGATGGTCAACTTTATTTGGTAATAGATCCAGATTAGAATATGTTTTATCAAATCTATCAGGAAATTTGGGAATTTTTTATTGTATCAGGTAATAGTATAATTGGAGAAGGATGAACTGTACTCTTCTCATCAAACAATAGGACGGTTATACATGTAGATGGGAAAATGATATAAAAAAACAATACATTACAATATGTAAATTCTGTCCTTCGGGTTATACATGATTTGTGAAACTGTGATGGTGATCATATAACATGAACAATCTTCATAGGATGGAGTAATTAGTTTGGTTTCTTAGGCAGTATGCATTAAAATATTTGCAAATATTGGGTGATTATGTTCTATATTTGGATCTCTAGATCTAGGCAAGTGTGTATGTAGAGACTAGAGGACGAGTGAAATCATTGACGAGGTCTAATCTTGAATTTATTTCAGATTGACGGTGGAAGATTGTATGTTGCGCTGCCGTTGGATGTGATATCCGAATGCAACACAGTGAACCACATCAAAGCAATCACTGTAGGGCTCAAGGCACTGAAGCTAATGGGTGTTGATGGCATAGAACTTCCCGTTTGGTGGGGTCTCGTAGAGAAGGACGCGGGTAGCTACAACTGGTCTGCGTACCTTGAACTCGCAGACTTGATTCACAGCATGGGTCTTAAGATCCACTTGTCGTTCCACTTTAACGCTTCCAAAGACGCAATGATTCCACTCCCTGAGTTCGTATCTAAGATCGCTGAATCAGACCCGAACGTCTTCTTTACTGATAAATCAGGCCAACAGTACAGGGATTGCTTGTCATTGTCTGTTGATGATCTCCCGGTTCTGGATGGAAGGACACCGATCCAAGCCTATGAAGATTTCTGTAAGAGCTTCAAGTTGACATTCGCCTCCTACTTGGACTCGACAATCACTGTAAGCAAGAACAAGTTCCGTGCTTTGGATTGTTTCAGGTTTCAGCTGCAATTACTTTATCGGTTACTTACACAATCATATTCATCACTTGCAGGGAATTACAATGGGTTTGGGACCAAATGGTGACCTTTGCTACCCTTCACAACATGCATCATCCCATAGAAACGGTGTAGGAGAATTCCAATGCTACGACAAATACATGCTCCTCGATCTCAAGCAACAAGCCGAGTCATCAGGCAACGCTTTATGGGGACTCGGCGGGCCACACGACGCCCCAAGCTATGACGAAGCTCCAAGGGCGACCAACTTCTTTAATGACCATGGAGGGTCTTGGGAAACATCATATGGTGATTTCTTCCTCTCATGGTATTCAAGCCAGCTCATTGCCCACGGTGATCGAGTCCTCTCAATGGCCTCGCGCGTCTTCAGCGACACGGAAGTTGCTATCTCGGGAAAAATTCCACTGAACCACAACCTATGCGGTACTCGGGCCCACCCCTGTGAGCTCACATCTGGATTCTACAACACAGCCAACAGAGACGGTTATGAGAGCCTTGCCCATATGTTTGCTAGAAACTCGGCTGATCTGGTCCTACCAGGAATGGACTTGTTGGACGAGAACCAGCCTCAGGGTTCAAACTCGAGACCCGAATCCTTGGTAGCTCAGATCAAAGAAGCTTGTAGAAACAATAGGGTTGATGTAATAGGCCAGAACACAACCATATCAGGGGTAGTTGAAGGAACTAAACAGATCAAGAAGAATCTGACTGAGGAAGATGGTGTGGTGGATCAGTTCATCTATCAGAGAATGGGGGCTGAATTCTTCTCTCCAAAGAACTTCCGGGTGTTCACAGAGTTTGTACGCAGCCTTAGCCAACCCGAGACGCACACCGATGACTTACCCGCAGCACATTCAAGCTTGAAACGACAAGCTCAAGTTGCTTAGGCATTTCCTAAGGAATACAATATTGTAACTCTGTAAATAGATTGGATTGAAAGCTATAAAAAAAACTGTACCAAAATTTTGGGCATTTCTTACTTCAAAGGAATATTACTATAAAATATTATCGTCCAATTTTCAGGTCTAAACAGTATTCGTATACAAGAACTCACAAATGAAGGATATGCTCTCTCAGAAAACAAACACACAATTAGAGCATTTCCTGCTATAATGTACAAGACACTGATGTTTAGACTTTTCTTTTGACACACTAAACTCTATTAGCAGCATCAAACTTCACAACACTGACTACTTCTCCTTGTTCTTGGACATTATCAGGTTTTCTGGGTTTGCTGAACACAACACTACTGTGTCTACAACAACAAATGTACATATGCTGACAGCTTGAAGCACCTTGATCAATCTGCAGCAAGTGATCCATCAGACTATCTGGAGGTATAGTTCTACTCTTAATAGAGGACAATCTAGCAGGAAACAATTTCAAAGAAATCTTAGCATCATGATAATGGCTTGAAAGCAATATTTGTGCATAAGTTGCGGAATCATACCTTATTCACAAGCGATTTTGGTATCAAAGCTACTGAGGCATATAGCAAATGCTTGGAACGCTGAGATAGGATAGCGGTAGTCCATAGTGAAGACATCTTTTCCAACTTTCCCAAACTGAAGGATGATCTTCTCATGTTCAGGTCCAGGAGGTCCATTTTCCGGGGAAGCAACTAACTGAAAGTTCTTAACAGAAGCAACTGTTACCCGTCCATGGAAATTTAAACACCAACATTGAAGCTGATCATGCCACCTGGGAGCCTTGTTCTTCAATACCAGAGCTTCATCTCTTTGACCAGTCAATGGCCCTGATATGTTATCATTTGTGCCATTTGATTTTGAGCGAGAAAATTCAAGGGACGAAAAAGAATCAAGCCTGCTGAGAGGTAGATCTGTTTGTGTAGGCGCCACACCTCCAGGTCTAATAGCAGATGCAGGAATTGAACCCATTGTACACAGCATTCTTCTTGGACCCCTGATTCATATAGGAATGCTTCCAATGATTTCCAGATCTTACAATGAACATTTCAAAAGCACAATGACTAAGGACACATGTTTAGGTAATTTAAAAGAACCATATCAGCATAAGTGTTGATGTGGATGTCATACATATGTAATTACGGCTTCAAAATTAAACTACGGAGTTGTTAGAGTATGAGCCTAGTATATTGAGTCAAAGATAGGTTTATTCTTTATTGGTAAGTTTATCTCTTTATCTTTTCTTTTGTTAGTTTATCTTTTGTCTCTTTATATTTGTCTATATAAACAATATTTGATCAATGAAATAAACAAGCTTTTGGTTCACAAATCCTTTCAGGAGTATATTGTATATAAAATGTTGTATAAGGTACATGAATTTGGCTCACTAATTTTTTTCACTAGGAGCAAACATGTATGCATCCAAACGCTCCCTAAGTAACATCATTATATATTCTTCAAGTTTTTATATAGAACCAAGAGCAAACATGATTTATGAGTTGATATGTGAAGGCCACAAGCAATTTTATTGAACTTGTCATACACTCATACCTTGAACCAAGAACATTCAACTCATATGATATGTGAGCTATATCATAATTGCCGAACGGAACTCTGGGTGCAACTTGTTTCAAGCCAGCAAGCCTCGTGGAGTGGCTCTTTGTCATCTTGGCTCCAGGATGTGGTCTTTGTGCATCATATATAGTAAATTTGGTTCCCAGGAAATTTGATCTAGTGAAAGAGAAAATATAATTGTCAACTATACTGCAATCGAACTTTCCGTGGATCATTTTTCTAAAGGAAGTGTACACCAACCTTAATTTCCCAATGTAGGCACCACCCCCTTTTGACATATCTCCAGGATGTAGAGAGACAACATAATCATTACAAATGGCGCGTCTAAACTTTCTTGCAGCAAGTATAAACTTGCCATCTTCAGCCAATGCTGCAAGACAACAATCAAATCTGTGCATTCATATTATCTTTCTAAAATTTCCGGTTCACCAGGACTATGTTTGGCAAGATAATTATATATTTATGCTCTCAAACAGGAACATTATATAATTATATTTTTTCTTCCTTCAGTGGCATACCATCATGTATCCACAACACGATGTTTTCCGTAAATCAGCAAACATATGACACCATTCTGATATGAACTTTCCTCTATATTGTCCATCAAATGTTGTCAAAACATCATGCAAGCCTAACAGCACTGGTGAAGTTCAAACTCAACCTATATCAAGCTTCTGTAAGTGCTGTCTTCTCCATTTCTCACAGTAACCCAGTATATTAGTCCTAAACAAAGCAATCCTAGTGCTTGGCAACTTCTAATTTCTAAACCAACAAGGGAAGGAACAGTTAACTTCTAATTTCTAAACAGCTACTTTCGGTAAATATGAACATATCCCGTGACAGTTGAAGGTAAAGTGACTTCAGAGAATGCAAGCAAAATTGTCTTGTGCATAGCAAGATAAATGTTTACCATTTGTCAAGCTGAGATAAAGATGATAGGTCTGAGTGGCTCGATTCCGTTTAATGAAACACTTGATCATGCTTTCTCTAGGCCCAGGCTGCAAAATTTGTAGCAAATGTTACATAAATTATAGGCAAAGACACAATCAAGCACCCAACTGGATGAGAACAATATCCTTGCATACAGCTAAAAAGCATTGCAAGTTTTTCAAAATTATATGTTTAACCATCTGGGTTCTTCCTTCAGTAAACATTAAAGAAGGCAGCACCAAGAAAATATAGAACAAGAACTAAAACAATGTAAGAAGAGAATACAAATTTCCAAATTTAAAAAGGGGCTTTAGCCTTAGCAAACTTCACATCACCCTTGCAAATCAACTTTCAAAATTGGGTTAATCACCCAAGAACTATTGACATAGAAACACCAAACATGACACAGGCAACCAAAATACATGAAATAAATGAAGTAATCATAACAAAAACAAGTAAAGAACATTTGAAAGCACAAACCTGCTTGAGAGAGATGGGAAAAGTGAGTTTCCCAGAAAACTCAGGGGTTTTAACAATCTCCTTGATGGTATTCCTCCAATTCTTACACACACCAGCAGAAGCAACAACATTGCTCCTCATAGGCCAACACCCTCCTGATATCTCTACCCTCAAAAGCACTTCCCTTAGAAGCTCTTGAGGCAATTGGGCCCAGCAGCAGGTTCTATGTTGCTCATCCACGTCATCATCAGCCCTAGCCATGGCTGAGCTGTCCTGGACTACTCTTCTAGAAGGCCATGATCTCCATCTAAACCCACCCAGTTTCAGCTCTAACCCTTTTCTCTTAAAAGCCCCTTTAACATTATCCATGTTTCTGAAAAACACTCAAAGTTCAATGTGATTCCTCAAAATTTCACAGAAAACGAAAGAAAAACCATCTGGGTAGTGCTGAAAGTGATAAATTTTGCAAGAAACGCAGAAGAAGAAGAAGATCCGAGCAATTAGGTGCGAATTTGGAGTAGTGGGTATGGTTTAAGTAGAATTTAGGCTGAAGAAAATGAAGAAAAAGTTAAATCGTCCAGCTTGAAGATTGGAGATACGTTTGTGGGAATTTAGCGCGGTGTCCTTTTCATTTGGTCATTATTTTTCTCTTCCATTTTGATGCAAAACATACTCTTTTGCTATGAGTAGTATGTAATACGACTGTATTATGGTGGGTCTCTAGGTGTCCATCACCATGTCACAGAAGATTTACAACCCAAACGACAATCACACCAACTTATTATATAAAAGTGCTATACATTACAATGAACCGAAGAAAGAAAAAAAAAA
>BSUD01000005.1:142018968-142058005 GCA_033239045.1 Fagopyrum esculentum
AAAAAAAAAAAAAAAAAAAGCATCAAAGGAAAAAAAAAATTGTTTAAAAATGTTAAATAGACTTATGAGAAAGACTAATTAAGCTAGTTACCTACCTTGTTAAAAAAGTATTACACTCCTTTTTATCAAGTATGGTGGAAAATGTTAACCTTAAAAAATACGTAATCTCATGTTTGTATAAGACTCATGTACAATTGGATTTCTAATGAATTAAATACAATAAATCTCATACAAACATTGTAAAAAATGAGCTAAAATTTTTCTAACAATCTATCTTCCAGACCAAACAATATACGATGAGAGAGTCTTGTGAGACCCTCCACAATGGAGGGCCGGGGGGCTACTAAGCTATGGAGGTGAAAAGGGCTTAGTAGCCCCGGGGGTTGACGCCTAAATTGGCGTCGACTCCCATCCTTTTATCAATTTTTTTTTTAATTTTGTAATAAAACGACGTCGTTTTGGTTAAATTGGGCCAAAATGACGTCGTTTTGGTTGAATTGTAGTAGAGTTTGATTGATTTTGATACCCTATAAGAAAACAAATGTGGGAAATGAAATACATTTTGCATGAAAAATAATAAAACATCACACTATGGATAAAACTTTATACATGAACAATGACATATAAATGAACTACATTCGTTTTCATTCCGTTTTTAAAATTGAACCAAACAACCCCTAGCTAAAAGAATCCTTGTTAGATCTTCTTGCTTTTCAGATGACGTCCCATTTTTGGGTTGGACGGTGGTTTTTGGACGGTTTGGAGTTGGGATGGGTTTAGGACATGATGGTCAGGTTGGGTTGTTTAGGGTCTAGCCGTGTTCATGATGGATTCAGGACACACTGGACGAGTTATATGGCTTGAACGGTTTAGGTTAAATGTCATTCCTCCCTCCCCCTAGATTTGGGTCGTAAATCTAAACCTTGAGAATCCAAACCGGCAAATCGCCGGTTTACCTGTTTAACAACGGTTTGTTTACAAAAAAAAAAGTAAACCGTACCAAACCGGTGGTTAACATCTAGTTTGGTCCCTTTAAAACTAAAAATAAAAAAATAATTAAACCGGTAGTTAAACCGCCGATTTGGTCAAACTGGTAAACCTAAACCGCCGGTTTGGTCAAACAGGCAGTTTGGGTCGGTTTGAAAATCGCCGGTTTGACGATTTCTCGTGTATGTGTCTATGCATCATAGATTGTTACAAGCTATGGCAAAAAAAATGATGAAAAGAAGATTTTTATGGTTAATTAAGCTTAATCCTAAAGATCGTAAAAGTAAAGTCATGTATGTTAAAGAGAGGATAAGAACAAGAACAAGCTTAAATATATATATATATATATATATATATATATATATATATATATACACTAAAGTAGCCTATGGACGACTGACGTGACATACTTAAAATTCGGTATTTAAGCCAAATAATCATATATTAATAAACTGTTACTTCTCTAAAATTATTTATTTTTAAGACTATTTATTTTTAATAACAGTATCAACCAAATCACCCAAACCACCAGACTTTCCGATTTACAATTTACAATTTTTACTTTTAAATTGTCTATTTTTAAGGGATCTTATTAAATTATTTATTTAAAGGCGATATGTTTGTCAAATTATTTTAGGTGTATTGTCTGGTTATTTCATTAGCAACAATAATTATATTGTTATGATAAGGTGAATTCCTTTTACTTATATGTATTAAGAATACCCTTGCACGGCACGACACGAGTATTACTATCGTGAACGGAACGGGCCTAGCGGGATGAAGAAGTTAGGGTTCATTCCGTCCCGAAATTTATTAGCGGGACTGAATTGCTATTTTTTATGAAATTTCGAGAAGGGGTCAAAACAGGGATAAGACCGGGATTTGTCCCCACCCTATTATATGTATTAAAAATATCCGTGCACGGTACGAGTCCTAAACTAGTTGATAAGGGAAACAAGCATGCTAATAATGGTCCACGTGAAACTATGCGTAAAAACTCTAAACCTACGTATCCTTTTTACCAGGATTGTTTTGTGGTAACCAACAACGAAAAAACTATGAAAAAAACTAAACTTACTTAAAAAATTATTCGAATTGGTTTGTGATAGTTTCAACTTTTTTCGAAGAAAAAAAATATTTCAAAAACCAATAGAAGAAGAAATCAGTAAGAAAGGTTTCAATTTTTCCCATTAATTTTGTTATAGATTTTTTTACTCGAATTTTTCTTTTATCGGGATTTTTTTTTCTGGAAATTTAAAACTTTTTATTGTAACTTTCCATAACAAATTTGGAATGTTTTAACCAGTCACTTTTTCTATAATTTTTATTTATTTAGGATTTTTTCAACATGAAAATAGTTATAATGGCGTGTTATAGTACAACTTAAAAAAAATGACAAGTATTTTAGAAAAAGAAAGATCCAACAACCACGTCATCAATTTAGATGGAACTGAGACGTTATTAGAATTGATTTTGTACGCAATAGTATATGAGTTGGTAATTTTTAAATTTTGGATTATTTTTTGGTCATGTGTAATAGTTTATTTGATGTAATTTTTAATAGTATAGGGGGTTGATTTCAAACGTTTAAAATTTTATATTAAGGATGTTTTATGCCAAAAAAATAAAAGGTGATTTATTATCACTTACGGTTTATTATTAAACCAATCGGTGAATTATTGCATTTGAGATGACCGTTGCTAATTGGGTCAACTTCTGTAAAGACTACGTCTTGAACATGAGTATGGTACGTCCAACCCCCCATTTAATGAAGAAATTGGCTTAATGTTATTATATTATCGTGAATAAGAGTAGTTTGAGGGACTTTGACCTTTAGATTAGATAGAAGACTTTAATTGAAAACCTGAGAATACCCCTGGCTCAACAGCGGCTTAAAGCTATCCCAATTTATGTTCTTGGTCAGATTATGAACCCGGCCACCTTCCGGACTGTCGTTAAGTATCATCTTGGTATTGAGATGTTTAGAGAGGGTTCCAAATGTCCTACATGTGAGAAGAGCATTCTGAACGCTTGGGGTGACCATGCTCTTGCTTGTGCTGCGCAGGTTGGCATTAAGCACCGACATAACATGGTTCGCGATGCCATTTTTTTATGATCGAGTGTTTTAATATTGAGGTTTCTGTTCGGAAGGAGGTTCCTACTAGGATGGTGGATGACAATGTTGGGGAGCTCCACCACGTAGACATCATTTTTTTATAATTGATTTCAAGCAAAGACACATGTGTCGGCATCACACGTTCATCTCCTTTTTTCTTCATCTGGCCTTTTCTAGCTTTATCCCTAGTAAAGATGTGTGGATTGCTGCTGAAAATAAGAGAAAGAAGTATGCTGTCATTTGCATCTCCAAAGGTTATCACTTTCTCCCCTTTTTCTTTTCCACGTTTGATGATTTGGGAGACGATGCGGTGGAGCTCCTTAACAGATTATGCACGGTTGCTAAAGGGATACCTGAGTATAGTAGGAGTACTTGCGTTATTTTGACTAGGATTGTTTTTACCATTCAAAAAGGGTGGAAAGCCCAACTGGGTTAGTCGGTTCCCATCCAACGTCGTGTGATGTGTTTTGATGAGTGTCTTCAAATTGGGATTTTTGTTCGGAAGGAGGTCCCTACTGATGTGGTTGATGACGATGGTGGGGAGCTCCGCCCCATCGACATCCTTTTCTATAATTGGTTTCAAGGCAAAGACACATGTGCCGACATCACTGGTGCTTCTCCTTTCTCTTCATCTGGCTTATCTAGCTTCATCCTAGGTAAAGCCGTGAGGGTCGCTGCTGATAACAAGAGAAAGAAGTATGTTGACGTTTGTAGTTCTAAGGGATATCATTTTCTTCCCTTTTCCTTTTCCACGTTTGGTGATTTGGGTGATGACGCGGTGGAGCTACTTAAAAGATTGGGTTCGGTTGCTAAAGGGCTCCCCGGATATAGTAAGAGTACTTGATTTATTTTAACTAGGATTGCGTTTACCATTCAAAAAGGATGCGGAACCCAACTTGTTTGTCGGCTCTCATCGAACGTCATGTAATTTGTTTTCCCTTCAATAATAATAATAATAATAATAATAATTGGTTTAAACAAAACCAGTTATAAAATAAGCTATAAAACAAGGGGATGGAGATTTAAATCCATAACTTTAAAAAAGATTTAGGCAAATAGTCATGATCAAAATCAAATCAATGCAAAAAAAAAAGCACTAAAATAAAAATAATACACTTTATCTGAGTGCCAATTAGGGTTCGAACGTAAGTTTCTCTTTCAAGTTCCAATGGATGATTTCGAGTGATGGAATGACATCAAGTTTATCGCTTTATCAGTATCAAATGCTCCTTTTACATAAAACTTACACCATAAACACTTATCATTATTTCAGCTTAGATTCTGTACCTAGATTCATTCCCCGATTTAAGCCGGAAATTAACTTGACATCCGACTTAAAAAATCTGTAGAA
This sequence comes from Fagopyrum esculentum, assembly GCA_033239045.1. Classification (NCBI taxonomy): domain Eukaryota; kingdom Viridiplantae; phylum Streptophyta; class Magnoliopsida; order Caryophyllales; family Polygonaceae; genus Fagopyrum; species Fagopyrum esculentum. The sequence goes on from BSUD01000005.1 coordinate 142,023,423, forward strand.
GATTATCCCAAAAAGATTAGGCTTAATGGGTGCAAAAAGATTAGGCTGATTTCGCTACAAGGGGATTAGGCTTAATGGGTGCAAAAATCTGTAGAAGATTATCCCCGATTTATGAAACTTAAATTCATAAAATTATTGGAGAATTATAGTATATTCTTAAACCCTACATTAATAAATTATCAACATATGAGAATAATGAAAAATCACGGAAAAACTATAGAAATAAGTGTCGAACGGATCCTAGGTGATACGTTTCAACACATGATGTTGTTAATATATAAGGTGGAAATCGGTCAAACAAACCTCTTTTTTTTGTTAGGTTCGAGTTTTGACATGAGTATATTAACCAAAAACTGAAAATATATAAATTTGTGCCGTAAATTTGATTACCCGGGTTCTAGTATTTCTCAACATGTGGCACAAAATAACCCCGAGATGACTCGAATTGAACCCGACTTGGACGATTTATTTGGAAGGTGGCCACACAATCCAACTCATCCACCGTCTTCATCCGTAAAAAACCGTAAAAAACCCTAAGGGTCCGTTTGACGGTAACTCCGAAAACGGAAGGTAAACGAATTTAATCCACTCAAATGTCATTGTTTAGTCACAAAATTAACCAATAAAAAACGTTAAATGTGCTTTCTCATTTTTTCAATACAAAGATGTGTTTCCTTTTTCATTTTCTTTCCTTACATGATATCAAAACTAATCAAATTTTATTATTCGACTCCACCTACTTTAAACCACAATAAATAATCCCAAAACTTTTCATATTCACCTTATTCTAGAAATGAACAAATTTGAGCTAAATTTTTTACGAATCGAGCTCAAAAAGTTTATCTCATATAATAACCCTATAACAACGGATCACTTGCTAAACTACCCGATCACCAAAATAGATCAGAAATAAACCCTTTCGTTTGATAAAATTCCTCCTAATCCATCAACCCTTTTTTATTTCTGCCCTAATGTTTGTGTTATGGTATTCATATGTTAACACTCGGATCTTAAGCACAATATTCCATGATCTATGATACAAAACCTAATATTCCGACCACTAGTCACATAATTTGCCCACAAAATATTTACCTTTTTTAATTATTTTTTGTTTATTCTAACCAAATCTTTTGGGAAAATTCCCTTTAAAAGATTGGAATCTGGCTGTTGCGGACCAAAGAATAGATTTCGCCACATCCATGATTCCACACTCTAGGGGAACTACAATAATGGAAGTACACATATAGATAAAGAAAGAATATTTATTAATGCTCAAACTTATAATATACCTTTTCAATGTCGAAACAGCCATTTTTGGATTAGAACTCTAGGCCACTTATTAAAGATGTTAATAAGATAATTTGGGATTCAATAATGTTGATATATCAAATCCCACCAAGAAGCGCAATAAGTAAAGGTGGGTTCAAGTTCTCTCCAACCAACAACAAAGCGTATGAGATGTTTAGGCTTATCCTTTGCTAAGTACTGTCGACATGTTCAACGGCTAAGATCTCAAGATTAGTAAGAATGAATATGATCTCCAATAGAATTTGTGTTTCATAGAAGTTGGGCAAAAGGGTGTTCCGGGTTCGATCACCGTTAAGATAGAACCATTTGATTTTCATCTGTTATAGACAGCAAAAAGCCCACATGGCTGTGCAAAAAGACCTAATATATGAACATTTCCTAACTTCCGCGGCCTAATCTCATGTAGGGGACTCTGTACTAGATTCATGAAAAATTCACCTCCAAAATTGGCAAAGTTGCATTGCGCTCGTCTATACAACTGGAACACTTCCATCGGTCTGCTCTACGCTTGCCAAAGGTGCTCCTGTGAACACGGGAATAATCAGCTCTGACCTTATTGCATCTAGGCATTTACTCCCTCAAAATTTTACTGCCCGTTATTTTTTAATTATAGTGCATCAATAGATATGCTGTTTACCAAATATTGTGAACCGGAGGTTGTAACACTGTATGTAATAATGGAGAAACAGACATAACAAGACGCACGGAGCTATATTGCGGGGGCAAAGCTGTTTACCTGAATTTGTAGTGAGAGGGTAAGGCTTTGAGCTGTACATGTTTGTTCTCATTTCAGCAGCATTTCTTGGAGAGGTCAAGACATCATTTGCAATCAACTGCGGAAGACTGATCACTGGTTGGCGGCCCCCTGTCTGACCCATGAATACTCCTGGATGTTCACCAATTGTTTGATTCGGATTTTGGGCAGAAGGCAAAATGTGCATGTTCGACTTCTTGATAGAAGAAACCACAAATCCATGTCAGTGGATGCATATTAATGAGCACTACATAAGATTGATAGCAAATATCAGGGTTGAGCATTGAAAAATGCCAGCCTCAGAACATAAGCTCTCATCTTTATTTTCCAAAATATTTCTCCAAACTCTTTATTGAAGTTGAGATGAAATCATTTACCAAATTGGCAACTAGTGTTTTACATTGAAGTTTATTGATTAAATAGGAGCTGAACAAACCTCTTGAGCCTGTTTAACCAACTGCTCCTCAGAGAGAATCCTACTAGGAGAAATGATCTCACAAGTCATTAAATTTCCTTCTGGTACTTTTGGGCTTGCTTCATCACTACAGTGTCTTGTTGATCCTCCATGGTACATGTAACTTAATGCAGCACGTAGACCATTGTTTCTCTGCGAGTAGTATATTTTGGTTGCAAGAGGTGCTGGAACATCTGGTACAGTGATATAATAATCAGTAGGAAAACAAAGTTGCAAAATAGCTTAAAAAACGTCACAAGACATTCAGTTTACTTGGGGATAAAAAAACACAGGAAAATAAGTTATCGACTAACTTATCACCGAACCAGAGTGTAATTAACTAAATAACTAGACATTCACTACAGGGGGATAGGAAATATGTAATGGCTTCTAAGAAAATAGAAATTGTCTTACGGGTTAATGAACTCTTACTACTTAACCCATTGCAAACATCCTGTCCAGTTACTATACCATCTGACGGTTGTACTGTATCAGCAGCAACCCTACACAAGTAGAATGCAGCTGATATTATTTTGGGGACAAAATGAGGAGGTTAAGTGAGTATAGCCTGAAATATGCCTGTAACGCTTTAAAGATACTGAGGAAGATAAGTGTCGGTGAGATATGTTGTTGCTACATCACAATGATTTAAAACACACACACAGCACATCAGAAAGTAACAACACCTTGATTGTAAACAGGCAACGCAAATGGCTATTGCTCTTCCTTTCTAAAATCTTGTTCTTTCTTATTTTTGTTAGATTTTTAAACTGAAATCAATGCAATGGAAAAATACCAAATATGAGGAGGATCGTACAGAAGCACAGAGAGAAGTCTAAGATAATAGCTTCTCCATACTTCCTTGTTCTATTTTTCCAGGAGAAGAACTATTTAAAGGCAAGAAAGGAAACTGAAAAGACAAAATGACAAATAATGGTAGCCTAGGTGATAAAATCTCATACCTACAACATAGCAAAATAACGAGGCCTACTTTCAAAATAGCTAAACCAACAATTTTGGATTTCAACTTAGAATAAAACACCCATGTGCTAATTAAGCCAGCAGGATAACTACATATCATTACACTTAATCAGTTCACCGTAGCAGCATCACTAGCCATGTCAGCAATACAGTTAATACAGAAGGAAACCTCAAGGGCAAAACTCAATTGACAGCAATAAAACTGACACAATGCAAGTTGCAAAACCACATAACTCTGGGAACTTTGACGGTGTATGGAACATTACATTTTTTGTGGTCGGATGGAACATTACATTAATTTTTTTTAATTGCAACAAGAAACTATGACATACACAATCAGAAACCAGGAAAAAAAAACATCACAATGAAAAAAAACATGGGCATATATGACTGAAAGACAAAATAAATTGTATCTAATTGGTTATACAAGCAATTTAGTGTTATCTCTTTTGGACGAAAAGTGCACATACAATTTTGGACGCTTTGATAGAGGTATTATCGCAGCTGCTGCGTCTTTGGAACTTGGAGTTATTAAACAGTTCCTTTGTGTGTTCTCCATATTTGTACGTCGTTGGCCGTCTAAAGAGGCAAGAAGAAACTTAATAAAACACATACCAGTTCAGGAAATTTGGTTACAGTATAACAACCACGTGAAAAGGTAAACAGAATATTATGAAACAACAAATTCATAAGGAGGCTACAGGGGAGGGGGGGTAGCAAAAGGTAAGATGGAAACACTGTAGTAAACAACAAACCAAGTTTTAAAAAGTTATTAGAACCCCAAGTTTGAAGCACAAAAAAATCATGAAAAATCACTTTATAGTTAGAAACAGAAGGGAAAAGGTCATTGTTGGATGAAGGGAGAGAAGAAAGAAACTTCTGGTGTTGGTGTTTTCACTTTAGAAAGAAAAGGGAAGTCTAAGAGTTCTCTAACTTATTAATTATACTGAAGGAAAGGAGGATAAATATTCTGCACAGTCTAAAAATTAGAAATGGTCAAAACATTTTTTAGAAATATGTCATAGGCAAAACAAAAGGAGGTGGGTGTCCAGCTGTCTTTGGCGTCTGACAACCTAGGCACACCCAGGTTGCCTTCCCTGTACCTCCCCACAATTGACTCGCTTAATGCCAGGTAGGTGATGGCATGGCTCAGGCACTTGCCTAGGTGACGGCATGCCTCCTCACCTTTACAAACACTGATCTATATCTCATATACCGATGCTCTTTAGAAATGAATTATATAGCGACATAGCCATAAATCAAGAACCCCGTAAATCAAAATAATTAACTGTTTAATCAAGCAAGGAGCTTCATTTGATATAGTAGTGCAAGTGTGCAACTAAAGGCATCACATATCTCTGAAGAAACGGCAAATCTGAGTGATGATATCTCACCTCAGCTAGTAGATCAATATTAAAATCCACGTTGAATCATTATGATAATAAACACATTGGTACAAGTTTTTGTGAATTTTGATGTTAAATGACTCAAAAGATCAATCGGTGAGAGAGATTCAGACAAACAAATTATATTCAACAAGGATAAGAATACTGAAAGAACCGCCAAGGGATTGTTAGCAGATTGCATATCACAGGAACAATTCTCCAATCAAATCTAAACAATCTGAGGAGAAACTCCTTGGCACCTAAATATAGACACAGACTATTTAAGTACACATCCATGTCTAAACAAACGCATCTGTCCTGCCACTAGTAAAATCTGAAGTTAGAAAAGGACAGATAGGCTTGAAGTGTCAAGTGTGACAACATATCATTTAGTAGAAGGATGGAATCATATTTTTAATGTTCTGAGACAACATTACGCATCCTGGATGAAAACAGGAAATACTTGGGAGATTCAGGTGCTGGGAATGAACGGAGCAGGAAAGAATACCTTTCATGTCAACTATTCGAGAAGACACCGAGCCATCCTGTTTCTTAGAACGGGACCTGAAAGCAGCAGTATCAGAAGGATCCATTGATTCATTATGCCCCTGTGCCACAATAGGTGACATTTGATCCATCTAGGTGTTAAGATCCGCATATTTCAATGTAAAGACGATGATTTCTCTATTACAAAATTATTAACAGATTTCTGATGACAAGGAGACAAAAGTATCCTAGGAACAGAGAAATGTCATACAAACCTACAAAATTTTGCAACTTCAAAAAAAGTATTATGGTGCAACTCCTCCCACTTTGCATCAAAAAGCAAAACAATAACTTGTGAGTATTTTTATCATTGTCTTGAAAATTAGATTCTCAATGTTGATTTGTTGTCATCATTTAATCACTAAGACATCATAGTCTAATAAAAACATCTAATGTTTTTTCTCAGGAATAATTTTATAAAAATACATATTCTCTTCAATGTTGAACTGTGGTCAAATAATAAATCATAATAGAATAATATGTTTTAATCATTGTCTTGATAATTAGCACAGGATTGGAAATGGAAATGCATCCGTCAGAGCATAAGTTTAGGTGATGCGGGAGAGAAAAGGCTAGCAGAACAGGAAGGGAATGTTTTTTCAGATTTTATAAACTTTGAACCAAACCCAATGAAGTGCAACATCCCATTTTATTCCCTTTCCAACTTACACCCAACCAGATGCTTACTCAATTTAATAGGAAGTAGTTTGCATTTGAGCTAAGTACTGTAATGGGTATAGAGAAACTGAAGCAGAATAGTATCAATAAGCGTATGGATACTGCCTGTGGCTTTTGACCTTTTTCTCTCTGTTCTAGGAGGCCTTTTTGGTCCTAAATCATCATTACGCTCTGCCAGAAATTCTTCAGTAGAGATTAAGGACCTGCAAAGCTCTTTAATACAGGAAACAATCAGTAAAGCACAAACCAGACCCGGGTACTACTACCACTATCTATTACATGATTCCAAAATTGCTACCCTATATTTAAAACTGTAGAAATGATATATTCCAAGGACCCTGTAGTTTTAAACTATCAGCTGACCTAATAACAGTACATGGCCTAGAAAATGGCGGTAGTTTGCTGAATCATTTTCTTTATTCAGCCGTAACTTAAAGCTATAGACTGACCAGTGACCACCAAACACCCATTCAGCTTCGTTTAGTTAGGCTTTACTGAACAACATCATCACTATATCATGTAAATTCGATAAAAAAAAGAAGTTTTTTTAGATTTATTGGCCTAGTAATTGTAAGGAAATAAATTTTTAGGGGTGTGTGCAAACCATTATTTGTACCACATAAACATTAATGGAGATGATAACCAATACTTACGCAACATTTAGCTAAAATTAGCAACACTACAATGCAGTACACTTTACAAACGGAGGCATCAGACAACTATAAGTCGTAGGGAATGCTAAGTAGAAAGTACTTGTGGTAGTTTACACCCATAGTTACTTCAAGTTAAGAAATGAAAATCAGAAGAAATTAATGTCAATGAAAAAGTAGCAACAGGCTTACTGCTACATTATGTTTTTGAGCAATAGCAACCAGGCCTCTCTAACAACAGGGCAATATTACACTAGTGGATATAGTATTAGAAAAGGAGGTAATATAGAGGAACTGCATGAAAGTTGACAGGTCTATTTAACCAAGATTGTAAGATACTTGCAATCTTTCCAGCATGCATGATGCATCGTCGTAGCTCTCTCCCATCTTCCATGCAACATTCAAATCCAGAAATTTACCAGCATAAAAAGGACAACATGGAAATGGCATATTTATGGGGTACAAGAAGAAAAAAGAGAAGTTGACAAACCTGCATGAACTGCATACTGACTTGCCTTGACAGGCTTTTTACAAGCATTGCAACAAACCTTCATTGAGAATAAACGAGAAATTAAAATACTGATCCCCTTGAAAAAGAATTATGGGTTCTTCTAACCCATACCCCAAGGAGAAAGGAAAACAAATTAAGAACAGGTATATAGGACGTAGCTTATTCCAAATTTATCATAGCCTCTAGTGATTTTATAACTAATTTGATCTTATCCATAATTATAACATATTAATTTACTAACTCTAATAAAAAGTGAAAAGATTGAGAGTTTAGGTATATAGGGTCAGGGTAGAAAAACCCTTAATCCAGGAGTTGCTTTAATGTTAATGTGAGGGTAAACAAACATTAAAAAGTTCACTGAAGTTGGACTATTCCAAGTATCCATATATGAAATTTTGGCTCTTTGTATACTCATCTTTGACATTTAGAGAGATAACTGAGTACTTAAGCTTTAGCCACATGGTGTTCCAAATTTTCTTCAATTGGCATACTTTTCTTCAGTACTTCCCTTGATAGATTACTTAAATGAGCAACAACAAACTAGTATATGCCCCCATAAAACCAGGGCAACACAACAATAGAACTTAAAAAAAGAAATATTCATGAAATTTACTAATAGAATGAAAGCTTTCCCGTTAAAAAAAGATCAAATGCAAAGAAAATAGTATGTTTTTATGAGTATGAATAGAAGTTACAAAAATAATTATGAACTTTACTGATGGAATGACAGCTGTTCCATTAAAAAAAATCAGATACAAAAACAAATAGTCATTTCTGGGTATGCAACTATGCAAGTACTCAAAGCAACCAGAGCTTACCAGATGCAGAGGATCTGTCATAGGCTTCAAATCGAAAACATGCATATCTGCCAAGACAGAAAATCAAAATTGTTAAGGACAGGAACCTAATTGGCGTGATATTCACGGTTTAAGCTCTCATCAGAGAAATCGCACCCAGGAAAGAATAGTCAACACTCCGTAAGTTATGCAAATGACAATCAATTAATAGGACATGTATAAACCCACCAAGTTTGGACAACTGGATAAAAAATTCCTGTTTTACAATGATACATTAACACGAAAATCTAAGATCAAAGAGTAGCAGCAACAACAAATAGATTTTTTTTATAATAATTACATACACCAAATGAAACTAGACTTGCTCCATAGTACAAGTAAAATTCATATTATACTTATGTTGCTTTTGCGGATGTTTTGCAGTTAAATAAGTTCAGTATCTGTACATTACATAGAAGTAGGAGTCAAGAAGTATGCCTCTTCTGCTGGGACATCATATATTTTTTAATACACATAAGCCAAAATGATAACAAGAAGCATGTCATACTGCAAAAAAAAAAAAAGCGAGAGTACTGGCAAATATATCAAAAGGTACCCTTTTCATCAAGCAAATTTGCCTCATCTGCCTCACATAATTGTTTTTTAATGTACTGGGAAACTAGCTTCTGCCGTCCAGCTTCTTCTGCCAAAAGAGATGACAAATGTCAGCAAATTATTGTTCCAAAAAGTATAACTTCAACGAAATAAGCTGCTTAACCAGTCCAGGGAGGTTAGCACCATTCCACCAGTATCAACAGAAAAGACAAGTGGAGCATGTAACCTACATACATTGACAAAATTATTGTTATGTGCTCCACTTGTCTTTTCAAAGTGACAGCTATATAAATTGACAAAATGCAAGGTTCATTCAATCATCGGACTGTACTCTTGAGCCTACGTGCATTGCTCAATTTACAATGTTCCATCTTCCACAAGTTCCACTCCGGAATAGCCAAAAAAAATGGCCACATGTGCCTGACCACTCGGAACTTAAGGTACACTAATGACTATAAGTCGAGGTTAGGTCAAACTGCTTTTTCACCCTTCTCTATCATTAGTCAAAGAGTTAAAACAATTTGATGGCTTTAGAAGGCTAATATTTCAAGAAAACAAGACAACTAGGGATGTTTTGGTATTATAGAGACATGAACTCAGATGTAATAGTTTTGGCACGGTTTACAACTCAGAATCTTGGGCTACAGCACATTAGTAGTTTTATCTTTCTTCCAATGATGAAAGCTTGTAATCCTTGTTCTATTCCACTTCTGGATCAACTAAAGACTAGTGCCAACACAAGTTTTTAACAGTATTGTTTATATAAATTTTTCATGGTAAACTTTTGACATAATTAAGAGCTATCCTAAAATAAAATAAAGAAGAGATTTAGTAAATGCAGTAATAAGTGCAAATCTTTGTCGCTACCTGTTATAGTTTGTGGCAATCTACCAGCTGAAAGATATCTTGCCATAACAGCCATTTTAACGCTACTGATTGAATGCACCATTGGAATAAATGAAATCTATACAGCTGTACACTGTCACAAAACAAATTCTCTTAGTCAGTTGCAATTAGCAGAAAGTGTTCAGCAAGTAGAACTGTTCCAAATGCATGACAAGGCAAATGTCCAGCTATGAGGGCAATATTTAGAAAGGAAATTAATCTGAGTGCCGTAAGTTTACAGCAAACATGCATATTTTACTAGATTTCGTTAGTATATCAAAGTTCACAACACAAGTCTGTTATCCTCGGATTTTCTCAAGCCAAAAGCACTAAAATGGCTGATAGTTCATTGCTCAATAACAATTTCTTGACTTCAGCGGCTACTGAACAAAATAAAATCTGAAGCTCCCTAACCAAATTGAGAAGTCTGTCGTAAGAAAAAGAAATATGCAATGAAGCACTAAATCAACGCATAACTATACAGTGTATGTCTCTACAGCCTCCGCGTGTAAGACAACGTTATATTTAGAAAGATTGGAGTCCCAAGATACTGGTGTATTCCAGAAGGTAAGAATAAAAGTATCCACAATTCATCAAATTTAAAAGACACCCCAATCTACGACAGATATAAACTTTCCCTCCACATTTGTGCCTTTTGTAGACCTAGTATTTCTGGAAAAGGCTTCTTCGTTTCTTCAAGTTCATAAAAACAAGATTGTTTAGGCAGGATGTTGAGGCTTTTATAAGACTTAGCTTGATAATCATAACACAAATATCTAATTAAAGGAAAGTGGAATATGGTATACTGCGGGATTTCTTTCAGACATAAATGCAAGAACTTTTATGCATGTGGAAACCAGATATAGGGGTAGATTCATTTTAACAACTTTCAAATCAATTGATAAGCGAAAGATCAAGCTAAGTAGATAATTTTGGGTAGTTACATGCCATTTGGATGGCTGTCGAATTTCAGACAGAATCACAGATAAAACAAGAAAAGTTGGTGACAGAACCTCAGGTAAAACCAGAAAAAGGGGGTCTCAAAGATCAATCATGCAGTGGAAGAGTAACTTCTGTGACGTTTATATATAACAAGCAGAAGGGGATAAACTCGTATATCTAACTTCTAAGCTTTATTGGAGAAAAATGGTCTTTTGGGACCACGTATAGCTCGGATGCAAAGAGATGGAATTTATTTATCTAAACTCTAGACCTTGTTTGGATAATAATGCTCAGAACAATATACTCTACAAGTGATATTAATTATCAACCGCTTCATCGAATGATAACTCTACAAAAATACCAAATTTCTTTTACTACTTCACCATTCTTAAAATCTGTGCCAATAATAGCTTACCATCCCAATTGCCAAAAATATTCATAAGCACCTACTTAGAATTCTCAAAGATCAATCATGCAATGCAGTGGAAGAGTAACTTCTGTGACGCTTATATATAACAAGCAGAAGGGGATAAAGTCGTATATCTAACTTCTAAGCCTTATTGGAGAAAAATGGTCTTCTGGACCACGTATGGCTCAGGTGCAAAGAGATGGAATTTATTTATCTAAACTCTAAACCTTATTTGGATAATAATGCTCAGAACAATATATTCAACAAGTGATATTAATTATCAACCGCTTCCTCAAATATAAACTCTACAAAATTACCAAATTCCTTCACTACTTCACCATTCTTAAAATTTGTGCCAATAATAGCTTACCCATCCCAATTGCCAAAAATATTCATAAGCACCTACTTGGAATTGTCAAATAAGCAATGCTAATCAGGCCCTGTACCATTGTTGTTTTAAAAAGCTCAAGATCCGAAGCAATCAAAGCCTTAGCTTGCCTTGGCAACCAACATCTGAAAGGCTTAAGGAATATCCCCATTTGCACCCTCACACACCATTAGAAAATCTTCCTGCTGATAGATGGCGTTCTTATATTCTTATTTCTTATTGATGTAGATTGAACACCCACATACTATTTACCTAGTTGCCTATCAGAAAGCTAGCAACTAAAATCATGGCCAAAGTAAACCCTCCACTAACTAGGTTTACTATAATATAAATTGGTATATTTATTGAATCCAGATACATTAAGGTATTAAAAAAAGTCCAGAAGATGTCTAGACATGTCTGGTTTACGTAAAATTAACCAAGTTTACTATAATATAAATTGAATTTTATCAAAATAAACCCTCCACTAACTCGACTTTTCTTCTTCTTCCCCTTATTTGCTTCGAGCCTTTGGACACAATATTCTCTGCCTCTCCACTCAGGCGAGAGCTTCCTGGACAGGTTCCAACGTCCGACATGATTTCGAAGACGAGATCAAATTTTCTGTTGGTAAAAAGAATAGTCATTTCACATGCACCTTCAACAGTACCAAGATATCACTAGTTGATTGATCAGTGATCACTAAGAACAATTGCCCCCATTGAAATTGTTCAAGCTAATATACTGTATTCTTCACATCTAATTACCCAACTTAGCAATGATTATATATCCTACATTTCTCACATCGAATTGCTCAAAAGCCCCAAAATCGATCTAACCAAGAAAAGCCCCCAAAATTAAACTCTGAACAATTTACAGAGAGACAACAAACAAAATTCGCACCATAGACACCGATGGAACGAAACTGACATGAAATTATTCGTACCTTATACACCAATCGACCGAAACTGACATGAAATTCGACGAACACTGCAAGGAAAAAGTCCTAATCCGATCAGTTTGCGGATCAGAACCCCAAGTGGATTCAGAATTCGAGATTGTGGCGAATTATACGCGAAATTGCCGGAAGTAAACCCTACAACACGAGAAGCACAAGATTCTACTAGTTCGGCTCTCTCTTCTCTCTTCGGCGATATCCTCTCCCTCTTCCAAGTGGAGAAAGAAGAGGGGTGTAAGGAAGGAAGGTGAAAGAGAGAGAAAGAGAGAATGGGAGGGAAGGAAGCGGGGATAGTTTGGGGGAGAATGGGCTCTCATCCGGGTTTTGAATTCTCAGCCATTGCTGTTTGTACACTGAGCAAGGGATAACACCCCAACGGCCACGTGACTCGCTTCCCTTTGTTATTGTTGCTATGAATTTTTACTCAATATTTTAATAGCAACCCGGATTGCATGATTCGGCCCATTTTCGTAAGAGCTTAAAAGGTTGGGGCCGTTGGGCCCGTTAAACTTGCTCAAATTACACAGGGTCCATTCGGGTCGGAAAGTTTGGCACAAAGCTCGGGTGGGCTGGGGCTCGAGCCCAAGATCCAAACTTGAGATCTCATAATAAGGTTGAAAAAACTACATATTATACATGAAATATTATAATAGTTATTAATAATATTTATTTAAAATAAGCACAATAACATATTATAAAAAACATCTAATAAAAATTATTAAATAATATAATATTTTTAAAATGAAATTATTGTCACCACCCCATGCCAAAATGCTTCTAAGCATAATATAAAAAAAAAAAGGTATGTAATGACAATAATTATTCTTTAATAATATAAAAATACAAAATTATAATATAATTTCATAAAGTTTGAAAATATAATAATTATCTTAAAGTTTAAGGGTACTATCCAAAGGGTATCATTCAAGTAAGGCCCATTATTGCGGTACGGCCGTGCGGCCGTACCGCAGGGCGACACGTGTCCCGAAAAAAAAAAAAAAAAAAAATTTTTTTTTTTTTTTTTTCGGGACACGTGTCGCCCTGCGGTACGGCCGTACGGCCGTACCGCAAAAAGAGGGCCGTACCTGAATGATTACCACTATCCAAAAACCTAATAAATTTTAGAAATAATTCAAAAAAATATTTAAAAAGTCATGAGCACCATCCGCAATTTTCCTTAAATTTTAATAGTAAGAGAATAATACTAAAATTTGTTTGGAATAACCGACGGGTCATAGAAGGTGAAATTGAAATTTGAAGTTTATATTAGATCGGATTCAAAATGTGACAAAAATCAATTTACAAAATCAGCTTTCAAGACGTTCAAATAATTTTCTTTCTTTATTTAAATTGGAACTACGTAGGTCGCATACATAATTCCAGTTTGTTGTCAATGTCAAAAATACGCGTTTGAACTGTAGTTGGAACCAAGCTTGAGCCAACAAGAGCTAAAGCTATACACAATTCTAAAAATCTGACTATTTTACAACTACACTTCTCATACGCGTATTTATTTCAGAGCTTGAAGACATATGTGACTTCTTCTTTGGAGACCAAATACATATTTGATCTCTACTTCGATGTCCAAACACACATTTCAACTAAAAATTCCCGAGAAAAAGTGAACTCTCATAGACACAAACTTTACTCCAACTACTACACACCTGAAATGTGTAGTTATAACGGTGACAAAATATGAGACTTGTTTAATTACGATTTCAAATAAAAGAAATTCACAATCCATCTAACATTCTCTTTAAAAAATTAAGATTAATGTAAATATAGAGTTTTATAGACGTAATAGGCAAAGAGGGATTTTAAGTACACAACGATGGATTTATCAAACGTCAACTGCATTCACAATGCGTAATTGTCACGGTTACACATTGCGCATGCGTGTCAGAATTGACACACATTCGGAACCCGTAACCGTGGCGGTTATGGTATCTGAATGCGTGTCAAAATCTGATATGGTCTTTAAAAGATAACCATTATGTAACGGTAATAAATTTCAAATAAGACCGTTGTGATTCGAATGTTATGTATGTTCGGTTATATATATTGAGAGTCAAAGAAGAAGTGAATCAACTTCACAAGCTCTCAAAAAAATCGGTATCGGAAATGACACAATACGATGAAGAGATGTTGATTTCGTTCGATGATACGAAATTTAGTATGCTAGACAAGTTTCTTCCATATTTTGAGGTAAGGATATGTTAACTTATTGTAAGTTGATGATTAAACCGAAAAACAAAAATTCTTATTATAATTTTTTAATAAGGGTCTACCGAATTATTCTCGTATGTTTGAAAATTGAGGTTTTTTCTACGATCAAGAGACAATGGTTGATTGGGTCCGTTTCATGGAAGAAACTATGAATATGGTGTTAATCACAAGTAGGTCATGGATAAATGTTAGGGATTCGTTACATTTGACATGCGAACGTTTCGAAAACCAACGGAAGAAATACGTTGATCCTAATACCGAGCCGTCATCTAGCTGATCACATAAATCAAGAGAAGATGGGGGTTCATTTGAGCTTGAGGGTGTACATAGTGAAGTTGATAAATAGGTGTTGCATGTTATATGTGGAATGCACAACCATACACTTCCCGAGCAAATAAAGGGACATACATATGTTGGTTGATTGACGCTCTCATAGTTTCGGAAGGTGGGACGTGAACTTGGATTGAGTTTCAAGCCGAGGAATATTTTGAAACCACTATAGTTGGATGACCCGCAACGTCACCACTATAAGACAAGTATGCAATGTTGGTGCCCAACATAGCCTGTCAACACCTCATCAATCAAGGTTCCATTTGTGAATAACAACACGATCGATCGACAACCGGATCTCCCGAGATAAAAGCATCCTCTAGACCTCTACATGCTCGTTGTCAATTGGCATCTTTGCATGCTCGTCATCTAGGATATTTGCATGCTCTTCAGCTGTGATATCTGCATGCTCTTCAGTTGGGATCTCAACATGTTGCGCAATGGAAGCCACATCATCAAGTGGGATTTATGGTTGTCTAGTAGAAGTCTGACTCATATCCTCAACCTCCTCCTCATATTGTCGCATATAATGGGTCCGTTAACGCATCTAATCAAACAACTAAGGGTGACTCTGAGGATGACGGTCCAAGTGACATAGGTAATTGAAACGGTGTCTACACTGGTCCGAGTGTAGGGTTACAACTTTAGACGCAGTATCTCGACCCTCTACGCTAGCTTTACGAACCGATGATGCAGGACGGCTCCGCCTCTACATCCCAAATAATATATGTAGGAGTAGAGGTGTTATCTAATTAAATTATATATATTATTCATTTCTACTTAATTAAATTTAATATAACTATTTTATACACTTAATTGAATTTAACTAATTAAGGTTAAATAATTACATTCAAAGATTTTATTAAACTAAATTTAATTTAATTAATTAATATTAATGTCACAATTTTAATTAAATTTAATATAACTTAATTTAATTAACTTTATTGATATAATTTAATATAATATAATTTAATACAATTTAATTTAATTTAATCCATTTTAATTCAATTTAATTCAACTTAATTCGGATGCGGAAACAATGGGTATCACAGATCTGCAATGCGTGACCGTGACATCCATTGTTCGTCTTCCTCGAACGAACATCATTGGAGGCATTTGTTCGAGCTTTTTAGTAGAACAAATCTCATCCGATCTAACCTAAACTACCCTAAGTTACTTGATTTCAACATAATCTACTCAATCTCAACCTAATATAACCTAAACAAACTCATTTTAAACTAACTTAAACAAATTTGTTTCAATTCCGTTTCCGACCTAATTAAAATACTGTAAAAACTCGTAATCGTTATCTCTGTCACAATGTGTTTGCCTCTTTTAGAAGGGTCGTCCTCCATCACCACCTTGATCCATCGTCTCCGCTCTCGAGTTTTCGCCCTGAAATATCTGTCTTTGCTCTCGAGTTTTTTTTCTATTTGAGGAACGCTAACGGATACTCGTTCCGAATACGTGTTTTGTAGAGTTCAAAATTGACGCATTTAAAACATATAACTAACACGATTACGGATTTCGAATGCGTGTCTTTCTAACTTTTTTTAACAAATCAAGGAAGTGGAAGTGGAGGACCGGAGGGTAATCTTAAATCTTAGTTGGTAGAATATTGTGAAGTATTTGAGTGCAGTTAGTGGCACTTAGCTTTTCCAAAACCTGTGATAGAGAATGTTAGTGCGCGTGAAAAGCGCTGATCTGATCCCACTTCTCTTCAATCTTCATTTCTCCCTACACCATGCTTCTTCAATTCACTCTTCTTCTCTACCTTTTCTTCCATTAATCTCATTTTTAATTATTACTTTTACAGCCCAAGTTAACTAAACATGCGAGGCATACACTTGAGATGAGACCTCTTAAATATATAACTTTATTCATTATCTAATAGTTTCTTTTATGGTATACAAATAGAGTTTTGAATCAACTTGCCCCCAAATTATTGAGCAAAAAAAAGCGTCCTCGTATTATATAAACAAATTTTGATGTATTTATATACTGCTCTTTTTATATATAACAATTATAAAAATAGTAATGATTAAATTTTTGTTGGATCTCATGAGACAAAGTATTTGTTGAATCTGTGATCCTTGTTGGTTTAAGATACCATATTTTACCCTCTTTTAATGATAGTAACTTGCGGTTATATCATGTAAATAAATATATAATACGTTATAGATAATAAGTTCTCACTTCTAAAAATGGATATTTTAAGACTAATATATAAGATCGATGAGTTACATTTTTTCATACACACGACCTTCGTCCTACGGTTCCGTATTGGACTTTGACATGTAACACAATGGTATTGACATTTGCCACAAATTCTCTTTGATAACGATTTCTAGATCAAAACCTTATTTTGTACTTTGGTGATATATTTTTACTTTTAGTTGTTTCATATGAAAGTTTTATTTATTTGTAATATCTACACAATTTTTAGTTGTAATGTGAACTTCATACCTTAAATCTACCTGATTTGTATATGATCGAAAACTCACATTATTAATACGAAAGTATATGTTGATGTTAATTTTAAACCCGTGAGCTATAACATCCTAACATGTGACACACTTGACCTGTATGACAGGTATTAGTTCGGTAAACGTGAAGAGATTATTAAGAGAATTATAATCTCACAATAATCCCAAAAACTCCGATAATTCAAGTTAAATTTTAAAAACAGAATTAGTGAGAACAACTCACAATAATCTCGAATAATCTGGTAGCCGAACGGGTTTATTCCAAATTAGTTAAGTAAGTTTTTTTGAAATTTCTCTCTACTAACTAGGCTTATGGTATAAATATGTTTAGTAAATGAATCCCTAATCAAACCTCTTGCCTTCCAACTTTAATTTAATAAAAGTGATAAAATTAAAGGGGTACACAAACTTAATAAAAATAGATAGAGTCTATTTAACCAAATTCTTTTACGGATTTATAGGCAGTAAAAATTTGGCAAAGAGTGATTAAGCCCAAAGTAAGGAGAGTAATGAAATCCAACGGGACATGCATTTGGTGTAATTATGAATTATAAGGGTGAGTTGAATTTAGAAGTAACAAGTGTGCATGAGCATTAGCCGTTGCTTTCATAACGGGGGACATCCATCGGTGTTCAAGATTTGTACATGTCTAATAAAGCATTATGTTCTTCCTTTCCCTTTCGCATATTATGATGGACAAACATACATAAGTATTTATTAGGTCAAACTACCGACTTTCCACTCATTCCTTCCATCATTCTTGTACGTATTCTTTTTAAAAGTAAATTATATAAAATTGTTCTCATATATATATATATATATATATATATATATATATATATATATATATATATATATATATATATATATATATATATATATATATATATATATATATATATAGGGTTGCGCATACGGTTCGGACCAGACCGGATCTATCCGGACCGGTCCGGACCGGTGGACCGTAAATTGATAACACCTTGAACCGTAGATCGAATCGGTTCCGGGTTAGACCGGTTTGTACCTAAATTGTGCAATTTTGAATATTTCGGACCGGACCGGTTTGTACCTAAATTGTGCAATTTTGAATATTTCGGACCGGACCGGTTTGTACCTAAATTGTGCAATTTTGAATATTTCGGACCGGACCAGTTTGTACCTAAATTGTGCAATTTTGGTGAAGTTTTCCAGTCAAAATCCGGACCCGGATCAGACCGTCTATACCAGACTGGACCGGATATTCGTAGTTTACAGTCCAACCCGGGTTACGGTTTTTATACGGTCCAAAGCCGGACCCGGACCATAACCCGGGTTTCCAAAAAAAACTTGAACCATAGACCAGACCGTAAATTCCGTCCGGTCCGATTTTGCACAGCCCATATATATCATCTTTTAAAAGTCATTTGTAGTTTGTAATATCACATACATATTATTAACAAATTGAAAAATAAGTCCCACGGCGATTTCCGAACCGAGAGTTGCTATCCCTAACCCTAGTAGTTATTCCTCGAGTTTGGCGTCGGTTTTTTACGCTCTTTCCTTAACAACCCCGGGGACTCCCGAACCTTCCCTCCCTTGGGGCGAAGAGTTGTTTGCTTCCGAATAATGGAAAAATCTCCCTATCCTCTATCCTCTCTAACAACATTTTGGCCTCTGGCAAACTTGTGATCAGTTTTCCAAAGGGGGAAATTGCTACTCCAATTGTTAATGTTGCAGATGATGTTATGCAATATATTGAAAACTCATGGAAGAACTTAGTGGGAGTAAAAATGGATGATTTACAACCAATAATTCCGAAAAATGAATTCATGATATATTATATTAGAGATGTAGTAAAAATGAATGATTTACAACCAAATCAACTTCAAAGATGATTGGGGAGGAGAAGGACATCACCCCTAAAAATACTTATAAATGGATTTGAGAACTTGATACCCAACCTAAAATTAAGAACTTTCTTTGAAAATTATAAAAAAAAAAATGGAATCCCAACAAAAGTCAAACTAGACGAAAGAAGAATTGTTGTCACGAGGCATTGTGAATTATGCAATCATCATCTTGAGGATTTATTCCACCTGCTTATTGATTGTCCCTTTAGTAAACAAATTATTTTTAAAATTGATAGGTCAATTTCGGTGAACTAAGCAACATTAACCATGAAAAAAAAAGACCTTTCTACAAGAAATAAAAAACAAAAATGGACTTAGCATGTTCTCATACCTAGCAACAATCTGGTGGGGCATATGATTATTTAGGAATAATTATTTTTAATAATGAGTATGTCGGTCTCATCAATGGTTTAATTTCATTTATCAAAAAACAAATCCATAATTGGAATATATTATCATTGATGAGGATGACTACGTTATCAAACCGCCAACAAAATATATCAATGCAACCCCACGAAAAAAACATTAAGTGGGAAAAGCCAAGACATTGATTCCACAAAGTTAATTTTGATGGATCAAAACTGGATTCAGGAGTAACATCCATTGATTTGATGATTCAAAATCTCAATGACGAGGTAGTTAGTCTCGATGCTAAAAAATAACTTCAACTCGGAAGTAAAAGTTGAAACTTTTGCTCTTAAATCTGGCTTGCAAGAAGCTATCAGACTACAAATCAAGAAGATCAAAATCGTGGGTGATAATTTGTGTGTTATCAAGGCACTCCAAGGTTTGTGGAGTTGTCTGCAAGAGGTCGAGATCGGGGAGGCTTGACCTCCCTAACTCTTTGTCAACTGGAGAACAAACTCCGAATAGATTTTCCGATGAACCTCAATGAGAAACTCCTTCAAACTATTGTTCTTATACTTTTAAACAATCCAACTATAAGAACAACTCTATTATGCCACAAAAACAGAATTTATTCATGAAGGTTGGACTAGTGGTACAATGTATATGTTGTATGATGATGCAGATATCACAAAATTTTAGCAATATGTATTTTGATGACAATCCAACAATATAAGTAACAAGATAAATTAAGCAATAAGGCTTTAAAAAAAAGGAACAATGTTCATTTAGATATGATATCAAATGATATTGCTCAAGCAAGTTAAATCATGGAGTAACAACTCAATTGTTTTTCTTTTTGATGGTTGATCCTTAAATAAAAGACTAGTGTAACCAAACCTTGTGTAAATGACTCAAACATACATAATGTACATAATGACGTGTGATATGGACAAATTACACTTTATTTCTTAAATTTAACCGTTATGTACACATTTTCAATTAATATGTATTTATCACGCAATCACAAACAAAACTCGATACATTAATATGTACATATGTATACATATTTCATACTCAACAAATATTGATTACTGCACATACATATTATTTAGGAAAGAAATTCAGTGAAAGGTATTTCGTACACAAGCTTTTTGGTTACACAAGTCATTTATTTATTAACATTGTGTATTTGAAGTTATGTATTAATACTGTGTAATTGAAATTGTGTATCATCAAAAGAATACACAATCATCCAGAGTTCGATTCCTACATTTGACATCTATTTTTTGTATTTCTTTTCTCCTTTGTTTGTTGTCATTCGTGACGGTTAGACCGTCTGCCGATTTTTTCGGCCTTTCGACCCACTAAAGCCGTCTAATGGTGTCGAACCGCTTTCCATTGGTTCGTTCTATTTGTACCCACATATTCATGCTATTCGTACCCGATAACCGTCTACGCTTCTCGTAGCCGTAGTAGATACTCAAACTCTGTCTAAAAAATGAGGAGAACTTTGTACGAGTACGCGTCTCGTAGACGTAGTAGTCGTGGAACTACTACGCCTACGAGAAATGTAGTCGTAGTTTTCCAACGGCTAGTTGATAAAAACTACGACTATGTTTCTCGTATGCGTAGTGTTGAAAATTAGCCGTTATACAACGGTAGTGTGTTCCAAACATTAGTATAAATATTATGCATTCGACCGAACTCGTACATATTCAATCCATAAAACCTCATTGTGAATCGTTGTTTCGCAAAAAAAAGTCATTCGAAGATGAATTCCGACGATGGAGAAGCGAGATATCATTCCGGCGATGGAGAAGAGGATGACGGTGTTGATTTCGGAGGTGATGAAGATGATGTGGAGGGTGACGAGGGCTTGTTCAATCCCGCGATGCTCAGTAGTTACGATCCGTATTCGGGTGTTGAGGTTAGTTTTTTCAATTCGTTTGTTTTGACGTAGTTTAGTGTTATATGTTTTAGTTAGTTTTATGTTATATGATTTAGTCGTTAATTAATGAATTAGTAGACAACTAGTCAATAAGTAATGTTATTTGTTGTTAAATGAAGAATTTACTCGTTAATTAGGTATCAATTAGTCGTTAATTGAAGAAATTAGTCGTTAATTAGTTAATTAGTAGCCAATTATAATGTAATTAGTCGGTAATTAATTTGAGCAATGTTAGAACATATGATATAATCATAGTGAATGAAAATTTTGAAATAATTATTGTAGGCTGCCGATATTTCCGATGATTATGACTATACTAGTTTGTTCGTGGACCATCGGATATGGACGGATATGGACTCGTTAGTTGCGTGGGTTCTTGAGAGAGCTAGAAGTACAAATATGGTTCTCATCAAACTAAAGTCTTACAAGTCGGATGATCGTCATTTTGGAAAGTTGGTATTTGTGTGTGAGCATCACGGAGTGTGCAAGAGTGAGGCGAAGGGCTTGAGGAAACTATGCAAAACGAAGAAGTTCGATTTTCGATTGTAATTTTCGCTTACACGTTGATGAGGTGCAAAGGGGTCTTTGGGGTGTGAGGAATGTTCACGGAATTCACAATCATCCTCTTCCAAAGAAGTTGGTATGTCATGCTTTTGCTGGACGGTTGACGAAGGCACAAATGAAACGAGTCCAAATCTACACCGAAGCGGGAATGCCTCCGAAAGAAATTGTTCATTTGTTAAAGAGTGATTTTGAAGATCCCGAAAAGATGGTCACTTCTAGGAAACAAGTTTCAAACGCTCGGAATAAAATTAGGTTGGAAGCGATGGGAGATCGAACGGTAATTCAAGAAGCGTTGAAGTTCTTGAAAGAGAAGGATTATATGTGGGATATTAGGATGGAAACCATTGAAGGAGTGGAGGAGGTGAGTGACTTATTCCTAACCCATCCCGAGTCGAAGCGTTGGGTTGCCATATTTCCATACATCGTCATCATGGATGCTACATACAAGACGAACAGGTTATTATGTAAATCATTTATCTTGTTTATATTAACCTCTTTTTAATTACATAATCTCATACATTATATTTTGAAGATATGACATGCCGTTGTTGGAGATCGTTGGATTGACCAACACACAACAAACTTTTCCCGTTGCGTTTGTGTTAATGAAATGGGAGACGACGGGTCATTACGAGTGGGCTTTGGAACGCATTGCCTTGTTATTCAGTGGAAGGAAGCCGAAAGTGATAGTGACGGACCGTGAATTAGGTCTCATAAAAGCAACGCCGAGAGTCTTCGCAGATGGTAAACATATTTTGTGTGAGTGACACGTGTTCAGAAACATCGAATCAAATAGTTGGTGGAAGTCACATTCGCCATCCATCCAAGCAAAATTCATGAGAGATTGTCATGAGTTGTTTCACTCGACTACTATTGCGGCTTATGAGCCAAGACTCTTGCATATGAGGGATAGTTGGATGG
Source organism: Fagopyrum esculentum (assembly GCA_033239045.1). NCBI lineage: Eukaryota > Viridiplantae > Streptophyta > Magnoliopsida > Caryophyllales > Polygonaceae > Fagopyrum > Fagopyrum esculentum. The sequence goes on from BSUD01000005.1 coordinate 142,046,354, forward strand.
ACAAGTATCATTTGATGGAGTACCTTGAGAAGACATGGTTGGACAAGTACAAGAAAGCTATTGTTCGTTGTTGGACCGATCACTACCTCCATCTTGGATCAAGGACGACAGGAAGGTTAGACAAATACTCATTACATCTTTTATTGTTAAGTTTACTAATAATGATTTATACTATAAGTTTTAAATTATGTTCTAATCGTAGGGCTGAGGGTGCTCACTCGGTGTTGAAGAGAACTCTTAAGTCTACTCGTTGTGGATTTGGTACTCTCATCAAGGCCATCCATAGAATGATTGGAGATCAGATTGATGAGATTCAGGGTACCATAGAGAAGTCGCGTACTCATACTATCGTAGGTATCCAAGAAGACCTTATGTTTACCTTTCTTATCCGGAAGGTGTCGAACAACTGCATGAAGTACTTGATCGAAAATTGAAAAGTGGCGCGCCAAGGGACATTTGATGCTACATGTGACGACTGGTATTGGAGGCAATCATACGGGATCTCGTGCGTGCATGAGTTTGCAGCGGCCCTCCGTGAAAACAGACCTATGTTTTTTTACTGCAATACATCCCTTTTGGAGGCAGGTTGTTTGGGATGAAGTCACCGAAGAAGTGGAAGAACCCGATGGTATTCCTCTGTCGATGGGGATATTACTTTGACATCTTTTATGACCACTAATTAACAACTAATTATATTCTTTCACTAATTAACGAGTAATTTCTTCAAACAACGACTAATTTCATTACTAATTTCATTAATCCTCGACTAATTGTTCACTAATTGTCTATTCTTTCTCTAATTAACGAGTAATTTCTTCAAACAACGAGCCATTGATAACTAATTTCATTAATTCTCGACTAAATGTTCACTAATTGACGACTAAATCAGTAATTAACGATTAATTTCTTTAATTAACGACTTATTATCGACTTATTGTTTACTAATTGTCTAATTTGAACAAATTAATTACTTAACGATTAATTTTATTTATTATTGGGTAATTACACGTCTAAATATCGACTAATTTTCTAACTAAGTACTAATTTCATTACTTAATTATCTATTTAACAACTAATTTTTTCAATTAAGGACTAATTGTCTACAAATTTACTAACTAACCACTAATTGCTATCTAATTAAAAAAAAAAACTCACTAATTGATAAATAATGTATTAAATTAAAATTATATTAGCTAGTAATTAAATAAATATAAAATAAAGAATAAATAAAATAAAATCCGTATCCCACTAACAACACGAGATGTGCGACATCCCCGAACAACTCGTGAGCGTTCTCCTCGTCGAACGTCCAAATCGGGAACACCTCCTCGCCGGAATCACCTCCTCCGCTGCCGGAGCGTCCACCGGTACGGACAATCCCGCCACCTCTCCCCCTAGTTCTCACCATCTTCCTGTGTGGTGGTTCGTGTTTGGTGGTCGCCGGCGATGAAGAAGCGAAGAAGGGAAGAAGAAGGACGAAGAAGGACGAAGAAGGAAGAAGATAAACGAAGAAGAGTGCGGCTACGCTGAAGTAACCTTTTTAACGATGTGCGAATACGCCTCTCGCAGGCGTAGTTACTTTTCATCATCAGAAAGTGACTACGCTTGCGAGAGGTGTAGTCGAACGTTGCTCTCTTTTTTTGAATCAGAAAGCGACGACGCCTACGCTTCTCGCAGGCGTCGTCACTTTCTGATTAAAAAAAAAGAGAGCAACGTTCGACTACGCCTCTCGCAAGCGTTTACTGGGTACGAATAGGATAAATAGGTAGGTACGAATAGCAAACTCGATTTCCATTTTAAAAAACTAAAAAAAAAAACCTAAGCGAAATTTGCGTCAAAAGTTAAACCGTTAGAAAATATCTATCAGAAAAAGTTTGAACCAGTACGGAAACACAACTACACAAGGGAGGGAGCATCGAAGATTGGAACACGAGGGCCCCACCATTCCTTCCCGGTATCCTGCACAGGCGACCACGTAAGGGCTGGCGGGAGCCTGGCGCACTCTTCACTCCTTTCTCTCTAAAAAAAGTATCTTATAAGAAAAAAAATATAAAATAAATATCATATCGGCGTCATCATTCCCTCGCCTTTTATTTATTTTTATTTTTTACATTTCTTCTCTCTGTCTTCCTTTACATGATAAATTCCCCGTTTGAAATCCTCGATTCTCATTCACTTTCCAAATCCCTCCGCCTTTAACCTCTCTCCTTCCCGCTTTCCATACCACCTCTCATCAACTTCCTCTTTTGTAGAGGATAATCAAAGCCAGATACTTTTACAAATTCTGCTTTCCTTGACTTGATTTTGGAAGTTTTGATTCTGTTGATTCGTCCAACAGAGATTTGAAGTTTGAACTGAATTAGGTTTCAGTTTGCTAGAGGTAAAGCCATGGCGTCGGAAGTCGTCTCGCGGCTGTCTGATTACATGTTCGAAACGCTCCAATCAGCTTCGCACCATACGCCGGTAGTCTCCATGAACATCTTCGTAGTGCTTCTCTGTACTTGCATAGTCATCGGTCACTTGCTTGAGGAAAATCGGTGGATTAACGAGTCCATCACCGCGCTCGTCATTGTAAGCGGTTTTCTTTCCTCTTAGTTTCGATAGTTTGAAATTTCATCAAGGTTTTACTTTATTCCGTGATTTTTGGTAAAGTTGTACTTGCTAAATTGATATTGTGATGGTGTTTTTAATTGATGACAGGGAGTGTGTACGGGGTTTATTATCCTGCTTACGACTAACGGCAAGAGTTCACATATTTTGGTTTTTAGCGAAGATCTTTTCTTTATATATCTTCTTCCACCTATCATTTTCAATGCTGGGTGAGTTCGTTAATCATTTCTTCCTTTTATTTCTATTATCTCTCTATAAATAACGTTCTCTACTTTTTTTTCTTCATTATGGTGTCCTGTTGCTAGATCACCAGTTATAATTATACCTTCCAAGCATCATTTGAAGGTTTCTTCATGAAGAGTGTTTTTATCATTTGAGACCTTTTATTTGATAAATCCTGAAAGCAACATGCTTCACTTAAATGTGGTAAAAACAGCCATCATGGTCTCAAACTTTTTTTAGTTTCTCTTTTTCCAACTGTTTAGTAATGAGAATACAAAAGTTTCGAGCACATCAAATGTAGTATGAAACTGGTTGATTTGGCAGTATAACGCTGCCATCAATCTTGCTATCCAAGAGTCCAAGACTAGGGAATAAGATGATGAGCAATCAGCAATTACTTTTCTTTCAAATACATTGTGAATACATAAATGTAGCATGGCTTTGCTTTGATACATGCATTTGATTTAGAAAAAAATATAGGGTTCATACATTTGCTACTTGCTAGTATAAATAACAGGTGCATAATTTTAAGTCAGAGCAGCTTCAATGTTGTGACCAGAATAGACTTATCAGTCTCTATTTGTTTTTAAAATTATTAGAAGAATGAAGCTCCACTCTTTCTGAACTGATGTCATTTGTATCCTAAATTACCAGTTTCCAGGTGAAAAAGAAGCACTTTTTTCGCAACTTCATGACGATCATGCTCTTTGGAGCAGTCGGTACTTTAATATCATTTGCCATCATATCATTAGGTAAGTGTACATTGTTGAGATGTCATCTAACCTTCATTTGATGAAAATAAATTGACTGTTTAATCTGAAGAATTTGAATCTTAAAGTTCATGATTGCAAGTGTAGATGCTACTTCAACAGTTAATTTTTTATGGTTATTTCTCTTGATTTGAATCAGGAGCGATGCACTTCTTCAAAGCCATGAACATCGGTTCCCTTGAATTAGCTGATTATCTTGGTATCCCTCTTAATCTAGGATTTGAATTTTTTCTTATTTGGTTTGTTTACAAGTTTCTAGCCACGTTCCCTGACCCCAAACCCCAAGTTTTAGGCTCTAATTTTGTTTGATGTGGGATAATCTTTCTACAGCTATAGGAGCAATCTTTTCAGCGACGGACTCTGTTTGTACCTTACAGGTAAGCTAGTTACTGACACCAGTTTCTCCATAAGGAAATGCAGGACAGTGACACATGATAAACTGTTACTGTCATGTGGCGTAGGTGCTTAATCAGGATGAAACACCTTTACTATACAGCTTGGTTTTTGGAGAAGGTGTGGTTAATGATGCAACATCCGTTGTACTCTTCAACGCAATCCAGAAATTTGATCTCTCTCATATTAATTCAAGCATTTTTCTGGAGTTTGGTGGAAACTTTTTGTATCTGTTCATCTTAAGCACTTTGCTGGGAGTTCTGGTCAGTTTATTATCGCCCTCTTCTTGTTATCCTTTTTAAATTGTTTGAATATACTCTGTATATCAGTTTTACAATTCACTTCTATTTACTGCAGGCTGGATTGCTTAGTGCATACATCATCAAGAAGCTTTATTTTGGCAGGTTTGTATATGCTATATTTATGTCCAACTAGAACTTGAATTAAAATTTAGTAGTAGAGAGCGTGCTCTTTTCACAGAAGCCAATAAAGAAAGCTATTAGCCAGCGGCAGTTGCTACTGGGTTCTCAGAAGTCCGAAACTAAAAATGTACAATCATGCTATCGTAAATATCAGAGCAGTTACAGAATATGAACCTAATAGAAGGGATAGAATATTTTCAGTATAAGGAACTGGATGGATAAGCTAGCTATTTATTAAAGGAACTGGTTCTAAAACGAGCCCAATAATACAGTGGAGTCACCTATTTTTGCTTTAATATACTGCAGACACTCTACTGATCGTGAGGTTGCTTTGATGATTCTCATGGCTTACTCTTCATATATGCTGGCTGAAGTATGTTTTCTGGAAAGAGAGGCTTCCGTAGCATATATTGCATCACTCATATCCTGCACTTCACAACTGTGTTTATGTATTCTCACTCAGATTATTTGTGTTGCAGCTCTTCGATCTGAGTGCAATTCTTACCGTGTTCTTCTGCGGAATAGTCATGTCCCACTACACATGGCATAATGTAACCGAGAGTTCTAGGGTTACAACGAAGTATGTATCTAAATATTTGTCATTTTAACCATGTCTATTTGTCGCCTATTTCCTTGATAATATTTGGTTGTCTTTCTTCAAGGTCTTATTCCTCCAAACTTTTCCTCTGCACTTCTGCAGGCATGCATTTGCCACATTATCGTTTGTTGCTGAAATTTTTATTTTTCTCTACGTTGGTATGGACGCCTTGGACATAGACAAGTGGCGGGTTGTGAGTGATAGGTATAGAATCTTAATACCTATGGAAATTAAACTTAATATGCTCTTTTCTTTTGAATTGAAAACAATTATTTTTGATGTTGTATATTGTAGTCCTCGAACATCAATAGGTGTGAGCTCAATACTGCTGGCATTGGTATTGATTGGAAGAGCTGCATTTGTCTTCCCCTTGTCCTTTTTATCTAATTTGACAAAGAAGTCATCACATGATAAGATTCATGTGAAGCAGCAAGTATGTGATTTCATACTGAATCTGGATCAAAGTCACACAAACCCTTTTTTAACAGAAAAAAACAGCACCAACATAATATGTGATAAAAGTTAATTCACGATGTTGCATCTTTTCAGGTCACTATATGGTGGGCTGGTCTCATGCGCGGTGCAGTGTCAATGGCACTATCTTACAACCAGGTCAGCCTTAGTTGTTTTCATGTATGTTAGAGTTTCACTAGATTCAGGAAAAAAAAAACTATACCAGTAGTCTTGTATGGATAAATTGTGACCTTTATTAGAAGATCAATGGGGAAGTCAACATACTGTAACTCTTATGACACATGAGGGTTCAGCTTAGTTCTTAGTAATACCTACCAATTAGGTCAATATCTAGACATCATGCATTCGGAGACACTTGGTGATTGTTGGAGTTGCAGATAACATTTGTGTCCCTTAATTGTCCTATTAAAATGTGATCCTTGTCTTCCTTGGTGTCATTGTTGTACCTATCATTTGATCGATTTTCATATGTAAACTGATTTTGAAGGTTCACATGTGCTTGTTTCAAAGGTGAGTATTAAACAGTCTGAACTAGTGTATTTTTGGACTCTTTTCCACACTTTGCGTCCAATAATTTCCATTGCTTAATAGCTAGAGGAGTGCAGACATGGTATGCTTGTTAGTCACCTCCAGTTTATTTTCTAAACCCTCAGGAGAATACGGATGAACCATTCTCTTACTTGTTGCAGTTTGCAAGATCTGGGCACACTCAATTGCGGGGGAATGCTTTGATGATCACCAGCACTATATCAGTAGTTCTTTTCAGTACCATGGTATGATTAAGTTCTCTTTAAGGCCCCTTTTGGTTTTAACCCCGGAAACGGAAACGGAATGAAACCGAATTTAGTCCATATGTATACCCTTGTTAATGAAACATTTTGGAATCATTTCTTGTTGTTTGAACCAATTGGAGTATAATTTGATTACTTTTGATACCCTAAGGGAAACAAAATGGAAAACAATTGCATTTTACATTAAACCACAAGCAATGATTCCAAAAAAAATTCATAACCAAGATACACATGTGGACTAGATTCATTTCCTGGAGTTACTACCAAACGGGGGTTAAATCTATTTACTTAACCGGTCCTCAACCATTCCGTGGTTTAATGACCCTTTTACCTTCCAAATCCATGCAGGTCTTCGGTCTGATGACGAAACCCCTAATATGGTTGCTGCTTCCATTGACAAAATACAGTTCAAGCATGATCCACTCTGATCCATCATCTCCTAAGTCACTAACCGCCCCTCTTCTAAGCAACATGTGTGATTCTGAAGCTGCCTTGGGTAGCATTCACATAACGAGCCCAACAAGCCTCAAGATGCTACTATCCACGCCTACTCACACCGTGCATCACTATTGGAGAAAGTTCGATAACTCTTTCATGAGGCCGGTTTTCGGTGGTAGAGGCTTTGTACCCTTTGTCCCTGGCTCACCCATTGATCAGGATGAGCCTCAATGGTGAAGGATGATACAACATTACCTTTGGCATGGCGAGAACTGAACATACACCGTTCCGGGCTAATTCTGTCCTTCAGGTTTCAGCATTTGGTGTGAAGGTATGAATTCCTACATGGTCATGGCAACCTTGCAAAGGAAGCAAGGCTTGAGTAGAGTCAGAGATGACCCACAAAGGGGAGTCTCTGGGTTTTGAGGGTTGCTTAGGGAGGTTGATTGCCCTTGAAATTTTGTTAATTTTTCACATGTTGATTTTTTTTGACATGCATATATATAGGTGACACAAAGTCACCCTCTTGCCAGCTTGGGAATGCTGTGCAGCACATATATATTCATATATCAACATACATGTGAAGATATGCATGGCATTAGTGTGTATAAAGTTGGGAGCTATAGAGTTGTTTAGTTTTGGTATTTTTATTTATCATAATTTGGCAACAAAGAACATTTCTTGCCTTTCGGTTATAATCCTATGTTTTTAAAAAAACGAAAGGGTTAATATCCTATTTTCTTATTAGTATAATAAATTAAGGCCGATAAAAGTTAAAACCCATCAAAAACGAAAGTCGCAACCTATTAAAATGAATAATTACGGTCGGTCCGTGTGCTGCTAGGTCCGGAAATGGTGTCAGGCGAGGGCGCCACTATGCCCTGGTCGAATGGCTTCCTCATCTCTTTCTTAGGAGCGGTGAAGCCACATTCTCGATCCAATGCCTTTCTCTCCTCCCGGTTGGTTTAGTGAGGGCGACCGTGAAAGTCACCGAATGGGGCGGTCTTTTCCTTCCCTTTACCCATTTTAAAAGGCGTGGGAGGACTTTGCAAATGCCCGGAACGGACACGACTTCTTCTAAGGCTAGAAGACTGGACTTGAACTAACGGAGCTAGCGGACTAAGAAGAAAAGAAAATGGGATTGATGCAACATAATCCTTAGTGATTGCATGGTAGAGATGGAAAACGGCGCACGGACTGTACTTGAGCTTCGTACAAGCCTTTTAAATCGCTATGGCAAAGAAGCGATCAACATAAGCAACAACTACACCTTAAACAAAGAATAGAACTACGTTGTAACAAGACAATCTATACGATCATGAGTCCGCTCCCGTCAAGCCTCTTTCCCTCCCGGCTTCGCCAAATAGGCTTGAGAACCCTCTTTCCCCAACCAACATAGGGGGCTAGCTTGCTTTCATTGGTGGCGGGCGCGATTAGATTCTCGTTTTTTATACTGTAGTTCTTTTTTTGAAGAGGATTTCACCCTCACTTAAATTACAAAAATTTCTACAATTAGGTTATAAAAAATCCAAAACTATAGTTAATAAAAGATTGTTACATTTGTCTGCGTCATGTGTCTTGAGAATTTTTAGTCAATTCTTGATATATACAAATGATTTTTTTTCTTCTAAAAATGAAAATTGAGCTCTCACTTCCCTTGAGAAGCTAAATAGTTTAATATTTGAAAAAGATGGTTGTCTTGCATCATGTCCCTCGTGAACTTTAAGTTAAATATTTGAAAATGATTCATAAATAAAAGATTGATGCCTTACATGTCTCATGTAGTCATGTGTCTTGAAAAATTTTAATCAATCCTTGATATTTAAAATATTTTTTTGAAACAATTTGGTTTACTAGGCTTTTTCTAGTTTTGTGTTTAGTAAATGTACCCCTTGAAAGAAGAGTATGTAGAGTTTGAGAATAAATACAAAAGGTTGGAGTATAATTACTTAATTGAAACATTAAAAAACTTAGTTACTACTATACTTTTTCAAAAAGGCCTAGTTACCAAAATTGTCCAAAATCCGAAAAGATGGAAATTGTTACCCCACTTTCCTTGAGAAGTTTGTAGTTTACCTAATATTAGTGTAATACTTGTGTCATGCACGAACGTGATTTAATTAAATTTTTATTAAAAATATATTAAACAAATTAGTATTTATTTGAATATATATATATATATATATATATATATATATATATAATTATAAAATATTATTGATTATTACTAACAAACTTAATATGAAAATATATAAAACAATTAGTTATTTATGTAACTATATACTATTTTTATCTGATTATAAAATAAAGATATTTGATGTATTATAAAAGTAAAGTGAGTTAGACGACAATATAATCAGGTAAAGTAAAATATAACAGAAGGATTTGCTAAAAACGTATATGAATAGATATTTTAAAAAAGAAAATAATTTATATACTTTTTAAATTAAAAAAAATCTAAAAATGAAAATGCACCAAAAAAACGGAACGTAGAGTAAGGGCTTTTCTAATATTTAAATATATATATATATATATATATATATATATATATATATATATATATATATATATATATATATATAACAAACTTAATATAAAATGCATAGAACACTCGATGGTCTACAAAGTTACTGACTATTATTTATCTAATTATAAAATAAAGATATTTAATGTATTATAAATGTAAAGTGAGTTAGATGACAATATACTTGGGAAAAACTAATAACATATAATAGAATTTTGCTATAATGTATATAGAAAGGTATTTGTTGAAAATTAGTTAGTTTACATAAATTTAAACATAATTAGTGTAATACTTATATAAAGAAATTATTATTAGTAATATACAAAAAAATTAACTCTTTATTCATGCAAATTTATAATAAGTAAGTTTGGTACGTAGATATTATATATTATGTGATTTGATATTATATATAGATTATTTTTAAAAAAATCAAAATTATGTGAAAATAACATGTGACATTATATATGTAAGATAGCGATACGTGGCGGAAAGTGTTTTGCCTTTAATAGTAGTATATAGATTTGAAAGGATTATCTACAAAAAGATAGATGTCTTGTCTCATGTCCTTTGAGAAGTTTAAGCCACTTGCCATATTTCTTGAGAAGTGTAAGTCACTTGGTCATATTTTTTTTGAGGCAAACAACATAATATATATTAAGTAAGATCGATTTTAGCTAGATCAACGATACTTTATGGGAAATCATCAAGCCAACAAACAGTTACATCAGAAGTAGGGAGTCTAGCTGTGTAGTAGGCAATGTTATTAGCAGAACGGCGAACATGCCGGAAAGAGACAAGCGATAAATTAATGAAAAAGACAAAATGCTAGAGTAGTGGGATGAGACATAAGGATAGGAGGGGACACAATGCTGCATTGTAACTTCACAAGCATCCTCATCAAGGCGGAAGCATCAGATTCGACAATGAGCGGATTGTGCAAGAAGTTTGGGCCGTGTCAAAGCGGACAACGAGCGTGGAAGATGTGGTACCAAGGTAACGTTTTTTTCCCAACAGCAGGAGGGAGCCCACAAAGTCTCGCGGAACATCCCCGAAGCAAAAATAAGCCCGTCGAGCAATGCAACATCAACATTGAGCTTAAAGACCCCCGACGATGGCGGTGTCCATGAGTTGTCTGAGGGCAGAGCCGAGGTGTTAGCAATTGTTGGAGGGGGACACTGAACGAAGTCGGTGACCCATCGCCGGTACCCGTCAGACAAAAGCTCGCCGGAGAAAGGGGATCTCTTCAAGAACCGACAACGAATCTCTTCAAGAACCGACAACAGATCCGAGCAAGAAGAGGACATGAAAGTTTTCAACAAAGTGGATGCACTCCAGACAAAAGAAGCATGGGGGTAGAGAATAAGTGCGTGCCAAACTGACTCGTCGGCGAGTCCGTAACGGGGACAAGAAGGTGATTTAGTAATGCGCCTGTTGAAGAGAACGGTGTCGATGCTTAAGAACCGCTACAAAGGCTCCATGAAAAATGCAACACTTTCAGAGGGAGAACAAAACCCCAAATTGACTCCACGCAGGCGACCGGGCCAAAGAGTCCATGCCTATCTTACCTAGCCAGTAGGCGGTGTTGACCGTGAAAACCCCCGACCGGTGAGCTCCCCAGACGAGCTGATCAATGGGTGTAATGGAAAGAAATGGGATACCCAGTATTCTGGTTGTGTTGGCCAAAGAGAAAGTTGCTTGTAGCGCGTTGCGATCCCACTCACAAGTCAAAGGATCATTGAACTCCGACACTGAGATTTCTTTGCTCAAGCCCTAGTTAAACAATGGACAGTCAAAGCCGAAACCCCTAAGAACCCACCGGTCTTTGGCTGCATTGATGTCCCGACCATTACCTACAAGCCAAACAATACCTTCCCGGAGAAGAGCCTTTGACCCCCAAATACTTCTCCGTGAATAGCTCGGCCTCAAACCTTGTGGTGAGTTAAGAAAGAGGAGTGGCGGAAATACCTGGATCGCAATACGGTATGAAGGAGCGAGTCAGTCAATGTAAGTATTCTCCATCCTTTCCGCTCAAGAAGTGCTTCATTGAACACTTTGAGGTCCCGAAAACCCATACCTCCCTGGCATTTAGGAACACATAAATCACTCCATGCAAGCTAGTGATTCCTCCGAAGGGATTCAGAAGAGCCCCACCAGAATTTTGCCAAAAGCGAGTGGATATCATCGATGAGGCCGTTAAAAAGGCGGTAAACACACAATAGATAAGTCGGGATACTCTAAAGAACTGTCTTAATCATGACCTCTTTCCCGGCCAAAGATAAGAGTCGCTCCTTCCATCCCTGAGCCTTTTTCCACATGCAATCTTTGATGAAGGAAAAAACACCCTTTTAGATCGCCCAATGAATGAGGGAAGTCCCAAATACTTAGCATGACGATCAACACACCCCACCCC
>BSUD01000005.1:142058015-142123313 GCA_033239045.1 Fagopyrum esculentum
CCCCCCCCCCCAAAAGAAGCTAAAAGAGCTTGTTGGTTAGCGTCAACACTCTTGTAGAAAGCCACTTCCGATTTCTATAAATTTATTTTATGTCCTGAAGCTCTTTCGTATTGACTGAGTAATTCATTATCTTCGAGCATTCTATCGGATTAGCACGCGCAAAGAAAAGGCTATCATTGGCAAAAAAAATAGGTGAGACACGGGTGGCGAATTGCGATTTACAAAGATTGCATGGATTGTCGAATCACACATAGCTCGGCTAATAATATGTGACAATCCTTGAGCCTCTAGGATGAAAAGATGTGAAACAAAGGATTACCCTGACATAAGCCCCGAGAAGAAAGGACACACCTCTTAATTGAGCCATTGATTTTGAACGAATATCTCGCTCCATGGACACAACACATGACTCGAGCAATCCACACCGGTGAGAACCCTAATGATGACACGATCTTATCCAGGTTATTCCACTCCATACGGCCAGACGTTTTACTCTTGTCCAATTTAAGAGCCATGACTCTATTATTGCTTCCGGATATGTGCTTTAGTGATTGGAAGATTTCCATTGCAATCAACGCATGATCAATGATTGAACGGACTGCAAATGAAAAACACTTTTCATTGATGGTGGAATTAATTTCATCAAGCGAGAACTCCGTACTCCACCATTCTTGAATAAATGAAACAACGTTACCACCAACTACTAACAAAAATGTTTGGAAAAATCTCGCATGCATTCTATCACTACATGAGGCCTTGTTCGGGTGCATTTGTTGAAGAGCATGGAAGACTTCCTCAAGAGTGGAGATCAGATTCAGATTGTGATTGTCATCGGGAGATACCCGACATGGTATCCCACCCACAACCGAATCAATGTCCTCTGCCAGTGGGGTTGTATAGGCAAAAAGGCCCGTAAAGAAGTCCATTACAGTCGTTGTTATAGACTTGTGTGAAGTGCAAGAGACCCATGCGTCATTGATAAGGTCGTTAATTTCATTGGCAACTTTATGTTGTGTTGCTTTGTGGTGAAAGTAACGTGTATTTTGGTTTCCTTCTCGAAGCTCATTGAGTCTTGCCCTAGTGTGCCAATACATTTCCTCTTGTCGATGAAGTTCACCTAGTTCCTTCAAGATCGCTTTCCCACGCAAAAGATCATATTGGTTCGGGTGGGAGGACTGAAGGCCGCGGAGCTCAGCAATAAGCGAATCCATCTTCCGATTTCTCTCCCAAAAGACATCTCGAGACCACTGTGAGAGAGCGCCCACACACGCTAATATCTTAGCTGGAGCTTTACCTCATGCATGAGTCTATACAAATTCGAGAATATCACGACAATCACGATGGCCAACCCACGATGATTCAAATCTAGAAAGCTTCGTACGCTGCCGAGAAGCACTCACGGGCGACGTGTGTGTTTGGAGCATAATAAAGGAGTGATCCGAGCGGTAAAGTGGGAAGTGAGTAACCGTGACGTTGGGAAAAACCATTCTCCAATAATTTGACGGTAGGAATCGGTCAAAGTGTTCCCGAACACAAGAGTGTGCACCACTCCACTCCCAAGTTAGTCTTGTACCACGGCTACTGTAACACACCGAATCCGCGGGACTCGGGATGTCACATTGGGCTAGGATCTCACAATGGATCCTGACCCTAGCCTGACAACAAGTTCACTGGACCTTACAACATGGCACTGACAGATATAAAACAAATACATAAAACAGTATAAACTGTACGACCCAAAGTAAACAACAACATAGCCGAGTATATAAAACGACATCCTCACATAGGAGGTACAAAAGATCATCCTCACGCAGGAGGGGAAACACAACAACCCCAAACCAACCACCTAATGTACGAGAGTCCTCGGCCTGTCACCCTGCCAGATCACCCAGTAGCACCTAACCTGTAAACATCTACAATACGGTACGAAACCGTTAGCTAACCATACATATATGAGGTAATGCATAAGCACAAGCACAATCATGAAAGATAAACACATCAACATGCTATCACACATTTACCCATTTATTATCTTTATATAATAACCATTCACTCAAAAACCGTATATATATAGATAGATGAAAGTATGTGACACGAGGACCGATACATCCCGCCTCTGAGTACAATGTCCAGCTGTACGAGTATCGGTCACACAATCCGTGTACCCTATGGGAGTGGATTGCGCCCTTCCTGTAAACCAGTCTGGCCTGACATCAGAGAACCTCCCAGACTCCACGGCGGGATGAAAGGGAAAGGTTATCACAGCCACGCAGTGGGGCAGTCAATAGAACATAGGTGGATAAAAACGACAACTCATGCTATCATAGTAAACATATAAAGCACACACCACTCATGCAAACACCCAATATAGGGATGGTAGCTAAGTAAGTCCTACGGACTTACCTCAACCTCGTACAAACTCAACCACGATCACCTCTACACTGGAGGGACAACACGGCCTATAAAAAGACATAGAGAGATATATCAACCTCTATTCATCAAAGGGGTCACACCTAGACCCAAAGGGATCCATAGGGATCATACTCAATCTATAAGCCTCACAACCAACTAAACCTCAATATCTCAACATAACTCACAATTCCTCAAATCTCAAGGTAGTATCTAATCAACATTCCTCAATCTCAATTCTAATCCTAATTTAATTAATTAACCTTTAATTAATTAATTAGATTTCGCCAGAATAACGTTTTGCCCGCAGGCAATTTCTAAACCCCCTGTCATCAGATTTCATCAAACAAGAACCCATAATCACCAGAATAATATAACGACCATAATGGAATTTCTAATTGTCCTATTTGACAAGTCTAAAGTCAATTTAGGCCAAATCGCAGTACGGAAAACGAATAAATTCATAACTTATTCGTTACTAACCCGATTGACGATCTGAAAGAAGATTCGGAATCACAACGACGCAAGCTACGTATGGACAACATCAAATTCATCGAAATCTGAGCGACGGAACCGTCCTGGTGACATATATGCTCGACCAGCCCTCCATATACTCGGAAATGCAGAAACTCGGTACCGATATGAAGAGAATGAAGAGAGGAATCCAGAAACTCAAACGGAATTGAAATCGGATTAGAAACGGAGAGTAGATCTGAGTTTGAAGGTTGAGAGAAATCAGAGCTTTTACGAGGAAACGTGAAATGAAATGAATTAATAAAGGATTTTCCGCTATTTATAGTGAAGACGATAATTATCCTTTAGTAAAGTCGATAATTATCCTTTAACCGATCCAAAGGCGGGTCGAACCTCTTTCTCCAAACTTCTCGAGATTGGAACATTAAATCTGGAATATTGTAGGGATAATTATTCCACAACTGCCTCGGAAAACGTGTATTCCTAAGCCGTCTTTCTTAGCCATTAAGAAACGAAATAGCGACTCTTTTGGCCGTTTTGCCTCTCCATGTTATTTCATATCTAGGACATATCCGATGTCCTGATCATTTCTCTCAACTGCATTTTTATTATTTGGAGCTCCCAAATGCTCCAAATAACACCGGAGGGTAAAAATAATTACCCGGGGGAAAAAGTAAAAATTTCCCCAAACGTCCAAAATTACGCCAGGAACATAACGGTGGGACTCTTACTCATCACTTGCAAAGTCTTCGCGAGTTATATGTTAATTACTATCAACGATTAAGTTAATCAACATTAATTAGAATTCGAAATCCTAGCTATTACATCACACACCCCTTAAAAAAAAGTTTCGTCCCGAAACTTGAACAATTCCCAAATCCTCTCGGACCCATACGCCGAGGTATAACTCTCACTCTTTCTATCGGAGGTATCACATCTCCGTTCAAAAGATCACAACCTATAACAATCTATAACCTCAAGTATAAACATGGAAGAATCATCATCTCCAGGAAAAAGGGCCATAGCGCTACCCAAAGGCGTAGAGGAATCACGTCTCTCGTCATACCACATCACAAGGCATAGAGGAAGCACATCTCTAGCCAAAACATATCACATGCATAGAGGAAATACGTCTCTAGCCAACCCATAAACATATATATCGCATGGAGGAATCACATCTCCACTGAACTATGTCCATCAAGGTAGCATGGAGGAAAGAACCATCTCCAGCTGAATCCTAATCCCACTCAAATAGCATGGAGGAAAGAACCATCTCCAGCTATAAATATAATCATACTCGGGTAGCGTGGAGGAAGTAATCATCTCCAGCTATAACATACATCACACTAGCACATCAAGATCAACTAAGATCATAAATCACATCACAGCTAGCATGGAATAACACATCAAAGCATATAAGCACATAAGCACAACATTCATCAAGATAACACTAAGATCTACTCGTACTCCCACAAATGGGTCTGTCCCAACATATACTCTGGATAGTTCCTCAGGACACTATCCTCAGTCTCTCACATAGCCTCTTCAGTTCTTCATCTCAACCATAATATCCTCATTATGGGAATGTCTTTCGAATGCAAGCGTTTCATATCTCATTCCAAGAATGTAATCGAATGCTCAACAAAAGTGTGGTTGGACTCAACCATCAATCATCGTAACTCACAAGGTGTCTCGAGTCTGGTATATACTTCCTCAGTTGAGACATATGAAACACTGGGTGGATATCCTCTAATCTCATAGGCAAAGCTAAACATCATGCTACCTTCTCCGTACTGGTCGATCTCAAATAAACCATCATATTGGAAACTCAATTCCCTTTCCATATTAACACGTCTAACGTCTCGCAGCTGAGATACTTACAGTCAGACATGAACTCTCGCTTGAACTTTAGAGGTTAACGCCTCTTGTCTACATATAATATATGACGACTCTGTACAGCCAGCATTCTTCCTTCAATCAACGTTACTTGAACTATAAAATCCTGAATCAGGTCAGGTGTTATTCCACTACTACTGCTAGATCACTTCTAGCATAAGGATATACGACATCTATGTCTATATATATTGCCTCATAGGGCCATCCCAGAAAGATGCACGTCCTTCATTATTATATAATAAACTCATTAATGGAAGGTAATATAACCATCCCCGTTTCCCATTCGACTTACAACTTATAATAGATCTTTAAGATCTAGATGATCCTCTCTAACTGACCATCTGTTAGGGGGTAAAGTGTAGTCATGAGGTACATACTCGTCCCCAAAGAAGTCTGAATCTGCTGCCTAAAAACTCAAAGTAAAAACATCCATCTCGATCAGAAATGATCGTTCTCGGTATACCATGGAGTCTCACTATCTGTCTAGTGTACTCCTCAGCCAATTCATTCACTAGCCACGTCCTTCTGATAGAAATGAAACGTGCCGGTTTCATTAATTTGTTACCAACAATCCAAATAACATCAATCTTCTACTGGGTCACAATCCCAAAACAAATTCCATAGAGATGTCCTCCCAAATTCTACTACTGCACTGGTAGTGGATGGGGCTTATCTCTAGATCGAAAATACTCTATTTGGACCTGCTGACAGTTCACACACTGTATCACAAATCTGGTTATATCGGCTTCATACAATATAATCGTCTCATCTCGTGGTACATCTTACTCGTACCTGAATGTACTGAATAAGACGTACAATGGGTATACCGTAATATTCTCTATCTCCATCTGCATTAGCAGGTACACAAAAGTGGTCATGACTCTTCATTAGTCCATCTACTCCCATGGAGAACTATGGTGCCTCAGTACGAGACATCCTTTCTCTAAACCTTGTCAAGGCCGGGCAGGTCTCTTGCTTTTGTTGGACCTCATCCAACAGACCAGGTAGAACCTCTGAGGTATAACTAGGTATCCTCATCAAGGAACTAATTGTCCAACTCTAGCCAAGCTAGATCTCTCTGAAGCTGAGGCTGAACTATCAGTCTCACAATCATCTTCTCTTGGAGCGTCTTTCCATTCAAGTTATCGGCGACAACATTCAACTTCTTTGAATGATATGGAATCTTCAAGTCAAAGTCTTGATCAACTTAAGCTCTTAATACTGGAGGTTATTCAACCCCTGTTGCATAAAATATACTTCAGATTTCTATGATATATAGAAATCTGACATGAAGATCACACCGGTACGGTCTTCAAAACTTAAAGGCTTGAACTACCACTACTAACTCTAATCATGAGTCGGGTAGTTCTCATCATACGTTCTCAGCTGTAAACACACATATCAATAACCCTACTCCTCTGTAGTAATACACATCTCAGACTTACCTGGGATGTATCACCGTAAATCACGGGATCCCAAAAATCTTCTAACTACAACAGAATGGAAGCAGAGGTCAAATGCCTCCTCAACTCTTCAGAACATAGACACACTGCTTTCATCACGTAGTTATGGTGGTCTTCTCAAAAGACTCGCAAATGAATACGTAATCATATAAAATCCTTCCTCAAAGCATTGGTAGCAATCGGCTGAGCCGAGAAAACTACGTATTCCTTAATGTTCATCAGTATCTCCCATGTTACAACATACTTAATTCTTGCCAGGTCAACCATGATCCCACTGGCGGAGACAACATGGCCTAAAAAGGCTACCACTGGCATCTCAACTTACACTTAGAGAGTGTAGCATACAACCCTCTATCTCTCGAAATCTGCAGAACGGTCCTCAAACGATCGGTCTACTATTCTCTGCTATGAGAGTATACCGACATGTCATCCATTGAGTCCACCACCAACTAATCAAGGAAGTCGATGAAGATACTATTCATCAACTCCATAAAAACTACTAAAACATTCGTCAATCCAAATGACATCACTACAAACTCGTAGTGTCCATAACAGGTATGGGATGCTATCTTATACACATGCTGCTCTCTCATCCATGACTAGGGATATCTTGAGCACAAAGGAATCCTAAAAACACAATTGCTTCTTGAAGATAACTCATCAGGTCATCAATACAGATCATGGAACCCACTAGAGTAAAAGAAGCCCGTTTCAGTCAACTTTTCAAGTTATTAGTACAATATCTCAACAAGCACCATATAGTGTGGCTTTCCCATTCAATCTTGTATCATACTTCAACTCGATAACAATGTCCACGCTCCGCTGAGGTGGCAACTAGACGGTTCAGTAACACGTCTATAAACTCATAAACAACTGGAATACCTTCAATTGTTGGATTATCTCGCTCCTTTATGGTATAAAACTAGAAGGCGTCACATCCCTGTGCTATCAGCTCGCTGCTCGTACAGTCCTGATGACAAACCCGTCTCTTCAAAGGTCTTAACCTCAGAAGACCTCTATTTAACTCAACTCAGTAAAGACTATAATAGTCTTACTATTAAAAGCTAACACCACATGATATCTATTCATCCAAACCATACACATAATGACTTCCTCATGCACCTACAACATGACACAGAAGTCTATAACCATACACGGGTCCCTGAAATAAGGGAACAAACACGCATCTCACGGGTATCTCAGACCCAAAAAGGTAATCTTGTAAAGGAAAATCCACCTTCTACTATATACAAAAAGTCAATCATTAACGCATGCATCGAAAGACATGAAGTGCATAGTACTCACAACAAGCAAAACTCCACCAGGTAAACCATTAACGAGAATGGTACCTATAACACCTAACACTCGTAGCTCCACTACATATCATCACTCAATGTCAGATCCATCCTCCTCAGGTATCACTGAGGTCATTACTATAGCCTCCACTTCCACTCTTTCTGCACCGGAAAGAGGAAGGTCTTGCTGGGAAGAAACACCACCGTGCTGACAGAAAGGGCCAGATGGCCTAGCTCACCACAAGTGAAACAAGCTATCAGTGCAAAAGGGCACACAGAACGCAAATGATCTGGATAGCCACAACTGAAACATAATCATCCCATCCTTGCAACCTGTGCAACTGAAGGGTAACTCGACCTTCGTCGTCCACCTGGAATGATCTCACTCTTGAAGGGAACCTGTAAAGGCAATGCCTTGCCCTGTCGACAAAACTTCGCTCTATGCCCTGCTTTACCACACGTAAAGCATATGATGGGAGCCTTTGGGCACACAGCTCGCCAGTGTCCCAACTTCCACGCAATTAAAACACTGTAGTTCCTTGCCAGTCATCTTCATGGACAAAGGATCACTAGATTGTTCTGATATCGGACTTGGTTCCCCATTCATCATCTTTGCTTCTCCAGTAACTGATTCAGTCCATTGCTTCTTTCCGGATCTAGAAGCTTTAGTTGATCTCACAATTGTTGGTAAATCTAGTGTCGATCTACCCGTTATCACCGCTTCATATACTTGTTACATATATTCTTGAAACTCGGATCTACTCATGGAGACACGATCAGCCTCTTCAAACTCGTTCTCTGCCATAGGCGAAACAACAGCGGAAACTGGTCCCTAACTTATCACCACTGGAGGAAGAGGGGGGGTGTACCCCTACCTCATCCCACTACAGATACTACTCTAGTCTGAGTCATCTGTAGGATATACGCACCTAATCTTATAAGGCTATATATATGCCATAGGTATCGATATATATATAATAAATCCACATAATCCATAGTACACACAGATATATATACATATCTACGCTGCAGAGATCCATGGCAGAGGTGACGACTTCTCGTACATTCTATCCCAAAACCACACTTAAAACAAAAACCTTTGAAAACATCAGATCCCGTGTGGGCTCTGTTTATTTTACCTATCAAACCTCATTGCAGGTAGCAAGTGCCATTGTTGTCAACCTGGGCTCTGATACCAACTCTGTAACACACCGAATCCGCGGGACTCGGGATGTCACATTGGGCTAGGATCTCACAATGGATCCTGACCCTAGCCTGACAACAAGTTCACTGGACCTTACAACATGGCACTGACAGATATAAAACAAATACATAAAACAGTATAAACTGTACGACCCAAAGTAAACAACAACATAGCCGAGTATATAAAACGACATCCTCACATAGGAGGTACAAAAGATCATCCTCACGCAGGAGGGGAAACACAACAACCCCAAACCAACCACCTAATGTACGAGAGTCCTCGGCCTGTCACCCTGCCAGATCACCCAGTAGCACCTAACCTGTAAACATCTACAATACGGTACGAAACCGTTAGCTAACCATACATATATGAGGTAATGCATAAGCACAAGCACAATCATGAAAGATAAACACATCAGCATGCTATCACACATTTACCCATTTATTATCTTTATATAATAACCATTCACTCAAAAACCGTATATATATAGATAGATGAAAGTATGTGACACGAGGACCGATACATCCCCGCCTCTGAGTACAATGTCCAGCTGTACGAGTATCGGTCACACAATCCGTGTACCCTATGGGAGTGGATTGCGCCCTTCCTGTAAACCAGTCTGGCCTGACATCAGAGAACCTCCCAGACTCCACGGCGGGATGAAAGGGAAAGGTTATCACAGCCACGCAGTGGGGCAGTCAATAGAACATAGGTGGATAAAAACGACAACTCATGCTATCATAGCAAACATATAAAGCACACACCACTCATGCAAACACCCAATATAGGGATGGTAGCTAAGTAAGTCCTACGGACTTACCTCAACCTCGTACAAACTCAACCACGATCACCTCTACACTGGAGGGACAACACGGCCTATAAAAAGACATAGAGAGATATATCAACCTCTATTCATCAAAGGGGTCACACCTAGACCCAAAGGGATCCATAGGGATCATACTCAATCTATAAGCCTCACAACCAACTAAACCTCAATATCTCAACATAACTCACAATTCCTCAAATCTCAAGGTAGTATCTAATCAACATTCCTCAATCTCAATTCTAATCCTAATTTAATTAATTAACCTTTAATTAATTAATTAGATTTCGCCAGAATAACGTTTTGCCCGCAGGCAATTTCTAAACCCCCTGTCATCAGATTTCATCAAACAAGAACCCATAATCACCAGAATAATATAACGACCATAATGGAATTTCTAATTGTCCTATTTGACAAGTCTAAAGTCAATTTAGGCCAAATCGCAGTACGGAAAACGAATAAATTCATAACTTATTCGTTACTAACCCGATTGACGATCTGAAAGAAGATTCGGAATCACAACGACGCAAGCTACGTATGGACAACATCAAATTCATCGAAATCTGAGCGACGGAACCGTCCTGGTGACATATATGCTCGACCAGCCCTCCATATACTCGGAAATGCAGAAACTCGGTACCGATATGAAGAGAATGAAGAGAGGAATCCAGAAACTCAAACGGAATTGAAATCGGATTAGAAACGGAGAGTAGATCTGAGTTTGAAGGTTGAGAGAAATCAGAGCTTTTACGAGGAAACGTGAAATGAAATGAATTAATAAAGGATTTTCCGCTATTTATAGTGAAGACGATAATTATCCTTTAGTAAAGTCGATAATTATCCTTTAACCGATCCAAAGGCGGGTAACCTCTTTCTCCAAACTTCTCGAGATTGGAACATTAAATCTGGAATATTGTAGGGATAATTATTCCACAACTGCCTCGGAAAACGTGTATTCCTAAGCCGTCTTTCTTAGCCATTAAGAAACGAAATAGCGACTCTTTTGGCCGTTTTGCCTCTCCATGTTATTTCATATCTAGGACATATCCGATGTCCTGATCATTTCTCTCAACTGCATTTTTATTATTTGGAGCTCCCAAATGCTCCAAATAACACCGGAGGGTAAAAATAATTACTCGGGGGAAAAAGTAAAAATTTCTCCAAACGTCCAAAATTACGCCAGGAACATAACGGTGGGACTCTTACTCATCACTTGCGAAGTCTTCGCGAGTTATATGTTAATTACTATCAACGATTAAGTTAATCAACATTAATTAGAATTCGAAATCCTAGCTATTATAGCTACAACCCAAGTCCATGATGCCACAATCATCTAAAGTCCTCCTAAAGCTGTACATTGCGGCTTGAGAACGAGGAGGAACACCATCCTTCTCTTATGCAAGTAAAATCTCATTAAAATTTCCCATTAAGAGAATCGGTGGTGTTCCTTGGCTGCATAATTCTCACATAAGGTCCCAAGTAAGCTGCTTGTTCGAGGCTTCAGCCCAACCATCAACACAAGCTAGAATCTACATGACTCCTTCCGTAGATGTGACCGATGTTAAGACGTGCTGACTTGAGTAAGATAAGATCGCAACATATATGTTTTTTCACTAAAGACCAAGACCCCTCAATCTACCCGTTGAAGAGATACATAAACCATATGTGAATCCACATTTTCGCTAAACCGTTTCCAAGTCCTGACTAGAGATCTTGGTTTCCATCAAGAAAACCAAACCGGACAATGTTTCCAAGACTAATCTTGGAGGGCTCGAACCGTCGGGACATTGTTCAACCCCTGACAGTTCCAACTTAGGAGTTTCATTGCAGGTTTGCGGGCATGGACTGTCATGCTCGCTACTTGATTGTCAACAATCAACGGAACTCTATCGGAGTCGGTTTTCTGTTTCCTCCACGCAACTAAGTCAGTGCTTTGGTTGTTAAGTTCAGGGAAAGCGACAATGGTATCTTTTCTTTTATTGGTGGTTGAGGTTGGAGACTTAGCAACCCTCTTTGCTAGAAACTTGAAATTTACCTTTCTCCGCCCCTGGGAGGCAGTTTTAGGGGCATTGAACAATATGGCTAGACCCTTTCCTTAGTTTGTAGGTAGGTTGTTTCTAGGTGGGTCACTACCAGAGAGGTCATGTTGTCCGGTTGCATCTGCTTGTCCGACATCAGAGCAATCTTGCGATGCATTTTCACTTTGGGATGTCTCTCTACTCTTCTGATACCGGTCATACCAAACCCGTTCTTTATCAAGGGTGTCTTGTCTCTGCTGACTCCTAGTTGTAGGTGGTGATACGTGGAGCCTTGTGCCGAATTGCGGAGTCACTATGGACGCATCAGTAGGGTTTTCAGAGCAAGCATTTTGGATGTGACCAATTCGACCACAACTGAAGCAAAAAAGTGGGAGTCTCTTATACTGGAGTTTGATCGTGGTGGCCACTCCGTGAAGAAGGAGAATAACTTGACACCACAAAGGCTTTGTGACATTGATGCAAACGCGGATACGCAGAACTGCACATAAGCCAAGGAAATCCGAGTCGTCCCATGAGACAAAACTACCAACTCTATTCCCAATTATCATTCACTACTAGAAATTGTGTTAATAGCAACATATGTTTTCCATCAGAATATATCCAACGTATATTATCGTGGGTTCCATCATCTGTTACTAAATTATCCACGGAAGTATTTACCGATGGACATAACTATGGGAAATTGTCAAAATAGCCAAATTACCCACAATCCTAATTACCAACGGATTAAGTTGTGGGTAAATTTTGAACGGATGTGCAATCAAAACTGTTGGTGATGATAAATTTTTTTCAAAATAATTCTAACGTTAGCAAACTAAACTCCACGATGCTTGACATAGTGAACAATAAGACCTCATTTTCAAGAGTTTTTTTTTAAATTTTAATTAACAAATCTTTTTGGTATAAATCTAGGTAAAGTTCAATGTTGATGGCTATTGTTCAATTGACTATCTACAAATTAGTATTATTGAAATTGATTGGTTTTTTGTTATTATTTTGAGTGAACTCTCAATAGTGGTTCAAAATCAATGTTGGTGTAGAGGTCTAGTGGACTCAATCATTCTTTTTTCATCATCGGCCAAAAAAGGTACGTTGATCTCTTACGTGATAACTTATTTTGACTTGTTCATTTACTAGTGTAACTATACAATAAGTGATAATATATCAATGTTAAACTAATTGCAAAGATGTGGATTTGATTTGATGTAGTTGTGTTGGTGCATTGTGCATGTATTCGTGAAACTCGATCTTCATATTGATATCTTTGAGTTTGATATATTTGGTGGCTCGACACCGTGTTGGTGCATATGTTCTCTTTCATTGTAAACCAAAGATGAGATGCACAACCCTCATTTTATAAAAATAAATAAATATAACATACTAAAATTCAAAAGTAGGAGATAATTGGATGAGTTGAAACTCGGGTATCATATGTGAACTGTGTAGCTTTTAGCCATCTTTTTATAGATGATTGGATGAGATTTATTTATTATTTAAAATTACTATCAAAACTAATAATCTTTCCATTACAATAGTTCAAGCTATGTGATTTACTTACATTAGTCCAACAACACCAAAATATTAGCTTGAGATAGGAACAACCAAAACAAAATTAACTTCACTTGATTTTATCATTTATTATTTTAAAACTAACAAATTCAACCCACGTTTAAAGCTAGAAATTCTTTTAAATTAAAATTATGAAAATGAAATTCAACCGAACAATTTTGACCTTTCCAAATTTACAATCAATATTAAAATTAAATTTTTTCGGTTGAATTGACGTATTGGGCCTTCTACACAAGAAAGTTGGAATATAGGGCCCTCCTAAAATTAAGTTGAAAAAATGGTCTCCTATTTTGCAGGCTAGTTTTTTCATAGTACAAAAAGGACTAAAAAGGGGCTGATTGATGATTGTTGACTGCTGTGCAGAAATTGGGCTGATTGATGATTGGTCCATATTGGTTTCCTGTAATTTTTTTTGGGTATGCATGTAGTTATTACCCAAAATGCATACAAATTCACATACTCATGTTTGATATGATTGTGTAAGTGTTTTGTAAGATATTGATATGTTTGGATAAGTGGTTTGTTTGTATGGTTGTCAATGTAGTAATTTTTTGGGGTATGTACGTAGTTATTACCCAAAATACATACAAATCTACATACTCAGGTTTGATATGATTGGGTAAATGTTTTGTAAGATATTGATATGTTTGTGTAAGTGGTTTGTTTGTATGGTTGTCAGTGTAGTACATCGACATGGTAAGTGCATATTCCAATATTGAAATCGAAATTTTAGATAATCAAACATAAATCGTAATACAACATACAAAAAAGATCACACACCTAACATACCCAAAAAATAACAACCCAGTTTTGTTAACCAAAAGTGTGTTAATATTCTCACATAAGTTTCTACCCAAAAAAACAACCTTACCCAGTGCAAGCTTACCCACCTATCATGCAAAATATCTTCCCTACATACTTGGATAAAATGGAAAAGACGACCGAGGCAACCATGGTGCTTGGTGGTTCTCGAGGGAGAAGACGACCAAGGAGTTTGGTGGTTGCTGGCTCCAATCATGTGCTCACACATTACTCAAAAACATACCCAGCTCACACATTACTCAAAGTGCTCATACATACCCAAAATGCTCACACATTACTCATTTCAAAGCAATACCCAAAAAATGCAGTAAATACATTCAAGGAGTAATCAATTACTCAATCCATACCCAAGAAACATACCCAAAGTACTCACACATTACTCAAAGTGCTCATACATACCCAAAGTGCTCATACATATTACATACCCAAAGACTCATACATACTCAAAGTGCTCATACATACTCATAGTGCCCACTCATTTGATGGTACTCAAGGGTACTACGACTTACCAATTCCTCATCAATGGCAGACTCGAACACTTTAGCCTCCTCACGAACTATAGCCTCGCCAGAATCGGCGGCCGTCCTACGTTCTTCTGCCTCAATGACGACATGATTAAACCCTAGACTGAAAGAGGGCGCCGAAATCTGAGCAGAAGGGAGACTTGCCATTCTTCAAACTTTGTATTTTTTCTGGTTAGGTTTCCAGCGTTCTTCAACCTTGTGAGTTTATAGAAGGACAGAGAGGCAGTTTAAGGGGAGGAAGAAGAGGGCGAATGTTGTTCAGAAGGGAGGAAGAAGAGGGCAACTGTTGTTTAGAGGGGAGGAAGAAGAGAGCGACGATTTCAGGGGAGGAAGAAGAACACGACGACAGTTTCAGGGGAGGAAGAAGAAGAGGCCGACGGTTTCACGAGAGGGAGAAGAAGAGGGCGACGGTCAGGGGAGGATGAAGAAGAGGGCGACAATAACAGAGAAAGAGAAGAAGAGGGCGATGGTGGTTCAGAGGCAAGGAAGGTCGCTGGTGGTTCAAAGGCAAGGAAGGAGGAGGCAAAGAAGGAGAATAGTATCGTGGTGGTTGAAATCTTTCAAGCGGGATATTAAACCCTAATTCGTTTTTTTGAATAAAAGTGAACATCTAATCAGTAGAAGACCCAATATCCTACTTTCTAGTTTACAGACCTATTTTATCTTATTAGTCTATAGAGGCCCATTTTACAAAGGATGAGTTGGGTAAGTAGGCAACTTATGTAATGGTGTGTACAAACTAGACCCATTTTGTATCTTGTTAACAAACTAGGCCCCTCTATAATTTACAAAAAAGATTAATCAAATAAATATATCAGATTCTATAGATTTGCTGAATAACCCTCTTTCCTAATTTGTCGTATTATTTAGCTTAATTAAAACACATTAATATTTATTTTAGGCGTTAAATAAGGGAATAAGCGTTGAATAATTTCCATTAATTCATTGAATATCAATTAGACGATCGTTTGAAGAATCATTCTGGACGCCATTGCTGCTTCATCCGAGAGCTTATGTTCTTGCGTTCTTCAACATTGAAGCTTTTATTTGTCATCTTCACTCCTGCTTAATCGTTCGCTAGCAGTCGATGAAATACATAAGGCGATTGGATTTAGATACATATTGATTGTGTTCATCGCTTTTTTCATACAAAAACCTTTACGCCATTGTTGGTGCTTTATATATACTCATCATCATCGGTCTATATCGATTATATACACAAGACGGTGGACTTCAACTACATATCTGTTGTTGTACCCAATAGATTCGTATGTACCAGGTAATTTGTACTTCTCCGGCGTTTTTTGCGATTTATTTGAATTTACACCTACTTATTATCGGATTGTGGTTCAATGAACTATTCTATGATTTGGGTGTGATATGTAGTTATCTTATGTACTAAAGATGTGATTACGTTATGTACTATATATGTATTGTAAACATGTTATTGATGTTTATGTAATATGTATGAGTACTGTTTTCGTGACATTCTATTACGGTGGTGCTTGGGAGTTGAAGAATAATGTATGAGAATACATTGATGATGTTACAAGCAAACCTCTTGATATAGATGTGTCTTGCACATTTGAGGATTTAAAACATAAAGTTTACACGCAATTTGGGGTATGTGAATCCGACTTTGGTGTAAAATTGCCGTACAAGAATCCTTTTAATCCTGCACTCAAGCCATTTGACGTCACCACAACAGTTGATTTGGAAACATTTCTCCAAATAAATGGTCTGCAGCAGTTCATGTGGTGTGTGCCAATGTGTGTGACAATAGTTTGTGTTCATAAGCCTAACAACATTGTGACAGTTGATGAGGTACATATTGCAGAACATAATACAACATATTGTCTACAGCTTGATTTATGTACATATTCATCAAATATGTCGGTGACAGTCGAAGAAGATCTTACGCCGAGGAACCCACTTGCGATAGTGCCTCGTGTAGATACATATGTACCAGATGTGCATGATTATGAGCTTGCGTTGGGTAAAACGTATGCTTCAAAGGTAGAGTTAAAGAATGCTTTGTGTTTGCATTCAATATCCGAATGTTCCCAATATAGGATTGTTAAGTCAAAAATGAAAGCATTAACAACAAGATGTATTGACGAAGAATGTAAATGGAGGGTTCACTTCACTAAGCTTGGAGGATCAAGTTATTTTTACAACAACAAGATATTTGTCCACACACACATGCGTATCACATGAGAAGAGCTGGTAACAGGGGTGCTTCATATCAAGTAATTGTAGAGAAAGTGAAATCAATGTAAGTTGTACATTCTAACTATAACCTTATGTTCTTGATTGTAAAATATGTATTAATATGTTTACCCAATATTTATGTAGGTACGGCAACTCGAAAAAGTTACCTTCTGTTAATCAGATAGTCACTGTTATGAAGAGTTTACATCGAATAGATGCTAGTTATTGGAAGTGTTGGAAAACATAGGAGGGCGTGAAGGACATGATTAGAGGAACTTCAGAAGATAATTATAGCTCCATCCCTGCATATTTGTATATGCTAGAGGAGGTGGACAATGGTATAGTTTCTGCCCTTGTACTAGATGAGGAAAATCGTTTCAGATATGTATTTGTTGTGTTTGGACAATCTATCAGAGGCGGTGCAATGCGAAAGGTACAATACTTTTATTCATGATAATATGTAGTAAATTCTAATATATTATGTATTTATAATGTGTACATTTTTTATAAATCTGTAGGTAATCACGGTAGATGGCACACATTTAAGTGGGAAATATGGAGGGATTTTGCTCGTTGCAACTGCGCAAGATGCAAATCACCAAATATATCCCATTGCTTTTGGAATTGTTGATAGTGAGAATGATGCGTCATGAGATTTCTTCTTTAATAATTTGTGTCGTATCATTCCGGATAATAAGGAACTTGTGTTTGTTTCTGACCGACATAATTCTATTAAGAAGGGCATTGTATCCAACTATCGTTTGGCGTTTCATGGTTTTTGTATTTGGCATCTTAAGGGAAACCTGCGAAAGAGGACAAGATCAAACCGTATACTACAAATGTTTATTGAAGGGGCGAAGAAATGTAGGGAAGTTGACTGCGTTGAACTACTTAGGCAACTATCATTGGTATGTATCGGTATATAATGGATTTATATGTGCATTATTTATAGAATGTGTATACTGGTGTTACTAAGTATGCATATTATTTATGTGATATGTAAAATTATGTTACTACATATGTACAGGGAAAAGCCAAAAGTAGCGGAGTTGCTCACTGAGATGGGTATATCAACGTGGGCTCGTTCGATGTCTCCTGCAAAAAGGTACAACATAATGACTAGTAACAACGCTGAGTGTGTTAACGGCATAATGAAAGAAGGGAGAGAATATCCTGTGTTATCCATGCTAGATGAAATCAGACAATTCATGTCACGTTGGTTTGCGGAGCGCCGACAAAAATCGCAATCTTGTGTGGATGTTTCCACGCCAAAAGTTGAGGCTATCATTCAAAAAAGGTTTGATGAATCAGGTTCTTACTTTGTGTACACACTTGACGCAGAAAAGATGGAATTTGAGGTAAAAAGGGTGGATGAACATGTCATAGTTTGTTTGCAAATGAAAACTTGTGCATGCAAAGAGTTTGATATAGAAGTGATACCATGCATACATGAAGTAGCTGCAACAAAACATGTAGGTATGAGTCCTTATCTTGTAAGTAAATATTATTCCACAGAATATTGGAGGTCTGGATATGCAGAGGTTATTTACCCTGTGCCGAACAAGTCAGACTAGGATGTACCGGTGTACGTTTCAGATATTGCTTGTGAGCCCCCATTGAAACGTAAGAGGTGTGGAAGGATGCCAAAGTCCAGATTCCGTGCATCCTGGGCACAAGGGTCTAAGAGAAAATGTAGTTGTTGTGGCTATAGTGGACACACTAAGAAGACTTGTGTCAACCAGCCGAAATAGTCAATTCATTTTTTTTTATTGAAAAGTCTGTAAGCTTGTGAACAAACAATATTATTTTTTAAATTCAACATCTTTTCAACAGTACAAATATTGCCTTCTTTTTTTATATGTACATAACTCATATGAATACTGACTAAAATCGTATACACACATCTTACTTCGTTTACATATGTAAGCATAAGTTAACGTAAAAATTATAAGGTTACGTCGAACCAAATATTTACATATTCCATTGAGATGCCAATTTGTGTTGTATACATACAACTACTTCCAACGATCGTATATACAAATCTTAAGTCAAGTACATACAGAAATATATGTACATGATTACATAATTTATATGTATATGTGTATCCTTACATGTTATGAATATAGCCTATTATTGAGTTTAACCTTAACCTACCTGTATTTATGTTGTAATAGCTAGGATTTCCGAATTCTAAATAATGTTGATTAACTTAATCAGTGATAGTAATTGACATATAACTCGTAAAGATTGTGTAAGTGTTGAGTATAAGTCTCACTGTTATGTTCTTGGCATAATTTGGGCTTATGGTGAAATTTTCACTTTTTCCCCCGGGTAATTATTTTTACCCTCCGGTATTATTTGGAGCATTTGGGAGCTCCAATTAATGAAAATGCAGTTGAGAGAAATGATCCGGACATCGGACATGTCCTAGATATGAAATAACATGGAAAGGCAAAACGGCAAAAGAGTCGCTATTTCGTTTTTTAACGGCTAAGAAAGACGGCTTAGGAATACACGTTTTTCGAGGCAACTGTGGAATAATTATCCCTACAATATTCAAGATTTATTGTTCCAATTTCGAGAAGTTTGGAGAAGGGGGTTCAACCCGCCATTGGATCGGTTAAAGGATAATTATCGACTTCGCTAAAGGATAATTATCGACTTCACTATAAATAGCGGAAAATTGTTTATTAATTCATTTCCTTTCATGTTTCCTCGTAAAAGCTCTGATTTCTCTCAAACTTCAAACTCAGATCTACTCTCCGTTTCTAATCCGATTTCAATTCCGTTTGAGTTTCTGGATTCCTCTCTTTATTCTCTTCATATCGGTACCAAGTTTCTGCATTTCCGAGTAGATGAAGACCTGATCGAGCATATATGTCACCATGACAGTTCCGTCGCTCAGATTCCGGTGAATTTGATGTTGTACATGCGTAGCCTGCGTCGTTGTGATTCCGAATCTTCTTTCAGATCGTCAATCGGGTTAGTAACGAATAAGTTATGAATTTATTCGTTTTCCGTACTACGATTTGGCCTAAATTGACCTTAAGCTTTTCAAAATGGATAATTAGAAATTCCATTATGATCATTATATTATTCTGGTGTTTATGGGTTGTTTGTTTGATGAAATCTGATGACAAGTGGGTTTAGAAATGGCATGCGGGCAAAACGTTATTCTGGTAAAATTTAATTAATTAATTAAATGTTAATTAATTAAATTAGGATTAAATTTGAGATTGAGGAATACTGATTAGATGCATGCTAGGTGTGAGAATGAGTTGAGGATCATGATGATGTTATGGATATCGGTTATGGCTTTAAGGTTTAGTATGTGTACGAGTATGATGAGATGTTATGTTGAGGATATGCCTTAGGCATTTATGAATGTGTTGAGGATCTGAGATTTAGATTTGAGATATAGGTTGGTTGTGGTTAGTGAGACGAGTCTCCTAACCTTTGCAGTATGTGATTGTGTGTGCCTTGCTATTGTAGGCGTTGATTACTTCTCCAAGGGGAAGTTGTGACGTGGTACATGTTACGAGTATATCAGGTAAGTCCACAGGACTTACTTAGTGTGCAGTTGTGGATTGTATGATTGTGATGGTTGTGTGTGTTCATATGATTATACATTTTCTGTGTGTAAATGTAAGCAAACTATACATATGTGCATGTACATATTTGAATAATTCAATATGTATCAAAAATGCATATATATGTATTGAATATGTGTACATACCTCGTCTTTAATCCATCCACTTTGTTTCAGTATGTCCTGTATTGATGCTCTAGATATGTTCTTAATATAACCCCGAATCATACCTTGATCGTCTTTGTTCTTCACCCAGTTATACAGTTTTTTACGATCAACTGTTTGTAGCGAGCTCATTGGTGGTTCTTTCGGTAGTTTCATGTTTTTTCTGAATGGGGTACGCTTGTATTTACTATCTTTTGGAACCCTTAGCCCGACCCTTCGAACAGGCTCTACTACATTGACGCCCTGTTTTAACAAAATGATAAACTGCCATTACATATTTTTATAATATGTCATTTATAGAGTACCATATTCAGTTACATAAAGATACATATACATTACATATTCTACGATGTTTTGGGATTATAGACTAAACACTTGTGTTGTTCATACCTCGTTCGAACCATCACCTATTTCTTGAACAGAAGCATCATCTGCAGTCTCTTTTGGAGATGCAGCAGCACTTTTTTCAGTTGGGGCATTCCCCCTTGTATCAGCTGATTGGGCTAGAAGTTCTTTAACAAGGTTTTTGATTTTGTTCTCGGTCCTCTTGCTTGCCATGTACACAGTTGTGTCTATCTTATCATATAGCGTTCCAAGATCCTTTGAATATGTTGTCAAATCATCAATCATAATTCCTTGTTGTTCAACCTTGTTTGCAAGAACTTACTGATCCCATTCAATTGATTCCAATTTCTCCATTATTTTTGCAACCCAATACGGCTGAGTTGCTTCCATTCTGAGAGTTCAATCAATAAAGTATTTATATTTTTGAAATACACGGAAAATATTTTTTACATTCTGTAACATTATTTTGAATCATATAGATATGTTTTGCCATGTTTCTAGTTTATGTATTTAATTATGTACATTGCAAAACTGACCTTGTGCTATCCGGAATCTTTGCCTCTGTTTTTTCAACACACTTCTCCTTCTTTCCTTCGGGTTCTTTTTTAGGAGTTGCATCTATCGTTTCTGCAGATAGGGAGTCCTTGTTCTTGTTCGTCCTCTTTGACGATCTACATGACGTTTAACATATGTATTATCAACTACATATATTCTGGATTTAAAAAAAAAAACTTGTTTTAATAAAAGTGACAACCTGAGATGCTTGATAATCGGGCTACTGTTTTCTGCTTTCCTTTTCCCCCTTCATCTTTTCAACAGCTTTCACCTCCAATTTTGGTTTTTCTGTGTACATAAATTATATGTTCAATATCCTCATATAATATGTAATTAATATATAAATTATTTAACTTACTAGGTGGATCAACAAAGTCATCAGCATCTTCATCATCCTTCAGATTTGATATGTTTCTAATCTTTATTTCTGCTACAATAGGACTACATAACCAAAACCTATCAATAAATATGTGTAACTGTTAACTACATAAAACAATATAATGTAAAAAATCATTACATAACGTACCTAAATTCTTTTTCCTTCTTGTGCACAACATTTGACCTTGTAATTATTAAGTCAAACTTTTTAAATCCAACTTCAAACAAAAAAATCAATCCTCTCATCTTCTCCCTCTTTTGTCACCCACCTTCGATGTCATCCGATTCACTGAGTCCTTGGACTGTTTTTATTTCCTTCTTTTCAAGGGTATTTATAATACCCTTAATGTCTGCATACCCAGGGAACGGCTTACTCTCTTTACCAGACTTTGATACCCAACGTATGTACAAAGGTGATGCATTTTCATTTACAAAACTTGCGAATACCCTTGCAAGCTTTGAAATTGAATGGAAAACAAATATCTGTAGATTGTGTCAAACAAACAGAAAATATTTATGCACAATTATATACATAATGATTATGTATTAAAATATGTGGGTATGCACTACATTTCTAATTCATAACTACTGAATGAAAATAAAAAAAAAACATTTTCTACTTATGTACATAATTACATCATAATTATGTGGAGTTGTACTATATTTTCAATGCACAATTTATGGTTGTTTTACTGGAAAATTCATTTGTAAATAAACACCAATCATATTTACACATACCTGAAGCGCAAGTGGAAAACCTCCAATGTTGTAGTCACCACTGTTCCTATTTTTTCCAGCCTCACAAGATTGAAGGAACTTCTTAGTCTGGACGAAAGCTAATCTACCCCATGGAAATGAGTTAAAAAGGTCCATATCATTTACCATGTTGATAGTTTGCTGGTTGATTTGGGTTTTCCTATCTTTGGCCACAACAACACATTCAATGAAAAGGATGAGGGCCATTCTGTATTTGAATGGGAACTCCTTGGGTTCTTTCATGTATCTTTCTTCCAGATCCTTAGTTGAGCATCGTTCTACACTAACAACAACTTTCATGTCGACATCGGGTGTTTCATCATATGAATCAAAGAAGTTCTCCTCGCAGTTAAGCCCCGTTATTTCTTCAAACTCCTTGATTCCAAACCTTAGCAGTACCTCTTTGACTCCAAACCACATAGAGTGTTGTCTTCTGGTTTGAACCTCCCTCATCAACATAAAGTGTATGATGTGGTTTGACATTTTCAGCCGTGTGCTCATTTCAATTATTGGTGCAAATACCCCATTCTTCATTCTTTTGTTGTCGGAATCAGACATCCCGTCAAGTATCATTGGTATAAGTTGGAGTCGACTAAAGCTGTTAATACGAGCCATCCGAGGGGATTCATTTTTCACCCATCGGTAGGTGGACTGTAAAGGTAAATATAATATGTTGTAATATATTAGTACAATAAACAAAAAATGTATATTATGTAGTCTACAATATTTTGACAAACCTTCAGTTGGACATCCTGGGTGTATGTGCCTTCTATTCCCTGTTCATAATTTAACTGATCAACACATTTGTATGTGTATATGTAATACATATAATGATATACTCACAAATATGTGCTGCCTATTACATATTGAACTACATTACTTGTGTACAAGTAACTGTTTTCCAAAACTTGTACATATAATACCAGAATATTTGTATATATGTAAACATATTACATTTTTGCATCAACTTGTGTATATTAGTAATACATATGATGTCAGTTACATAAATATGTGCTTACTCATGTACTAATCAGTAGATTTTTTTTGTTTATGAAAAACATATGATTTTAACAACATATAACATGACAGTTACATAAATATGTGCTTATTGATGTGTGTTATGCATATGATGTTTGTCAGTCTCATGTTTGCTTACATAATTACAAATAGACCATTACATTTGACTAATTATAGATCTGTACATTTATCTAATGAGCTACAATTGATTAACAACTACATAATGGAGACATTTGGATACTTGCTTGGAAGGACCAGCCCCAGAAGTAGGATGCTCTTTCCTCATGTGGGGCTTAATGGCCATTCGTTTTTTCTTGCCATAGTGTTTGTACTATCAATGAACTAATACGATTAGTTGATTTTGTAACTTATATTGAATGTTATATGTACATATTGTAAATACATAATTTGTATGCCTATTACGAGCTATAAATGTAACACATCCATGTATGATATCTCATAAACATCTACATGTATCCAATATCAACTGTCTAAATAATATGTATATATTTGCTATTATTCAGTATAATGTAACCAACATGCATCAACAACAATCAACAATTATTCATTTCCTTACCAAATTCTAACAAATATCATGCACATATTAGACATAATTGGTACATACATCTATAAGTTTGATATAAACATGTATCAGATTTGTGTGTACCATACAAATATAACATGATATGTAGCTTTTTTCTATATATACGAACATTTAACTGAACATGCAACATCGTCAATAAATTTGGAGTCTCATAACCAGATATCTCAAGAACAGATCTGGGCATATACTGAGTAAGTAGATGAAAGAATGAAACAGATTAATATTACTTTGTATTTGCCTAGTTTGATTACATATTTAGACAATCAATCTCCATAGAATCAAAAATTTTCCACATATTACTTTTAATGTTAGCTTACTTCGTTCGTTGGAATAATTCTCAAATTCGTGTTTGATTTGTAATAATCTGGTACATAATCGAATAATAGGTTGCAATAAACTTCATTTCGAACTAAAAAATGTACCTTTTGGTGAGTTGGGGAAGACGATACTCTGAATATGTCTTCAGCGGTCTTCAGCGGTCTTCAATGGCGATATGCGTATACTGAGTGTATACTATCCTTCAATGGAGCATGATATAAACGCTTATAAGTATCGGCTTTACTGGATAAGTAGATGTAAACGAAATGTAAGGGTGAAGATGATACCTTGAAGCGAATATGCTGAGAGCTTCTTCAGAGAATACTTGGACCTTGAATCGCCAAAAATGGAGAAGAAAGAGTAAAGTTAACCGGCGCTTGGAATACGTGATGATGTGTGTGATTGACGGATGTACTCTCTCTCGTAAAGGTTGCAGATGGTGCGATATTCTTGGGTATTCGGTTGTCTTTTTTTTAAATTTCTATTGCTTAATTAAGGCACGTTTTTTATTACGGTTTTTATAAAATGCTCCCCAACTCTCCTATTTTATCTCATCTGTAATTTAATTAATTTTTATTTATTTGGTTAATAATCCTAGGGGCCTAATTAATCTACACTAATAAAAAAGGGTCATATATCACCAATTTTCTCTTTTACAAAATGCCAATTTTAAGGGTCCTATTTCCCCAATTCTTTCATTTTTTTCCAAGATATTAATTGTTGTTTAAAACTTTTGCATCCTTCTCGTAAAATTAAATCAACATTAAGAACTATAATTTATACTATAAACATAGATTAAAAGTTCTAATATTCATGAAATGAAGTATAAATAGTGAATAAGTTTTGTTACCATTAATAACTTAAGAAACACACTATTACCAAGTTAATCTCTTTAATATAATATTATAATTTTTAACTACACTTCTATCCTTATAAAATGAAACGAATTGGATTATAAATTATCATTAAACAATATCTTTAAACTATAAAAAAAAATTAAATATTTTGGTGGGTGGTTGCAAGTGAAAATGCATTCAATGCTCTACGACTCTGCGTGGTCATAAATACAAATGTTCTCCCCAAGTAATGAGCATTTCAATGCTCCGCGTGACTATGAATACAATTGCATGGTATTGTACTTTATATTATACTTTAAACAATATCTTAATAGTAGTGTGTTTATATTATACTTTAAATTTTGTTATAGATGATAGTGCATAACATTCAATGCTCCGCGTGGCTATAAATACAATTGCAGGGTATTGTAATATATATATATATATATATATATATATATATATATATATATATATATATATATATATATATATATATATATATATATATATATATATATATATATATATATATATATATATATATATATATATATATATATATATAAAATCAACCTTTCTAGATGATAGAACCCATCATTTCGTCTGAAAGACTCAGACCCAAGAGTCGAGACAAAATCCTAAGACTTAGCCTGGCGGACAATACCCTCCCCAAGTAATGAGCATTTCAATTTTCAACCTTCCTAGGGCTCATATAATTCTCCCTTAACACAAACACTAGAAGAAGTTTGTCTCCTCCATCGAACCGACGCCGTCGAGGTACAAACGAAGATCAGAGCGGTACGTCTAAGCATCAACTCTCGATTCCCGACAAGTTATCTCCTGTGGTGGTCTTTGCTCACGGCGTTGGTGCTCCTTCCATCTACGACTGGGTGCCTAGGTTTTCTTTCATTTGCTATCCGAAAACTTGTTTTCAAGACAAGCTTTCACTATTTCAATCCACAGTTTTGATGTTCCTCAATCGATTTTTTCTGAGGGCAAATAACTCTTGGCTAGAGAAAATACAAAGAAAATACACTAGCTGGACATTGGAGGACATAACAATGACACTCTCCTAGTCCCAACTTATTGTTTGAGATTATGGCTCTCATTTATTCGGAATTTCAGAGGTCTTTATCTCATCTATATATCTTCATTTTCTCTCTTTTTTGGTGTGTTGTGGAATGTAGATCTAGGCTTTATTAATTTGGTATAATTTTGGTTTCCATTTTATATGACTACTAGTAACTACGTTACCGACGACAGACGCATTGGGAAGAAAAGCTCAGGTTTGACTCCTTATCATTTGAACATTGGTTTATAAGTTCAAAAGTTTTCGTTTTTTCATTATATGTAATCTGAAGTTTGTTAATATAAGGTAGTTTTTCCATTCATCATATATTGGTAAATCTAAATTGTTTGCATATCATATTGGAGATATTAACTTTCATTTGTTTAAAATTTCGATTGAAAATTAAATGGCGCTCTTCAAAAAATTTTAAATTAACTTATATATGTTTAACAGTAAAACAATATATTTAAGCACGTAGCCCATTCTACCAGGCATTTGTAACCCTTCATCCTCTTATCTTCAGCAACAGTTCCACAATAAAATGGCTTCTTGTACTCGAATCTCTTCAATGCGCTCGGATGACTATGGACAAAGAATGGAGGAAGATAGCAATGTCGATTCAGAAAGTTATTCTGATGTAGTTGTGTCAAAGAAATCACGAGTGGTGAACAAGGATGCACTCGAACGGGAGAAGGTTGAACCTTTGGGAGATTCGTAAGAGATTTTTGAAATTATAATTATTGTACACAACTACACATATGAATTATTTCTAACTTAAGTTTTGGTTTGCTTTTAGGTTTTTATACAACTCTGTAATTTTAAAGTCTATCCATAAAACTATACATGCCCACTACGATGGTCCATGGAGGAGTTTCTCTAAAGTTCCCGTAGCTGGTGTAGAGTTGTGGTGGTCCGAATTCCTTGTATGTACATATATGCCTACTATATTTCGAGTTTTAGCAACAAAAATATTTTGTAAGCCTCTGTAATTGATTCACTGATTTATGATCGTATATTTTGATTTTACTTGTCATATTTTGTTCCATATATCAATCTATCATTTTGATAGATAATAAATGTTTACATCCTGTTGTAATTGATTTATTAATTTATGATTGTACATTTTAGATATTGTGGCTTATTTTTTAATTTTACTTGTCACTTTAGATTTTGTGACTGATTCATAATTTTACTTGTCATATTTTTTTTCTCATAATATAACATCAACTTTTTTGGGAACCTCATCATGGTTCAGCCATTAAGAGAAATTAAAGAATTAAATGTAGCTCACATATCCGGGGTACTTTTAACACCGCTGTTAGGAAAGGGTATGCTCCAAAATGTATTCGCGCAGAACCTTGAAATAAAATTTTAGAAGAAATGAGGACTTGTGAGAAATACAAGCGTATTTGTACAAATAATAAAATTAATAGAGCATCCGATAAGTATAATGACAATGCAAACTATGTTGGTGGCTCTAAATCAGTAGCTGAATATGCACAAGAGTTTGTAAGTAGTGCCTAATTTTGTATTGACATATTACTTATGAATTTTTATGTTATAGATTGTTTTTACCATACATATTTGTATTTTGATAGGAGAGGAACATGATCGAGAAATCACTCAAGACAAACTAATGCGGATTGCATACCATAACAAAAAACTTGGAAGGTGGACGGACGAACGTCCTAAAAAAGCTACTGTGAGATTTTTGTTGAGTTCTACCATTGGTTTGCAATAGTGAATAACTAGAATACATGTTGAAGTCTACAATTTCAGCTATGTATACTTGTTCATTGTTGTTTATTGTTTTTAGGAAAAATAACCCAAAATAATACCAACTATCAACATTGAACCGAAAATAATACGAACTTTAAAAATTACTAGGAGAGATACAAACTATCAATGTATTTACCAAAAATAATACGTCATACTTTTCCGGCAAAAACTCTAGCTCCGGCGATGAGGTGGCAGCCGGAATGTTACATGTCATCAAATAAATGGATTAAATGTGTGATGTGGATTTTATTTTTCAAAAAATCAATTTATAATATATAAAATATTAAAAAATAAAATAATTAATATTTTTAAAAATTTAAATAATAATTACAAAAACCATTTTTACAATTTTTTTAAAAAAATAGTTTTTGTAAAAAAAATATTTTAAATAAGGACTGAACATTTTTTCAAACAGGTTTGTAAAAAATGTAAAAATATTTTTTTTATGAAATTTTTTATTAAAAAATTTGTTAAAAAAAATAAGAAAAAAATTCAAATATTTTTTTTACAAATTATTTTTTGTAGCAAAAATAAAAATTTTACAAAAAAATTGGGATTTTTTTTTAGGGATTCAGTTACAAGATTAAAAAAAAATTCGAATATTTTTTTACAAATTATTTTTTTAGAATTAAAATTTTCATTTCATACAAAAATCCTAAAATAAATTTGATTAAAAAAATATTATATTTTTATGTTTTTTGGAAAAATAAATATTATTACATTTTTTACAAATCTATTATTTTTTTAAAAATAAATATTTGCACAATTTTTTTAAAATTATTTTTTAAATTTTAAAAATAATAATTTTTATTTTTTAATATTTTAAATATTATTAAATTGTTTTTTTTTAAATAAAATCCACGTCACACATTTAACCCATTTATTCGATGACATGTAACATTCCGACTGCCACGTCATCGCCAAAGGTAGGGTTTTTGCCGGAAAATATATGACGTACTATTTTTGATAAATACATTGATAGTTTGTATCGCTTCTAGTGATTTTCAAAGTTCGTATTATTTTCGGTTCAATGTTGATAGTTGGTATTATTTTGAGTTATTTTTCCTTGTTTTTATTGTTGTATTGATTACCGTTTTTATATTATATAATGTCTAATTAATATTTTTCTTTTTATTAGGAGTCCTATGAGAAAAAATGTAAAAATTGGCTAGAATCACATGAAGAGTTATCTAAAGAAGATTATCTTATTCTATGGTTTGAATCGGTCGGAGGTGAGCACAAAGGAAGACTTTTTGGGAAAAGATCACTTTATTTCAAGACTGATTACATACTTAATCCTCCAGCTCGTGATCCATCTCTTCCGACTCATGGACCATCTCCTCCGACTCGTGGACCATCTTCTTCTACTCATGTTCTGTCTTCTCAACCAGATCTGACATCTAGTCAAATGTCATATGGACGTGGTATATCTACAACGGAGACCCAAAGAACGGAGGCAGTACTTCAAGCTCGGTATTAAGAGCTTAAAGCTTACGAAGAGAGGTTACGAAGGAAGGAAATGCAAATGTTTTAAAACTTGCATCCAAACGTATCTACAGGTATGCAATTTCAATCGTTGTAAATGAATGGAGATTCAAACTTATGAGGCCTTACTGATAAACCGTTGCGCCGGAATGTCACTTCATTTGGTTCTCAACCTAGTCAATTTTCTGATTTTTCTTTGGTTGATTTGTTTCCACTCTTCAGTCCAAGGTCTTGATTACAGTGGAAAGTTGACATGTAGCATTTGAATTGTGTTAGTTCAATGGTGTTTAGTGTTGTTTAGTCTTGAAGTTGTAATATACCTACTGTCAATTTATGTTTCTGCAGAGTTTGTTGTTTAGTCATGAGTCATGATGTTGAATTCTTTTTTAATAAAAATAAAAAGTAATTTTAATTGAATCTACAACGGGCATTAATATGGGTTGAAAACAACGTATATATGAGATATTGTTTACATATGGCCTGTCAGCAATACATATATGGGCTTTAGTAGCTATAATTTAATTAAAAAAAAATTAGACTCGAATATGCCAACGTCTTGGGCCATCGGCATTGGGCCATCGGCATTGGGCAACGTCATGGGATGTTGGCATCCCATCCATCATATATTGACTATCCGTTGATATCCCATCCTTCATATATCGATCCATGTCTTTATCCGTTAGAAATTGAACAACGCCGTGATTTGTTGGCATTTAATCAAACTAGTTAATCCGTTGGTATATGACAACATCATCTTTCCTTGAAAATATGCCGAAGCAAGTTTTAGCAACGACTTGGTGTCCAATTGAGGTGTCCGTTGTAACTCTTGATTCTGTCGATAAAACCCACGGTTAAGCATGTTGTCATTGCCTAAAAATCTAGTAGTGATTGATAGGGGGCGAACAACACATCCAAATGGTAAATCACGTGCAACTACCCAAAAGTCGGTGTGGGTGAAGGGCAGGGCAGTTGGAAGGGTTCCCGAAGGTATTTCATGGAACATTAGCAAGGCATCATCGAAACACCAAGGACCTTGGTTCAAGGCGTGGAGTAGGTTTCGTCTCTCAAAAAACTGAAAGATAAGTAGGTCACCGCCGATGGCTCGTGAGGCAAGACCTGCCTTTGGTGCCCAGGCAATTTTGAAGGTGCTCATCAGGGCGGTGGTGTTAACTCGTCGAGGCGCAAGGATCTTCCCCACTAAGCATAGCTCAACTCTGTGTAGTTCGACCTCCATCCCCTCCACCGGGCCAGGGAGGCACTCCTCCTTTGAAATCCGGAGGTTGGCAATGTTCCTGTCAAGTTCCTCCAAGGGAAATGGAAGCTTTTGAGAAGGAAAAAAAAACCCTAGAAAAATGATGATGGGAGGTGGTTGGTGGTGATGATTGGTGAAAGATGGTGATGATTCGGTGCAGAAATCAAGGAAAAAAGTAAGAGTAAAAGGGGTAAGTATGTTTTTATTGTATAAATGTAGATTAAGCAATCTTTTATGTTTCAATTTGTATTAACTAGGTCCCTTGTAATTTTGAGAAAAAAGATAAAATATAAAATAATTTAAGATACTTTCAAAATTAAAAAGGAAAATGAGAGTGGTCCCCTACAATTATTCAAATTTTAAAAAGATTATCTTCCTTAATTTTTTAAAATAAAAAAGGAAAATGAGAGTGGTCCCCTACAATTAAAGAATTAGTTTTAACATTAAAAAGATTTTCTCCCTTAATTAATCCTGCTTATTTTTTTTCAAAGAGTCGCTTATTTGTTGACATTAAAATTAATTACATAATTTTATGTACATAATTTGTGTGCGAAATTATGAACATAATTTGCGTGCGAAATTATGTACATAAAATTATGTACATAATTTATGAGGGAACACTCTCATTTTCCTTATTTAATTAAAAAAACAACCATATTAATTAAGGGAGAAAATCTTTTTTAATGAGAGTGGTCCCCACAATTAATATTCACTTATTTTTTTTAATTTAGTTTATCTTTTTAATTTTTAATAGTTATTTATCCTCCTTAATTAAGGGAAAAAATCTTTTTAACGAGAGTGGTAATTTAATTAGTTTTATTTTTAGGGAGAAAATTAGAGGGGCCTAGATTGTATTATGGATAAAAAAAAGACTTTCCTACACCAATTTTCTCAAAAAGTAAAAACCCTAAAACACTAGGAGGAAACGCCAAAAAGGCGAAGAGACGTCATTGAGACGAGAGAAGTGCGGGATAAGATAAAGTTTTATAGGATTAGTCTCAACATATATTTTATCAAATGATTTCTCTATAAAATATTAATGTCTTGCGTGTCTCACATCTCTTGAGAAATTTGAAGTAAATACCGCAATAGATATTTTTATCAAAATGATCTTTCTGAACATGATTTTTCTAAAAGATTGATGCCTTGAGATGTTTTAGTCATTACTCTTATTTGGAAATGATAGTTAAACCCGTATACATATAATTGGAATACCCACATCAGTAACAACGTGAGAATGTGCCTTTTTTTTTCTCGACCTTAAGTGACGAGAAGATGGACTCATCTTCCCCAATTAGCGTTTTCCCGAGTCCATCTCGTCTGGGTTTTCAATTTTGCTTTTGATCAATTTCTCACCCAGGTTAACACCATTTTCAATTATTTCAATCAGTTACACTAATCTAACCTTAAACAACCAAATAAAACGAAAATCGAACCGAAATTTAAAAAACGGTAAACAACGTAATGAGGTGAGAATCGAGTTTTTACCTCGAGGGCATCAAGCTTGCGTTCCTCGTATTCGGATCGACCCTTCCCTTTCTAGCATTCTCTATGTGGATCCATAACAATTCTTCGCCGTATTGCACCTGAAATTGCCGGAAATAGGTTTTTGTTTTGGGAGAGAAAAGTTGACGGCATCACTCACGTTTCATTTTGGTTTCAAGCCCGACGGCGCCGACACCCACTTTTTTCACCGTGATTGGTATACGTTGAACCTGAATTATTTCAACGCCTACCGAAATGTGCACAAACTGGTTCATAGGTAAATTCTTCGTCCTACCGAAACCTAAAGCTATCATATGACATTTTGAGGCCATCCACTACGCAAAAACCACAGGGTTTATGATTCCTTATCATAAAATAAATAAAGATCAAATAAAAACAATTCAATAAATCTGAAATTTACGGGTTCTAATTTATTTAAATTTCGTTTTATTAAAATCTAAGAAACTAAAAAGAAGAACCGGATGCTATGAAGAAAATGTCAATAACAGAAGCCCCTAAAGCTCGACAAATCAAAAAACAATATCCAATTTCAACCTTTAACATTGACATATCTTTCAAACAGAAGCCTTAACAAAAAATGACCACACTATGCACAAATGTCGACTTCTGCAACTAGGAAATGAACGCAGGAGGCTTAGCCATTAAGGACATACTGACGTACCCCATTTATGTGTTTCCGCTACAGGTGCATAAGATATCCAAAGATTAGACTGAATATAGCAACCATACATACATAGAGCAATGGATAACCCTTATAAATTTTTTTCACTCCGCTATTTTTCCTTGCGAACGCCTGCAAAAAAAAAGTGTTCATCAGAAAAATGTTTCGTCTATTGAGTTCAGGAAATGTTCTTGTATGTTCACTAGTAATACAAAAACAAGGTTTGTTTGTTAATTTTCTGATTTCTTCCCAAACCCTTTCTCC
The DNA here is from genome assembly GCA_033239045.1 of Fagopyrum esculentum. Taxonomy (NCBI): domain Eukaryota; kingdom Viridiplantae; phylum Streptophyta; class Magnoliopsida; order Caryophyllales; family Polygonaceae; genus Fagopyrum; species Fagopyrum esculentum. Next base: position 142,091,327 of record BSUD01000005.1, read on the forward strand.
GGGTTAACTAAGGTCATTGATGGATATAAAAACGAAACAAAAAACTATCCTAGGAACATATTTATGAACTCAAAGAGGCTGGATTTGTTCGTTTGAGCAAGTAGTGAGGATTAGGATTGTTTAGCTCATTATAGTTTTCGCTACTAATTCGTTTTTTCATGCTTTATGTTAGTCCTGCATGTTCTTGGTATGAACATGTACCAGTAATGAAGCATGGAACCTCAGGGGTATCCTTTCCTCCACATTTCATTTACATTAGTAATTTACTGTTTCTTCTCTACATTGTCATGAAATGTTTACAATCAAAATATGTTGTTCATTTTGGGCCTGTTTGGTATCCCTATCTAGATATCAATATATCAGGTCGGTTTATTAAGATATGAGTATGAGATTGATATCCACCAGAGAAGTGCTAGAGAGGAAAAATAGAAGAGGGATGTAAAATATAAGATACGTGACACCACTCCTTTTTTGGAGTATATCAAAAAGGGTGAAAAAGTGTAATATGAGTATATCAGTATATCAAATTGATATCCATATACTTAGATACCAAACACTGGGTATGTATTTTTTATGTCGATACTGATATTTGATATATAGATACGGATACCATACATGTCCTTTGTGTTAAGCCATGGTTATATTCTAACATGAAAAGTTTGATGCACCGTCAAATAGTGTTTATTTATGTCTAGTGTAGACTTTTAGAATAAGATATGATTTATTTGAGATTTACTTGCCATGTCCCGGTTTAGTTGTTCATTTTGTGTTAATTCATATGACACCACTTCTTTTTGTGTTAATCCAAGTTTCTAAAGCATTACCATTTACACGATTAGCAGTTGTAAAATATTTTAACAGTGGTTATCATTTATTATTGACCGGGAATGGTAGCTTCATGAAACTTATGCAAAGACTAAGGAGGGGGAAGAGTGATAACTGACCAGTTCTTGCTCAATCATTTCCTTCTCATGCAAGATTCTGTTTCTCTCCTCTATTATCTGTGCAACAGTTTGCTCAGCCTGCGGAAACATTAGCTTATCTTTTGTCAAATAGTTCCTGTATTATGATGGGAAAACGGAAAACCGATTATGAAGCAAAATTTGCTTATGTGACTCATTCGGTTGCAACCCTAAATAGCCACGAGCAAACTAATCTTAACTATTGACTATCAGAACAAGTCCCAGCCGAGGTTGACCATCATTGGGAATTATTATTTAAGTGCACAAAACATGAGTTGAACACTTAAACTATGTTCCTGTGGAGAGTTATAACCTACAGAATATTCAATTTCTGCATCATTTTTGTCTTTAATGCAAAGGAATGTAATATTTCTAGGCTACAAATGCTAGGCATAAATCTAAAGCAGGAAGGTAGTAAAAGTCAATAGAATGCCTACTTATCATCATATGTGTGATGAGGAGTGAAAGAGGCTTACCACAACTAGCTTAGATCCCAAATTGTTTAGCTTCAGTGGCAGGTCTTTGGCTTCCTGTCTCAATTTTAAATTTACATCACCATTCGATACCTTCCCTTCATCATACTTTTGTGCTTCACTGGACTCAATGCTTCTACGGATCCTCAACTCATCTGTATCTTCATCTGGTCTTCTCTCTGGATCTTTCACCAATTGTATTTCTTCTGCAGCCTTTGCAATTTGCAATCCTTCTTCATCCTATATCATGTGGCATAAAAGAGAACAAATTTCAGGCCACCGTCAATTTGAGTTATATTTCATTCACCATCTTTAAAAGTAAACAGGTTTCCATCTCATTATAGACAAAAACTCTGATCCATGCACGTGCTTCCTGGATAGAAAATACAAATGCATGATAAGGAAAAATCTTTTACCTTATGTGGAGAAAGTTCTTCAGTTTCTGTAGGCGCTTCATCCTTGTGTAGAGAAGCAACAGATGGAAGATCTTGATTTTGGACTCCCTTATTTGGGGGCGATACAGGAAACTCTGTAGTGCTGTTTGTAGGGGCCACAAGGATGACCTTTAGCTTCCTCTCCTCGATATGTTTACTGGGATCTTTAACAAACTGCCAGAGGAACAAGATAAGAAACCCGATAAAAAAAGGAATTTCTGCAACTAAAAAGTGTAGTTTCTTACCATCTCTGACGTAATATTCTCTTCCATTATTCCAAATGGAACGATTGTACTTTGAACAAGAAACTTATCCTTGCATATCAAGTCAGGTGGAGCAACACTTTGGGCCAGCATGATAACTGTTGTCAATAAGAAAAAAGTTGACTAGTATTATAGGAAGAATGGGAACTAGAGGGGATATATACAGGGAAAATGTAAATTGTCATCTTATCATTTTAAGACACCAAAAAACAGCCAGGAAGTAATAAATGCTAGAGTTCTGTCCAACTGTTGTATATCAAGATGAAAAATCTAGGCGTCTTGACTCTTGTGCGCATGCGATTATCAGAAGCGACACTTAACTGCTCAATACTCAATGTTTCCAGACAGTATATATAGCCCCTTTTACTTTCTAAACCTCACTTAAATCTTATCCAAAACTACCAAACCTTATATTTTTCATCAAACAGTTCAGATTTGTTTTTTTGTTATTTCTATAAGTTGCAGCCAAAATGGCATCCTTGGTTGTTTTGTTTAATTTCCTTCATAATGTAGAAAAATTCATTCTCTTTCTGGATAGATTTTTTAATAGACCATTCTCGATCAGGCATCCATATTTCACAGATTAATCCATCACTATTGTCCATTCAAATCTATGAGTTCGAGCAAGTTTTGGAAATAATGAAGATTCAGCATTCCTGACGATCCACAATACCATCTCGTTTTCTAACAGATTTATCAGTGAAAACCCAAATACAATTTAGGTAAATTGAAGTGAATCATGAAATACAGTTTCAGAGATCTCTCCGCAAGTAAGCTTCAGGATCCATCACATCTACCAACCACTATTCCAGTAAAACATGTGGTACCATTATGATTTAGCAAAGCAAGAACTCCAACCTTCTCTCTGACTCACCAATATATCCTTTTTCCAGTAAAACATGTGGTACCATTATGATTTAGCTAAGCAAGAACTCCAACCTTCTCTCTGACTCACCAATATATCCTTTTTGCACTAAGACGGAACATACTACAATTATCAGAAGGCAAGACTTGATAGTGCATGCATACCTGTAAAGTCAGATGCACCTTTTGGCTTCATTACACCCATGTTAGGTTTAACAACATACTTCTTTGGAGAAGTAGTCTTAACCTGTAAGACTAAGTTAAAAACTATTGTTGCCAAAAAAAATAAAAATAGTTTCATTCCATTTCCATTAGAATACTTTCATGTGTACATATGGAAATGGAATAGAAAAGATAAGTATAAGTCACACTTGTTTTCCAAACTCTTCCTTGCTCTTCAAGAGGCAAAGGAAGAAACAGTCTTGCTTATATATAGGATGAGAAGACAAGAAAAGCTAATATAAATGCTCACTGCTTTTCTGGTAAATGAATCCAGAAAAAAGTCTTCCTTGCTCTTCAAGAATCAAGAGGCAAAGGAAGAAAAAGTCTTGCTTATATATAGGATGAGAAGACAAGAAAAGCTAATATAAATGCTCACTGCTTTTCTGGTAAATGAATCCAGAAAAGCTGAGCAATGCAAAGTCGAATAGTAAAGTTAAAAAGTAAAGACAGAACTCCACCTTGAAACCAACAAAGTTCTCAGTTTTATTGATGATCTGAATCAAACAAGTGCCCGGCTTCCTTAATTCAACTGAAGGAAGAAAAGTAAAGTGCATAGGCATTAAGCAATCAGCAGAGGTGACCATAGAGTAATGCTATTAACTGTTTATGTCTAGTATGTATGCCTGCAAAAGCTCGTGCCATATGCAGCAAGGAACAAAAATACAGAATTTGGAAGTTTTGAAGATCATAATAAGAAGAAGAGTTAGCAAGTTTTGAATAAAGAAAAAAGCATATATTATCTTACTAAAATGGGTTCTATTGTCCCTGGTGAAGTTCATGAGATTAGCAACATGAGGAAACCATTCTTCATTTTGTCAACAGAAGAATATCTTTGTACATCCAAACAGCCTATAGCTTACTGGCATATAATGATTAATAATGAATATAGATTTTGTGTTTCTTTTTTCTCTAAGTATGTTCTTCACATCAGTAACCAAAAAATGAAACCGCAAATCTAAAAGGTTAAGATGACTGGTTTTCATAATAGTGGCTAATAGCACCTAAACCTAGATGGAAATTAGACATAGGAAGACTTAAACAAGAATAAAATTCTACGTTACATGTTAAGTCAAGATTGCAGATAGTTAAAATGAGCATCTACCTCTAATTACATAAAAAAAAAGGATAATATAAATGGAGAAACATGGTAAATCAAGCTTACAAGTGAACTTTAGTATCGATGGTTGAATTTCTACAAGTTCAGAACTCATGCTTATTCTCAGCAGAAGTCCAAAAGCAGCCTAACCGCACACAGGCTACGAACAGAAATCACACGTCCTGGAAGGGAAGGTACAAGAAGCGAATCAACAAAGATGAAAATCAAAACATAGAAACATACACATATTAGCTACATGTGTCCACTTGCATTACACAATTTTGGTCTCAGAAGCAGTAGCGAGGAAATCAAGCTTACAAGTGAACTTCAGTATGGACCGTTGAATTTCTACAGGCTCAGAGCGCGTGCTACTTGTCTGCAGAAGTCCAAAAGCAGCCTAACTGCATACAAAGGCTGCGAACAGAAATCACAAATCCTGGAAGGGAAAGTAACAGCTGCAAATTAACAAAGATGAATACCACAGCATAGATATATACGCACAAATTAACTACACGTTTCCACTTGCATTACACAATTTCGTTTTCAGAAACAGTAGCAAGATAAATCAAATCTGCCAAAGGAAGCGGCAACAGATCCAGATCAGCACTGGAGATCTGAAGATACCTAGCCAATTCAAATGTTTCATGACAATAGAATTATCCGACATTCATACATTGTTGTCATCAACGCCCAAAGATTTGTTCCAAGTTAACAAAATTAGCCTCCATTACCGAAAATATAATACAGAAAGCCTAAATAAGGGAGAGTAAGTGCAAGAATTTAACAACAACATTGACGTACTGGCGTTGGATACTGGAGAGAGAAGCAAGATGAGACGAAAATTTAATCAGGCGAGGAGTGTGATGGATCAGAGGAAGGAGGATTCAACCGATTGGAATTGGAGATCTTCGATTCCGTCGAATGAAGATGAAGAAAGATGGAGTGAAAGTAAAGAGAAGGAAATGGTGATGGTGTTGGTAGTAGTGCGCTGCTACGCTAGTAGAGCAGTTGCAGTTTCTTGGCTGCAGTTGCTTTTTCATTCTTATTGCTAATTTAAACCAGATTTTTATTTTTCGGGCATCGAGTGTCGAGCTAAATGATTAACTTCCACAGTTAGCTTTTTTTATTCAAAAGATAGAAAAGGAGTATTTATGCTGAATAATTTGCTAAGGTCCTTATTCTCAATTTCTCACTATTCAGAAAAGTGTGTTATACAGTATACACCACGTTCAACATTTGACTATTAAGAAAAGAGTGTGAGAGGCAGAAAAAATCAAGACCAAAAATATGCATTTTTCATCCGAGCATATCTTTCTATTTTACTATCATTTGAAAATGATAAGATTATTTTCTCTAATTTCCTCAAAAAATAATTTTAAAAAAATGGTTTGAACAAACAGAGATAGGGAAGAAGCGAGAGAAAAAGACGTTCATATGCGATACTCAACAAAATATCTGTTATTCATAATGCAGCTCAAAATCCGATAGGTTTATATCCAATCTAGAATTTTATATTATTTCCTCAATTTATGCATATAATTTATATCTATAGTCGAATTTAGTAGATTTATGCTAGAAAAATATATTTTTACATGCAATTTTAGAACTATATATTTTCGTAATTTTTTTACATCCGGTTCCTTGATTTAGATTAAGTTAGTAAATTTATGTTAGGATAATTACTTGTATGTGCAACTTATAATTTTACATCCAAATCATAAGTTTGTAGATTTTTATATTATGCATGCAATCCTTTTTGTATGAAACCTACAATTAAGTAGGAACATGTATTAAAAACCATGTGGTTCATGGTTTTGTAATACAAAATTATAACGGAGAAATTATTAGTTTGGACGTTAGGAAAAATAATGTAATCAAGCAGAAGCATTTGCGCTAAAAGCTAGACTAAAAAAAACAATAAGGTTAAATATAAAAAAGATCGAAAATTGAGGGTGATAACTTATGTGTTATCAAGGCACTCCAAGGACTTTGGAATTGTTCATGAGAGATCGAGATGGTTGTATCCGACTCCAAACTAGATATTCGCTTCTTTGAGGAAGTATAGGTTTGGCATGTGTTCACAGAAATCAACTGTGTTGCTGACCGATTGACCAATTTGAAAATTTTGAACCCTAACACACTTTTTCCTAACGATCCCGAACTTCGTATTTTCATCCGGGATTCATATGTAAGATCGCAACCAATAGACAACGCCACTCCCATAACCAACATGAGATATGTGGATGCCATTGTAGATGGGTCAAGGAGGAAAGGTGTGACATCGCTCCTAATTGACCTCTACTTGTATGGAGATGTCATGTGTCCGTGTTTCGGCCTCCGTCATCTCAAATGTGGAGCTCATCCACTCTATGCGTCGATGTATGCTCCATAGCATCTCACATGCATCTCCGTCTATCCATAGGCCCTTCAAAAAAGCCATATCATGCATTGTGATCGTCATCTCACCCAAGGTAGATGAAAATTGCTAGTCTTCGGGTGCCACCACTCGACGAAGGCATGACAAAGCGCGTGATCAACCCCGACGAAGTCAAATGTCTCCAAATCACTCAATCCACTCTATATGGCCAGAGCATACCATCCCTCTAGGTCATCAATATCATGTTGCCAACTCAATACCTCTCTCACATGCTCTAAATTACGGTGTACATTCATCACCTCTTTGACGTCCTTCATTTGAAAAAAATAAACATTAAATATTAAAAAATACATTCGTTCACATTCATCACAAAAATCTAGTAGCATACCTCCCCATCCATGTATGAGTAGTCTTATGGTCGGTGTACCCCGTCAGCAAATCTCGAACCGTAGGGGCACTCGTCCCTCGGCGAACATGAGTAGTAGAAGATGATAGCCTCGCATCATCTCCAGGTGCATGGGTCGTATGGGTAGGAGAAACTGTGTGTCCAAGGGTGGGATGGAGGGGAAGTGTGAAAAGGAGAGGGTGTGTACGAAGAAGTGAGGGTACGGGCGGAGTGGATGTGGAAGCGTGAAAAGTGGATGTAGAAGTGAGAACAAGAGGTGAGGTAAAGGGAACTAAAGCAATGGAGGGATTGTGTGCAAATGGTGTCCTCATTATTTAACTCAGATCGAGCCTCCCGTTGAGGAAGTGATCTGAGTTGAGAGGGAACATAAGCGGGATCAGATGGGGAGGGAATTGAAGTGGAATCAGTAATAGGAGAGGGATCAAATGTAGATAAGAGCAGTCTCCTCATCCTCCACTTGTTAACCGTCTACGTAATGAAGTGGTAGGTGGTGGTCGCCTTTGTGTCCTAGCTTGCTACTCCACAACGATCTAAATTGATTTTCAAAAGTAAGAGTTATCAAAAATCATAATTCTGAACTCCTTATACAGTAGCTAACAATAAGTTTTAATTTTAAAAATTAAAATGTAAACACATGCGCCTGTTTTAAACAGGCACGTGAGTTTATGCGCCACTTTTTTACAGTCGTCATACGTTGAAGCTGACAGCTCACCTTCAATGCAATCGCCCTACATTGAAGGTGAGTTTAACAGGTTCTTCGCGAGCGGCAATGATTTTGTTTTTTTTTCGTTTTTCTCGTTTTTTATTCCAATTCCGATTACGTTTCTACCCTAATCCATTTCTAACCTAAACGAAGTTATTCCATTTCCGTTACCAAACTAAAACTAACAAATTCCGAATAAAAACGTTAAAAACGAAATAAAAAAACAAGGGGGTGAAACACAAAAAAAAACACGAAAATACGCACTAAAAGAAAACGTACCACGAGTGCACTCAAAGGGCGTTTAAGGACGTTTTGGAGGATCCATCGAATATAATGATATCAGGCTTTTTCTCGTTTGAAATGTGAGGTTTGGTGTTTTTTGTGTTCGAAAAATTGGAATGTGATGAAGAGCGGCAGTGACAGACAACTTTGTTTGAAGTAGGGTATTAACTTCAACACAGTCGGTCTGCCGCAATGTAATTTTTTTTTTCATTTTCTCATTATGCGTTTAGGAGCCCGGTTAACCCGTCCACTTGGACGTTTTTATGATATCTTAGGCAATTTAGGATTGACATTATCTTATAAATTGAACATTTTTAAGTCATTTTAAGAGATCTCATGTTTAATGAAGTTTTGCATTCGATTTCGATTTCAAGGAGGTTATAAAGATACCCTCAATTGATTCGACCAGCGTGTCGATCAACTCGATCATCACCGATTTTTGGTATCACACTCTTCATTTGTAAGAGTAGAATAAAAAAAAACTTTATCGGTCAAGTTTCACGGGATTATAATTTAGAATTAGTTAGCGATACTGAATACTTTAATTCGATATCACACTCTTCATCTGTAAGTAACCAGCTGAAATTCCATTTTCCACTAACCCTTTGAATTCACAGCTGAAATTCCATTAGAACATGAGACCAAAGGACAATTTTGTCTCAGCTTAATTTTATTGATTTAATAAAAGGAAACATGAACTCATGATTCATGAAAGCAATATACGAAATTGCGTTGAGAAATTATACATTCTAGATGACCTTACTCATAGCTTGACCACTCCATTTCATATAATACATCAGTCAGTCACATATGCAGATCATTACAGAAGGATCAAGCCAACAGATAGAATATAAGAACATATGTTTAGTACATTTGAACAAGGAAAGACAGGTTTATAGAAACAAACCTCCAGAATATCAACGGCAGCGGGGAAGTCGTTCGAGTTCCAGGGATACAAGGCCTGCAGCAAAAGTTACTGCAGGTATATCACAGCATCTCAATGAAGAGACGAGTGATTTTATTTTCGACACCTCATGAGAAGATATCGAGAGGATCATAGCATGTGATAGATAGTGCCTGCAAGAATATCCGAGAGCATGCAACATTCTCTGCACTATCAACGGAGGAATGCCTTGGCGCCACCGCTCAAGAATGGCTATTGCCTTGGAGAGATTGGTCAGGAAACCGGTGGTTGCTTCCCTAGGGGCCGATTTCATCAACAGAACCACGCACTCGGAAGCTAAATCTGCTATGTTGGGCTCATTAGAATTGCTTAGCTCGAGTAAGACGCCCAAGTTGCTACCGAAATCTGAAATGTCCCTCACAGACTGTTGTGGATCAACTGCACTGGATGGCTCAGTGAAGTTGTCTGACAAGAGATTTGGTTCTTTGGAGTAAGCAACGGATTTTGAGTAGCGTGCAGAACGTAGAAGGAAGGCCCGGCATAATGCTAGAGTTGGTTCCATGAAATCTTCCATGTCTTTTGCATTTACAAACTCTAGGAGGTTTCCGATTCTCCGGACTACTTTTAGTTGAGAAAGGACCTTTGTCTCAAGTTCAGGAGCTGATGCCAAGGCCAGACAGAGCTTAACATCATTCACATTTGCGCTTGAGAGATCACCAAGCAGGAACTCAAAGCACTGTTGGATTGTCTTCAGATGCAGAATGTCGGCTATGTATATGTAATTGAATTCAATAAGCATGACGAGGAGCTTTTGTGCATAAACGGGTATTGGATCTTCATCCCCAATGAGCATGGGATAGAGAGGCAGGAAGTGCTTATTAGATATGGACTTCAATTCCTCTGCTCTTTCGGGATCTTCTGATGGTTCGTTGAGGAAAATGACCATCACATCAGACATAATCTTTAAACACAAGAATCTAGCATCGCCGTCCTTGTTGCCTTTGTAAAGAATGGACAAACTTGGAAGTATTTCACCAGTAAAAACTTGACCATTATCAAGGATAACTGATCTCTCTTCTGTGATAGACTCCAGAACTTGGAGAAGTGTTATTTGGAAGTCATCTCTACCCTGTAACAGTCCAGCAAATTAGTATCCAATCTAGAGCCAACATATTCAATGCAAGCAGAGAGAGCATTGCCAAAAACATGGAATTCAATATCAACTGGATTCTTCCTCGTTGAACTAGCAGAGATAACCTTGTTCCTCCCGCAAATGCGTATGATGAAAGGTGCATATACCTAAATCTTATTGTTAAGTTCATAGAAGCTAATCGTTACCAGATATAAGAACAAAGCAGTCATAGCATTATTACCACATATTGCACCTATATTTTTTCTGAAAAAGGTCCCGGTTCATGTAACTATATGAACATAAAAATGGTTTTTTCCATGGAAGAAGAAAAAAATGAACTCCTGAGGCTAGCTACTCTAATCCTGAAACTACTACAAAATATTAATACTACAAGAAGTGCCTCAACAATGCATATACCTGAAAAGGAGACTCCACAAGCTTGAATATATTTGTTAAATGCTGAAGAAATTCCAGGTTGGCCACTTTGCTCCTGAAAGATGAGCTTCCGAGAAGATGAAGAACAACTGGAAACAAATTAATGTTAGTTTTTGGAGCTGCTCGACTGGTTAGGCCATGCCGCCTACCTCCCATTATCAGCTGAATGTCTCCTGTTATTGTGTTTAGCAAACCCGGGACAGTGGAAACCACAATCTGAACAAAAGCATCCATACAATGATGTAGATAATTATCCCTCTCCTTAGCCAACCTATCCACAGTAGCAAGTAACCTTCCATTACAAAAGAAATGAGGCAACCATCTTCTACCATTTTTACAAAGCAGGCCCACAAGAACGAGTGCCTTCCCTCTCAAGACTTCACTTCCCTGCTCGACAAGAGACACAAGACTTGAAACCAGATTCTTGTCTTCCATCAAAGGTACAAGATTACGACCAATGTTACTGAACAAATGGCTCCCAAGCATGGTCACGTTCAACAGATTCAAGCTGATTTGCTGCTCACGTGCACTACCTTTTACAAGTGCTAATGCAATTTCCTTGAGTGACAATTTTTCTATAACAGATTGAATGCTTGAAGGGTTGAATCGTACCAGGCGCACCAGACACGATCCTGCGGTTAGCCTCACGCTTTCCTGCTTCGCGGAAGCTCTATATATATAGCAAAGATTACTGATAAGATCCTGGGTGGTGAAACGCACTACCCATTGTGCTCCTTGACTAAAAACATTTTCAATGGTTCTAAGGGCATAGAGTTGGGTTATATCATCCTCCCCTTTGCGTAAGATTGACGATACGAGTGAAATCAATGCATTTGGCACCTGTGAAGATTTTGATAAGCATCGAACTAAACAGTTAAACACGATTTTTTTCCCTCCAATATAGATATGAAAATCATGCATACTGGACAAGTTTCTAGGTGGCATATGCTGAACTGGTGAACAGATTAAAGCATAAATAATGAAACAAAATTTTGAAAAATGCTGTGAACTCATATGTTGAACTGATGAGACTGACATATAGCTTTGATGAAAGTCGAGGAAATTGACAGTAATATACAGAATACAGTACCTGCCACCCCGATGCAGGTCGTGCTTCCTTGGCCTGAAGCTCTGGTCCACTGCTATCCTTCACTTGTTCATTTTGGGAAGAAATGTAAAATAACAACTCCCCCAAAGCGGCCATAGAAAATCTCCTTACTTTTTCTTGTCTATCTCTGAGTCCGTCAGCAAGTGCACCCAAAATTCCAGAATTTGCCAACTCATTTTCTATATAGATGGAATGTCGGATCAATAAACCAATGAGTGAAGCAAGCTGAACTCGCAATGCATAAGCTTTGGACTGTCTTAGCATTTTAACAAGAATCAGAATAATGGGCCCATTAGTGATTATATTTGCTGCATCACGATCACTGCTTAAGGTTTCAAGGTATCGAATCACATTCTGTTTCTCTCCAATGGTTGCATTACCATTAAGAACAGTTGCAATTTTAGAGCTGAATGCATCAACCTTGTCCTTCGACATTTTCAAGAGCTCGGTTGCGGGCAATGTAGCAAAAGATAGGGAAGGTATTGATTCTGGTGTCTTATCAGCTTTCCTGCTGGGCATCACTGGCCTGACTGCAAGATCAGATGGATGCCAAAACACATCAGAAATGTTAGAGGAACAATTTGAAGAACTGGATTCAGTATCTTGTGCTATATCAGATCTCTGATTTGTTAGAGGGCCAGCACTCAATGGTGCAGCTGCAGGTTCAACGTGATTTGAAGAAGATTCTTGCTCGAGTGCTTCAGAGTCATTTGCTACAACAGTTACAGGTGTTCGACTGTCATATCCAAGTTCATCATTTCCTCGACCAGGTGTTTTTGCTTCTGGAGTCCAAGCTGTATTTTCAGGTGCGTCAGATTCATCCTGTCCGTCATCTTCAGGGTTCTCATTAAAGTCAAGTTCCATATCAGTATTCTCAATTTTGATTTCAGCATCATTCTCAGGACCATTGGCTAAAGGCCTTCTGTAATTCTCCTTATCATTCTCTCTGTGTAAGTTTGATTTTGCAATTCTTGAGAGCCTGAGAAGATTTACACCCCTGGTAGCACTAGAAGGCTCTCTCAGTTTGTCTTCTGCCACTCTAGCAGAAGTCATAGATTGCAACTTGCGTCCACTCTGAACACCCTTTTCTGGTGTGTGATAATCCCTTGCTACTGAATCACTATTCTCATCTTGTTTAGGTTTTCCTTTCAACTCTCTTTCACGTCGAATGGGAGTAGTTTTCGACTGAAGATGTCTCTCTCCATTGTGTTCATTGAGACATCGTTTGCTTGAAAGATCTACCAAGTTAGTGAAAGCAGGATGAGGAGGTAAAGGCAGCAAGGTAAAATTCTTTTTCCAAAACGCGTGTGCAAGGAGCTCAGGCCACTGAATTCTTTCAACTGGGTCTTTCACTAGGAGAGAATTTATCAAATTGACAAATGGACGGCTCGGTTTACCTGGAAGAGGTGGGGTTGGATCTAAAATAATGGACTTAGCCAATTGAGTAAATTCTCTTCCCACAAAAGGTGGTCTCCCAGCATAGCATTCATACAACACACAACCTAAGGCCCAAAGATCAGATGCATATGAATGAAAGCCTCCATCTTGAAAAAGCTCTGGAGCCATATAAGTAGGTGTTCCGCGCTTTGCCTGAGGAAGCTGCAAAGGAGAATATAGAAAGAAAAAAATGTGCAATTACTATCATGAGTTTGTTGGGAGCAGAAAGTTACGGTAGTGTAACTAGGTTATGCAAAATCATGAGAGAAATGGAAAACACACCATGGATGAGGTTTTGGATAGATCGCTCAACTTTTTTGCCAATCCAAAATGGCACAACTGCATCACATAAATGATCAAGTAACTTAGATTCCTGAAACAAAGTTGCCATCAACCAACAAAGAAATGATTTAAGTGCAAACACCTTAATTTGCCCATTCTCGTCAAGCAAGACATTGGATGGCTTTAGATCACAATAGATTAATCCCTTGGAATGTAAGAGCCTGCAAGGTATGCCAATTGTGACCATCAAATTTATAGATCAGAAGACAATACTGATGGGACTTGCCCAAGCAAAAGAACGCAAATTTCTTACTGTAAAGCTGTAGCAAGGCCATATGCAAAATCATGTATTGAATCTTCCGGAAGCTGTGTGTCCTGACAACCAACATCATGAAAAAACTCATGGTCAGTAAGCACAGCATAACATTTCCCAAATTTACATCTCTATCAGTTTATTACTCATTCATCAAGTCTACTTCATTGAATGAACCTGCATTACTGGCATATTCTGTGTTATATGTTACAGTAAGTATTCTTAACAAGATTATTAAGTACCCCCTCCCTGAATCTTCACTTGTTAGCCGCATTCCTATAAGTAGCAGGTCAAAATAGCTATAAAAAATTTGAACTCTTGATTGCCTTTTGCTAAGCAGATGAGATCATTGAGATGCATTCCAACCCAAAGTGACAAATGATCAATAGTTATAACTTCACACCTGTTTTAGTAAGGAGAACAGATCTCCGCCAACACAATATTCCAAAACCAACCACAGGTGTGCTGAAGTTTCATACCTGAACATAATATCAAAGGATAAATCAGAGGAATAAAAGACAATAACTTTCAAATTCTAGCAGGTAAAGCAATAACTACCATGCATGAAATTTGAGCACATTTGGGTGATCCAGAGCATGGAGCATTCGTACCTGCGTTCAAAGAACTTTACACGTAAGTATAAAATCACAATTAACACCAAGGAATGTCAAAATCTTCAAGCAAAAGGTTATGACATTTAGGTCTTCCTGATTACATGTGTTTATAATCTGATGTGTTTGTGGGTGTTTAACGATCTAAACTTGTATGGGTGGGTATAAGTTCTTATCTAGCTGGAAATTTCCTAGATCTCGTTCATCTAGCTGGAAATTTCCATAAAAATTACCATTAGCACAATAAATGCTAAATGACACTAGCAGATGAGGGACGGCCCACAAATGTCATTGACACGATTACGTAGATCTGTATAATCTCCTCACGACATCTAACAGAGGCACACCAAATTGACAACAAGTAAAGAAGACAACTAACAGAGATTGAGCCTAGACAGCAAAAGCCCTAAATCAAAACAGTTGATGAGACAATAAATAGCTATAAAACGAGCTGGGGAACAACTTACTTCATGAAGAACCTTGTTCCTTTGTGACTTATCAACACTCTTAATTGCGAAATACTCGATGGTTCTCTTCTTCCTTGCTTTGTAAATAGTCTGTTCATTTCCCAAATTAGCCAATTAGGGAGGAAACAACCAGATAAATAGTAAATAGGTAAACGTAAGCAGATAATGGTCAAAATTAAGCTAATCAATATGTATAAATTATTCCAAATTGGAAAATGGTAAACTGCATCTGGTCTACTTCAGACTGCAGAAACTACTTGAAATAAAAGTTTATTTGGAAACAAAAGATGAAACACATACCGCAAACCTGCCACGACCGATGGGATCTGGATAGATTTGGAAATTGTTCATATTCTAGTAAAGATTTCGGCTCTTGCGGTGTGGATGTAAGCAGATTAAGTGCTCAAACTCAACCGTAAGGGATTCGCATAAAAGCTCCCCGGTTCTGATTCAAAAGTTGCTGATAATATCCACACGGAAACGATCTATAGAATGGAAGTGAGGAAATTTGAGAGGCGGGAATTTTATTCGTCAAGTTTGGCTAGGGTTCTTCGTTCACCGAAGAGCTACAACAATAATACAACGGTTGAATATCTGTGTTTGAGTAAGAGAGAGGGAGAAGAAGCATATTCTAAAAATTCAAAATATGAAAAGTGGGAATTTTTGCTTTACTTTTTTGTGAGTCAATAGAAATTAACATTAGTATATATTTGGGCCTAAGCCCAATTGAACAAATGAGGCCTTGCATTGGGCTTATTGTCAAGCCTGCTAAGTAGATAGAATGGTTTTTTTTTTAAAACGGAAATCGGTTAGGAGATAACTACTTTCAGAGGTAGTCCGTACTGCAACGATCTTTGCGGATGAGAACATTAAGTTTGGGGTAGTTAAAAAAATGTGTGTTGGGATTCGAAATTTTCAAATGGATCAATCGGTCAGCTACACAGTGATTTCTCTTAACACATATCTGAAGATCCGATGTCTCTCCCGAGACATCTGATAAAATTGGAACGAATGGGCGTTGTTAGAAGCCGATGAGCATCAACTATCAACCAAAAAAATTATAAAGAAAATCAGTTTGATGTCTAACGATAATTGTATATAATTTATATTAATAGATTTTAATTTATTTCATTTTATGATCAGTCCTTATGTTAATGGTTTTATTGGGTATGATTGTGGATTGTGGAATGTGGAATTGATTTTTAATAAATTTAAAAATAATTAAAATACTGTTTGTGGAGCATAATGCATGTCAGCCACCTGGCCTCGTGCTCTATTATTAGTTATGGGTTAAATGTATTCTTGATTTTGTCGTTTGGATGATTAAACTTCAGGTATGTGTTCGTATTTAGTTTTACATCATAGATGTGTACTGCTCCTCCAAACTCTTCCATGAAACGACGCCGCTTCAGCCTGTACAAAGACCGACGACGAGTTTCCAAAATGCAGATCATCCCCGCCCGTGAAGCGTTCGAACTCCCCGACGATTGGGTTGTGGAAATCAGACCACGTCGCAGCTCCTCAAAGATCAACTCTGACACGGTATCAATTTCTCCACATTGTTATCTGCTTGACTTCAGCAAATATGATTAGATTTTGCATGTTTGAATATGCAGTACTACTATGAGCCTTACAGTGGGCGCCAATTCCGCTCTATGGTGTCGATCAAGAGGTACTTGTATGGAGATGAAGAACCTATATACATGCCGCGACGCAAAGCACCAAAATTTCACCAAGTAATTTATGTATCTTCAGAAACAGTTGTCAATTGGAATTGATTTCATTGTTTTCGGACTTTGATTTCTTCGGTTGATGTTTCTCGCAGGAAGGAGCTTTGAAATTCGGAACTACTAGGAAAATTGTGTATGGTGGAAAGGTAAAAATTAAATTTCTTGATTCAATTTAGCTGGTAAGTTTTAAAGCTAGACTTACATAGTTTGGATCTGAACTCAGTTGGAGGACTTAGAAGCATCAGGAAGAAGAGAAGATGTGGCGCTTACTGCTATGCAGAACCAAGTGTCTTCCATGCTTCCGGATGGTTGGATTGTTGAGGATGTTCCTAGGAGAAAAGGCGTAAGGAGTGATAGAGTATGAACTTTGATCGCAATTTTTGCACTTCATACATAGGTCATATGAGACAAGCTTTTCGGACTCGGCTCGCGTTCGGCTATAAACGGGCCGATTCCGAGCATGTCAATGTTTGACTCGTTCGGTTAAAATAACATTGTATGAGCATCATTATGTTAGATAGCTACCTGGGTTTGGCTCGTCAAAAGCTCGGGCTCAGCTCGTCAAGAGCTCGGGCTCGCCTCGTTTATAAACGAGCCGAGTTTGAGCATCCTAAGACTCGGCTCGTCCGGCTCCTATAACACCGCTATGCCTATAAATGATCGAGTTGTGAGACTCTTATATGCAATTAGTTTTTAGGGCCCGTTTGGTAACTACGAGCGTATATAGGATCTGAAGTTGAAACCTATTAGTAGCTAAAACTTATCGAGTAATTGAATATGTAGTCGATTGAACGTCTTTTTTTTTATAAGTTGATGGGGTTTTGTATGCATGTTATTATACTTCTATTACAACATAGTATAAATCATGACACTGGTTCTATCATTTATGCATCCAAACACACCCTAATACATCTATGTTTGTTTTTCTTCCATTTGCAGTATTTTATTGAACCTGAAACAAAAAGAAAATTCAGATCCATGCCTGAAGTGCAAAGGTATCTTACAACTGATGATGAATATGCAGCAAAGTTCAAGCCATTGAAGATGATCAATGATCCAATGACAGTAAGTTTACTCTAAAAAAAACAATGAACAATATTACCCAAGTAATTTTCATTGTCGTTCAAAACTTCGATCATCTAAAAGCTTGTGACATGCATTGATACATATGCAGTCACAACAAGGCTCATATGCAATGGAGTCTCCTTCACTTCCACCGGGGACGGAGAATCCGGAAAGCTTTATCTCCCGCCCTCCGGAGAAAGTTACATGGATACTAAGTAACTCAGAACCATATAACAACTGGATTCCTTTCGTGGGCGAGTCTCTGATTTCGGATCATGTCAAGGATCTATGGCTAGACACCTTCTTCTGGGGCATGACTGGGAAGAAGCAATAGTGTAAAGGTTATTTTTTGTTCTTTTGACTATGATGAAATTTTGGCTGCGGATCGAAGTTCCAGTGTTGTTTGGGTTTGGTTGTATAATGATACTCTTTGATAGTAAGCTAAGAAGCTTGGAATGTTCTATAGACTCAAGGCTTTTGTTGTCAATTGTCATATTTAACTACTTGATATCGCCCTTGCTAGTTATATTTTGCATATTTATTCTATAAGCATATCGGTACGTGTATCTTAGGACGAGAAAGAGTTCACTGACATTATTTTTTTTTAAACAATTTGATTTACTAAGTTTTTTCTACTTTTGTGTTTAGTAAATATACCCTTGAGAGAAGAGTGTGTAGAGTTTGAAAATAAATACAAAAGGTTAGGGTACATTTACTTAATTGAAACATTAAAAAGTCTAGTTACTACCATAATTTTTCAAAAAGGCCTAGTTACCAAAATTGCCTTTTTTTTTTTGTACGATTTAACAACATAATATTTGGTCTAACGTATTAGGGAATATAAATATATTTAGCAATTGTGATATTTGATAAGATATATTAGGTTAAAAATAATTCTACATACATTGTCTTTTATATTCTCATTTATCATTTCTAATTTCTGTATATAAGGGTTAATATTGTTTATAATACGTGTGGTTCTTCCTACCATTAGTGAATTTTCAAACTCTAACAATATCATGGTATTAGAGCGTTTTTGTCTAACGACATTTTTTATTCTATCAACTTGTCACACATTTTCGACTCGGCTTGTGCTTATTCAAACACAACATGTATGTCAGTACGACGTCAACTTTGTCGATCCAAATATCAGAACATCTGTACTCCGTTCCGGCTCGCCCGAAGCAACTAACTCAAATTGACATCGTCCAACAAACACAACAAAGATCGATTTTTGCCCGATCACAACCTTGTTACGACCAACTATATATCGATCTTGTCAATAAAATCACACCAACATCGACATCATGTGAACACATCATCTCTTGTCGTCATGTATTATAGTCTTCATATCGGTACCCTACGCTTTGATGAGAATATTAGGGAATATAAGTATATTTAACAATTGTAAATCCCTTTATAAAGGGTTAACATCATTAATAATATGTGTGGTTCTTCATCTCTGTACCCTAAGATATATTAGGTTACATTTGATTATACTTTATCTTTTATATCCTCGTTTATCTTTTGTAATTCCCTTTATAAAGGGTTATTATCATTAATAATATGTGTGGTTCTTCCCACCATTTGTGCGGTTTTTCAAACCCTAACATTATCACGGTATCAGAGCGTTTTTGTCTAACGACATTTTCGATCATATCAATCATCACACATTTTGACTCGGCTTGTTTTGATCCAAACACGGCATGCATGTCAATACGACGTCAACTTTGTCGATCTAAACAACGGTTCATCCGTACTCCGTACTGGCTCGTTCGAAGCAACTAACTCATATTGACATCGTCCAAAAACACGGTAGGGGTCAATTTTTGCCCGATCACAACCTTGTTACGACTATATATATACATTGTCGATAAAATCACTCCAACATCGGCATCATAAGACATCATTTGTTGTCGTCATGTATTACAGTCTTCATCTTGGTACCCTCGCTTTGACTACGGGAATACTAGGGAATATAAGTATATTTAACAATTGTGATATTTGATAAGATATATTATGTTACATTTGATTATACATTAGCTTTTATATCCTCATTTATCGTTTGTAATTATCTTTATAAAGGGTTAATATCATTAAGAATATGTGTGGTTATGCCCACCATTTGTGCGGATTATTAAACCCTAACATCATCGAAGCGTTGTTTTCCTAACAACATTTTCGATCTTATCAACTCATCACACACTTACTTTCGACTTGGCTTGTGTTGATCCAAACACGACATGTATGTCAATACGACGTCAACTTTGCCAAACCCTGACATTATCATGAACATTTATTATGAATAAATGTTCATAATAATCTTTTATTATAAGTTGATCTCATTCTAAGATATTTTTTTATAAATATGATTGTGTCTTTGTTTACAACTTACACATGTACAAGTTGGTCTTAATAATAATCTTTTTTATTATAAGTTTATCTCATTTAAAGGAGCATATGTTCATAATAATCTTTTATTACAAGTTGATATCGATTTAAGATATATTTTATAAATATGATTATAAGTTGGTCTTGATAATATTTTAATATAAGTTGTTATCGTTTAAATTAACAAGGGCTAATTTAGTAAGTAGGCTTTATTTATTTTATTGTATACTAACTAGGCATTTTCTAGTTTTCTATTTAGTAAATATACCCCATGATTTTTTACCACTTTCATTTAATGGTAGGTAAACTACTTAACCCTTCTATTAAAAAGGAAAGAATATTTGATGTTTGTTATGTAAATTTTGATTTTAATTATTGAATTTGTTTTTTATTTTATTTTATTTTATTTTCCTTTTTATTTTCTATTTACATACCGGACATTTACATACTAGACATTTAACATACCGGACATTTTCATACCGGACATTTACATACCGGATATTTACATACCGGACATTTTGCATACCGGACATTTACATACCGGACATTTTACATACCGAACATTTTACATACCGGAAGTTCATACCGGAAGTTCATAACTAAATTTTTCATACCGGAAGTTCATACCGAAATTTTTTATACCGGAAGTTCATACCGAAATTTTTTATACCAGAAGTTCATACCAAAAGTTCATACCGTTCATACCGGAAGTTTATACCGAAAGTTCATAACGAAATTTTTCACACCGGAAGTTCATACCGAAATTTTTTACACCGGAAGTTCATAGCGAAAGTTCAAACCGGAAGTTCATAACGAAATTTTTCATACCGGAAGTTCATATCGAAAGTTCATACCGGAAGTTCATAACGAAGTTTTTCGTACCGGAAGTTCATACCGAAATTTTTTATACTGGAAGTTCATACCGAAAGTTCATACCGGAAGTTCATACCGAAAATTCATACCGGAAGTTCATAACGAAGTTTTTCATACCAGAAGTTCATACCAAAATTTTTTATATCGGAAGTTCATACCGGAAGTTCATACCAAAAGTTCATACCGGAAGTTCGTAACGAAAATTTTCATACCAAAAGTTCATACCGAAATTTTTTTATGCCGGAATTTCATACCGGAAGCTCATACCGGACGTCAATGATGTTTACACTGGTGAATTTACAACCTTTGCTAGCTCAGGGTGATGCTGACAGTGGTCTTGATCGTCTCTGGGCAAAGAAGAAGACTATACCATTTTTAGAGACATTTTTGTTGCTTCAAGGTTGATACATAAATGTTGCGTTTTTACTCATACCATTTTTATAACTTTCGATATGTAATTCTTAATTCTAAATTATGACATAAAATCAGTTTGTTTGGTATAACTTCCGGTATGATAACTTCCGATGTGATAACTTCCGGTATGATATGATAACTTCCGGTATGATAACTTCCAGTATGGTAATTTCCGGTATGTGAAGCTATGGTATGTGAAGCTCTGGTATGTGAACTTCCGGTATATAAAACTCCGGTATGTGAACCTCCGGTATGTGAACCTCCGGTATATAAATAAATAAATAAAGAAAATAAAAACGACAAAAAAATAAAAGAAAATAAAAAAATAAATTCCGGTATGATAACTTCCGATATAATAACTTCTGGTATGATAACTCCCGGTATGATACGATAACTTCCAGTATGATATGATAACGTCCGGTATGATATGATAACTTCCGGTATGTGAAGCTCCGGTATGTGAACTTCCGGTATGTGAAACTCCGGTATGTGAAACTCTAGTATGTGAAACTCCAGTATGCATACCAAAAAAAAATTAAGAAAATAAAAAGACAAAATAAATAGAAGAAAATAAAAAATAAATTCACTAATTAAAAATTAAAACTTACATAACAAATAACAAACATTTTTTTTTAATAGAAGGGTTAATTAGTTTTATTTACCATTAAATGAAGTGGTAAAAAAATATGGGGCATAGTTTCTTAAACAAAAACCAAAAAAAAGCCTAGTAGGCCAAATTATTTCAATTAACAAATGGTAATAATAATATTTTATTTTAAGTATGTCTCACTTTAAGATATAGATCTTATAAATATGATTATAAGTTGATCTCAATAATAATCTTTTATTAAAAATTGGTCTCATTTAAATGAGCAAATATTCACAATAATACTTTTTTTACAAATTGGTCTCAACTTATAATAAAGCTTTTTATTATAAGTTTATCTCATTTAAATAACGATTGTTCATAATAATCTTTTATTTTTAAGTTGATATCATTTTAAGATTAAAATTTTATAAATGTAATTATAAGTTGGTTTCAAAAATAATCTTTTAATATAAGTTGATCTTATTTACAACTTAATATATATCTTTGAGTTAGTAAAGGTAATGAATTGATAATGTTCATTTGTTTACAACTTATACATAACATATTATCATTTACTTAATTATTTGAAATATACAAAAATTTTATGAAAATCACGAGAGCATGATAAAATTGTAAAAGTCAAAAGTTTTCATTTATTAGTCAATGAATTGTATGATTTGATTATCTTATAAATCTATTTAATATCATTAGTTAGTTTAATATTATGCATATCAACAATAAATTTATACTAAAAATATATTAAACTAATTACTCACTTTAATGATACAACATTTATTCAATTATTACATACTTAACTACTTTCCTTTTTATCAAATATTAAAAAACCACTAATATAAATATTAAACTAATTACTTACTAGTCTTTCCGAGATCCCAACCTTGGAAGATCTCAACATGGCCTGCATCTGTAGTTACTGTCAGTGTCCTCTTGCCGATGTCCAGAACTGTTCGATGTCGATCCATCCAATCCATACCTAGAATAACTTCTTCATGTACTAAGTACATGATGAAGAAGTCAGCTGGCCAATCACGACCTCTCAATCTAATAGGGCAATCGCGAACCTCTCGTGTACCTCGAATCTTACCCCCATCGGGTAATCCTATAAAGAAGGGTCTACCTTCTGCAGTAACTAAGGCCAATATATCTACACATATGCATTAGATATAAAAGAATGTGTAGCACCGGTATCGAAAAGAACTCTTACAGGAAAACCATTAATATGAATGGTACTTGTAGCTGCTGGTGCGGTCAGCTCTACAACACTCCTCAACTCATACACTCTGGCTGATGCATCTCTGGTATTTGTAGATCCACCAATACGTCATCTACCTCTCCCCTGTCCCAGAGTGGAACCCTGAGGAGCGGTAGAACCAGAAACTCTCTGCTGCTGCTGGTACTGAGATCTTTGTCCTCCTCCAGCAACACTGGCAGGTGAAAAATCCTGCTGTGATAGCGCCTTGCCCCGACGGCAAAACGCAGCTCTGTGTCCGGGTTTGCCACAAGAAAAGCAAGTCACTACTGGCTTCTTACAATCAGCTCGGATGTGTCCAACTACTCCGTAGTTATGACACTGCCGTCCTCTGTCAGAATTTTGCTGGAAACCAGAACGTCCCGGCGTCTGACTATGCCCAAAACCAGCTGCTCCAGCTCCAGCACTAGCTGATCCAGTCTTTTGTCTCTTCTAAGGACCTCCTGTCTGAGAAGCTCTCCTCTGACCCGGTCGGTCTCTCTCATAAGCAAAAGTTCTATCCTGATAGTCCGTCAAAGAATCACAACGGAAACCAGCAAGATAAGAGCGTGTCGACTCCCTCAACCTCTGAGAGAAAAGGTAAACATGCTGATCCTCAGGTGGTGCAGACGGACCCAACAAGGACAACTCATCCTGAAACTTGCTGTTGATCTCAGCAATAGGCAAATCCTCGAATCCAGTCTCAAGGAAATCCTGATGACGGACTCTCCCTCTGGGCAACTGATAGCCTCCATACCAGTATCCAGTTGTCCTAGTCACTGCTCCACCTCCAATCCAGTCTTTTCCATGAAAGTGGGGACCTTCAGCTGGTCGAAAGCCTTCAACTAACTGTCGGGCTTTGACTCTTATGCCTCAGCCGACGCTCTGGCAACCTCGGCAACTCTAGCAGGCGGGGCAACAACCTGGGAAACTCTCTGCGAAACCTCAGTTGATCTCGCGGGAACTGGTGATACTGGTGTTGGTCCTCCAGTCCTGATAACCTCCTCAACTCTCTGCACATAGTCGCGCTATGTAGAAGCTCCGATGGACACTCGTGTGGACTCCGTCGATGGCGCTCTCTGTGCTCCAGACCTAGTAGCGGTCTCGTTCCCAGCCTCAAAAATAACACTCTCAACAACTTCTTCAGCAAACGCCTCATCGATAGGCGGATCGGCAGCTGGGGCTTGGCCTCGACCTCTAGCTAGTGGAGGTCTTCCTGCACGTCCTCATCCACGGACGACAAGTGGAAGTGGTGGTTGACCCCTTCCTCGCCCCATAGCAGATGTAGCTCTAGTACGCGCCATCTGCTATAAGGATAGATATATAAGACTATAGCTATATATATAAGGTCACGCTATAGCTAAAGCAAAACTCCAAAAAAAGCACACATAAAGGCCAACACAAATGAAAAACTACACTGCTGAGATCCGCGGAGGTAGTGGTGGTCACCCGTACATCTATCCCAGACCGACAAGTTAAAACAAAACCCCCTTTTGAAAACGTTAGACCCCTTGCGGGTTCTATTAATTTATCCATCTGACCTTTAGAAGATTTCGAGTGCCATTGTTGCCAACCTAGAGCTCTAATACCATATTGTAACACCCCAAGTTCTAGGAACTCGAAGCGCTACGGGCTAGAACCGCACAATGGGTCCCAACCCTCAGAGTAGCAACATCAAACGAGTCTTACAACAAGGCACAAACGAATAAAAACCAAAACTCAATATAAAACCAAAGGTTTAAACAAAAGAAACACCAAAAGCTCCGCAACAGAGTTCAAAACCAAAGGGAAACAACAAAAGAAACAAAAACCCGACCCCGTCCTATAATGTACGGGAACCCCGGCTGACCACACCATTCGGATCACTCAGCAGCATCCTGAGCCTGTGGAACATCTACAACGACGGTATAAACCATTAGCTAACATTCTAGGTACAAGAAAGAGCGTAAAGGCACAAACACACATAAGGTAAAGAAAACAGATAACATGCTCACACATTAACCGGTTATTATCTTTCATTAAGGTTATCCATTACTAATTCAACTTCTTTTGTCACACGAGAATCTCCCAAAACTCGCCTCCACTTCCGTCTACCAATAGGAATAGATCAGAATTATCCGTTACCTACGGGTTTGGGTTGCAAGAGCACATTCTAGTCTCCTATAGAACTAGACAAGTGGTCACCGCCCGATTATAATACACTTGGTCCATTTAAGGGTAACAAAGGGTGAATCCTATTTCTAATTATCCGTTATAAACATGATAACAACACAAACAAGCCAAAACAATCCAACTAATACGCGGAATGAAGCTAAGTAAGTCCAAGGGACTTACCTCCCTCGATGATAACTCAAAGCTAGACTCAGCAACAACTCAGAGAACACTCAATGAAGCTCGGTTTCCCTCAGGACAGGAGCAAGGAAAGCCTGTACGAACAAGCAACACGGATCAGTGATAGCATGAATTATAGTCTATATTTTGGGATTTGTTTGGACGTTTTATCTTTCATAATCTGCATGTTTGTATGTGCATTATGTGATTTTACTACCATTTCATCTACCTTTGCAAGAATCGAGGTCTACACCTAGTTTCGTTGTAATTGCAGGTAATATGGTACGTTTTGCATCGAAAAGGAGCAAAAGGAGTCATGAGTCATTTGGAGCTACATCCAGGGAGCATAGCCATGGATTAAAGATTTACTTTGGAGCAGATTCAAGAGATTTCACATTCTGTCGTGACTCACCTCGGTTGACCATTGATTCACCTCGACCGAGGCGATCCAGAGACGCCGACTCGACCGAGGCGAACACCTAGGACGCGGCGAGAATATTTTATTCTTGGATGAGATCTTTTAAATTTGGAAAGTGATCTTATATTTTTGGGCTTGGCTCCTGGAAGGAAGGAGATATGCAGAATCATATATTTTACCTATATTTATGGGAAAATATCTTTCTAAGATTTATTATCTTTGGAGGGTTATTTTCCTATAAAAAGGTTTGGATTTCCACAAACCCATAACCCCGCATACACCGGATCCGCTATCAGCGCAAGAGGGTTGTTTACGCAGCAGTAGCATACTCCAATTTGGGAGTTTTTGAAGAACCTTTTTGAAGGTTGAAGGAAGATTGAAGTCCATAGCTTTTATAGCTTTATTGGAGGGTTTTGTAAGATTGTCTTCAATTCCCTCAATTGTTGTCTTGTCTTTTTGGATTATTATCCAAGGAACACTTTGTTGTGATATTTGATTCAGTTATTGAAGTCTTTTCATTAAATTCTTCTTTGTTCAAATATTCACCTTCTTCCCATATATTTAATACTTTCATTATGATGATGAGTGGCTAATTTCCTTGTGTGATTCTAGGGTGATTAGCTGAAGGTTGTGGAAAAAACAATGATAGAATAATCTTAGATTCCAGTAGGATCCTGAAAGTTCGAGTCTTTAACCTTAACCCTAAGCATCTCGTTCGGTTGATGAACATCTCGGCCGGGGTGGAATTCTTCTGACCGAGGTGACTTATCCGACCTAAAACAGAAAGTTAAGTGTTAGATTTTGCTAAATCCTATTCTTATTTCACCTTCCTGGTTCAATGCAAGCTTAGGATGAGACTTACCCGGTAATTCCTTAGTTTGTGTATTAACGATCATAAGTGTAGGTAATAAAGGTTTATCCTTTATTGGGGTTTGAGTGTGCTTCCATCCCATCCTTGTGAGTTAGCCTGAGACTTACCCGGTAAAGGTTGATTCTATTCCCTTAGATGGTATGTTAGTTTGAGGTTATAATTCTTTATCTTGATTCCTAGAGACTTACCCGGTAATAGGAGTTACGGTTTAGGATTAGTGTGTAGTGAGACTTACCCGGTGATCTACTCCACTTTAGTAACACCTTCCCCACGCAAAAATCTCAGCTTTGTCCGCCTATCTATAGATCTTGAGTTGGAACCACAACTAGATGCTTTAATCCCTAGAATTGCATGTTTGCTTTATTGACTTTTTATTCATCTTTGATTGTGTTAATTGCTCTTGTGGTTAGAATTGACATAAGCACACCGTATTGACTTTGTTTCACCGAGTCCCTGTGATCGACCCTTGGAATTTTCTTGCTTTTACTACGATTGACCCGTACACTGCGGGTTCGCATCCTTGTTTTAAGCTTAAGTCTAGGGTTATAAATTTAAAGCTTGCACACACCGTTTGGAGCGAACAAGTTTTTGGCACCGTTGCCGGGGACTTGGTCTAGACCGAGCCGGTTGCGGTTTGCTTTCGGGGCACTTGCCCCTGTTGCTACTAACTACTCTTTCTATGAGTTTTGTAGTTTTCAGGATTTCCGATGACTACATTTGATCCAGCCTGGATAGCAAGACAAAGTGCTAGGGCGGACCATTATGAATACTTGGAGGAGAAGTACTCCTTCTATTGGTTCAACAATGATTGGGAAAGAGAAGAGGCCATTCAGCGTGACCTTGCGATGTGGGATGAACTGAATGTCCCTAAAAAGATTTGTGAGCAACCTCTCGAAGATTCTCTTGAATCAAGATGGGAGAGGTTGATGAAGAAGGTAGAGGAGCTCAAGGAAAGCACCCTATCCTATGCTAAGCCGCAAGAAGAGCATAAGGAAGTGTTGCACGTTCCAAGCATTCCCCCAATCGAACCAGAAATTTCTCCTGAAATTTTTGTGGAAGAGGAGGATGTGGAGGATCTCGATCCGACTGTTGAGACCTCGGCCGAGGTGGAAGAGATCTCGACCGAGATGGAAGAAGAATCTGCAAAATCAGAAATGGAAGATGCAGAGAACCTTGACCAAATTACTGAGATTGTGGTCAAGGTGGAAGAAAGACCAGTAGAACTGAGAGAGATTTCGCGGGTGGATTATCAACCCAACACGAAACTTGTCTCAAGCTTTGGAGAACTTTGTAAGGTACATTCTCCTACTTCATTTGAATTCCCTATTAATATTTCTGAATTTTTCAGGAAGGCACCGGAGAGTTGGAGGTCTCTTCCGAAAGAACCTCCTAAGATCAAGATGAAACCTCTCTTGAAATTGTTGGAGGAAGATGCTCCTTGGATTATAAGGAGTGAAGTTAACAAGCGCTTCACCGCTAAGGCAACGAAGTGTTATTTGTTCAAGTATGGGGTCCCTCGCATGCTCAGGACCCTGTACCATCCCCAAGCTATAGATGGGGAAGCTGCTATAATTCTCGAGAAACTGTTTTCTCGATCAAGGAAAGAATGGGACACGAGGAATGTCCCATTGAAGTGCAGGAAGTCTAGACAAATTCCGGTGAGAATCAAACTGTATAAGCTTGTACGTGGGAGATCTTACCATTTGCCGGTGAAGTTAGGAACCGGAACCTTCTTGGAAGATTTTTACGGATGTGATGAGCACTCCACGACATTCGAAGTGCATTGAGTAATCCCATGCCGTAGGGTCCAGCTAGCGACCTTAAACCAAGCGCTTCTTAGGAGGCAACCCAAGGTATTGCTTTCTTCTCCTTTTTCTAGTTTAGTTTAGATAGTTGCTTTGTTTTTGTTTTCCTCTAGACAACAACCAGGTATTCCAAAAGGAAGGATCACAGTTCAGGAGCTACACTAGAAGAACGAAATTTCGAGAAGTTGAGGAAACGAGCTTTACTGAGATACATCTCGGGTACTGTCAGAACACCTCGACCGAGATGTACTTCCCAACCGAGATGGTCTTATCTGGGAGCTGTTTCTTACTTCTTCATGCAGTTTAGCTATGTTCGGTGAGTATCCTGTCCTTAGACTTATTTTAACCCACTGGGACAGTGTGTCCCAAGTATGGGGTATTTGTGTATTATTTGACACTTATGTGATGGATGCCTCTATTTGATCGGATCTTTATTTATATTTATGCTTCAGTTTGCTTCTATGTGATTATCTGATATTACATGCATACCTACAGGTTATTTGATTGAGAAAAACGTCGAAACCGAACCGAAAAAATAAAAAAATTGGTTTTAAAAAAAACTTTTGACCTCGACCGGTGAGATTCTGGCCAAACGAGGCATTTCACCTCGGTTGAACCAAGAACACCTCGACCGAGATGCGTAACAGAAAGTTTTCGAAACGATTTTGTGCTACTTATCTGGATATGATCTCAGTGAAGATTTTGTTTACCTACTGGTTTTAAATTCTTTATGTGTTTGAAAGGTTTTATAATATGTTTAAGTTGCTAAATGCTTTGTTTGAAATTATTAGCATGTTTAATACTTTGTTTTTATCCAAATTATGTTGAATTTGAAGGTTGACACCGCAGGTTAAGTTCTCTCACTTTCTTCTTGGAAAGATCAAGGCAATTCATCTTCTTCTTCTTCTTCTTCTTGATCATGCTTAGCCCCTCATATACATTTTGCCTCCCTTTACCTATCCGGGAATTTGGAAGCAAGCAAAGTGGTGAAAGCAAGTTAAAGTTGAGAAGCTGGCTGGAAGTGAAAAGTGTTAGAAAACAATAATAGGTTTGGGGAAGTCAATCATGAAGATGAGTAACTCGGCACCATTCACATAGCCGGGTGTTTGTGTCTTGCCAAAGTCGGATTGAGCGATATTCCTAACGGGTCATGGTATGTGCATCAAGGGTTTGATGCATCTCGAGAAATTGATGATTGCAGATTTCCTAGGCTTCGGTTATTGTGCACCTCTGTCCATGCATCCCAAAAAGTAAAGTAAAAGAAAAAGTGTGAGATAAGCAAAGCTTATTGGTGGAAGATGTTGCAAGTCAAAGTGAAAGTGAAGTTCATCCTTTTCTCGGATTCTAGCACCACATTACCTTACATACATCCCTACCCTACACGTTTCTTGACCTTTCTTTTGGGAAGCCCTTGAGACCTTGAGCTTGTTGGTTGGCTTAGCGGTTTAAACTAGATTATACATGATTAATTTTGATAATTATGATTTATCATGCATTCTAGGATTTTATGCAAAGATGAACAACTTTCTTATATTTATAAAATGTTTTGAGCATATTAAGTTTTTAATTCCAGGGAGTACTCTCTTAGAGTGATCTATG
Organism: Fagopyrum esculentum; assembly: GCA_033239045.1. NCBI lineage: Eukaryota > Viridiplantae > Streptophyta > Magnoliopsida > Caryophyllales > Polygonaceae > Fagopyrum > Fagopyrum esculentum. Next base: position 142,121,433 of record BSUD01000005.1, read on the forward strand.
ATAGTTGCACACCATAAAATGTTTTTGAAAGACTTTTTCATTGATTTTCTTGACTTATAATCCATTCTATCTTGTCTTCTATATGAGGAACTTGCTTGGGGACAAGCAAGGGCTAAGTATGGGGTATTTTGATAGCATGAATTATAGTCTATATTTTGGGATTTGTTTGGACGTTTTATCTTTCATAATCTGCATGTTTGTATGTGCATTATGTGATTTTACTACCATTTCATCTACCTTTGCAAGAATCGAGGTCTACACCTAGTTTCGTTGTAATTGCAGGTAATATGGTACGTTTTGCATCGAAAAGGAGCAAAAGGAGTCATGAGTCATTTGGAGCTACATCCAGGGAGCATAGCCATGGATTAAAGATTTACTTTGGAGCAGATTCAAGAGATTTCACATTCTGTCGTGACTCACCTCGGTTGACCATTGATTCACCTCGACCGAGGCGATCCAGAGACGCCGACTCGACCGAGGCGAACACCTAGGACGCGGCGAGAATATTTTATTCTTGGATGAGATCTTTTAAATTTGGAAAGTGATCTTATATTTTTGGGCTTGGCTCCTGGAAGGAAGGAGATATGCAGAATCATATATTTTACCTATATTTATGGGAAAATATCTTTCTAAGATTTATTATCTTTGGAGGGTTATTTTCCTATAAAAAGGTTTGGATTTCCCATAAATCCGGCATCCGCTATCAGCGCAACCCCGCTTACACCGAAAAACAAGTCACACGCAGCAGTAGCATACTCCAATTTGGGAGTTTTGAAGAACCTTTTTGAAGGTTGAAGGAAGATTGAAGTCCATAGCTTTTATAGCTTTATTGGAGGGTTTTGTAAGATTGTCTTCAATTCCCTCAATTGTTGTCTTGTCTTTTTGGATTATTATCCAAGGAACACTTTGTTGTGATATTTGATTCAGTTATTGAAGTCTTTTCATTAAATTCTTCTTTGTTCAAATATTCACCTTCTTCCCATATATTTAATACTTTCATTATGATGATGAGTGGCTAATTTCCTTGTGTGATTCTAGGGTGATTAGCTGAAGGTTGTGGAAAAAACAATGATAGAATAATCTTAGATTCCAGTAGGATCCTGAAAGTTCGAGTCTTTAACCTTAACCCTAAGCATCTCGTTCGGTTGATGAACATCTCGGCCGGGGTGGAATTCTTCTGACCGAGGTGACTTATCCGACCTAAAACAGAAAGTTAAGTGTTAGATTTTGCTAAATCCTATTCTTATTTCACCTTCCTGGTTCAATGCAAGCTTAGGATGAGACTTACCCGGTAATTCCTTAGTTTGTGTATTAACGATCATAAGTGTAGGTAATAAAGGTTTATCCTTTATTGGGGTTTGAGTGTGCTTCCATCCCATCCTTGTGAGTTAGCCTGAGACTTACCCGGTAAAGGTTGATTCTATTCCCTTAGATGGTATGTTAGTTTGAGGTTATAGTTCTTTATCTTGATTCCTAGAGACTTACCCGGTAATAGGAGTTACGGTTTAGGATTAGTGTGTAGTGAGACTTACCCGGTGATCTACTCCACTTTAGTAACACCTTCCCCATGCAAAAATCTCAGCTTTGTCCGCTTATCTATAGATCTTGAGTTGGAACCACAACTAGATGCTTTAATCCCTAGAATTGCATGTTTGCTTATTTGACATCTTATTCATCTTTGACTGTATACTTGCTCTTGTGGTTAGCATCAACACTAGCATACCGTATTGGGCTTTGTTTCACTAAGTCCCTGTGATCGACCCCTGGAATTTTCTTGCTTTTACTACGATTGACCCGTACACTGCGGGTTCGCATCCTTGTTTTAAGCTTAAGTCTAGGGTTATAAATTTAAAGCTTGCACACACCGTTTGGAGCGAACAC
>BSUD01000005.1:142123323-142176101 GCA_033239045.1 Fagopyrum esculentum
GAAGCTTATTGGTGGAAGATGTTGCAAGTCAAAGTGAAAGTGAAGTTCATCCTTTTCCCGGATTCTAGCACCACATTACCTTACATACATCCCTACCCTACACGTTTCTTGACCTTTCTTTTGGGAAGCCCTTGAGACCTTGAGCTTGTTGATTGGCTTAGCGGTTTAAACTAGATTATACATGATTAATTTTGATAATTATGATTTATCATGCATTCTAGGATTTTATGCAAAGATGAACAACTTTCTTATATTTATAAAATGTTTTGATCATATTAAGTTTTTAATTCCAGGGAGTACTCTCTTAGAGTGATCTATGATAGTTGCACACCATAAAATGTTTTTGAAAGACTTTTTCATTGATTTTCTTGACTTATAATCCATTCTATCTTGTCTTTTATATGAGGAACTTGCTTGGGGATAAGCAAGGGCTAAGTATGGGGTATTTTGATAGCATGAATTATAGTCTATATTTTGGGGTTTGTTTGGACGTTTTATCTTTCATAATCTGCATGTTTGTATGTACATTATGTGAGTTTACTACCATTTCATCTACCTTTGCGAGAATCGAGGTCTACACCTAGTTTTGTTGTAATTGCAGGTAAAATGGTACGTTTTGCATCAAAAAGGAGCAAAAGGAGTCATGAGTCATTTGGAGCTACATCCAGGGAGCATAGCCATGGATTAAAGATTTACTTGGGACCAGTTTTGAGAGATTTCACATTCAGTTGTGACTCACCTCGGTTGACCAGAGATTCATCTCGACCGAGGTGATCCAGAGACGCCGACTCGACCGAGGCGAACACCTAGGACGCGGCGAGAATATTTTATTCATGGATAAGATCTTTTAAAATTGGAAAGTGATCTTATATTTTTGGGCTTGGCTCCTGGAAGGAAGGAGATATGCAGAATCATATATTTTACCTATATTTATGGGAAAATATCTTTCTAAGATTTATTATCTTTGGAGGGTTATTTTCCTATAAAAAGGTTTGGATTTCCACAAACCCATAACCCCGCATACACCGGATCCGCTATCAGCGCAAGAGGGTTGTTTACGCAGCAGTAGCATACTCCAATTTGGGAGTTTTTGAAGAACCTTTTTGAAGGTTGAAGGAAGATTGAAGTCCATAGCTTTTATAGCTTTATTGGAGGGTTTTGTAAGATTGTCTTCAATTCCCTCAATTGTTGTCTTGTCTTTTTGGATTATTATCCAAGGAACACTTTGTTGTGATATTTGATTCAGTTATTGAAGTCTTTTCATTAAATTCTTCTTTGTTCAAATATTCACCTTCTTCCCATATATTTAATACTTTCATTATGATGATGAGTGGCTAATTTCCTTGTGTGATTCTAGGGTGATTAGCTGAAGGTTGTGGAAAAAACAATGATAGAATAATCTTAGATTCCAGTAGGATCCTGAAAGTTCGAGTCTTTAACCTTAACCCTAAGCATCTCGTTCGGTTGATGAACATCTCGGCCGGGGTGGAATTCTTCTGACCGAGGTGACTTATCCGACCTAAAACAGAAAGTTAAGTGTTAGATTTTGCTAAATCCTATTCTTATTTCACCTTCCTGGTTCAATGCAAGCTTAGGATGAGACTTACCCGGTAATTCCTTAGTTTGTGTATTAACGATCATAAGTGTAGGTAATAAAGGTTTATCCTTTATTGGGGTTTGAGTGTGCTTCCATCCCATCTTTGTGAGTTAGCCTGAGACTTACCCGGTAAAGGTTGATTCTATTCCCTTAGATGGTATGTTAGTTTGAGGTTATAGTTCTTTATCTTGATTCCTAGAGACTTACCCGGTAATAGGAGTTACGGTTTAGGATTAGTGTGTAGTGAAACTTACCCGGTGATCTACTCCACTTTAGTAACACCTTCCCCACGCAAAAATCTCAGCTTTGTCCGCCTATCTATAGATCTTGAGTTGGAACCACAACTAGATGCTTTAATCCCTAGAATTGCATGTTTGCTTTATTGACTTCTTATTCATCTTTGATTGTGTTAATCGCTCTTGTGGTTAGAATTCACGAAGCTTACCGTATTGACTTTGTTTCACCGAGTCCCTGTGATCGACCCCTGGAATTCCTTGCTTTTTACTACGATTGACCCGTACACTGCGGGTTCGCATCCTTGTTTTAAGCTTAAGTCTAGGGTTATAAATTTAAAGCTTGCACACACCGTTTGGAGCGAACAAGTTTTTGGCGCCGTTGCCGGGGACAGTTCTGATATGTTTAAGTTGCTAAATGCTTTGTTTAAGTTGCTAAATACTTACAGGTTATTTGACTGAGAAAAACGTCGAAACCGAAAAAAAAACAAAATGGTTTTAAAAAAATTTTTGACCTCGACCGGGACAGTTCTGGCAAAACGAGGTGTTTCACCTCGGTTGAACCAAGAACACCTCGACCGAGGTGGGCGTAACAGAGAGTTTTCGAAAACGATTTTTGTGTTACTTATCTGGATATGATCTCAGTGAAGATTTTGTTTACCGACTGGATTTAAATTCTTTATATGTTTGAAATGTTTTATGATATGTTTAAGTTGCTAAATGCTTTGTTTAAAATTATTGGCATGTTTAATACTTTATTTTTATCCAAATTATGTTGAATTTGAAGGTTGACACCGCAGCATAAGTTCTCTCACGTTCTTCTTGGAAAGACCAAGGCAATTCATTCTTCTTCTTCTTCTTCTTCTTGATCATGCTTAGCCCCTCATATACATATTGCCTCCCTTTACCTATCCGGGAATTTGGAAGCAAGCGAAGTGGTGAAAGCAAGTCAAAAGTTGAGAAGTGGCTGGAAGTGAAAGTGTTAGAAAGCAATAATAGGTTTGGGGAAGTCAATCATGAAGATGAGTAACTCGGCACCATTCACATAGCCGGGTGTTTGTGTCTTGCCAAAGTCGGATTGAGCGATATTCCTAGCGGGTCATGGTATGTGCATCAAGGGTTTGATGCATCTCGAGAAATTGATGATTGCAGATTTCCTAGGCTTCGGTTATTGTGCACCTCTGTCCATGCATCCCAAAAAGTAAAGTAAAAGAAAAAGTGTGAGATAAGCAAAGCTTATTGGTGGAAGATGTTGCAAGTTGAAGTGAAAGTGAAGTTCATCCTTTTCCCGGATTCTAGCACCACATTACCTTACATACATCCCTACCCTACACGTTTCTTGACCTTTTCTCTTGGGAAGCCCTTGAGACCTTGAGCTTGTTGATTGACTTAGCGGTTTAAACTGGATTATACATGATTAATTTTGATAATTATGATTTATTATGCATTCTATGATTTTATGCAAAGATGAACAACTTTCTTATATTTATAAAATGTTTTGAGCATATTAAGTTTTTAATTCCAGGAAGTATTCTCTTAGAGTGATCTATGATAGTTGCACACCATAAAATATTTTTTTGAAAGACTTTTTCATTGATTTTCTTGACTTATAATCCATTCTATCTTGTCTTCTATATGAGGAACTTGCTTGGGGACAAGCAAGGGCTAAGTATGGGGTATTTTGATAGCATGAATTATAGTCTATATTTTGGGATTTGTTTGGACGTTTTATCTTTCATAATCTGCATGTTTGTATGTGCATTATGTGATTTTACTACCATTTCATCTACCTTTGCAAGAATCGAGGTCTACACCTAGTTTCGTTGTAATTGCAGGTAATATGGTACGTTTTGCATCGAAAAGGAGCAAAAGGAGTCATGAGTCATTTGGAGCTACATCCAGGGAGCATAGCCATGGATTAAAGATTTACTTTGGAGCAGATTCAAGAGATTTCACATTCTGTCGTGACTCACCTCGGTTGACCATTGATTCACCTCGACCGAGGCGATCCAGAGACGCCGACTCGACCGAGGCGAACACCTAGGACGCGGCGAGAATATTTTATTCTTGGAAGAGATCTTTTAAATTTGGAAAGTGATCTTATATTTTTGGGCTGAGCTTCTGGAAGGAAGGAGATATGCAGAATCATATATTTTACCTATTTTTATGGGAATATATCTTTCTAAGATTTATTATCTTTGGAGGGTTATTTTCCTATAAAAAGGTTTGGATTTCCCATAATTCCAACATCCGCTTACAGCTGGAAATCTCGCATACAACGCAGCAGCAGTAGCATACTCCAATTTGGGAGTTTTTGAAGAACCTTTTTGAAGGTTGAAGGAAGATTGAAGTCCATAGCTTTTATAGCTTTATTGGAGGGTTTTGTAAGATTGTCTTCAATTCCCTCAATTGTTGTCTTGTCTTTTTGGATTATTATCCAAGGAACACTTTGTTGTGATATTTGATTCAGTTATTGAAGTCTTTTCATTAAATTCTTCTTTGTTCAAATATTCACCTTCTTCCCATATATTTAATACTTTCATTATGATGATGAGTGGCTAATTTCCTTGTGTGATTCTAGGGTGATTAGCTGAAGGTTGTGGGAAAAACAATGATAGAATAATCTTAGATTCCAGTAGGATCCTGAAAGTTCGAATCTTTAACCTTAACCCTAAGCATCTCGTTCGGTTGATGAACATCTCGGCCGGGGTGGAATTCTTCTGACCGAGGTGACTTATCCGACCTAAAACAGAAAGTTAAGTGTTAGATTTTGCTAAATCCTATTCTTATTACACCTTCCTGGTTCAATGCAAGCTTAGGATGAGACTTACCCGGTAATTCCCTAGTTTGTGTATTAACGATCATAAGTGTAGGTAATAAAGGTTTATCCTTTATTGGGGTTTGAGTGTGCTTCCATCCCATCCTTGTGAGTTAGCCTGAGACTTACCCGGTAAAGGTTGATTCTATTCCCTTAGATGGTATGTTAGTTTGAGGTTATAATTCTTTATCTTGATTCCTAGAGACTTACCCGGTAATAGGAGTTACGGTTTAGGATTAGTGTGTAGTGAGACTTACCCGGTGATCTACTCCACTTTAGTAACACCTTCCCCACGCAAAAATCTCAGCTTTGTCCGCCTATCTATAGATCTTGAGTTGGAACCACAACTAGATGCTTTAATCCCTAGAATTGCATGTTTGCTTTATTGACTTTTTATTCATCTTTGATTGTGTTAATCGCTCTTGTGGTTAGAATTGACATAAGCACACCGTATTGACTTTGTTTCACCGAGTCCCTGTGATCGACCCTTGGAATTTTCTTGCTTTTACTACGATTGACCCGTACACTGCGGGTTCGCATCCTTGTTTTAAGCTTAAGTCTAGGGTTATAAATTTAAAGCTTGCACACACCGTTTGGAGCGAACAAGTTTTTGGCACCGTTGCCGGGGACTTGGTCTAGACCGAGCCGGTTGCGGTTTGCTTTCGGGGCACTTGCCCCTGTTGCTACTAACTACTCTTTCTATGAGTTTTGTAGTTTTCAGGATTTCCGATGACTACATTTGATCCAGCCTGGATAGCAAGACAAAGTGCTAGGGCGGACCATTATGAATACTTGGAGGAGAAGTACTCCTTCTATTGGTTCAACAATGATTGGGAAAGAGAAGAGGCCATTCAGCGTGACCTTGCGATGTGGGATGAACTGAATGTCCCTAAAAAGATTTGTGAGCAACCTCTCGAAGATTCTCTTGAATCAAGATGGGAGAGGTTGATGAAGAAGGTAGAGGAGCTCAAGGAAAGCACCCTATCCTATGCTAAGCCGCAAGAAGAGCATAAGGAAGTGTTGCACGTTCCAAGCATTCCCCCAATCGAACCAGAAATTTCTCCTGAAATTTTTGTGGAAGAGGAGGATGTGGAGGATCTCGATCCGACTGTTGAGACCTCGGCCGAGGTGGAAGAGATCTCGACCGAGATGGAAGAAGAATCTGCAAAATCAGAAATGGAAGATGCAGAGAACCTTGACCAAATTACTGAGATTGTGGTCAAGGTGGAAGAAAGACCAGTAGAACTGAGAGAGATTTCGCGGGTGGATTATCAACCCAACACGAAACTTGTCTCAAGCTTTGGAGAACTTTGTAAGGTACATTCTCCTACTTCATTTGAATTCCCTATTAATATTTCTGAATTTTTCAGGAAGGCACCGGAGAGTTGGAGGTCTCTTCCGAAAGAACCTCCTAAGATCAAGATGAAACCTCTCTTGAAATTGTTGGAGGAAGATGCTCCTTGGATTATAAGGAGTGAAGTTAACAAGCGCTTCACCGCTAAGGCAACGAAGTGTTATTTGTTCAAGTATGGGGTCCCTCGCATGCTCAGGACCCTGTACCATCCCCAAGCTATAGATGGGGAAGCTGCTATAATTCTCGAGAAACTGTTTTCTCGATCAAGGAAAGAATGGGACACGAGGAATGTCCCATTGAAGTGCAGGAAGTCTAGACAAATTCCGGTGAGAATCAAACTGTATAAGCTTGTACGTGGGAGATCTTACCATTTGCCGGTGAAGTTAGGAACCGGAACCTTCTTGGAAGATTTTTACGGATGTGATGAGCACTCCACGACATTCGAAGTGCATTGAGTAATCCCATGCCGTAGGGTCCAGCTAGCGACCTTAAACCAAGCGCTTCTTAGGAGGCAACCCAAGGTATTGCTTTCTTCTCCTTTTTCTAGTTTAGTTTAGATAGTTGCTTTGTTTTTGTTTTCCTCTAGACAACAACCAGGTATTCCAAAAGGAAGGATCACAGTTCAGGAGCTACACTAGAAGAACGAAATTTCGAGAAGTTGAGGAAACGAGCTTTACTGAGATACATCTCGGGTACTGTCAGAACACCTCGACCGAGATGTACTTCCCAACCGAGATGGTCTTATCTGGGAGCTGTTTCTTACTTCTTCATGCAGTTTAGCTATGTTCGGTGAGTATCCTGTCCTTAGACTTATTTTAACCCACTGGGACAGTGTGTCCCAAGTATGGGGTATTTGTGTATTATTTGACACTTATGTGATGGATGCCTCTATTTGATCGGATCTTTATTTATATTTATGCTTCAGTTTGCTTCTATGTGATTATCTGATATTACATGCATACCTACAGGTTATTTGATTGAGAAAAACGTCGAAACCGAAAAAAAAATGATTTTTTTTTTTAAAAAAAAGGTTTTTTAAAAACTTTTGACCTCGACCGAGTCAGTCTTGGCCAAACGAGGCATTTCACCTCGGTTGAACCAAGAACACCTCGACCGAGATGCGTAACAGAAAGTTTTCGAAACGATTTTGTGCTACTTATCTGGATATGATCTCAGTGAAGATTTTGTTTACCTACTGGTTTTAAATTCTTTATGTGTTTGAAAGGTTTTATAATATGTTTAAGTTGCTAAATGCTTTGTTTGAAATTATTAGCATGTTTAATACTTTGTTTTTATCCAAATTATGTTGAATTTGAAGGTTGACACCGCAGGTTAAGTTCTCTCACTTTCTTCTTGGAAAGATCAAGGCAATTCATCTTCTTCTTCTTCTTCTTCTTGATCATGCTTAGCCCCTCATATACATTTTGCCTCCCTTTACCTATCCGGGAATTTGGAAGCAAGCAAAGTGGTGAAAGCAAGTTAAAGTTGAGAAGCGGGCTGGAAGTGAAAAGTGTTAGAAAACAATAATAGGTTTGGGGAAGTCAATCATGAAGATGAGTAACTCGGCACCATTCACATAGCCGGGTGTTTGTGTCTTGCCAAAGTCGGATTGAGCGATATTCCTAACGGGTCATGGTATGTGCATCAAGGGTTTGATGCATCTCGAGAAATTGATGATTGCAGATTTCCTAGGCTTCGGTTATTGTGCACCTCTGTCCATGCATCCCAAAAAGTAAAGTAAAAAAAAAGTAAAAAGAAAAAGTGTGAGATAAGCAAAGCTTATTGGTGGAAGATGTTGCAAGTCAAGGTGGAAGTGAAGTTCATCCTTTTCCCGGATTCTAGCACCACATTACCTTACATACATCCCTACCCTACACGTTTCTTGACCTTTTCTTTTGGGAAGCCCTTGTGACCTTGAGCTTGTTGATTGACTTAGCGGTTTAAATTGGATTATACATGATTAATTTTGATAATTATGATTTATTATGCATTCTATGATTTTATGCAAAGATGAACAACTTTCTTATATTTATAAAATATTTTGATCATATTGAGTTTTTAATTCCAGGGAGTATTCTCTTAGAGTGATCTATGATAGTTGCACACCATAAAATGTTTTTGAAAGACTTTTTCATTGATTTTCTTGACTTATAATCCATTCTATCTTGTCTTCTATATGAGGAACTTGCTTGGGGACAAGCAAGGGCTAAGTATGGGGTATTTTGATAGCATGAATTATAGTCTATATTTTGGGATTTGTTTGGACGTTTTATCTTTCATAATCTGCATGTTTGTATGTGCATTATGTGATTTTACTACCATTTCATCTACCTTTGCAAGAATCGAGGTCTACACCTAGTTTCGTTGTAATTGCAGGTAATATGGTACGTTTTGCATCGAAAAGGAGCAAAAGGAGTCATGAGTCATTTGGAGCTACATCCAGGGAGCATAGCCATGGATTAAAGATTTACTTTGGAGCAGATTCAAGAGATTTCACATTCTGTCGTGACTCACCTCGGTTGACCATTGATTCACCTCGACCGAGGCGATCCAGAGACGCCGACTCGACCGAGGCGAACACCTAGGACGCGGCGAGAATATTTTATTCTTGGATGAGATCTTTTAAATTTGGAAAGTGATCTTATATTTTTGGGCTTGGCTCCTGGAAGGAAGGAGATATGCAGAATCATATATTTTACCTATATTTATGGGAAAATATCTTTCTAAGATTTATTATCTTTGGAGGGTTATTTTCCTATAAAAAGGTTTGGATTTCCACAAACCCATAACCCCGCATACACCGGATCCGCTATCAGCGCAAGAGGGTTGTTTACGCAGCAGTAGCATACTCCAATTTGGGAGTTTTTGAAGAACCTTTTTGAAGGTTGAAGGAAGATTGAAGTCCATAGCTTTTATAGCTTTATTGGAGGGTTTTGTAAGATTGTCTTCAATTCCCTCAATTGTTGTCTTGTCTTTTTGGATTATTATCCAAGGAACACTTTGTTGTGATATTTGATTCAGTTATTGAAGTCTTTTCATTAAATTCTTCTTTGTTCAAATATTCACCTTCTTCCCATATATTTAATACTTTCATTATGATGATGAGTGGCTAATTTCCTTGTGTGATTCTAGGGTGATTAGCTGAAGGTTGTGGAAAAAACAATGATAGAATAATCTTAGATTCCAGTAGGATCCTGAAAGTTCGAGTCTTTAACCTTAACCCTAAGCATCTCGTTCGGTTGATGAACATCTCGGCCGGGGTGGAATTCTTCTGACCGAGGTGACTTATCCGACCTAAAACAGAAAGTTAAGTGTTAGATTTTGCTAAATCCTATTCTTATTTCACCTTCCTGGTTCAATGCAAGCTTAGGATGAGACTTACCCGGTAATTCCTTAGTTTGTGTATTAACGATCATAAGTGTAGGTAATAAAGGTTTATCCTTTATTGGGGTTTGAGTGTGCTTCCATCCCATCCTTGTGAGTTAGCCTGAGACTTACCCGGTAAAGGTTGATTCTATTCCCTTAGATGGTATGTTAGTTTGAGGTTATAATTCTTTATCTTGATTCCTAGAGACTTACCCGGTAATAGGAGTTACGGTTTAGGATTAGTGTGTAGTGAGACTTACCCGGTGATCTACTCCACTTTAGTAACACCTTCCCCACGCAAAAATCTCAGCTTTGTCCGCCTATCTATAGATCTTGAGTTGGAACCACAACTAGATGCTTTAATCCCTAGAATTGCATGTTTGCTTTATTGACTTTTTATTCATCTTTGATTGTGTTAATTGCTCTTGTGGTTAGAATTGACATAAGCACACCGTATTGACTTTGTTTCACCGAGTCCCTGTGATCGACCCTTGGAATTTTCTTGCTTTTACTACGATTGACCCGTACACTGCGGGTTCGCATCCTTGTTTTAAGCTTAAGTCTAGGGTTATAAATTTAAAGCTTGCACACACCGTTTGGAGCGAACAAGTTTTTGTATTTGTGTATTATTTGACTTATAATGTATGACTCGACATTATCGGATATTTATGCTTCAGTTTGCTTCTATGTGATTATCTGATATTACATGCATACCTACAGGTTATTTGATTGAGAAAAACGTCGAAACCGAAAAAAAAAATGGTTTTTTTTAAAAAAAAGGTTTTTTAAAAACTTTTGACCTCGACCGAGTCAGTCTTGGCCAAACGAGGCATTTCACCTCGGTTGAACCAAGAACACCTCGACCGAGATGCGTAACAGAAAGTTTTCGAAACGATTTTGTGCTACTTATCTGGATATGATCTCAGTGAAGATTTTGTTTACCTACTGGTTTTAAATTCTTTATGTGTTTGAAAGGTTTTATAATATGTTTAAGTTGCTAAATGCTTTGTTTGAAATTATTAGCATGTTTAATACTTTGTTTTTATCCAAATTATGTTGAATTTGAAGGTTGACACCGCAGGTTAAGTTCTCTCACTTTCTTCTTGGAAAGATCAAGGCAATTCATCTTCTTCTTCTTCTTCTTCTTGATCATGCTTAGCCCCTCATATACATTTTGCCTCCCTTTACCTATCCGGGAATTTGGAAGCAAGCAAAGTGGTGAAAGCAAGTTAAAGTTGAGAAGCGGGCTGGAAGTGAAAAGTGTTAGAAAACAATAATAGGTTTGGGGAAGTCAATCATGAAGATGAGTAACTCGGCACCATTCACATAGCCGGGTGTTTGTGTCTTGCCAAAGTCGGATTGAGCGATATTCCTAACGGGTCATGGTATGTGCATCAAGGGTTTGATGCATCTCGAGAAATTGATGATTGCAGATTTCCTAGGCTTCGGTTATTGTGCACCTCTGTCCATGCATCCCAAAAAGTAAAGTAAAAGAAAAAGTGTGAGATAAGCAAAGCTTATTGGTGGAAGATGTTGCAAGTCAAAGTGAAAGTGAAGTTCATCCTTTTCTCGGATTCTAGCACCACATTACCTTACATACATCCCTACCCTACACGTTTCTTGACCTTTCTTTTGGGAAGCCCTTGAGACCTTGAGCTTGTTGGTTGGCTTAGCGGTTTAAACTAGATTATACATGATTAATTTTGATAATTATGATTTATCATGCATTCTAGGATTTTATGCAAAGATGAACAACTTTCTTATATTTATAAAATGTTTTGATCATATTAAGTTTTTAATTCCAGGGAGTACTCTCTTAGAGTGATCTATGATAGTTGCACACCATAAAATGTTTTTGAAAGACTTTTTCATTGATTTTCTTGACTTATAATCCATTCTATCTTGTCTTCTATATGAGGAACTTGCTTGGGGACAAGCAAGGGCTAAGTATGGGGTATTTTGATAGCATGAATTATAGTCTATATTTTGGGATTTGTTTGGACGTTTTATCTTTCATAATCTGCATGTTTGTATGTGCATTATGTGATTTTACTACCATTTCATCTACCTTTGCAAGAATCGAGGTCTACACCTAGTTTCGTTGTAATTGCAGGTAATATGGTACGTTTTGCATCGAAAAGGAGCAAAAGGAGTCATGAGTCATTTGGAGCTACATCCAGGGAGCATAGCCATGGATTAAAGATTTACTTTGGAGCAGATTCAAGAGATTTCACATTCTGTCGTGACTCACCTCGGTTGACCATTGATTCACCTCGACCGAGGCGATCCAGAGACGCCGACTCGACCGAGGCGAACACCTAGGACGCGGCGAGAATATTTTATTCTTGGATGAGATCTTTTAAATTTGGAAAGTGATCTTATATTTTTGGGCTTGGCTCCTGGAAGGAAGGAGATATGCAGAATCATATATTTTACCTATATTTATGGGAAAATATCTTTCTAAGATTTATTATCTTTGGAGGGTTATTTTCCTATAAAAAGGTTTGGATTTCCACAAACCCATAACCCCGCATACACCGGATCCGCTATCAGCGCAAGAGGGTTGTTTACGCAGCAGTAGCATACTCCAATTTGGGAGTTTTTGAAGAACCTTTTTGAAGGTTGAAGGAAGATTGAAGTCCATAGCTTTTATAGCTTTATTGGAGGGTTTTGTAAGATTGTCTTCAATTCCCTCAATTGTTGTCTTGTCTTTTTGGATTATTATCCAAGGAACACTTTGTTGTGATATTTGATTCAGTTATTGAAGTCTTTTCATTAAATTCTTCTTTGTTCAAATATTCACCTTCTTCCCATATATTTAATACTTTCATTATGATGATGAGTGGCTAATTTCCTTGTGTGATTCTAGGGTGATTAGCTGAAGGTTGTGGAAAAAACAATGATAGAATAATCTTAGATTCCAGTAGGATCCTGAAAGTTCGAGTCTTTAACCTTAACCCTAAGCATCTCGTTCGGTTGATGAACATCTCGGCCGGGGTGGAATTCTTCTGACCGAGGTGACTTATCCGACCTAAAACAGAAAGTTAAGTGTTAGATTTTGCTAAATCCTATTCTTATTTCACCTTCCTGGTTCAATGCAAGCTTAGGATGAGACTTACCCGGTAATTCCTTAGTTTGTGTATTAACGATCATAAGTGTAGGTAATAAAGGTTTATCCTTTATTGGGGTTTGAGTGTGCTTCCATCCCATCCTTGTGAGTTAGCCTGAGACTTACCCGGTAAAGGTTGATTCTATTCCCTTAGATGGTATGTTAGTTTGAGGTTATAGTTCTTTATCTTGATTCCTAGAGATTGGCAGCATCTGACGGATGGGACTTATCGGTCACAACTTGCCCTTGCATTGACACGTGGACGGTGGGGGATGATTCAAAGTTGCAGGCCTACGCTTGGGTCAGACGCAGCTGTTGTGCGGACAGCTTGTTCCCTGCAGCCCCTTTGTCACGTGGCCCTCTTACCCCTCTTACCCAAAATTCCCATTTTGTCCCTCTTACCCCGCCCTAAACTCTTTATAAACCCCCCCCCCCTTCATACCCCACACTCACCGCACTACTACTCCACTCATCCTTCATAAAATTATTATTTTTTGTCGCAGTAAAATTCTTAACAGCTATGGATCGTCAAAATCAACACGACGATGAAAATATTAATTGGGTAATAATTCTATCTTTCACTTCTCGATTAATTTTTTTTAGGATATAATACTATTGAAATGTAGCTAAACTTCTTGTTTAATATTTCAGACCTCCCGCAATTTTGAAAATGAAGAACCGTTTCCACAAATGATAGATTTTACGAATCTATTCCCTCCACCCGCACCAGATGTCTATCATTACGGTGATTCACAACCCCCATTTACTTACGTCGACGGAAGCGACCAGAGCACAAACATTGCGTATGGATCACGTGAAATCTAAAAATATTTATGAGTATAAATCGAGATTTTATTTATATCATTTTATTTTATTATTTCACATGTATATATAGTCATTTTATTTATATAACTTTATTACTTTTTTATTTTAATAAATTATATATATATATATATATATGTGTATTTATATATATATATATAGGGTGCTGTTTAGGTAAGGCACATTATTCCGGTAGGGCCGTGCGGCTGAACGTAGAGCTGACACGTGCCCCAATTTTTTTTTTTTTAATTTTTTAATTTTTTTTCCACAAACGAGTGAAAGTAATAGTTCAAAACTTATTAAGGAATAATTCATAACTTATAAAAGGATAGTTCATGAATTATAATAGAATAGTTCATAGTGCAAAATTTATAAAGGAGTGAAAATAATAGTTCAAAACTTATTAAGGGATAGTTCATAACTTATAAAAGGATAGTTCATAAATTATAATAGAATAGTTAGTAGTGCAAAATTTATAAAAGATAGTGCATAACTTATAAAATGATAGTTCATGAATTACAATTGAATAGTTCATAACATATAAACGATTAATTTATAAATAATTTGATATAATATATTAAAAAGTAATAGTTCATGAATTATATGAGAATAGTTCAAAGTTTATAAGAGAATAGTGCAGAAATTATAGCATGGTAGTTCAAAAAAAATTTTCATTCGTTTCTTAAAAAAAAAAAATTTGGGACACGTGTCAGCTCTACGTTCAGCCGCACGCCCCTACCCGAATTTATGAACCTTACCCTATATATATATATCATATATAATTTTACAATTTTCTTTTAAATAGGAACATTTTCGGATCCACAATTTGTCATTCCACCCAACATCAACACGAAACCTATTTACCGAGATCCATACCCAAGCCGAGTTGAAGCATCAAGTAACCAGACATCCTCGTAAAACCCCACCGAAGAAGCAAGCCAAAACAATCAATTTTAGTATAACACAAATGATGTCGGCCCTAGCAATCAAAATGATTATATGAACATCGCGGGTCCCAGCAATCCATATCACCAGGTCGGTTCTCAACAATTGCATGGTCGGTTTTTTTCTTTTAATTTGACATCAATCGTTTCAAAAAACTTATAGCCACCAATTCATAGTGTCAGGAGGGTAATTATTATCAAGAGTGCATGGCCGAGCCGGTTGAAGAACCAGAAGGGACGCCCCTCCAAGATAATGACGGGTTTCCGGACCATATCGTTGATAGGGAAACCGGGCGGCCGTTGTCGGGCAATGTCCTTCTCTCATACAACGGTCATAAGGCAGTTCGAATATGGCAAAACTCCGAATGGGTGCGTTTTACTTCCTTCATTATATTCAACGGACATGATTATTATTTTTTTACTACAAACTATTTGTTATTTGATCAAAATAGGCCGTAGTAAATAAAGTACGCCGACGTGATACGAGTGTCCGTGACCTTTTAACTATTTACCGTAACACGCCTCCACATACACCCTATAGACGTTTGGTGGATCTATCCGGGTTACAGTGTTATCGGTTCATCTTACAAACATTGATCATACACTCGTGAATGCGTTTGTAGAGCGATGGCACCCGGATACAAACACATTTCACCTTCCCTTCGGTGAAATGACGATAATCCTCCACGACATTCGTCAAATCACCGGTTTGTCAGTGGATGGGAATGACGTGTTTGTTATCCCATCGGAGTTCAAAATTGAACAAGCGCGACAAGTTTATTTGGATTATGTGATGCATACGCTTGACATTTGATCCATCAGAAGGGCGGGTTTACAACGACGGAATTTAGAGCACGGATGAAGTTTTTGATGAACATCAACGGTAATCCCGCATCGATTGCTTCCATGGCTATTGCAGTTATTGGGTCTTACAATATTTCAAGACAAGTCGGGTAATTAACAAGATTCGGGCACACTACTTGGACCTTGTTCATGACCATGATCATACAAGAGAGACGTCGTGGGGGACCCTCACTCTTGCATACCTATACCGACAGTTGGGTGAGGCGACTCGGGAGGGAACACATCAAATGGCCGGTTTTACTACTCTTCTCGGGGTAATTAAACTGTTCATATATAATTGACAATTATTAACTGTAACTAACATGATTATTTCCGTTTTAATTTACTCATAAAAACTTATCCGCAAACAACATTGAATTTCTTTGCACTTTCCGTGTTTCCAAGCAAGAATTCAAGGAGTGCAGTTGAGTCAAAACCTACCAATTGGGGTCCACTTCGAAGCGGACAAAACATTGCGGGTTTCAGAAGACCATTAGAGCAAATTGAGGGTTTGGATGCGAGCGAGGTCGTATGGTTTCCCTACGACCTAACTGCATTGGAACCCGTATCTATGATAGGGGTACAATCCAGTTAGGGCCGTTTATCGAGCCATATCATCCCGACAGGGTCGCCCGTCAATTCGGCCGAGTTCAACAAATACTTATGGAACCCATTCGCCCAATGAATTTGGATAGATGCCGAAACGCGCGACACTACAACTTGAACTTTGACCCTATATGGCACAAGTGGGACACCATATTGAACGCAATATCTGTCCAGTTGCGTGATGCGCTATTCGTGTTAGTTCCATGGCAAGACGAAGAAGAATATATGCCTTGGTACATCACAAATTGTCACCCATATGTCCTTAAGGCGTATTGATTCTCCTAGATCTCCCAACGACGTCTTTCGATTCAACTCGTGTCCAACATCACTTACAAATTGGAGGCAGGGCGACACAAATACAAAGCCGCGGATATCCGCCTACAATGAAAGAAGTTCAAGAATTGTTTAATATGTTTCATTCTCGCGCACCTATACCCCTGTCACACAACCATGGATGCAATCACAACAAAGAGGCGGTTCTTGATTTTTATTTGTTCATGTTATTTCGTATTTCCTAGTTGTGATGTAATTTCCAATTTTTAAGGCGAATATTATTTACGTTTATCCATATTCCATACGCCTCATTTCTCTTTTTAGGTTGTTTGGTCTTCTTGTTTTCGGACAAGCGCATAACCGTTAATGATTTTACAAACAATTTATTGAAAAAATTCAAAATTCAAAAAACAAAATTAAAATATAATATTTTCGTTCCATAATACTAAATATAACAATATACGATTAACTTCTACCATAAAAAAAAGAAGATTAACTTTAAAATTTATATATATATATATATATATATATATATATATATATATATATATATATATATATATATATATATAAAGGGTTCAACACAATCAACTATCGGTCATAAATTAGTAGTTTTATGTTGTCGGTTCATTATGACATATAAGATTTTATTAATAGCTATGTTATTGCAAATAAAGAGATAGTTTCGTATATATTTTTACCGAATTAATTATATACGTTGACGGTATTCTTATACGTAAATTTTAAACCATTTATTAACAAAAATAGATATATAATTTTTCCAGCCCATCAAAGAATTGACTAAGGGAGAAAAATAATTCATCCTCTATTCCTCTCCATACTCCATCACCCAACTCTTCCCCCCCCGACTTTCATCACCTGACTCCCATGAAAGGATTCCTTCTCTAACCATCCTTCTCCACAGCTCGGAAGACCTTGATCAGATTCATTCCCGTGGTCCTTCGTCCAAAGACATAAATTTGGCTCCCCGTCGCTTTCTTTCTACACCAGTCGAAAGACCTTCAGATCTCCCATACTTCATCCCTTCTACACTCTATTCGTTCCTTCGTCACTCTCGCTTTATTTATGATCGAAATTCCCCATCCTTGGTGCCGACAAAGCATACTGCACTCTCAAAGACACAGACGAGTGATCTGATACAGGTAATTAGGGTTTTGAGATTTTGTTTACCGTTGTTTAGGGTTTTGAACTTGGGATTAGGATTACGGTATCATGTTTGGATCTCACGAAATTGATAAGCGGTTGGTATTGAAATTGGAACCAGGGTTTTAATTTTGACAATCTAAGTAGTTTTTTTGTTAGTTGTTTAGCTCGTGCTCCTCTAACAAGAGTGCAGCGAAATGAGATGGAAGGCCTCGAAAGAAAGAAAGAGAGCTTTGATTTGGTCTTCACTTCCTTTTTCTGTTTTTATACCTTATAAAATTTGCCACCTGCCCTGTCTATTAGTATAAACGGTTCCTTACTGGGAATTGAATACTTGCTGCATTCTGTATGATCTTCAAGCACTACATTTTGTATGATTCTCGAGCACTACATTTGGTGTGATTTTCGAGCACTACATTCTGTATGATTCTCATGAACATCTGCCATTTAACTGTGGAGTTGAACTGTAAGCTCATTTCTATTAGTGGTTGGTTATACATGGAACTTTGAACATTGCTGCGCACTTTATGTTTTAACCGTGATAGGGTTATGTTGGGGTTCATCAAGTTGATCATGCTCATTTTATACATACCAGATTAAATAAACTGTATGACTTCACATTGCTCCTTAACTTTGGCTTGGTCTTCTAAACTCACTTGATCATGCTCGTTTAAGCTATTCAACATTTTATGTAACTATTCATGTGGTACCGTTGGGGTTCATAAAGTTGCTGAAGTTGCAGTTTATTTTGCTTTTGGCTTCCTATTGAGTTATACTGATGGGACCTCCTAGCATAGGTTCATCGTTTTGTTATAATTGTACAATGTTTTGGATGTGTTATGGTTAAACTTATCTAATAAAAATTGGAATGAGCCAATTGACAGTGTATTACAGTGTTAGAAAACTCTTTTGGAGCTTGTACATGTTGTATCGCCTTCATTGATCATTGATAAGGATGAGGAGGTTAGTTAACTCCACATGTTTTTTTTTGTGGTGGTTAGGGTGTTGACGAAGATGTTGCATTTAATGTGGTACATGTTGTATTTAAATTTTTTTATGTTGTATTTAATGGCTATTTTATCGTATGCGTTGGTTCATCACAAGAAAAATAGGTCAATTACACACTATTTTATTTGAAGCGGAGAAACTATAAGTCCACACTTTACACTTTAATCAATGTTTAGTGGCTGTCCTTAAACTACCCGAACATTTATTGAATAACCTGACGCCTATTTTTTTATGAATGCGAAGGTGACAGGTGGAAACGCTTCAAGCTTGCTTATGGTACTATTGACTTTAGCCTTGACAACTTCGGTGATGAACAAACTAATGAGATCTATAACTGTGAGTATAAAATTGGAGAGAGAGAGAGAGAGGGGCATACCACTTGGACTTATTTTTTGACAACATTAATATTCACTTTGGCGTTGATTCTTTGTTACAATAATGATCCTATTCAAACCAGACAACAAAAAAGTAATAATGGTCATCAATTCCATTCTTAGAAGTAACCAAGCATAAATGGAGAATAACCCTTTCCATATCTTTAACACCATTTGCTTTCCGTTTCCGTTCCTATGTTGCAACCAACTGGGCACTACATTTAGATGTTTTCCGTTCCTCTCTTTGCTACCCCGACCCCCCTTACTTAACACTAGGGTTTTACTTCCAATCTTGTATGTAAGTGGTCATTGACCTAATGCAGTTTTCTTGTTGAATTCGATTGGTGGAGGCTGAGGGGACGAAGTTAGCTTATTTACATTTGCAACCACGGGGTCCTGAAATTTGAGAGTTGTTCCACCATATGGTGAATTTATGGCTGAAATTTGTCAAAAAGTTCTTCATTGTGGGGTGATATTAAGCAAAATTTGGTTACGAGAAGGTTTAGGATGATTGTTTGATTATCTTATAGTTTTAGCAACCACAAGACCTAAGGCATTAGTTAGTGCTATGCTGTTGCTACATTGAAGTGGAAACAGATCTACATACATGTTGATAAATACTATTTTAGAAGATCACATTAAGTGCTTTTAATATGCTTCTAGGTGGAATCCTAATAAAGAATATGAAAAGAGTGAATTACTAGTACAGGCCATTACTGTCCACCTTGACGTACACTCATGGATGTAACTGCCAATACACCTCCTACCAAGAAAAGCTAGGTTTCCTCTAGTTAATGGGTATGATTGGAGAAAATAAGGAAAGGGAACACAATTGAAAATGAGAATGCATCTTACATGTTCTAAATATCCCTTAAATGCATAAAGAGCTATGAAATGAAGATAAATAGATGGTCACTAACATTGAGAATGAGAAATGAATGATTTAAAAGAAGGTATCATACAGATCGAACATGGATAAGATCAAGGTTCAAAACTTATATTTATTGTTAAAGAACATTCATTCTATAATTAGGTAACAGACCAATTACTTAATTTCCATAAGAATGTCATATAGGCCTGAACCAACATATCTGGTACTTTAGAGTTTGTTACTAGAAGATATATTTTTCATGAATTAGGTTATATGGGTTAAGCAATCATTTTTTTGTTCTCCCAAATTACTCTGCTTGTCTATATATATCAATTAGTTACTGACTTACTGTTAGATCGAAATTTAGAATTATAGGTCAGTATGACGAGTGCTCTCTATGCATTTTGACCTATGGTTTCTATTACACTGTTTTGTAGTTATATTAAGATGGCGTCTCAACCCAATATTGAGTATGAGGCTGCAAAGTTCCTCCAAAAATTGATTCAGGACTCAAAAGACGAGCCAGACAAATTGGCGACAAAGCTTTATGTTGTAAGTACACTTTTCCTTTCCCTTCTGTTTATTGAAACATGGAAATCTCGAGGCATTGTAAATCTAAGTTTATTAGTAGTGTTCGTACATCAGCCAAACATAATTTATTTATTTATTTATTAATTATTGTTTAACATCAATAATCAGAAAAAACCACAGCTGTCGATTTCTACCATTAGTGGACAAATGGAGGTATTTTTAATGTAAATTTACACTTCAGATATTGCAGCACATGAAAGCAAGTGGAAAGGAGAACTCAATGCCTTTTCAAGTAATATCCAGGTAATGATGTCCAGCTATGTTGTCTTGACTTGAAAAGAAATGGTTGCAAATAACTATTAAGCCTTATGGTTATTTGTGCATGTAGAACTCAAGCAACCTCTAATTACTATTTACTAATTAGTAATCTTTTAACATCTTTGCTTTAGCTCTGAGCATTAGAAAAAGAAATTGTTTGTCGAAAGCAGAGGAAAATGAGAAATTCTAAGCAGAGGAAAAAGAAATTGTTTGTCGAGAGCAATTTTCAAACCGTGGGAAACCAGCCCTTTTTCATCATTCGAGTCATGCAATGACCCCTCATCTTACTCCAGGAATACGGAGTAATGCTTTTTTGTGTTGTCTAAATTTGCGCTGATGGTTTCTTGCTCTGAGATCGAAGTTCGTTGCTTTGTGCAAGGCTCAAATATAGGCTGATAAAGTTTAGGTTATTGTTTGGATGGTGAGAGTCGTAGTTGAAGCTTGCTGATTTTTTATGCCATGATATCTATATTTGCTCTGTTTGCAGTATTATATATCTCCCTACTTTGTATCCCTGCTTTATATTTTCTTTGCTTGTTATTTTATTGTCATTAAGATTCGCATGGCAGTTGCTCATTGTTCAATTACACATTTTGTTTCATGATTGTAGACTATCACTGAGTATTTCCATTTAACCTTGGCCCACTGTTCAAAGTCCAATTTCTCCCTATATTGTTTACACTAAGCCCGTGCTTATATTTTTATTATTTGTTATTCTCTTTTGGGTGCCTAGGGCAATGGAAACTGTTATCAACCAACATGGTCTTGATATTGAATCTTTGAAGCCACCTCTTAATCCTATAAATAGTGGAGCTCAAATAGGGAATTCCATCAATCCAAATTCAGCAGGTACCTCATACACCAGAATTATATAATACTTAATTTTAATAAAAAAGTATCTTTGTACGATTAGGATGTGAAGCAAATGTATTTGCAGGTTGTTCACAAACAGGTGGAGGTCCACAGGACTCTAAGTCTAGCTTGAGAGAGAATGATTTGCGCAGGCCACCTGCTGGGCCTAGTGGTGTGGCCCTTGATACTTTCCCAGGATCTGTCCCACACAGAAGTGGCATTTCTTTCGATCATGAAAGTCCTTCAAGTATGGATACTAAATCTGCTAACTCAGCTTCATATGAAAGGCGTGATTCAGCAACATGGGACCAACAGGCTACTCAAAAAGATAATAGGTCTAGTTCGAAAAGAAAGAGGCCAGAAATGTCAACCTCAGATGCACATACAGATAACTCTCAGCAGTTTGATTCTCATATCGCTATTGGTGATGCAAGGAAGGGGACACCAATGAACAGGATGGAGTTGCCAAGGCCTTTTCCAGGTGTGGATTGCTGCACTTGAATTAAATTATCAGTTTATTTAAATTCATGTCCTAATGCATTTGATGTTGGCAGTTGGCATGAAATATTCATTATAGCTGAAATTGTAGTCATGATCGTCTGTATATGTAATTCTGTTGATGCTCTATAAGTGTCTAATCTTATATGTGGGGTCTAGGCCGTCTAGAATTTGTTTTGGGGGTTTATTGGTTAGTCAAGATCATAATGGATGATATAAAGATGCTGTGAGGGTAACCATGGACCAGGAAGTCAACTTTAACGTCTTCGGAATATTAGTGTTTGGTCTTTATGAGTTATAGCCCCAAAACTCAAAAGACGAAAATGGATTTGAAGGGAATCCATTTGCTTATTTTGGGATGGTGGCAACTCGCTGCCCTAGGATGTTTGGGTTTCTTTGTGGATATTCTCTAACCTTGTTTTCATAAGCGATGAATGTATAATGTAAGGCATTATTCTTTTTGCTAAAATAAAGAATTCAAGACAAGTTCTGTAAGGGCCACCGTATATATAGAACAACATGCTGTTGTAGGTGCTTTAGAGAAATTATAAGGCGTTGGTCCTGATTCTAGTTCATATAAACTGCAGAAGGATTATCGGGTGGAATTTTAAACTTGTGTTTCATTTTGTTATGCGTGTGCTGATTTATGGATTGACTGTAGGAGCCATGGGTTTTTGTTTCTCTGCAGGTACTTCTTCACTTGAGCCTTCTGCAAGTAAGGGAGCTGTTGACTCTGACTATTGGAAGCAGGGACCTCCCAAGGATGCATCCACCAATTTCACCGAAACGTCTCTACAAGGACATTTATTGTCAACTAATCAACGTGAGATGCCAATGGTAAGTCTAAAAAAGTTACTGTTTATGCCAGATTTTGTATGATGAATTTTAAATTCTTTCCTCACTGCATATGGGGTAGTACATTAGTTCTCCGTCAACTGTTTGCTAAGATTATGCTGTTTAGAAGCTTTGATTGAGTTTGTATGCTGATGTATAGCCATTTTATCTTTTTTTTATTCCGCTTCTGTTGGTTTTATAGTTACTTTTCCCATAACAGGTTTATTTTGCCTTCATGGTTCCATTTAAAATTAGCACTCCCAGTTATGTAACTAGTGTGCTGAACCTCCACCGTCCCTTGTCCTATAGTAATTAACATGTATTGGAATTTGGGACACATGGAAAGCGCGTGGGACACAATGGCCATCTCTCCCTCTTCATTTGTTACGGGCTCCACTCTCCAGACATTAAAAGACTCAAAGGGTGGCCTGGCTGAGTTCCCAATGACCACCCACCCACTCACCTGCCACCAGCCTCTCCACTGACGTTTTTTTCAGAATTTTTTCTTTCTCTCTCCGGATTGCTTTCCTCCCATCTCTACGGCTGGCCAGTCCCCTCTTCTCTGCTCCTAGGTCAATTAAAATTGATAGTGACAGAGTTTTGGTTGATGATTGGGATAGGGTATGTGTTTCACTAGGATTTAGTTTAGTTGTTTGGCTTATTTTTATGACTAATGGACATTGCTTGACTTTTAACTCTTTTCTCACTGTTTGCATGAGTTTTAAAACTGAAATGGGCCTAATTTCTTGAGTTATGCATTTTTAATGTATTTGAACTATGCTTTTATTTACTTGATCTAGTCAGAAGTTGTAACTAATTAATTTTATTTTTCACTTTGCTTTTGTGAGCTGTGGTTGCACACACTTGCATATACACTCCCTCCATCCCATGTTCTTTAGCATTTTTCGTTTATCTAATCTTTTGTGTTTTATTGTAGTATACGCCATTTTGGAATACCAATGCCAAATAAATCTTCTTTTTCCACATTTACCCTTAGTAATTGGCCTCTTAATAAGTAACTATCATTTTTTATTTCCTTAAATATGAAGATAATTATAGGCAATAAAGCTAGTGAATAAGTTTTCTGTGCTAAGAAGTCGTAGTATATTTGGCCTAATTGTTTACTATAATGATTCCTGATAAATGCACATAAGGCTAAATCGAAAAATTATTTGGGACAGTGTAACATTTTATTAGGCTGTTTCCTTGCTGTATTGCTTTTATTATTCCGTGTCATGTATCTGTATAACCTTGATTAGAACTCATTATGCATAACACAAAAAATTGTTTCCAAAGACTGGTCCTTCGTATCTAAATTTACACTCATATTTTGGTCCTTTTTGGGACAATTTGTTAGCAGCATCGTGCTACTGATGCCATTATTTCTTTTTTCTCATCTAATTCAGATGTTTTCTTTAATCTTTGTAAAATTGTTAGTTGTCTTACAATTACAATAGATTTGTAATTCACCATACATGAGCTTGATTCTTGATACCACAAACTTTTGATTATTTTGGATCAATATTACTGTTAAAGATTTTCCCTGGACATAGAACAAGGTGAATCTTGTCTTGAGAAATGTAATTGGAAAGTAAAGCTCAGATGTTGTGAGAAAAAAAATAGACATTTTGTGGACATGCAACTCATGCTGATGATTGATGTGATTTGAGTAGCATGCTTGTACCAATTGCCTTTCAGGATACATACTATAAAATCCAAATCCATAATCATTAATTAATTATAAAGGAATGCAGATGTAGTTATGGATATTGAGAATCAGTCACCTTGAAGGGTTAATTGAATAATGGCGCTTTTATTTGGAACGCTATTCCCTTCAGTTTTTGCCCCTTACTGCTCTTTCTGTGAATTATATTCTTTTTGGCTTCATTAGATTGAGTATTGTGAAGCCCAGATGGATTAAAACACGGATTCAATTTACCTCCGTTGGTGTTTGCTGAAAAGAATTATCATTTAGGGTGATTTCTTCTTTTAGATTCAAATATTGGCGGGGTTTCTCCCAATGAGAGATAGTGATCCTTTTGTTTCTCTGTATTTTTGTTCTCTACATCATTTTTTTTTCTCGGTCTTTCGCAATTTGGCTTCATTTACTGGTTTATGTCCATTATCTCATTGTTGGCTTCATGGGTATATCGTATATGTATGTATATCTAACATGAGATTGTATTTTGTTACTCAGGGAGGTTCACTATTCAATCCTTTTGATTTGGGCATGAGAAGTGGAAATCCTAGAGATACTGGGAAATCTCCTATCTTGTCAGCACCTGCCTCTAATACACCCTTCAAAGAACATCATCTGAAGCAGCTAAGAGCTCAGTGCCTTGTATTTCTGGCATTCAGGTGGATCTCACTGTCTCTCTCCTTCCATCTTTCTCTTTGGTCAGATGTATAGTCTACTTTCTTATCTCTATTTTCCTACGAATAGGAATGGTTTAATGCCAAAGAGGCTGCATCTGGAAATAGCCTTGGGAAGTACTTTGTCGAAAGAAGGTACACCTATAATCTCCTTTAAAAGTTTACCTTGTTAGATAAATTTCATTTGATCACTTCAGGAAGTAAAATAACATGAATTTTGTGCAACCAAATGCAGGTAGCAGTGCCGAGGGTGTGCAAAGCGAGCTTATGGACAATAAGGTGAAAGAAATGACCATGAATGAACCAAGAAGCTCTTCTGATATCGCTTCTCTGCGAGGAAATGTAGTGGCTGTCAAGGCTGAAATTGTTCCTCCAGCTTCTTCTGTTGCAGCTACAAGCCTTAAGAATGATCTTTCTAGAAAGGAAGGAGAGAGTGGAACACTATCAGTGGAAAAAACTGTTCCATTAGCAGACCCTGCAGTCAATGACGAAGAAAGAAAACAGCTTCTGCCTCCACGGAGGGTTATTGAGGCTGAAACACAGAACCATGAAACTGCTAGGGCCCCTGCATTCTTGTCTATCCCGTCAAGCACCGGCTTTTCTAGTATAAAAAGTTCTGGCAATCCTGATAACAATGCTGATGGTGGGCATCTGTATACTGGTTCTATTAATCACGATTCCTCTGTTATGTCAGCGAATAAGCAGGCGAGACCTGAAGCGATTAGATGGGCTGCATTTGGGGTTAATAATGAGGCTTCCAGGGGACCGTTCTCTGTTGCTCAACATGAGTTATTGGCTAGAAAGGAGATCTCTCCGTCTCATTCTCAAGGTTTTGGTGAGACTGCTAATCAAGGACATCAATATTCCGAGGGTAACATGTCAAATTCTTGGAAGCCTATGCAAGCATTGAATGATGAAAAACAAACAATTGTGCCAACTTATGATGCTACAGCAATGCTGTTGAGACATAGCTCTAATGGTAATTAATGTAATCTATAACATTGCCATACTTTTAAGTGTTCATGATGGTCCTCTTTCTTCTGGAGTGTTAATTCTGATCATGCTAACATCGTCAATGGTTCAAAATGCAGCTGATATGAGTCACATGATTAGAAGTAACACTGCTCTTTCCCAACCCGATAAGATATATGAACCTGGTGAGGCAGACAAGTTGTCCGGTGGTGTTCTGCCTCCAAAGTACACTACATCAGAGAAGTGGATCATGATTCAACAAAAAAGGAAAATTTTGAATGAAGAAAATTGGATGCAGAAACAGCAGAAAGTAGATCAAAGAATTGCATCTCGCTTCAGTAAGCTGAAGGTGTGATAGTAAATTTTCTTTTTTCTGTGGCAGATTAGATCCTGCGTTTTTTTGTCTGCTTGAATACTCACAAATATACTCAATGAGAGGGATGCTTATTTTCTTGAAATTTCCTCCATTTGCACACCTTTTGTGCTCTATTATTTTTGAACAGTGACTTGCTGCATAATATATTGGTGCTTGCATGCCTAATTGTGCATTAAGTTTGCCATTTGAATCAAAAGTTTTGTTTTACCTGCTACTGCCAAATTTTCCAGTGCTAGGAAAAATATTATGATAGTGCATTACCTCTTCTTTTATTTGGCCGAAGGATGAAAAAATATGTTTCATTCTTGTATTTAAACTCATGTTACGAAGACACTTGTGCACAGTAAAAAGACTATCCATGAATGATTGATCCCCAAAACATCCGTGCCTATTGGAAATCCTCATTACTGAATTTGGATGACTTCTCTACTATGATTCCTGTCAGAAACTGATGATACATGGCATAAATTCTACTTTCTACCATGTTGTCAGAGACTTGGACATTTTCTCTTTCAATATTCTTATGCATTTCAGTTTTTGCATGGGCTGTGTACTTTGAGATTCTCCTTTCCTAGGGAAAGGGTGTTTGGACAATGGGAGCTCCTGTATCTCTCCTCTCATTCCGATAAAATAAACAAATCTGTAATTCTTTATTACTCTGGAAACTCCAGGGCTAATGTCTTATTCCAAAACTAGGAGTTAGACCGACCTGCTTGCTCTACTGGCTGGATACTTGAAATATGATAAATCTGTGTTTTAATCTTGTAATGATGTGGAATAATAATGAATTTCCATCCAGCAGGAAACAGTAAGCTCA
This sequence comes from Fagopyrum esculentum, assembly GCA_033239045.1. Classification (NCBI taxonomy): domain Eukaryota; kingdom Viridiplantae; phylum Streptophyta; class Magnoliopsida; order Caryophyllales; family Polygonaceae; genus Fagopyrum; species Fagopyrum esculentum. The sequence goes on from BSUD01000005.1 coordinate 142,150,277, forward strand.
TCTGAAGATATTTCTGCCAAAACTAGGAGTGTGATTGAGTTGAAAAAGCTTCAGCTGTTAGGGCTTCAACGTCGTCTCAGGAGGTGATGTGGTTGTAGCTATATGATTTCAATGTATTGGGCATTCTCTATAGAATATCTTGTTTGGTGACATCATTACGTGATTATATGCAATATCTGACACTGCTAAAAAAATCCGGCGACCATGTTAAGAAATTAATTTCTTTACTCGCACTGTAATTGAATCACTGTATTAAGTGTCATATTTGTTATCATTTGTTTGCTCATTAGTGTATTTTCTATAATTTACCTTGTGCAGCAATATTGTGAATGATTTTTTTAAGCCAATCACGATGGAGATAGATCGTTTGAAATCCATTAAGAAACATCGTATTGGAAGGAGGATGAAACATGTTGAGAGATATGAGCAACGAATGAAGGAAGAGAGACAAAAGAGAATACGTGAGAGACAAAAGGAGTTCTTCGGTGAATTAGAATTTCACAGGTATGTTTTCACTTCTGTTAATATGGCGTGGGTTCGACAGTTTTATCACGTGTTTTGTAAACAACTTTGTTTTTGATTTATCTAATGATTATGTATTCACTCAGGGAGAGACTGGATGATGTCTTCAAATTTAAGAGAGAGCGATTGAAGGGTTTTAATAGGTATGTAAGGGAGTTCCACAAGAGGAAGGAGCGGGTGCAGCGTGAGAAGATTGATAGAATACAGCGTGAAAAGATAAATTTATTGAAAATTAATGATGTGGAGGGATATTTGCGGATGGTTCAGGTGCGCCAAACTTCTGTTCTGTTTTTGGAAGTTGTTGGTTGCAAACCTTGTTAAACTGACAATTCTCTGTCGCTCTATAGGATGCAAAGTCTGATAGAGTAAAACAATTGCTCAAAGAGACCGAAAAGTATCTTCAAAAGCTTAGTGCCAAACTGCAAGAGGCCAAAACCATTTCTAAACGCTTTGAGACTGAAACTGATGAAAATCAATCTGCAAGTGTTGAGAATTATGATATTGCCACCGAAACTGCAGATGAAAGTGATCAAGCAAAGGCAAGTTATTTGCTTTTTATTATTTTGTGCTTCCTCTATTCTGTTTTTTAATCTCTTCAACTAATAATACTCTCTCTTCCTCCCTCTCCAGCATTACAAGGAGAGCAATGAAAAGTACTATATGATGGCTCACAGGTACTTATTTTTGTAGATTTTCCACTTACATAATTTCGAGAAATACTTTTTTCTTTAATTTGGAATAAACTGGTATGATCTACTTTCCCTTTAGGCTTGCTAATGCATTGATACTATAAAACATTGAGAAAGTTCGAGCTGTATGAATGATATCTATTTAAATGAACAGCTATAGCTTTCCATTTCGATTGATGTAATTTTGTTTGTAATTTTTCAATCTTGGTGGAATTTCCAATGTTAAAATAGGATTTTCTCGAGCTATATAGGTAAATACTTCACTTTTGGCTATCTTATCCTATGTTATATATGCAGCATCAAGGAGAATATCACAGATCAGCCAACAGGTCTTAGAGGCGGAAAACTAAGAGAGTGAGTGCTTTATATTTCACATAAATCCCATTGACATATATGGTTGGTTTCATCTGATTAATTTTTCAACTGATTATTTGGGTAGGTACCAAATGAATGGACTTAGATGGTTGGTTTCACTTTACAATAATCATTTGAATGGAATTCTTGCCGATGAAATGGGCCTTGGGAAAACTGTTCAGGTAAACTCTCTTATGAACTAGATGTGGTTGTACATTTTCTTTTTTCTGCATTGCATGGTTGATGACATTAAGCTCCTTTTGTAGGTAATATCCCTTATTTGTTACTTAATGGAGACAAAGAATGACAGAGGACCTTTTCTAGTCGTAGTTCCTTCTTCTGTGCTTCCGGGATGGGAAACAGAACTTAATTTCTGGGCTCCTGATGTTAACAAAATTGTTTATGCTGGACCTCCCGAGGAGCGCCGTAGGATGTTCAAGTAATCATATATACCGTTTTTGTTACTGTTTAATTGATTGCAACTTACTCTGATATTTAACAGTTCTAATGTGATACCGTGCCATCATTGCAGGGAAACTATTGTCCATCAGAAATTCAATGTCCTTCTTACGACTTATGAGTATTTGATGAACAAGCATGATCGTCCCAAGCTTAGCAAGATACAGTGGCATTATATCATTATTGATGAAGGTCATCGCATAAAGAATGCTTCTTGCAAGTTGAACGCTGACTTGAAACTTTATCAGAGTTCACACAGATTACTTTTGACTGGAACACCATTACAGGTTACTGTATATCTGTTTCTTTACTTTGGGGTTTGTAACGGTGTAATCACACTCCTCCCAGCAATACATTAATCCTCGGAAGCTTCTTAACTTCAGTTCTGGTTCCCAACATAGATAATATTAGTAGCTTCAATAAATTTTTTTGGTCCCAATCAGGAATCTCAAAATGAGTATAACCATGTCCAACTATATGATATGATAGGGAAACATTTGTGTATCTATGTCTAGCAATTACAAATTATATGATTGTTTGAACTTTGCATATATAGACTTAGTAATGCAACTATGTCCAACCCTGTTTGCTTGGAAGTGATACTTAATAACACTCAAAACAGGAGATTAGTGATTACGGAATACAGTTGCTTCTTAATTTTGTAATTCTTGCATGGTCTGCTTAAAATAAAAATTGTCCAGATAGCAGCCATTTTTGAACGTTTCTCTTGCATATTGCTTTGTTTTGTTTGTTGCCACGACTCTGCTAAAAATCTGGGTGCTCTATCCTTGTGCAGAATAATCTTGAGGAGTTGTGGGCATTACTGAATTTTCTGTTGCCAAATATTTTTAACTCTTCCGAAGACTTCTCTCAGTGGTTCAACAAACCATTTGAGAGCAATGGTGATAATTCCCCTGATGAGGTAGTAATAGCCTCTAATTATTGTTTTGCCCCTTTTCTTATATATCTATATTTCCATGTCTTTCCTATTTCTGGAATGCCTTGATACAATTTTATTTTATTTTATTTTAAGGCATTGCTATCTGAGGAGGAAAATCTCTTGATCATTAATCGCCTACATCAAGTTCTTCGTCCATTTGTACTGCGGAGGCTTAAACACAAGGTTATAATTTTGGTTCCCCCCTCCCCCTCTTCTGATTCGTTTTATCAAAGTATTCTGATTCCCACTCACACACTCACTGACCTCTTGATGACACATCATCTTTTCTTGTAAGTAGTATTTATGTGAAGTACGTAATTAACGTATGTTTTCGAGATTATTCAACCATCTCTTGTGACGAGAGTTAGCGCTTGATTCCGGAGAACAATATACGTAGTTAGTGAACGTAAGTTTTAAATTGGTCACTGTTCTATATCAGTAAAAGTAACTGATCTCAAAGTTTAAATATATCATCTGGGAAATTAAGTTTCTTTTGCAGCTTTTTGGTCAGCGTCAAAATTTCATTGGTAAAAAGGTAAAATCAAAAAAAGCTTTTGTTTTTTTTAGAAAAAAGGTCAATTTGATGACCCAACGAAGGGTCACGAAAAGCTGAAAAGTATCGAAGTGTCAGCATAGTAAGGGATTCAGTGGCAAGTTATTAGGGCCTTCAAGGTTTCATTGGTTCCTGTAAAATATTGTGTAGTATTGACAATTGGTTCCTGAACACAGCCTATTATGTTCGCCATATTTGGGTCTCTTTTTAAGACGAAGAAAGGGATTTGGATATAGAGTTTCTTATGAAAGCAGATGACTCACTTTATTAAGGGAAGAAAATGCTATCCCAGTCCTTCTCAAGTTGCAAAAATAATTATTGCTTATTTCTTCAATGCTTGCCGTGGACCATAAAAGAGTCTATATGCACAATCACGTGCTTAGTCTGTCTGCTATGGCTAGAAATGTGTTTCACATTACAAATCAAGATGTTCATACTGGGGTTTATCGAATTTTTAGCATGGTAATCCTTATTGCCATAGTTCTAAGTGTCTTTCTCTTGCCTTTCGTGGAATCATTGAACAAGCAGTGAATGTGATCTTTCTAACTTTGAGTTCATGGGGTTTTGCTCCTAGTAGCATCTTCTGGCAGCAAATTTTTAATGAAGATTTTGTTTGTGTGATAATCTGCTGTTGAAGTCTGCTTAATGAACAGTCTTTTGGATTCCAAGCTCGTGATTTTGTAATTTGTGGTTCTAGTTAAGTAAGAGGAACTTTATTGGCTGCCAAAGTTAATGTCTCTGTTATTGCTTTATATTTTTTTTATATCCTCATCTTAGAGGTGTCAAGGTTGAATTTGATGTCTTTCAAAATTCTTGAAGGGCCTGTCTTATCCTCTTAAATGCATTTTACAGTGCTTGTTAGTGCATTTCTTTATCTGATATTTAGTGGCCTGGTATCTGTTGTTCTAGGTTGAGAATCAATTGCCTTCGAAGATTGAAAGACTTGTAAGATGTGAAGCTTCTGCATACCAAAAACTTCTAATGCAGAGGGTTGAGGACAATCTTGGTGCACTTAATAATACAAAGGTTTCAACAGAGTGATTTCCCCCCCTTCCGTTTCATGTCTTTGTGTGTATATCTTATGCCGTTACTTTTCCTGATGAGGATTTCTGTGGTAGCTTCTACGTGCTCAACTGTATCCTTTTATTGTAGCTCTGATGAGTGCTGATGAAATTTCTGATGTTTGCAGGCCCGGGCTGTCCATAATTCTGTTATGGAGCTCCGTAATATTTGCAATCATCCATATATCAGCCAGCTACATGTGGACGAGGCATGTTTTCTCCCCCTTGGGACTATTCTTTCTAATTATTTTCAGGTTTATTGTTTTATGGACATCTATCTCAGCATGCATGCATGAGTGCCTTAGCATGGAATTATATGATGCATATTAGATCTTATTTCTTATGGTTTGCAAATTGCTCTTATATCTTGATCCAAATTTTAACCTTGTAAGCAGGTAATTTCATTACAAAGAATATGAAAGCACTTATATCTGCGTATGCACATATACCTTTGTTTGTTGAATGAATAAACTTATTGGATACTGAATCGATTTATTCTTTCTCCCCTAGCTATACTGACTCTTGTCATATTTTGAATCACTCTTTGATTTTTAGGTTGATACGTTGATTCCAAAGCATTTTCTGCCACCAATTGTGAGACTTTGTGGCAAGCTGGAGATGCTTGATCGGTTGCTGCCCAAACTTAAAGCAACAAATCATCGGGTATTAATTGGATTTCATTGCTTATAAAGGTTATTTGTAACTGCAGAAGATTTTTTTTGTGATAACAGCATGGTGCTAACATGAGCTAGTTTTTAGGGTTCTACATGTTAGTGTGCTGCTTCAAGGACTCTCTAGTCGAGTTTTCATTCTATTGGATTATAATAGATATGGTGGCTACTTTTTCTCGATATTTGCTGATGATAGTTTAGGAACCTTTTTTTTGATGTGCTAGTTTCTGATTATCTTTGGTTTCCTTTCCCTTTCCACAAAGTTTTGGGTGCCAAAATCATCTGCATATGCAAGAACTTAACAATTCCTGGCGTTATGCACCATTCATCTGAACCTTGTTATGATAGCCATTCTTAGAGATCCTTCTTTTTGCTCGCCTAACACTTTCTGAGTCGATAGCTCCCTGGTTTCTTTTCTAAAAGTGTAATTTCGCTAAACTTAACACTTTATGATAGCCATGATGATTTCACTAAACAACTCTCCTTCATGAAGCAAACTCGCATGCATTCCCATTTTCAATCAGATTGTACTTTCTCCTAGAGCTATATCCTGATCTCCTCAACAACTGTTGCTAGATAATTTACAAGATTCTATTGGCTGAACTACGATATGTTGCACTAGGTTTGATTTGAGATACTGTCGTTGCTCATTCACCAACGTAAGAAGTTTAACACCTGACTAGGCTCTCGAGCATTCAGAGTGGGCTGCAAAAAATTACTTCTGAGTTACTTTATACTGCCCTTTTTTTGACTGTCTATCAATGCTATTTATTGCAGGTCCTGTTATTCTCTACAATGACCCGATTGCTTGATGTAATGGAAGAGTATCTTGCGGGGAAGAAGTATCATTATCTTAGGTTAGATGGACATACATCAGGACTTGAGCGCGGGGCCCTCATTGACCAATTCAACCGGCCAGAATCACCTTATTTTATATTCTTGCTAAGGTATTGGTGATGGGTTTCTTTATCATGGATCAATATAATTGATATGAATTGTGATCATCTATTGACTTCTCATGATGTATATATAATAAAGGATCTCAGTTGCTAACCACATATTACGGATTGTTGGTCTGGACTTCAGATCATATATTAACTATGCTGTGATTTGTTGATTTGGAGAATCTGAGCTCGACAATTTTCTCCTTAAGGCTATTACATATTGTAATTTTTGTTATAATTATGCCTAACGGTGGCACCGCGCCTATCTGAACTAGTAATAACCAAGTGCATACATGAACATTTATGACTGTGCTGTCTGTGCATCGTTGTAGTGAGGACTTATGCTTTGTAAATGTCATTTGTGGAACTTAGGTGATTTTGGTTTGTTTTGTGGTGTTCTCTCTGTGATTTCATATTAATAAGTGACACATCTTCTATTGTTGTATCAGCATACGTGCTGGAGGTGTGGGAGTGAATCTTCAAGCTGCGGATACTGTGATCATATTTGACACTGATTGGAATCCTCAGGTAATTATCTTAACTGTGTATTTGTATATACTTGTCAAGTGAGAATACTCACAGGTTGATTTTCCTGCTAGGTTGATTTGCAAGCACAAGCAAGGGCTCATAGGATTGGCCAGAAAAAAGAAGTGCTTGTTCTTCGACTTGAGACAGTTAGGGTCTTTTACCATGCACTTATTGTTCTCTATGAGCTGCTATATTCGTTGATTTGCTTTAGAAGATTATATGCCAGGAGAACTCAACTCCCTCAGATGTCTCCACATCTGATATAGGTCTTTTGTCTTAATAGTTGAATGTATCAGATCCATTATTATATTATCCCTCTCTTGATAGAGCTAGTCCTTGTCTTGAAGACTTGTGAGCCACTCTCCTATCTCATTGGTGTTTGAATCTCTCTGCTCTCCCATGCAGTTTAGCAATCTTAAAACATTAGAGTAACTTGGTAAATATTGGTGTTACTTAATTGACAAATTTATAAAACCCAAATTCTGGTTTTCTCTAATAAAAAAATGAAGTTATTTGGTTTCTTCTTCAAAAAAGTGTTGGCTTTGGGAGACTATGTGTACAAGTGAGGTGGTTTAATGAAATTTTCCCTCAGGAAAGTTGTTTTTATTTTTCAATCTAATTGATTTCGTTGCCTTCTCTGTGACATTAGAGATAGCTGCTCTATGGTTATTTTGTGGATTTGTATCCACTATTTTCCTTGGTTTAGTCGTCCAAAATAGAAAAGACATTCAGTTAACTCCTCACATGGTAAGACTATATCTTTGGTCAACATAATGGGAAAACTCAATGTGGATTTTTAAATGCTCCAAAGAGCCGTTTCTTGATTGTAAACAAGCTCATTTTTATAAGCACGCCTGTTTGAAGATGAGGCGATGCACTATATAAGTTGTTCCACTTTTGTGTGATGCTACCTTAGTTTCGATCTGAAGTTAAGCTGCTTTTTTCCCCTGAAGGTCAACACAGTAGAGGAGCAGGTTAGAGCTTCAGCGGAGCACAAGCTGGGAGTAGCAAACCAAAGTATTACTGCTGGTTTTTTTGACAATAATACAAGGTATCTTATAACGAGTTCTCGGCTTCTGTTTCAGTTAACCTTGTTGAGATTTAAGTTCTAGATTCTGATTTTTTTATCCCCACAGTGCTGAGGACCGTAGGGAATACTTGGAGGCCCTCCTTCGGGAGTGTAAGAAAGAGGAAGCTGCTCCAGTACTAGATGACGATTCTTTAAATGATATATTAGCAAGAAGGTATACATTATGGTCTGCAATCCATTGCTCTTGATTTTATCCTATATGATTTTTATGAATAATGCCTCAATAGTTATCACGGCTATAAATTTGATTTTACAGCAGGTTTTTAAATTCTCTGGGTGCTTTCTTTTTGTCGTAGTTTCTGTCGATCGACTCTAACCTGTGATTTACAATTTGCAATCTGCTACAGTGAGTTTGAGATTGACGTGTTTGAATCAGTTGACCAGAAAAGGCGTGAAGAAGAGATGGTAAAAATATCCGCTTCTCGATTTTTTGCTCTTCTTGAATTTCACTATTAAAGAAATTAACCTCATTACAGGCAACATGGAAGACCTTGGCAATGGAGCAGGGAACTGATGATTCTCATGTCATACCTCCTTTGCCTTCTCGTCTGGTTACTGATGATGATTTAAAATCATTTTATGAAGCTATGAAACTATATGAAGTATCAGGTGCTGAATCAGCTTCTGTTGTTGGTTTAAAAAGGAAGGCTGTTGATACTCAACACTATGGCAGGGGAAAACGGTCTCGTGAGGTTGGTTTTCTGTATATTTTTGTAAACCCCGTCTTTTTCTTTTCTTAAATATCCACATTTACATATTTTCGTAATTTTGTCTTGGATCTATTCATTATAGGTGCGTTCTTATGAAGAACAATGGACGGAAGAAGAATTTGAGAAGATGTGTCAAGCTGAGTCTGCAGATGCCCCACGACTCAAAGATGAGCTGATGGAGCAGCTGGAGGCTAGCCTTGTTGCTACTAAAACAGAACTGCCTCCCCAGATCCAACAAGCTCCACTGTCTTTGCCAAGAGAGTCATCAACCCCCATCCAAAGTGCTACTCCACCAGTTAAACGGGGCCGTGGGAGGCCCAGAAGAATACCACTATGTCCTGCATCAGTTCCAAGTCCTGCATCAGTTCCAAGTCCTGCCGGGCCTGCTAAACCTGTTGCGGATTTGCCAATGGTTAGCAGCCCCCTGCTTCCCATTGTTGATTCTTCACTTGATCCTGTTGTCACCAAAGACACTATTTCTGCAACTCGTGAAGCTGATGTTGGTATGACTTCAAGATCAGATGCAATACCATCCATTCCTCCTCCTAACAATGGAGTTCAGAATAATCCACCAGGGCCTTCTGTTTCTGGTCAATCCAAGGTGCAAAATCCTAAAGGACAAGGTGGTGCAGAGCCAGTTAGACGTAGGGGGAGGAAGCCCAGTCGCCTTTCTTCTACTGTTTCTGCTCAAGATACACAACCTTCTGAGCAGTCACTTAAACAAATTTCTTCAGATGGTAGGTCTGCTGCTACGGGTCTTCCTGCTCCTTCAGAACTAAGCAAACCCAAGTTAGAGTTGAAGGAATCTGTTGCTGAACTTTCTGCTGCTGCTTCTGCTGTGCCTATTGCCAGTGGAAATGTACAAGATGTTGGTGTTGATAGCACTTCTCCGTGTGTTACTGCTGCAGCTGTCTCTCAATCTAATCCACAGACTTCTGGTCACCCAACTGTCAATGAAACACCTCACATTGCAGTTGTAAGTGAGATTTGTTCTACTCCTATAGTTTCTGCTGCACCTGCCTCTTCATCTACTGCTTGTACTTCTCCCAAACCACCTGGTAAAAGACAAAGGCGGAAATCTCAGAGTGGTCCTGAATCTTCTGCTGCGGGTCCAATCGCTACTGAAACTGCAGAACATCTTGGAACCACAACTGATCAGAGCAGTACTACCCTCATTTCAGCTAATGAAAACCCTTTGCCCACTCCCTGTGGTTCAGACATTATGCCTGGTAGAAGGCAAACCCGGAGGTCCCTGAGTCGAGGGGAGCCAGTCCAACGCAGGGGAAGAAAACAGAACTTGGCTGCTGCTACTATTGCTGTTGGTTTATCTGAGCAGCCTAAGCCAAGCGAGTCTGATGCATCTTTACCAATCAGTGTGCCTCAATCAGTAATATCTGTTCCAGCACCGCCAGACAGTATGAACCTGGCTTTGGGTTCACAGGATGTTGAAGTTCCTGTAATCTCCCCAGCCCCCGTCTCAGGGGGTTCAGCTGAGTTGAAAAATGCAACCGTGTTATTACACAACTTAAGTTCTGCACCTTCTATTCCTGCTTCACAGTGTTCTACAGCTCCGGTCTCTCATTCTGCAGTTCCTTGTATGCCTACTTCGATATCTGAAGGACAGAAGTCACAGAACAAACATATTCCATCTGGAGAAACTGCACCACGCCGAAGGGGAAGGAAAAAAGTTCATTCAACTAATTTATCTAGTGGGGATATATCTCATAGCCTTCCAGAAAGCATTATCGCCACTGGTGGGCAACAGAAAGGCGTCCATCTGGATAGCACTATAATCCATTCTCCTGTTTTGGTTGAGCACAACCCCGAGCCAGGAAACCAACATGGTCTTTCTTCCCATGTTGAGGGTAGCGTTGCTGCAAGTTCCTTGGAGAAAAGTGATTTAGGGGGAAAAGAATTCAATAGAAGTTTAGAAGCAAATAATGCTAGCCTGACCAAAGATGTTGGGTTGTCCAGCTGTGTTGCAGATATTCCACCCGCGAGCAGTACTGGCTTTGCGGAGACACCTTCACCTAGGACAAGTTATATTGTCTTGGCTCTTAAAACATCTGTTCGAACTGATGATCTTATCAGCATGAGATCTGAAAGCACTCTCAGGAAAGACAAGAATTCTAAACCAGAGGTTAATGTTGAGTGCAAGATACCCCAACCTGATGTCAATGTTGCTTCTAATACTGAATCCACGAGTCATGGGGATGAAGACATGGCTGCGCCTCCTGGATTTGATACCCCTCATGCTTACTCTGCTGATACTACAACAGTTGTGATTTCATTACCATGTGAAGTTGGTACAGGTAAGGAAGGTGCTGTTGTTCCATATAAGAGAAGTACTGAAATGGACAACAAGTCTTCAGGTGGCTCTGACCAGGTTTTGGAGGAAGACTCTGTCCCTCCTGGTTTTGGTATTGGTGATGCAAGTGGTTCTCTTACCACAGTTGTAGAGCCCTCAAATTGTGAAGATGGAGTTTCCTCTGCTAAGGCGCAGGACTATGAACCATCACCTGTAATTACTGTAGCTCCTAAAAAACTTGAAGATTCTAAGGATCCTGCTGAAATGGGCTCGGTACCACCAGGATTTAATGTTACTCAGGCTCACCAAGCAGAGGATGAATGTGGAAAAATAGTCTCGAGTGAAGCTTGTGTAATTGAAAGTGATAAAAGAACAACTGGAGGGCTTCAGCAGGTCCAAACCACTGCTGAAGACCCTAAAAAGCAGAGCTCAAGTCAGGAAGCAACTGAGGAGCTTCCAATCTTGCAAACAGAAACACTTTTTGATGGCTGTTCGGTGAAATGTGAAAATAAGTCACTTGGGGATGGTGCTATAGTTGTAAAGGAGGAGAAATGTCAGGTTAATCAGGAAACTGTTGGTTCTGATATTTCTTCACATGGAGATCGAAGTGATCATAGGATAGTTTCTGTTACAAAGAATGTAGGCATATTAGCGTGCAGTGATAAAAACATGGGAAAAGTGGATACGATGCAGCCTGATGCAAGTACTAACAATAATGGTGATGATGGTCTGGAGCTTGTGATGTGTGAACAAGAGAACACTCATAGGTCACAAATGGAGTCCTCTTCAAGTTATGGGATCCAAACAGAGGTTGGTGGTGCTCCTGCTATTTCAGAGCCTCAGGTTTATGAGCAGGAAATCAATAACAACACAAACTTGATAGCTGGGTTGGAAGAATCCAGAGAAGTAATTGCTGATACCTCAAGAGATGGGTATAACTTAATGCCGACTGCAAATGTTGCTTTGCACAATGAGAGGAAGGATGAAGATGGTGGATCATGCTCTCCTGATACTGGATTCAATGCTCTTTTGGCATCCAATGATAAGAAAGAGCAGTATGGTACGTACAAAGCTGTGTTTTTTTTACTCAAGATGGATTTCAAGCTGTTTGAAGTGTTTATTTAATACACTAACATTATCATTCGGCTTTGACTGTGAAACTTACCATATTTGATCACTGTTTTACACAAACAATACTAAATATTCAAAATACCGGGATTCATTACTGTCTGCGTTTGCATCTTGTCAATATAATGCTCCCTTATTAAACAATCCCTTCTCCCCTCACCCCCTTTTTCAATATAGTTTTCCCTTGTTTAACAATTCCTTCTAAATCTATGTTTTCTCGTCAATTTAATCAAACTGGATGTTGACTTGTGATAACCGTCTTTAGAACCTGATGCTCCTATGGATAAAGCTCATTCTTAAAATCAATTGATAGATCTGACTCTGATGAGGCTGATCTAGCAATGACACTGAAAGTGGATAATTTCCAGGGTGGGTCTAGAACTACAGTTGGCTAAAGAAGGATAGTTTTTGTAATAAAATTTGTTACTGTAGGAGTGTAGCATTTGAAAATTTTGGTATATAAAAGATTTCAGTTTTGAGATGTTTTAAAGTAGTGAAATATCATGAGTTTCTCACTTTAAGATTTAAACTCTTACACACTAATGCAAATTAAGCTTCTTTGTAGGACCTGATGTTGGGGAAAGATATGATCATCACAAAATAGTTGATGAAGTTGCTATATCTCCTACTGCTTTTCGTAGTGAAGCTTCTCAGATGCAGGTTAAAGCAACTAAGGATTGCACAGAAGAACCCCAGGGTATGACATGACTCCTCAATGCTCGATAAGCAAAGCTAGTGTTTGTGGATTTGGTGTTTTGATGTTTATACTCTTAGATGCCCTATTAGATTTTTCAATCAGGTTGAACAGGTTCATTTGGTTCAGTAACCTTTAGATCTGGCAATGGCATTGTTAGTGGATAATATGCAGGGTCGGGGTCTGGAACTACAGTTGGTTGAGGAAGGATAATTTTTATGATAAAATATGTTATCTGTAGGAGTTTAGCATTTGAAAATTTTGGAATATATAAGATTTCAAATTTGGCATGCTTTAAAATTTTCTCACAGTGGGGAATAACCCCGACTTTCTCACTTTAAGATGCTAACTAACTCCCTTAAATACTGATGCAAATTAAACTTCTTTCTAGGACCTGATATTGGGGAAGCATATGAAAACTGCAAAGTAGTAGATGAACTTGCTATATCTCCTACTGCTCTTCGTAGTGAAGCTTCTCAAATGCAGGTTGAAGCAACTAAGGACTGCACAGAGAAAGAATCCCAGGGTATGACATGAGCTAACTCCTCGTTACGTGATTAGAAAAGCTAGCGTTTGTGGATTTTTTTGTTTCATGTTTATACTGTTAGATGCCTAGTTAAATTTCTCAATCAGGTTGAACAGGTTCTTTTTATTCGGTAACCTTCAGATTTGGGTAGTTTAGAAGTTGTATATGTTTAGGTGATAGGTCAAAGGAGTTTGTAAGTCCCGCCTGTGTTTAAGAGGCCAACTTTTGCAAGCACTAACGGAAATTAAGCTTCTTTGTAGGATCTGATATTGGGGAAGAAGATGAGAAATGCAAAACTGTAGATGAAGTTGGTGTTTTTGCTACTGCTTTTTGTAGTGAAGCTTCTCACCTGCAGGTTGAAGCAACTAAGGAGTTTCCAGAGAAAGAACCCCAGGGTATGGCATGGACCCACTCTTTGTTACTCAACTAGAAAAGCTAGCATTTGTTAATTTGGTGTTTTGATGCTTTTAATATTGTATACAAGTTTAAGTTTGTCAATCAGGTTGAAGAAGTTAATTTTGGGTGGATAAAGTGTAGGGCTTGTTTGGTACGATCACAGGTATGGGATTGAAATCAGGAGTCGGACTAGAATGAGGAATGGGCCAACCTAATCCTTAAAACTTGCTGTTTGGGTAAAAACTTAAAATAGTTTAGGAATCAAATCTGGGTTGACAAAATTAGGTTTCATGAATTAATCCCTCTCTCCAATTGTATCCCCATCTTCTGCGTTCTCTCTATCTGACAAATATGGAAAAGTCTTGGAGATGAAGGAAGAGACAGTCAGGCAGAAAAAAAACTACAGATCTAGAGTGAGTACTTAGATTGCTAGTGTGCACCGTCAGTATAAGAGACGGCTTCTCAGTATTACATAGCATTTGAACCTTTGACTGACCTCGTAACAGAACAACAGACCTGGAACAAAGTGGACCTTCATTCCCTTTGACCTTCTCTGTTCTTTTTCGACCCTTTGGATGCCACTCAATATATTCGTTTTCTTCTTTGATTATATGTTTCTCTTTATCTACTCAGATCTGCGCATCCCCGTTTAAGAAACAAAGGTTGGTGGTTGGATTGGTGAGGGCGATGGAACTGATGAGGGGCAGAGAGTTGATGTTAGGGCTGGCATATCCCAAACTTTAGAAAAGGGGTTAATTTCTCATATGTCCCTAAGCTAATTTCACCAAATATCCACCCTTTTAGCTTTATTGGGATTAATTCCGTGAAGCTATTATTATGTTTTTTCTCTCAATATCTTGCAAGTACTGAAAAAACAATATGACACGTCACCTTTATAAAGTTCAACAAATCAGTTTCTGACATAATATTCAAATTTATTCATGTTTGGTAGATTCATGGTATTATCTGTAACACATCTAAAGTGTTAGGATAATTGGTAAAATTTGGATGGTTTAAACTCTGCAACTGCCCCAAGGTTGAGATATTTTTAGCTATTAACCCCTTGGTAAAATGACGGAATCAAGTGGTAAAGGAGGCACAAAATCACCCATTCCGGATTTTGTTACAATTTGATTTCCCATCCTACCAAACACCACAGTTGAAATGGCCCATTCCTCATTCCCATCGATTGGTACCAAATGTGCTCTTAAATTTGGGTGATAAACAATTGGAATGACCCCATTTCTCATTCCCATGGATTGGCGCCCCATTCCACATCCATGTTTGTAGTTTTTTATATGTGATAAGACGCTCTTTGCTTATCTCCTAAATCAACATCATTAAATTGGGTTTAGGACATTAACACTGTCACAATTGTGCATGCTAAGTGTTGTGCATATTCAGACCGATTGTAAAATTGTGGGTTTACAGGTTACACCGGTCTGATCCAAAACCATAATCCAAGAGTATTGTACCTTCTCCATATCCTTCTTCCTTTTCATTGTGAGAATTGTTTGAAAATGTTTGGTATTTGACAGTATATCTGCAAGTAATTTTTGTATCCCGAAATTCCCTCTTCAGAAACTTTAGAAGTAAGCCCGTTCGAATTGTTGCATGAGACTGATAGTTTGAGCAGAGAATAATAGCTCAAATAATCTGCTTTACTGATGCATGAAATAGAACAGAATATCTGAATTTATTTTATTCGGTTTCTACTTCCTTTAGAGGGAGAAATCATTAACTTGAAGTAGCATTTGTATCAGGTACCCCTCTAGTTGCTCAAGTCAAGTGCTTCACTGATTTTGCTGAAACTGTTGATATGTCGCTTTCTGGGATTATGGACACTACAACTTGTATTGCCTCGACAGGTGATGACGGTACACCTCAGCCTCCAGAAGAGGAAGAAGAGTATCAGACACCAACTATTCCTGCTCAGCCTGAAGTTCAGAATGATGAAGCAGATGTCGGAATTTTATCTGGCTCTGATCTAGGAGTGTCAAAAGATCAGGTCACTAATTTAGCTGAAACAACTGCTGATGACGCACCTACTGGGACCATGGAAGCTGCTTGTATTGTCTCCAATGATGAACCCCACATTACAACACAACGTAATTTCGACAGTGTGCTTTATGCTCAGGAAGAGCAAGAAGAGTCTCAAAGGCCAATGTTTCCTGCCCTGCCTACACTTCTGAATGATGAATCTGATGTTGAAATGCTATCTCATTCTGATCTGGGAGTTTCAAAGGATGAGAATGATGCCCATCCAGATTCTGCAGACCAAGAAGATTGCATCAATCCAGCTGAAACTGCTCATCCACAGGCTACTTCTGCAATTTCAGACACTCGAGCACAAAAGGACAATATGGATCCTGAAATACCTACTGATGCTGATCACGGAGACGAAGACAATAAGACTGATTCCCCTCAGAATACTTTATTGCAAGTTGAATCAGAAGGACCAACTATTGAGGAGATTGATGACCAAGACACTTGTATGAGTCCAATCGCTACTCGAAAGGGTGAAACTGACCATGTACTCCTACCAGATACTGAGTTTTGTGGTCTGGAAAATGAGATTAGTGCCTCTCAGAATACTGAACCACAAGAGGAACCCAAAAGACCAACTATTGAGGAGATTGATGACCAAGACACTTGTATGAGTCCAATCGCTACTCAAAAGGATGAAACTGACCCTGAACTCCTACCAGATGCTGAGCTTTGTGGTCCGGAAAATGAGATTAGTGCCTCTCAGAATACTGAACCACAAGAGGAATCCAAAAGACCGACTATTGAGGTGATTGATGACCAAGACACTTGTACGAGTCCAATTGCTACTCAAATTACTGAACCACAAGAGGAACCCAAAAGACCGACTATTGAGGTGATTGATGACCAAGACACTTGTATGAGTCCAATCGCTACTCAAAAGGATGAAATTGACCCTAAACTCCTACCAGATGCCGAGTCTTGCAGTCCGGAAAATGAGATTAGTGCCTTTCAGAATACTGAACCACAAGAGGAAAATAAAAGACCAACTGTTCAGGAGATTGATCAGCAAAACATCTTTCTTGTGACTCGGCTGACAACTGACACCTCAGAGTCTGAGGTCCAGGAAGAAGAAGCTCACCTGGAGACACTTCCACTTTCTGAGCTTTGTGCTCCAGAAAATAAGACCGATACTGCTCGAAATTCTGAATTGCTAGAGCAATCCAAAGGACAAGCTGTTGTGGAGATTGAGCAACATGATTTATCTACGAGTCTGGACATCGAGCAACTGGAAGCTGCTTGCACTATCTCAGGATCTGAGGTTGAGAAGGAGGACGTTGATCCTAAAGTACTACCAGGTAATGAGATTTGTGGCCTGCAAAATAAGATTGATGCCACTCGGAATACTGAACTGATAGAGCAATCCGAAGGATTAACTGCTGCAAGTCCGGTTGCTACTCAACTGGAAGCTACGTGCACTATCCCAGTATCTAAGGATGAGGAGGATTCTGCTGATCCTGAAATACTACCAGCTGATGAGATTTGTGGCCTGGAAAATGAGATTGATGGCACTCAGAATACTGAATTGCTAGAGGGACCCAAAGCACCAACTGTTCAGGATATTGAGCAGCGAGACATCTCTCTAACTACCGTTGATGCTCAGTTGGAAGCTACTTGCATCCTCTCAGACTCTGCAGTTCAGAAGGATGAAGTGGATCCTGAAACAGTACCGCATACCGAGTTTTGTGCAGAGAAAAGTGAATTGCTAGAGGAGTCCAAAGAACAAATTGATCTGGTGAATGAGCTGCAAGATGTATCTGTAAGTCCAGTTACTATTGATCCAGAAGCTACTTGCAGTATCTCAAGTTTTGAGGTCCACAAGGATGATAATGTTGATCCTGAAATACTCCCGGATGCTGAGCTTCATGTTCCGGAAAATGAGATTGCATCCAAGGAACTGGAAAGTCTGGAAGGTCAAATGGAACTGCAAAAGGAATCTATTACTTCGCAGTCAGAGGCTCCTTTTACCATTGATGTCCAAGAAGTGGCAACTGAAGAGCAGGCGCAATCTCAGGATGAGGTGTTGGAGGAGGACACCGCTAATAATGCTTTGTTGTCAGCTTCATGTTCTGCCCGAGAAACAGAAGGCCGGGAAACAAGCAATGGCGAAACACTACTCGATGCCAACATACAAGCTGTTGATGATGAGATGGATGATTTCAAGTCTTGTGAAGACCCAGATGACTTACAAGAGGTAGATGCCGAGGCTGAAAATAAGGCCACTGGTTCCAATTCAGAAATTAAAGGTCAGCAACCGCTAGTTCATGAGCATATTCAAGAAGCAAGTAAGATTGATGATTTTCAGGGATGTGAAGATCAAGCCATGGAGGAGACAATATCTCAGGTTAATTCAGAAACTGAAGTTAAGTTCGAACCTGAAATACCAACATTTGGTGTTCAACCAGAAGCTGCATCTACCGTCTCAGAAAGCGAACACCAGGAGAGTAACACTGAACAACAGTCTGATGCTGAGTTGCAGAAGAACGCAACTGACAGTGAAATGGAGCAAGTTAACAGCCCTATTCAAGGTTCAAAAGATTCTCAACACCAAGATGAATCTGTAAAGCCTATAGTTGATGCTTTACCAGCAGCTGCTTTTGATGGCTCCGAATATGAAGGTAATAAACATGCAGCGGAAGAAGTTACACCCTCTGTGCCGATATCCGAGACTCAGCCGGCAACAGAAAGTGAGAAGAATGAAACGGACCCCAGAGATTTGGAGGTTGCTGAAGATGATGTAGTTGTGGCATCTCAAGACCAAGATGAAGACGGATCTCAGAAGCCGGTTGCTGACCCTCAACAGTCCTCATGTGAAGGTGGTCGGAAAGACGAGGCCGATTCCGTGAGTGTATCGGAGTTTGAATCTTCAACTGCTGCCCAATCTCCCAAGTCTGAAAAGTGAATGCAAGTAATATAGACTAGACTGTACATGAAGGGGACTATGTTTAGGCATCTTCAGATACTTGGTTTATATTTATACATGATGTAATGCCCATCCTGTAACGTTACACCTTATTTTGTATCACATGAAGCTCAGGGGTCTTGCAGCATTACGTACATGAAAACTTGACGGTAGACGGTAGATGTATTTTCCTGATATTAATTGCCATTTTCTCATCAACATTCATCGGGCACAAACGTAGTCAACAAGCGGTCTTCTACAGCCTCATATTTTCAAATATTCATCCTGCTCAATTGGTAGTAGGTTAGGAAGGAAGAACTATTGATATCAGTTGTAAACTCCCTACAACTACATTAATTTTACAGTACAAGAAATATGAAGGTAAGTTCAACAACAGATTATTAAGCAAACTGATAGGCTATCATGACAAATATCATACGTCATAATACGCGCAGGCTATTTAGCGCATTGATTTTTACTACGTAATGCTCATTTGTCCGTTACGGACAAATGGGCATTACGTAGTAAATTACTATCATTTGTCCGTCACGGACAAATGAAATATATGTAATATGTCTATTTTGTTGATTAAAGTTCTAAATTGGCTTGTTTCAAAGAAATTTGTAATCTTTTGAATAACAAAATTTTGATTTGATTGTCGTTTGTTAACAGAAAGTTTAAATCTCTTCAATAACGCTATTTTGATTTGATCGTATTTAAGTTTGAAGTTCAACGTCAAGTTTAAAAACGTAACATTGATCTTGAAACTTTGATTCCTTTTTAATTGTTATGTTTGTAAGTAACTTTGGTTTATTTGTTGAAAAAAAGTGTTAATCCTTTGAATAAAATATCTTTGATTTGATCGTCTTTTGTAAACGAAAGTTTAAATCCTTTCAATAACATAACTTTGATTGGATCGTAGATACGTATGTGTAGGAAGTTACGTTTATTTATTTGAACTTTATATGTTCGATATCAAATCTTAAAACTTTGAATGATAGTAAAGTTTTATTTATTAAACATTTATATGTTCGTTACGAAATCTATAAAATTTGAACGAAAGTAACGTGTATTTCTTGAAACTTGATATGTTCGTTATGAAATCGTAAAACTTTGAACAAAAGTAACGTTTATTTCTTGAAACTTTATATGACTTTCAATAACGTAATTTTGATTGAAAGGAATTTATAATCCTCTCAATAACGTTAAGTTGATATTTTTATCTCATTATGTTCGTTACAACTCGTTATGTTAATTCAAAGATCTTACTACATTAAAATTTGACGAAAATGTTACTAAAGTAAAATAAACTCATTAATTTAATAAAGGTGTACACATTATTGGTTGATTTAAAAGATACAAATATATGTTGTAAATCTCAAGTTTAATGTAATGATTTGTCCGTGACGGACAAAGAATAACTGTCCGTCACGGACAAACAACATCTGTCCGTGATGGACAAACGTCATTCGTCCGTGACGAACAGATGTAAAATGTCCTATTAAGGACAGCGACGCTCATTTTCTTTCCCTTTCTTCCTCTTCCTTTCTTCGCCGCGGCGAACACATACGAACGAATCTTCGCTCGATCTTCGGCTGCCATCTCTCGATCTCTCTCGACATTTCTCGTAATCTCAACTGCAATATAAGGTAAACACTTCACTTTCTCGCTTTAGTTTTGATTAAATTTGATTGTTTTAGTTAGGTTTAGGTTTAGAGTTTAATTTATGCGATTTAGGTTGTTTTAGATATTTTTAGGCGTCTATATGTTACGAAAATGGATGAATATGAGTTAGGGTTGATAGTTGATTAGTTATTTTGGGTTTTATCGTAGGTTTAACGAGTTTATGTTTAGTGAGAAAATCGCAAACGCCATTGTTGGCGTTCGCGATTTGCTGAAGGAAGAAGACACTTGCCCGTGACGGACAAGTGTCTTTTTGTCCGCTACGGACAAGAAGCAAGTTGTCCGTCGACGGACAACTTAATTGCTTCTTCTTATTAATTTTTTTAAAATTATTTTATTAACATTTATTGTTTTTGTTTGCAGATGGAAAGAAACACCAACAAAGACGCCAAGAGATTCACCGGATTGGGGTACTTCAGGAAGGTATTCCACAGTGGCATGTGTTCTCTCACGGGACAGCGAGAGGTTCACTCTAGACACGAGGCCCGTGAGCCTGTTCCTTATTCTAGAGGTGCTTCGGTTGAGGAGCGGTTCCCGATACAGGAGTCGGGAGTTACGCGGCATAGTACATCTTGCATCGCGCGTGACATTGCTCCACCGAGCCCTCCTCACCACGTTTCTGGCGGAGGCAGACATAGCTCTTATGCCGGACCTCCACCACACTGGACGCATTCATCAGCTCATGGAGAGTTGACCCCTTATGGAGGGGGTTTTTATTCTCAGCTGGAGTACATGTCTGCTCCTTACCAGCAGAAGCAACAGTATGCTCCTTCTTCTTCCCAGCAAGAGCAGGAGCAGGAGGAGCAAACTGCTCCATCCCAGCAGCAACCTGCTGCGAGGAGACGCCGAGCGAGGAGGTCACCTTCGCTAGCTCCTGAGCGAGGAGGTCCTCGTGCTCTGGGAGATCGTCCTAGACCAGTACCTCCTACTCGGCAGGCCTTTCACCCCGATCTTCGAGATCCTTGTGGAGGGGGACCTCATATCCCAAAGATTCTTAGGAGCTTCTAGGCTCACACCGTTCTCCACGTTTGGCATGGCATGGTGAGTACGCAATAATTATGTTTAATAAATGCATCTTTAATGTTATAATATTTTTAGTAATTTATTAAATTTCTTTTTCTATATAGGATCGTGATACGCTTCACTACCATACCAGAGCCAACCAGCTAAACGTCTGACCGCTGGATGAGGAGGTGTGGTCGGGTTTAGCGCACGACAATGGATTGACACATCTGCAGGGTCTTATGTACAGACACCTAAATGTGCGTCTACTGGACGCATTTATCTAGAGATGGCAGCCGGAGGTGAACCAGCTCACATGCCTTGGGGTGAGATGACGATTGCTCTGCATGATGTCCATCTCATTCTCGGTATACCCATCTCAAGGACGACGGTTACTCAGGTAATCTCCAGACCTGATGTTGCCCTCTGTGTGCAGGAGTTCTTTGGATTTACTGATCAGCAGATGACTGTCGAAGATGTGCGTCGTCGAGGGTTGTCACATGCCTTCTTATTGGATCAGTGTGACGGATATTTCCATCTGTATCCGACGACTGCATCGTCTGGGTGGTTGTTGTACCTACTGGGATCGACGCTCTTCACTGACAAATCTCAGCACAAGATTTCTCCTGATTTACTGATACTGGTGGAGGATCTTGATTGGGTGATGAACATATTCTGGGGTACGGCGACACTCGCCTACTTGTATAGGCGTATGGGCGAGGCCATTCGGGTCGACTGTCGCCAGATGTGCGGTTGTCTGACGCTGCTGCAGGTAAAATATATCCTCTATACTCATATTATTCTTCTCGTAACTTTATTTGTAATATTTGTTTAAATTTTATTTCTTTTTCGTTCATAGGCATGAATACACCTATATTTTCCATGATTTGCACCGGAAATTAGGGAGGGGTGGGAGCCTAGGATGCCTTGTGCAGCGAGGTTTGACATCAGGCCTGTTAGGAGGAACACCCGTGACTACAGACGGATGCTTGATGAGATGAGTGTAGACAAGGCAAGTCCAGTACACGTGCATACTTGTAATCTTTTTGTCAACTTACGTGTTTATTTTCTAACAATGTTGTTTGTTTGTTAAACAGGTGAACTGACAGCCATATGGTCAGTTGGACTTCACTCATGGAGAGTTACAGCGTTCGTTGTTCCACGGGTTGTTGGCGTTTATGGACGTATCAGAGACATACGATCCATACAGGAACATGAAGGCTTTTGAATACATTCAAACGATTCCGCCTCCGTCCATACAGCCAGATTATGCTATTAGGGTCGAGGATCCCATGAGCTACAGAGTGGGCTATCCTCGAGGTAGTTGGGTGTGGGATAGGTGGGAGCACCATCACATCACATTTGAGGAGATAGGTGCACGTTACGGGCCTGAATATACCGCCACCGACGATTATATGGCGTGGTATACAAACCGATCGCACCGGTTTATACGCCAGGTGCTCAGCAGATCCCTCCACCTCCACCTCCACCTCCGACATATGGTGGACTCGACCCGTACGATTACGCTGCACGGTTTAAGTCGTACATTGGTGATCCTTCCGTCCCTCCTTCCTTCCATCAGGACTTACGTACTTATGTAGATTATTTTCCTGATCTCCGAGATTATTCTTTCGGATCTTACGATCATGGACAGGGTAGTGGTACTCGTCATGACGATGACGAGTAGGCGATGTATGCACTTCATTTGGGTTTTGTATTGTATATTTAAACTTTTGTATGTAAGTCTACATTTTTGTGTATGTTTAAACTTCGTACTTGACTTGTTGCGTTGTATGTTTAAACTTCGTACTTAACTTGTTGCGTTATATTTAACTAAATATAAACGATAACTATATAAATGACTAAACCTTAACATAATATAAATGAAAAAACCTTAAGAAAATGTATCTGATCGTAAAATTTAAATAAACAAGTTTAACTAAAGAAGTTTAACTAATTGTGTCATGATCTATCCGTGTTGGTCGTAAATGTTAATATTGTAACTCCTTCCAGCGAGCGAAGCGATGAGCTAATCTGACTTCAATATCATCTACGGTGTTGTTATGACTGCGCGACCAAGTTTTAAGAATCTCTAGTAATGGACAATCCTCTGCAAGTGTTAGCTAAAACCAAGAGGAAAAAAAACCATTAATATATATGTTGTGAAGAGTAAAACCGAAAAGCATAAATGAAAAGATTTTAGAAGACATATCTTAATGTAATGAAACTGGTTGGGAACTATTGATATATGGATTTCTGGCATCCCCAAGTTCGAAGTGCTTTCTTCTTCCTGACGATATAGTGGGACATATGTGTAGTTGCACCCACCGTGCACTACGACAACACTGTAATGCAGTCGCAGCTAAACGGCCCATGTCCGTCACAACATACCAGTGTTTTGGTGGTGCAAAACCATTCTCATTCCATCCAAGTGCCTTAATCGTCGCATCAGAGCTACGTTGATGAAAAAAACACCCATGCAACTCGCGATGAGAAATGAGCTCCTGCAACAATAGTCGTCTAATCATCCGCCATCCCTCGTTTGTGTTTGTGCCGTAGATTGCATGATGTAGTGCTCTAAAACCACAGTTTCCATCCCCTCTAACATTATTCCAACCGATTACATACTCTTTCATCCAAATGGGAACCGCCTCAGGCCATTCTACTAAAATATCAGGGTTATGAATTGAAGTTTGCTTGGATATAGTTCTCTTTGAAGGAGTTTTGGGTGGTAAATCGGTATTAGGAGATGGACTTGGCACTGGTATAGGGGTCTTTCTAGGTCGACCTCTTTCTTTTTTGGGTGGGGTACCTCCTAGCTCCCAATCGGATGACAATCTTTTGTTTGAACTGTTCTTCGGTCTTTCTTTAGTTACAACCCTAGCAGGTTCCCGCAAACTAGTCATCTCCGAAAAAGCAATTTCTATAGCTTTATTTACAACTTTCAACTAACGAGTAGGGCTCGGGTTTGGAAAATCTTTCTTGCAAAACTCCGACAATAGATTTTTTGCAACTCGACGCACGTCTCGTCCTTCTTCTAATTCCGGAACCACTAATCGACATCTAACTTTTTCCAAAATCCATGCACATCTGTAAGAGGGATAGACATTACTTTTTTCATATAACCCCAAATAAAGTGCATACACGGCAGACCATGAGTCGTCGAAAATGAACATGTGCACGGACCATCGGGCTTGTCAGCACGAGCTTTATTGTACTGATCGATAATAAGTAAAAAAGCCTTGCGGGAGATGTTGTGGTGCAACGACTGAAATTGTTTGACACAAGAAGTCCATGTGATCTTTTTCGACATGCTCTCGTTGAACGAACCGAGGATCTTGTCTAACTGAATCCTCATCAAAGAGTGATAGAACCTGAAAATTGTATCCAACTTACGTGTTAGTGTTGTATGCTGAGTCCATTACCAATACGTAAGGGAATGTCTTAAGGAGGGCACCTGATTCCGGATGTGCGAAGAAAATGTCGCTCACTTCACCGTCCTTTTTTCCCCTATTGCTCACAGAAATAACCATCTTTACGACATTCGAAAAAGAATTGTTGAGCGACTGTCCTTTGATCTAAACCTTCTTTACGTAATTTTTGTCTCTCGTTGTAGATTTGTCTCATCCTGGTGTTGTTACCTTTATCAATGCTCAAAGCACTGGCAATTTGGGCAAGAATACAATTACTGGTCCACATGTTCTTTACTAACTTCTTCTCCTCCTCATTAATCCTTCCCGCTAATGCATGACCCTTTAAATTTCTTCCAAGCTTGTGGTTGTGGACACCACGCTGCACGTGAACTTTCCTTAAACCTTGGTAAGTCTCATAAACCCTAATCATGAATTCACACCCGCTTTTCTTCGTCAATGCATTCTTCCTCTAAGTTGGCTGCACCTTTTTTGGGGTGTATACTCCATATTTCTTGTACGAAAGTCATGTCTTTCCCAAACTACCGAGGACCGACTTCTGTACCCGACTAACAGAAAAAACCATTTTATTTTCCTGTCCGACTTTTCGAACTCATTCTATTACCACCGCTCGTGTAACACCCCGAATCCGCGGGACTCGGAGTGCCACATTGGGTTAGGATCTCACAATGGATCCTGACCCTAGCCTGACAACAAGTTTACTGGACCTTACAACATGACACTGACAGATATAAAACAAATACATAAAACAGTGTAAATTGTACGACCCAAAGTAAACAACAACATAGCCGAGTACATAAAACGACATCCTCACACAAGAGTGAAAACAAGACATCATCCTCACGCAAGAGGGGAAGGGTAAACATCCCAAACCAACCACCTAATGTACGAGAGTCCTCGGCCTGTCACCCTGCCAAATCACTTAGCAACGCCTAACCTGTAAATATCTACAACACGGTATGAAACCGTTAGCTAACCAAAAATATATGAGGTAATGCATAAGCACAATCATGAAAGATAAACACATCAGCATGATATCACACATTTACCCATTTTATCATCTTTATATAATAGTCATTCACTCAAATCGTATATATATATATATATATATATATATATATATATATATATATATATATATATATATATATATATATATATATATATATATATATATATATATATATA
>BSUD01000005.1:142176111-142192777 GCA_033239045.1 Fagopyrum esculentum
TTTGGGGTGTATACTCCATATTTCTTGTACGAAAGTCATGTCTTTCCCAAACTACCGAGGACCGACTTCTGTACCCGACTAACAGAAAAAACCATTTTATTTTCCTGTCCGACTTTTCGAACTCATTCTATTACCACCGCTCGTGTAACACCCCGAATCCGCGGGACTCGGAGTGCCACATTGGGTTAGGATCTCACAATGGATCCTGACCCTAGCCTGACAACAAGTTTACTGGACCTTACAACATGACACTGACAGATATAAAACAAATACATAAAACAGTGTAAATTGTACGACCCAAAGTAAACAACAACATAGCCGAGTACATAAAACGACATCCTCACACAAGAGTGAAAACAAGACATCATCCTCACGCAAGAGGGGAAGGGTAAACATCCCAAACCAACCACCTAATGTACGAGAGTCCTCGGCCTGTCACCCTGCCAAATCACTTAGCAACGCCTAACCTGTAAATATCTACAACACGGTATGAAACCGTTAGCTAACCAAAAATATATGAGGTAATGCATAAGCACAATCATGAAAGATAAACACATCAGCATGATATCACACATTTACCCATTTTATCATCTTTATATAATAGTCATTCACTCAAATCGTATATATATATATATATATATATATATATATATATATATATATATATATATATATATATATATATATATATATATATATATATATATATGTGATACGAGGACCGATACATCCTCGCCTCTGAGAATGATAGCCATCTGGAGTGGAATCGGTCACACAACCCGTGTACCCTATGGGAGTGGTGTTGTGCCCTCTTCGTATACCAGGTTTGGCCTGTCTCAAGAGAACCTCCCAAACTCCACGGCGGGATGAAGGGGAAAGGTTATCACAGTCACGCATATGGGGCAATCAATAAAACGTAGGTCGGTATATACGACATCACATGCTATCATAGCAACATACAAAGCACACACCACTCATGCAAACACCCAATATAAGGATGACAGCTAAGTAAGTCATACGGACTTACCTCAACCTCGTACTCAGCTCAACCACAACAACCTCCAATCTTGAGAGAGGGACACTGCCTAATAACAAGGCATAAAGATATATCAAACTCTATTCATCAAAGGGGACACACCTAGACCCAAAGGGATCCATGAGGATCATACTCAATCTATAAGCCTCACAACCAACTAAACCTCAATATCTCAACATAACTCACAATTCCTCAAATCTCAAGGTAGTATCTAATCGACATTCCTCAATCTCAATTCTAATCCTAATTTAATTAATTAAATTTCGCTAGAATAATGTTTTCCCGCAAGCAATTTCTAAACCCACCTGTCATCAGATTTCATCAAACAAACTACCCATAATCACCAGAATAATATAACGAGCACAATGGAATTTCTAATTATCCATTTTGACAAGCCTAAAGTCAATTTAGGTCAAATCGCAGTACGGAAAACGAATAAATTCATAACTTATTCTTTACTAACCCGATTTACGATCTGAAAGAAGATTCGGAATCACAACGACACAGGCTACGCATGGACAACATCAAATTCATCGGAATCTGAGCGACGGAATCTGTCTGGTGACATATATGCTCGACCAGCTCTTCATCTGCTCGGAAATGCAGAAACTCGGTACCGATATGAAGAGAATGAAGAGAGAAATCCAGAAACTCAAACGGAATTGAAATCGGATTAGAAACGGAGAGTAGATCTGAGTTTGAAGGTCGAGAGAAATCAAAGCTTTTACGAGGAAACGTGAAAGGAAATAAATTAATAAAGGATTTTCTGCTATTTATAGTGAAGACGATAATTATCCTTTAGCGAAGTCGATAATTATCCTTTAACCGATCCAAAGGCGGGTTGAACCTCCTTTTCCAAACTTCTCAAGATTGGAATAATAAATCTGGAATATTGTAGGGATAATTATTCCACAATTTTCTCGAAAAACGTGTATTCCTAAGCCGTCTTTTTTAGGCGTTAAGAAACGAAATAGCAACTCTTTTGGCCGTTTTGCCTCTCCATGTTATTTCATATCTAGGACATATCCGATGTCCTGGTCATTTCTCTCAACTAAATTTTTATTAATTGGAGCTCCCAAATGCTCCAAATAACACCGGATGGTAAAAATAATTACCCGGGGGGAAAAGTCAAAATTACGCTAGGAACATACGGTGGGACTCATACTCATCACTTGCGAATCTTCTCGAGTTATATGTCAATTACTATAAACGATTAAGTTAATCAACATTAGTTAGAATTCGGAAATCCTAACTATTACAACTTGACTATTGAAGTTTATGTCGGTTGTGAACAGGCTAGAGTAATCATTACTCGTCGCTTCTGAGGTAGATGCATTTACGCTATCTATTGATCCTTCATCAATGCTGAGATTATCAACGTCCGCATCTATCTCCTCTAAACCCTAAAAAAAACGGTTAATGTTAAATAAGTTAAAGGTCTGTCCGTGACGGTTTTCCTTGTTTTATCACCACATCTTTCAAGGTCTTAAATCATCTTCAAAAATTTATCAAGATTACCATGTAATGACAAGAAAACATCCATTTTAAAAGTAAACAAAGGACACAACAAAGAAATACGACTATACATGGATTTAGTAAGATATTATTGTTCTAAACTCTTCCATAATAGTTTAGAGTTAGTAATACTCACAACCTGACGAACTACCTCGTTAGAAAGCCGGATCATTATTTCCGAATGTGCTTGCTCATCTAGTTCCCTTATTTCATCCTCTGTAAGTGTTTCCGAGAACTCTCCATTCACAGCTTTCCAACACTTTTCTTTGATCAACATAACTTTCATTTTGACTTGCCACCAAATTGTTGTTTCCTGTCATCAAAAACTTACACCAGATCAGTTTTTATCAAACTAAAGGATTTTACAAAAAACAAATCTCTAAAAATAAGCAACTCCAACTGAATCATTTTGAAAAGTTAAACGAGATTGTCAAGAAAACGCAACACTAATACAGAAAACAACAAGAACATGTCAATAATAGGATGAAGTTTCGAAACAAAAACATATCCAAACCAAAAATACTTTGGACAGCAGATCCGAAAACAGTTTTATACAATAGATCCGGTTTAATAGATTTGAAAAAACAACAAGAAGCTTTGATACCACTTTGTTATCTCGTTTTTCAAGCATATACTAATTAGGTCAAGATTAGGCGAGTTTATTCCACACACCAAACAAGAACGGATCAAGATCGATCCAGTTCCGATCCAAACAAACAAAAGATTGACCTCAAGAGAGACCAGTGTGCACCGAACTATATAAATCGGAAGACGAAAAACAACTATGATTTACAACAAAAACAATATAGAGAAGAAGGCTCCGTGAGATCCTGTGAAACCGTCTTCACTGCCAAACTCGACGTCCTCGCGACTCCCTTCTCTCTTCCTTGAGTTGTATCTTTGATCCCGTCTTCTCTCTATCTCGATCTCTTCTCTCTCGTTCTCAGTTTCATTTTTTTTCTTCTATCACCCTCTATTTCTCCCCGATTCTGAGTATCATGTTCTTTTTTTTTTTTTTCTTGATGTGTGTACATTGCTCTTTTACCATGGCTTAAAAAAATGTGTCGTCTCCTAGCTTTTTATTTGTTGTAGGGTTTTCTTTTTTCCTTATTTGTTGGATCTAAGGAGCCCAAAAAACTAGCCCTGACCCACTTGCTGAAAAATTAAAGAAGGGGCCCACTAGCTTGCGGCTTCCTTTGAGTCAATGCTCCACAAACAACGTGACTTTCCGGCCAACAAACAACCAAAGTCCAAACAAATTACAAAAGGTACCCAAAAATACAAAAACTTTATAAAAAGAACCCAAAACTTTACAAGGTTTACAAGTAAAGACACAAACTAGAATAAAAAATCTCAACAATTTAAATATGTGATTCTTCACAAAGTTGTCATTCATGATATTTGAATTCATTTTCACTACAAACCTCCACTACAGAAGATTTGAATATTCCACTTGAACAGACACACAATCACACATTTTGAAGGCTCAATTTGTACGATATATATTTAACTGATCATGTATTCATAGAACCTTGACCGATATTAAAGAACCAATTTCATCAAAATTAGATTAATTGGTTGTAATCATTCCATAAAAAATGAAGGATAACCATAGCGATTAAACTCTAGAGGAGATGAAGAAAGAACATGATTACCATTAAAAAGTTGTTTTAGATAAGGGAAGACATAAAAATTTCTTAGTAGAATATATCAGAATAGTTTTGAGCCTTATTATATAATTTTGGTTAGAAATTTATTGTATTTTATAGTTTAAAAACTCCCACCGCGCTCTTAAATTCAAACCGGAGTCCCTTCTACTCAACCTTCTTCTTGGTGTTGTCGGGTTTGCAGTGGAAACAAAATCAAATCCGAACCATTTCTGAACCGAACCGGCGGTAAGCCTCTGTCTTTTTATAATACACTTGCCACGTGGACTAGAATCTTGGACCAGGGATGGAGATTGGAGACAGAAGATTTGAACTGGTGTTCGGCTGGTGGGTAGGGTTTTAACCCGCTCTCGAAAGAGAGCGTTTTTTTTCAGACTCTGCCAAACTTTCGAATGCAATTTTTATTGTGCGTTTTTCGTGGAGCAGATAATTGACATAGCGTTTCGATTTTAAAAAGTTTTGGCCATGGCAATGGAGACTGATGATGCCGAGAGAGTCGTTCCGTTTCAGCTACAATTTGACAAGCCAGTGCCTTCTCAGGTTCTTGTCGCTTCCCTTTATTTGGCCCATTTTCTGTTTGCTTTTTTCTTGACGTTTTAGGTTTTCAGTTTTTTGAGCTTGAGTTCTGCAGATAAGAATAGCCGAGTGGAATCCGGAAAAGGATTTGCTGGCTATGGTGACTGAGGATTCTAAGATTTTATTATATCGTTTCAATTGGCAACGGTTATGGACAATATCCCCAGGTGCCGTCTTCCACTAATAAAAATCCCTGCATTACTCTAATATTACATTCTCATCGAGTTTCTTTGTTAGTCATGCCCCATTTTAGTTTGTCAATGTTGGTGAGTGTTGAATTGCTAAAAAAAATGTAGTGGCTAACTGTAGTTTTGTTTGCAATAGGTAGTTGAATAGTTGTTTGTAGTTTAACTCAGTATATTTTTAGAACTCATAAAATCTTCTGCTTCCTGATGTGTTATTGTATCTAACAAATGGGCCTACCATTAGTTTGTTATTATTGGGAAATATGTTTAAATTATTAGCTTGAGATGCTATTTGAGAATTGAAATTCACTATAAAGGTTGCAAGCATAAGGTTTACCTCCACTTCTCTTTTTTTCACATCGATACATTCTAATGCATCTCAATTAACTCTCCAACCATAGGAGACTTTGCTCCTTCCTACTATGAAGCTATGAAGTAAAGCAATTTTTTGTGGAAATAGCCTGATTAGACTCCATGGAGCATACAACTCCATCTTGGCACTGAGCAAGACCTTCCTAATTTGTGATCATGTAATGGAGTACAATAAAAAGAAGATAACAAAATGTGTAATTTTGCTAACATGGTTCCCTTGTTTGTTGGGATTTTGCTCATTCACTTTTCTGCATCCTCTTGATGAGTGTTATAATCTTAGCAATGCAAGTTTTTGATATGCTTATTTCTTTTTAGGTAAGTGCGTCACGTCATTATGTTGGCGTCCTGATGGTAAAGCAATAGCAGTGGGACTTGAAGACGGATCCATTTCCCTGCACAATGTTGAAGTTCGTATCATAACTCTCTAGAAATTTGGCTGTGTACAATGAGTTTTTTTTTTATTGTGATTCTTATTTTGTTTCATGAGCAATTCACTTTATTTATTGCTTAATTCCGTTGCATCGCCTCTTCTTCCCTCTTCCTATCAAAGAAAGAGAAAGTTCTCTTATATTATTGGTGAACAACTTCATTGTGAGGTTCTGGTGAATAGCAATCTGTTATCATGCTTTTTATATGTTTATATCTTGTGTCAGGAGTTATTGAATAATATAGAAATAGTTTGCAGTTGCAAACAGAAAGTGGCATCCAGCTCGATGCCTTAAGTTAGGTGTTGGAATGTATATGTTTAATTGTTCACCTTATATCTTAGAGTGGATGATCAATCTTGGCATATCTGTTTTCTGAGACTTGGTCCTTTGTATTGTGCGTATTAAGAATTATTTATCCCGGTGAAGAAATATATATCTTGTTTCATTCTAGAATGTGGATAATGGTGCCAAATCATTTTGTCTATGATGGATGTTCCTAAGTGCCATGTTAGTATAGAATTTTAAGTTAATTCTTTTACTCCCGCACCTGTTTCAACTAAAATTTAGTCTCCAAGTCACATTTCTTCTGTTTCAGAATGGCAAGTTGCTGAGAGGCATGAAATCCCATAATGTGGCTGTGGTGTGTCTGAATTGGGAGGAGGAGGACGAGAAACAAACAGATGTACGCATTTTCTGAGTATTTTTCTTTCTTGGCCCTTGTGGTGCTTAATAGTTATTTAAGTCTGAAATGTCATTGCTTTAAGCTCACCATTTGTTTCCGTCTTTGTGTCTTGTTTGTTTTTAAGAAAATTTGTCCTGTTCAAGTGTGCTTTTTCACATTTTGAGCAGTTATCTAATTGTAAGCTGTGACTATTTGGTGATTTTCTTAACTTTTTGTTGATTTTTCCTCTTTCGAGCTTAACCAGTCATGATTTGGCTACCAGAATGTACCACATAGGGTTGTAGAAGCCGGACAGGAGCTCTTTTGCTTCTGTTCTGCATCTTAAAGCCGAAATGGATGTTTCCAGGTTGGATATGCAGGGCATCCCTGTCTCGAATACTGAACTTCATCTAGTAATTCTGTATGGAGTCATTTCTTCATGTATGATTTTGTTCTTCCAAGTACCGTTGGTATATATTTGTACAATCATGGTTCATTCACAACTTAAGTTACTGTTCTCTCCTATATACTTCAACATTATTCATGCAGTTCATGTGATAAATTTTCATTAGGGGTTACTAACTCTATTACAGCACAACACAAATTTGCTTTCTTTTAGCTAGAATTGTTAGATACTGTAAAGGAGATGGATGCCGGGGGATAATTTAGATGTTATCGCAAGTTGTTTCCATCTACGTTTTCTACATTATACTCCCTTATAAAGTAGGGATAATGGTGTTGTGTTGTTTGTTTCTTCAACCATTTGCTTTGTAAGTAAGTTTCTTATGCCAAGAAAAGATTGATAGAAAACACAAATGGTTTTTTTTATTATGACTTCTAAACTATGGAAGATGGTACTTTCGCGATGAAGGTAGCATTATGTAAGAGCTGGTGATTGATAGGAAGAAGTAGGGAAGACGATACCTAACCTTATAAGCTGATAAGTTATAAAGACTGGTGATTGATGGCTTTCATTAGAGCATCCACATAAATAGAATTTAGATTAATCTTACCATACATTTTATTACTTTCTTAATTTTCTCTTTCATCCACGTCATCTTAAAAACACATCTTACTTTTTACCCCCATCAGTAAACACTTCTATTGTTCTTAATAAATATAACAATATGTTATACGTACAAATAAAGTACTACCTCCGATCAAAAATAAGTGTCGTTTTAGCATTTGAAATTTGATCAAAATTATCTGTCGTTTTAAGTTTTCTAGGCCAATAAATGAACAATAATACAAGAAATGTTCTTGAAAATTGGTGTAAATGATTAATTTTAGTTCTAAAATCTTTCTTATTGGTTTAAAAGAAGGTTGAATATTAAATAAGTGATAAGATTTAGAAAAACTTTACAAAATCTATATTATTTAATATTTTTCTTAAAAATTGTGTCAAAGGCTAAAACGACAGTTACAAAATCTATATTATTTAAGATTTAGAAAAACTTTTTACCCCCATCAGTAAACACTTCTATATAAAATTAATGTCTATAAATAAGAAAGTTATTATAAATTTGAGCAAAAAAGTGAAGATGTTTTGTAGTGGGGTCCTTTTAAGACTAGTCTTATATAGGACCAAATTTTCTTGTTTCTATAAATTTTTTTTACCTCTCTCCTGGTTGGAGCCATGAACATTGGTTAAGATCAACCAATTTGAATGCTCTTAGAATGAAATGATCAACAAATATTCATATTTATTGTAATGAGGACTAGATCATTATAGATGTTGTCCTTTTTTTAAAGAGGTGACTGCACATTCCAGATTAAGCTTTTACATCTCTAATAAACAAACCATACACATGCTTTGGCTAGATATTTTTGTTTTAAGTAAGCTAGAAAATACTATTGTTCTCTTCTTGTTTGTATGGATGGTTTCTCAACTGCATGCTTTATGGATGGTTAATGAGATCCTTTAGAGAAATAACATCAAACAATATGAATATGTCAGTGTGCTGCTTTGAAGTACATTTTCAGCTATACTTTTGTCTAGTATTCATATAATATCAGACAATCCGTTCACCTACTACAATGCTGATGTTGGTGTTAAAGTTCAACTTTCAGTGTAGTGTTGGTCTCCAATCACCTGGAAACTTGCTGAGTTTTCAACTTTTCATTAACTACAAATCTTATTATGTTCTGTGCTTAGCTCTATCCGTTTTCGTTGTAGAATTATGATCCTTTTTTTTGCAGGCCAACTTGCCTTATGAGGATCGCACATTGCGTTTCTTTCCTCCTGCTCCAAGAGCTCCAAGGGTGCCTGGTGTGGTGTCTGGAGATACTAGTTTTATGGATGAGGATGAAGATCTATTTCAAGAACTACTGAGCTCTTCCCATCAATGTTTCAATATCTTATGCAGTGCAGACAGAGATGGAAACATTTGCTTTAGCATATTCGGTATATTTCCTATTGGAAAAATTGTAAGTAGCTTTTAGTATTTTTTTGAGGATCAAGAAATTACTTCCAAACAACTCTAACTGTCTTGATCAAAAGTTCAGGTTAATGCAAATACTTGAAACAGATCCAGCAGTCTTGTGTTTAGTTTTACATTTTTACTTCACTGAAATTATATTTCTAGAAATATTTCCTATTGGAAAAATTGTAAGTAGCTTTTGAATAATGAAGTAAGTGTAAACAAATATACATATTAGTTTCTCTCATGTGTACATGACTTCTTTCACTAATGATTGAAGAATATCCCTTTCTGGGATCTTCTTTCAGAGGAATTGATATAAATGATTAGGATTTGGGTAAGAAGAAAAACTTGCTTTTAATTTATGAGGACTTCTTGTGTCCATGCATCTTCTAGAATGGAGCTTGAAGTTTCTTATAAAATGGCATATGGATTCACACACTAGTTCATCCTGATTTAAATTGATGTATTTATGTAGTTAAATGCTTGTCTCAAGACTCTCATTTGATGCTTCTTCATTTTAAAGATTTTGCAGTAGAGTAACAGGTAGAAGCTTATGGTATCTTCCTCTGATTTTTTGATGATTTGTCCTTTTTGCCTATTTTTGAAATTTTTTTATTGTAGAAGTCAAGATTTTATGCTCGGTATAATTGCTTGTACTGCTCCTCCCAACTGTTACAAATGCTGTAGCTAATTCTGTATTATAAACACTGCTGGTTCACTTCCTTATTGGAATAAGAAAAGCTTCTTTAAAATTAGGCCATATAAGACAAAATGTGGGAAGTTTACTTGTTGGATAACACTAGGTGCCTGATTCTCTTGTTTCAATATTTGTAACTTATGATGTTCTGGAATGATATTGATATTTGGAGGCACTAGAACTTCACAAGAAAAGATTGTTGTTAGTTTGTGTAACAGCTTCAGTGATTCCATTGTGATGTATTTCATGCTTCTTATGGTTTGTTTTGGCAGAATGTACTCCAGTTTGCTGCTGCTGTTCAACTTGAGGGTGCGCAAGCAACATGCCAAATTATGAATGCATCTATCTGTAAGGTATAGCAAGTATATATTCATCGACCTTCTAATTTTACAACATAACTGATGAAGATAAATAAGCCATATATATCAGCTTCTGTATTATTGTTAGTTATCAGATTTGAAGCAGGCCTTCTGCTATAATTGTTTTGCCATAAATGTTGTTATTGCTGTGCACTCATCAGACTAATAGTTTTCATCTCAGGTGTTTGATGTGATGCATTTTGTATATGTATATATTTCAGAATCCACCTGTATTAGAGTCATACTAGATTGTGCAACTTTTTGCCTCTTACATGAATACTAGTGACATAAAAGTTGATTCAGTTTGATAGTTATACGGGTTCCTTATTGTATTAGGTTGCTTTATCAAAAGATTTTTGCCGTCTGATCATCACATTTGTTGGGGCAATCTCGGTTCAAAAGGTTGAATCTGGACATCTACATTTATCTGCAGACAGACTAACAGGCTTTCACTGCATGGTGCTAGATACTTCTATCTTCCACAGGAGGTGACTAAACATGCCTGAGAATGTTGAGTTTTCTTTTTTATTTGACTGTGACCTAGATCACTTTCCTAGATGTCATATTTAATTCAGTGCATAACCCTATCAAACTTGGTTTGAAAAGATCTTCCAATGGAAATGACTTAACAGTTTCTATATTATTGTAAGTTGTTAGTTTCACTGTAGTTTTCAGGAATAAATTTCTTAAATATATTCAATGCTGTTTATACATATATTTTCACCCTCACTTCTAATGCAAGACTGAATTTACTACATGCTGAAGAAATCTACAACCGATTTAATTCTGCTGAAGGTTTCATTATTGAGTTTGCAGGAGAAATGAACTTCATCAAGTGGCTCAGCAAGCCTCTAACATTGAAAATCTAATTGAGGTTGTCAAAACATCAATTTCAGTCATGTACAAACAATGGTGTGATGCACTGCACACCTTTCATGAGAAGTTCAATTCACTTTCTACACTCATTGTCAACCATGGTAATCCTAATTTTTATAATTGCTTACCCTCATTCTTCATTTTACTTTCATTTAATTGTGTATCTGCTTTCATAGGTATCGACTCGTCAGCTCAAGAAGAGTTTCTCAGCCTTCTAGGGGGTGCTCGGACTAGTCCACCCATCCATCAGTTTTTAGTCAATTCCCTGGGTGAATCGGTATGTTTGCTGCTTTGCTGTGCAGTTTTGCATCACTATACGGACTTCTTTGGTTCTGATCTGGTTATAGGTGTTCTGGTCAGGGACTTAAGCGTGTATCGAAGGCTGTTTGTAGTACAGGAAAGGAGCTCCAGCTTGTTATACTGGATCACCTTCAGGTATGATTAGAATATGTTGCAGTTTTAAAATTTCCATGTCTAATTTTGAATTGACTTAATGATCCAAGTTTTCTAAGTTTTACTTGTGCGGTATTGTGTGAATTAGAGAGTCTGGGGGAGAGAACATGAAGAGAAGAATTATGAATGGGGGAACTATGAAGTGGCAAAAAGTGTGAATTTATTTTCACTAGCCAAAACTATTTAGCAATTGCAGGTGTAAGCCATATTCAAAGACAATAATAACATGAATCCTAGAAGATCCGAATATTAATATACATTTTGGAATAAGTAGTCTAATAAAGTATACCTAAGAAAAACAATAACCAAATACCACTTGGTTTCTATCTCTATAACATGTCTTACAACATGCCCACTATTAGAAAGTCTATCATGAAATGTAACAAAATGACCATTGAAATTAATAGTATCAAATTCTATTTAGTTTCTATCTCAAGTTATCTCCTGAAATCTCACCATCTCTCTGCTATTACCGCGTGTCTAGATTATGCGTTTCAAGCCCAACATAATTTTAGGGCTTTCACTGCTAGAATCTTCATTCTGCAGCGGTATGTAGCTGGATGCTTGGGGAAATTGTAGATTCTACATAGGGAGTTTTGAATGAATAAAATATTTCAAGGTGATCCCTTTAATGTACATATGTTGAATTCTAGTCTACTGACATGAGTATGAGAAGGTGTATTAAGGTCAGGTTTTCTCTCATGCACTCATGGGTTTGCAGTGCTTTTAGACTTTTTGAACAAAGTACATGGTTCTTGAGTTCTGACAGCAATAGTGCTTTTAGATCAGAGGCATACTACCACATAGTTCCTACTTCAGGTAAAAGACCAAATAGGAAATACTGTAGAGACAATCTGTGAATATTTTCCCTGGAAAGGAAAGACAAACATTTATCTGGATGATTAATTTACCAAAATTTTGTTTGGAGATTGAGCTATTTGTATTTGATATAGTTGACTTTAGTGCAACAAGGTATATTTAATGTTTCTTTCCGATTGATCAGCCTGCAGCAGAAATGATTGGTTTTAGAATTGGAGAACTGAGGGGTCTTTCAAGATGGCGTTCACGCTATGGTTGCATTGGTTTAGATGAGACACTTATTCAAAATGCAACTGAAAGCGTTGGGATGTTACTTGTTCAAATTGAACGTTTCTTGAAGATTCTCTCATCTGTAACCCAGCAGGTAATATTTAATGTGCGTTTTTTCTGTGAGTACTTTCTTCTTCTTACCAATTATATGCGGGAGCAGAGTTAGGAGTTTCCAGGCTGCAGGATATTATTCAATTTTGAAGAAAGGATAGACTCTGAAAGTCAGTCGGTTTGATAAATAGTACATGCATTAAACAAATTTCTAAGAATGACGGCTACAAGTTCTATCAAACTGCTCATCATCTTGGGAATTTTCTTGTAGATCAGTTGGTATTTACGTATCAACGATTCTAATCCAGTATGTATTAGAGAATGTTGTCCCTCCTCCGTTATTTACCTTGTGTAGTTATCACTTGTATCCAGTTAATTTGGCTTAGGGCAAGCTTAAGTTTGTTCCCAAGAGTAAACTGTCAATAGTTCAAAGTCTATGGGTAACCAATAAATGAAACTTTTCTTACAATAAGTGTGTTTTGTGCAAAATGGGCTAGATTATGTGTGGTTTTCTTCATTCTTATATTCTATTTTTAAGTCATTTCATTTAATGTGGCAATGTTTTGGAATCTTGAATTTCAATACATTCAGGTTCATCCTTTTCCATGCAATATTGCTCTTTTTGCCTTCGACTCATTATTTTTGAGAAAGCAATGGTGAGATGTGATCAATTGTTTCCTTTTGTACCTGTTGTTCATATTTTTGTTGTTTGTGGTTCCATC
The DNA here is from genome assembly GCA_033239045.1 of Fagopyrum esculentum. Classification (NCBI taxonomy): domain Eukaryota; kingdom Viridiplantae; phylum Streptophyta; class Magnoliopsida; order Caryophyllales; family Polygonaceae; genus Fagopyrum; species Fagopyrum esculentum. Next base: position 142,189,222 of record BSUD01000005.1, read on the forward strand.
CAGTTTACCAATTTCTTCAGCTGGCTACAGAAGTCTATTAAGATACTAATGTCAGAACCGACTGATCAACTCCCATCGTATAACAGGTGTATATTTTCTCTACTTGTTTCTTATCAAGTTACTATTTTTTCGTCTGGATCCTTTGTGGTCACTAAACCCTCAATTATGCAGCGAACTTGTAGTTTTATTCTTAAAGTTCCTGTATGACCAAGATCCGGTTGGGCTGTTGCTGGACCAATCTGCAGTTGATTACTGTGTACAGCTTGATCTGTAAGTTTATTTCTACCACAATAGATGATTTAATTCCTAGTGAACATGTTCACTAAATTGATACATACAGCAAATAAGATTAGCTTCTGACAATATTTAACAAGCCTCATTGTTCTATCTGCTACTTGGCTACTATGTTAAACATTGAAAACTGAATACAACATTCAGTCACTAAGCATCAAGCAAGATGGATTTTAAGCTACTTACACTACAATTATTCAACACTAAAATATACTAGTAAGAGGCTAAAATTAGTTACATGAATGCTGGTCTCAGTCTTGTTCTTTATGTATACTAGACAAAACAACCTTGAAGTTTGAGATGAATATCCTAGATGGCAAGATGTAGAGATAGTAAACAGGCTGTTTGAATGTATATTGAGTATTGACAAATTAATCTAAGTAGTTCCAGAGTTTGACTAGCCTATGCTTGCTTACATTAGAGAGTTGCACTAGGGAAAATTAATCTTGAAAGATGTCTTCTGCAAATCAAACACATTTAGAAGTACTGCCCTCAGTGTTAATGCCGACTTTCTTTGAGGCTTCATGAAGCTTACTTCCATGTCTGACTTACTGGTATACCTTGTAAAACATAATTACATTTCTATCTATACTCGCTCTTTATGTTGTATTTCAAATTCTTCAGGGCTACAATTCAGAGAATTGAAGAATTAGTCAAGTTAGGTGGATTTTTAGATACTAAAAGTATGCAAAGGACTTTGGCTAAGGAATTCCAGTATTTGGAGCTGAGGTAATATTATTGGAGTTTCCTTTTTTATGCTTGATGCAGTTAATTACCATTGAAGCTTGGTTAGAAAAAACGGATGTTGGTTGTTATGAAAAATGATTACAGTTAGAAAGTATAGTTTGGTTAAAAAATTGCCTGAACAACGTATGCACATAAACTATGTGTCATGTTCTCACTTAGAAATGAAGAATTAAGAGAGAAATAGATGAAAAATGATTTTTTATTAATTGCCAAAGATACCCAGAATAATGGTCTATCTGACTTACATGAGAATATGGTACATTTAGTTATATAGGGTGCATTTAAATTGTTATACATACTCAAAAGGAATGACTATATCAAGTATTAGTAGTTTATATCCAAAAAATAGTATCATCGGCTTTTGGAAAGCTTCTCTGTTGCAAAGTCTTAGAAAACTGACAAAATCCAGTCAATGTAGGTCAGTAAAGACTACGCTTTTAAGTGATTTGAAACTGTATAGGCTTTAACAGATGATTCAAGAAGCAGGTCAAGGAAACAAATTAAAATGATAAATGCATGAAGCAGAGAAATGGAAGTAGGATGATGAGATGAGTTTCTTACAGCAAACCAAGCTTCATATATGAGATTTTTGGCATGACTTCTAACCACTTTCATGTCATATTTAGCTTGAAGGAGACCTTCAGTATGCCTTGTAGTACGATTTCTAAGAAGATCCTTTGCCAGCATGTTCTACCTTTATGCCCCTTTCAGTCAGCCCCCAATGTTCCATCTTCAGTATCATTCTACAAGGTATGTGCCTTTCTATTGAACTTTTGTAGATTAATTTTCTCGTGTTGGTTAATAGATGAAAGAATGGATGTAGATACTAGAGGTCATTTATCAAAATTGGGATTTTTATGATGGTTAATTAGTATACAGTTATTTGAGATTGTAACTCTGAAGAAAATGGGGAAGTTGGACTTTATGACTTCATTGTTGATAATCGTCATAGTTGATTACTAAGTAATGAGTGTTAATGCGTATATGCACCTAGGGTGGTGCCCTTTCTAGGACTTATATAACCTGGCTTGACATAATACCAAACCAACTTGAAAACCTGATCAAAGCGAAACCAAAAAAATGTTGTCAAAATATATATTTGAAACTAGCCAAACTTTATTGATTCAATTCTTCAACTGAATAATTGAATTGACCCAACCTCAAACTATACCCTATTTGGAACAACCCAACCCTAATATATAAGTCATGCAGAATCTATCCATGACATGCACTTCAATATGCATCTGCACATGCAGAAAGAAACCAAAAATAACTGAAACCTGAAGTATTGAATCCAAAATTAGCTATAACCGAACCCTGACTACCCCGATTGAGTAGACCTGAAACTAAAAGGCATTAATTCTGTTCGACTCAACTCAAGTATTTGTGTTGTCTGCATGAGTTGACTAGATACCAACCTAAAGTCAAATGACCAGACCTGACTTGCCCAATCTCCAGCTTGGTCACTTCCATTATTTAATTGGGCAAGATATTTCCTTTGTTGCATTAACTACAGAATATTCTGGTATAACAACTCTTGTTACCTTTTTCTGAGAATGACTTTTAGCTCCTTAGCATTCTACAAAAATTAAATTTGGTTTTCATTGTTACACTAAATCTTGGGAAGAGTTAGCTTCTATGAAATTTTATATTGCCACTCCTTGCTGATTGCAGTTTAAGGTAGGTAGTAGTACACGTCCAACAGGAGTTTTAACCTAGCTTATTCATAGTTTTGGAACCTATAGGCTGAAGCTATTCATATTAATGTTTAGGCTAGTACGTCAGCTCTGTTAAGGACCTGAAATAGACTTTTAGGTTGTCCACCAGAAATGTCCTTGTAAGCTATACTTGTACAATGCATTTTTTAGGGCTTTGCAAAAAGTTATCTAATAAGTTTTTTTGAATGGAAAAAAATGTAAATATTTACACCTGAATGAAGAGCAAATTAACATCACAAAAGACAACGAATTTATTTGCCTCCTGCTTATAGTATGACACTGCAGAAAAGAGTATCTTGTGTATCAGCCTGATAGCGATGCTTTATAATCTTCATTGCTGTTTAAGTATAGATCTTTTGTTGTCTTTAGTTGATTGTTGCTGTCTGACATCTTCTGTCCTGCAGGACACACTTGAGGATGATTCAACTTACGAGACATGCCAAAACCTTACAGATTATGTCACTTTCAGAATACCTGATGGATCCTTCTCTGATGTTAGAAATTGTATAGGCTTAGTTAGAGGAGTTGTCGATCACATTAGCAATGTTAAGAAGGGGTACGCCTCACTTGAAGCTTTGATCTTGTCTGTCCCTGATGGCTTTGAATGTGTGGATTTGTCTCTATATAAGGTAAGATCAAGATTCTCACTACCATAATATGTAATGGCCAAGAAAGAGGAGCAGGCTAGATTCTTTTCTTCTCGTATCTGTCATCTTTTTAATCTCCATCTACAGCAGGGATTTTGATCTATGCATTTTGCCTCTCAAACACAGTGATCTGCATTTTGCCTCTCAAAAGGG
>BSUD01000005.1:142193109-142267961 GCA_033239045.1 Fagopyrum esculentum
GGGAATGATGATTGCTGCTAAAGCGGACTTTCTTATTTTCAGGAATGTCAGATTGTTATCATACTGAATGAAATCACAGCGGATTCAGATAGTAGCGGGAATGCTCATATGATGATTGTTCAAGCAGATAACCTTCCTTTTGTATGTTTGGACTCTAGCATGGATTTTTGGAAATCATATGGGCTAAAGGTATGTTTTTCTAGAAAATTATTAGGGCCAATTTACTAGAATTGTGAGTTTTTGATCTTTTGATGGTTAGTTTGAGCCTTTGAGGTTTTGTTAAGCGTGTTCCTTCTCAAGTGGCGGACTGAACTGACATCTAATGCTAATTACAGTTAGCTTATTAAAATATGCTGATTGCTGATGTTAATAAAAAGTCTAGATGTATGCAACTGATATCTTGATCATCTTCTGAATCGTAGGACTCTATTTTCCCTCTGATAATGGAGGACGAAAAAGTTCGAAGCATTCCTCATACAGTGGTGCAACCACTGGCTGTAAGTGGTAAGTAGCCTATAAAAGCTTCCAACAATTTGACATTCATTTATGAACTTGCAAAATTCTTTTTTTCGAGTGTGCTGAAATCTTTTTATTTTCTGCAAAAGCATCCAGAGGCGTTGCTTGTGTTTTCACCACAAAAAAGCGTGCCTTGGTTTACATTCTCGACGAAGATGAAGAGGAGGCTTCGGATATGGATTGATTGTTCAGATCTTTGCTATTATCATCACTTGTGATCATCTTGTGTTCAGATAGGCATGTGGATCAAGCCCTTGTCATCTCACTATCGTAAGATCCGCAATGCAAATTATTTTCCAGTTCTCCATCACAATCTTCTGTAGTCTTATATCTCCATTTTTACCTGGTTGATGAAGGGGTGCAAAACTGCAATGGACAAACTCCATCGTGTAAGCGAAGAATATCGTCTGTCATCCTAATTGTAAGCTTCTTGTGACCTGTGAGTTCATCTTCAAACAAGGGTAGTAGGCGTTGTAATGTCTGTACGCATAAGTTAATATACCATAGTGCAGCTGTGTTTTGTTTGATTATTTGAGCAATTTGAGGGACCTACAAAGTTAAAACCCCATATAATTACAATTAATTAAGCAATTTGAGCCAAATGACCCACATTTTCTCTCAAGTCATGTACAAATATATGTAGCTTGGCTTGGTGGTGTTCTTTTGGCACTTCCATATAACGAGGATTGTTCTTATTAAGTATTCTAATTCTGTTGAATCAAAGTATACAAATTGGAACGCTTAACAAATCAACTGTATCATATCATAAATATCGTAACAAACATAAATTTGAATTTCAAAAAAAAAAAAAAAAAAATCATATTTAAGCTTTCTATACAATCTTATCTACTTAAAATTTTAGACATGATTTCCATTGAGATTCATATATTTCTAGGTAAGAGCACTATAGTTATGTCTATATGCTACAATTTTACATGGTATAACACAAATTTAACGTAACATCCGGCTTTTTTATGTCACCGTCCCTGTGGTGACATTGGCCGCGGTCGCGACCAACTAGAATAATAATTATGTTTAAATGGTCGCGGCCAACTAGAATATTGTGTAATTTAAATTGTGTATTAAGGTGTTAACTATTGACATAACAAATAAAAATTTTTGTTAATATAATTATTATTTTTCTGTCTCATCTATAGGATAAATATTTTTCCAGGATTATGTTCGATTTTCACCATGCATGTGAAACCGTATTTCGATTTAAGGAATGTGACAAATGGTCAAACCCATTCAACAAGGGTTGTCATTCGGCCCAACAACACAGAGCCCCCAGTTTTTTGGGCTAATAATATTTATTTTTCGTCTTATAATATATATTTTTATCTCCTCGCTTATTTTTATTTTTTTATCTCCTCTTTTACTTCTTTTCACCAAAATATATTAACATTAAGACGATCTTGTTCTATTGCTTTATTTTTATTTTTATTTTTTCATGTATTTTTTATTAAAAAATAATTTAAGTTTTTTTTTTCAATTTTTCCTTAATAAAATATTTTTTAAAATTGATAAAAAAGAAAACTTTGACACAGGGCCTCTGAAACTCATTGGATGGCCCAACATTGTAACACCCCGAATCCGCGGGATATCGGGATGCTACGGGCGAGACCACACAATGGGTCCCGACCCTTAGCCTGACAACAATCTCACCGGACCTTTCCAACATGGCACAAATAAAGGCTCAAAACTCGAAAACGTTTGAATGTATGCAAGACGAAAAAGGTAAAGAGTACAACTTGGAAACTCAGCCGAGTCCTCAAAACAACACGAAACTCCACGTGACATAAATCGTAAGCATATAACAAACCACAATCCCAACATAAGGTAAAAACAACAACCACAAACCCAAAAACGCCCCCGTCCTACAATGTACGGCGACCCTCGGTTGTCCACTCCTCCACCTCACTCGGCGGCGTCGCTAACCTGCGGGGCATCTACACAAGCGGTTTAAAACCGTTAGCTACATTCGAAGCATTAAAGACATGGTGAAGGCACACACAAATATATATAATCACATCACATAAACATGCTCAACAATCAATCCGGTTATTATCTTCATTTATTAGGTCATATCCCGTTCTAGTTCAACTTCTTTTGTGACACGAGAATCTCCCGAAACTCGCCTAGGTCCCTTCTTCCGGGAATGGAACGGTCGGATGCCTCCGACCATCTAACTAGCACGGGTCAGTCGCCGAGAACCTCCTAGCTCTCGCAAGAGCTAGGCAGTGATGTCACCGTCCGTTATCATACACTTGGGCAAAAATAACATAAAGGTCGGTAATCCTATTATCCGGTTTATAAGTTATAACAAAACGATAAAGACACACCACCAAGCACACAATGAATCTAATACGACGAATATGGCTAAGTAAGTCCGGAGACTTACCTCGTCTCTCAACTCACAACACTCTAGCTTCCTTAATGAGGAAGCACACAACCTGCTCATACACGAAAGTACTCATCAACACAAGTCCACACTCATGAAGTCATAGACCTCAAACTAAAGATCTAAGCAAGATCCCTCAACTCTCAAACTAGGAAAGCATCCTAGGGTCTAAGGTACACAAGACACTTAGCACACTAAAGGAAGCTCACAACAGCCTATACAACCTAAGAACAAGATCAACAACAACATTCTAGGAGAAGCAACTAGCTTAGGAAGGTCAACATGCTCACACTCAAGATCAACACTCACACCAAGCCATAAGGGCTCCAAGGCTAGCAACCACTATATGGCATTCTCATAAGTCCTAGGTCCAACCTAAGCATGCTTCTAACTATATACATCGAGGATCTAAGGAAGGAACGAAAGGAAAGGGATGGAGGAACCTACTAGTGAAGAAAACGCAGCCGCGGAAGCAAGCTGGCGCCCCGGCGGAAAACCTGTTGCCGCCCCTACACCCCTGGGAGCCGCCCCTGCGGTGGTTCAGGTCGCCCCTGCGGTGGTCCAGGCCGCCCCTGCGGTGGCCTCAGTCCGCCCCTGCGGTGGCCTCAGTCCGCCCCTGCGCCTCTGGCATTCCGCCCCCGCGGTCGAACAGTAGAAGGTTCGTCTTCTTCGTTTCTTCGACTGGATCTTTGCTCCTAGTGTCTCCTTCTCTTGTTGGACTTCCTTCAAACTTTCACCACAGGTCTTAGCCTCCTCCACACGACCTAAAAGAGCTAAGGAAAGGGACATGCAAGGGCTTTACAAGATATCTCTTCAAAAGCTTCCTCCATAGCCATGGAGGTGAAGAGAAAGGAAAGAAGGGGATACAGGCAGCAAGAGGAAGATGAGATATAACTACTTACCACTACAGATCCGGAAAGCTCAAGCTGCAGCTCCACACACCATTCCTTCAAGGTGTAAGAGAAGAGAGGTCCAAAGGAAGAAGAATGAGTTGTAGAGGAGAAAGAGCGTAAATGAGGAAAGTGGGAAGAGAGAAGGGAGTAAAAGGGCTGACAAGGAGGTGGGATATCCCAAGGGTCAGCCTCCTTGTCCCCTCACTCCACTTCCCAAGGTCGGAAAGGAGGACGGGAATCTCTCTCTCGCGTTAAAAACTCGTACCCAGCAACGTGCTTGCTGGAAATAAGCCGCCGACGCGGAAAAGATCGAAAACACCTCGACTTCCAGAAATAAAATTTCCGGATGTTACAACTAATCCCCCTAAAATCAAGTTTCGTCCCGAAACTTGAGAGACGGACACCTCATAGAAGGTAGAACTCAGAAGTCGAAACTCGTAAACACATCGATACCTCGAAGGATAATTACACATAAAGCATAACAGAGCATATCACCGCACATAGCATAAAGGCATAAACAAGGAAAAGCTCGGGACTAACCCGATTGTCCTAACGGTGACTCTAAACTCGCATAAAATTCGGGATAGTTCCTCCGGACACTATCCTCCGTCTCCCAAGTAGCCTCGTCTGCTCCTCGCCTCGACCACTGCACTCTCAACATCGGTATCTCCTTCGATCGAAGGCGTCTCGTACTCCTATCCAAAACCGCTATCGGGTGCTCTGCGAACGTATGGTCCGGCTCGACCACAAGGTCCTCGTGACTAATGATGTACCTCGGGTCATGGATGTACTCCCTCAACTGAGACACATGGAATACCGGATGTATACCCTCTAACCGTGGTGGCAATGCTAGTCGGTATGCCACATCACCGACTCTCTCCACTATCTCGAATGGGCCGACATATCGGGGGCTTAACTTCCCCTTAATGCCGAATCGTCTGACACCCCGGGTCGGTGATACTCTCAGCCACACCTGGGCTCCTACCCTGAACTCGAGAGGTCTACGCCTCCTATCCGCGTAAGATCTCTGACGACTCTGAGAGGTCAACATCCTCTCTCGTATCAAGGCAACTCTGGCCATGTCATCCCGTACCTGATCCAGAGCTAAAACACTCGAACTCCCCGGCTCGTCCCAACATAAGGAAGTGTGGCATCTCCTCCCATACAACGCCTCATAAGGTGCCATCCCAATCAACGCGTGCCAGCTGTTATTATACGAAAACTCCACCAATGGAAGGTGGTCTGGCCATACCTGACCCCAGTCTAGTACACATGCCTGCAACATGTCCTCTAGGGTCTAAATAGTCCGCTCTGACTGGCCGTCGGTCTGTGGATGGTATGCGGTGGTGAAATGTAGACTCGATCCTAGGGCGGCGTGTACCTGCTGCCAGAACCTCGAGGTAAAGTGTCCGTCCCTATCCGAGATGATAGTCCTCGGTACTCCATGTAACCTCACAATCTGACGAGTAAACTCCTCGGCTAGACGACTCACCGGCCACGTTTCCCGAATAGGGATGAAACGTGCGGTCTTCGTTAACCGATCTACTGCTACCCATATCGCGTCAAAGCTCCTACTCGGTCTCAAACCCGTCACGAAGTCAATGGAAATATCCTCCCACTTCCACTGCGGCACGGGCAGTGGATGAAGCTCTCCTGCGTGTCTCTGGTGCTCGATCTTGACCTGTTGGCAGGTCGCGCATCGGGCCACATATCTAGCTACATCGGGCTTGAGCCCGCCCCACCACTAAGATCTCCTAAGGTACTGGTACATCTTACTCGCGCCTGGGTGCACCGAGTAAGGTGTAGAGTGTGCCTCCTGCAAGATCCGCTCTCTCAACTCCGGGTCTGACGGTACACAAATACGTCCCTGGCGTCTCAATAACCCGTCTGACCCTGTGATAAACTGCGGTGCCTCACCTCTGGCCATCCTGTCCCGTATCCTCGTCAACACGGAACATCTTTCCTGCTTCTGCCGGATCTCTCCGGACAGATCTGGTAATACCTCTAACTCGGATAAACGGCTGACCGTATCCGGAAACCGGATATCTAACTCTAACTCCGCCAAATCCCTCTGCAACTGTGGCTGAATCGTAAGTCGAGTTATAGCCTCCTCTCGAGGTGTCCTCCTACTCAAAGCATCGGCAACCACGTTCGCCTTCCCCGGATGGTATAAAATCTCCAAGTCAAAATCCTTAATCAGCTCTAACCATCTCCTCTAGCGGTTATTCAACTCCCGCTGAGTGAATATATACTTCAGACTCTTATGGTTTGTGAAGATCTGGAACGTGTCTCCATACAAATAGTGTCGCCAGATCTTCAGGGCATGAATCATTGCCGCTAGCTCAAGATCATGGGTGGGATAATTCTCCTCGTACGGCTTCAGCTGCCAAGAAGCATATGCAATAACCCTACCCCTCTGCATCAAAACGCACCCTAAGCCTAGGTTGGAGGCGTCACTATATACAACAAAGTCCTCTACACCCTCAGGCTGGGCTAACACAGGAGCGGAGGTCAACCTCCTCGATATCGTTTCTCAAAACTGCGCTGACAAGGCTCGGACCAGACGAACCTGGTAAACTTCCTTAGTAAGGAAGTAAGGGGTCGTGCAATCACAAAGAAACCCTCAACAAACGGAGGTAATAACCCGCTAAGCCCAAGAAACTGCGCACCTCCTTGACCGTCCGAGGAGGCGGCCATGAAGAAACGAACTCTATCTTCGCCGGGTCAACCATGACACCCTCGGCGGAAACTATATGACCTAGGAATGCCACCTCGGGTATCCAGAACTCGCACTTAGAGAGCTTTGCATAAAGCTCTCTATCCTGAAGGACTCGAAGAACCGTCCTTAGGTGTCCCGTATGCTCCTCCCTAATCCGGGAGTATACTAGGATGTCATCTATAAACACTACCACAAATTGGTCTAAGAAGTCGATGAAGATGCCGTTCATCAACTCCATGAAGACGGCAGGCGCATTCGTGAGCCCGAATGGCATCACGACAAACTCATAGTGGCCGTATCTCGTCCTGAATGCCGTCTTCGGCACGTCCTCCTCTCTCACCCTCAACTGGTGGTATCCCGACCTCAAGTCAATACATGAAAATACTGAGGCACCCTGCAACTGGTCTAGCAAGTCATCAATGTGCGATAGGGGGTACTTGTTCTTGATGGTGACTTTGTTCAATTCCCGGTTATCGATACAAAGTCTCAAAGATCCGTCCTTCTTCCTGATGAAGAGGACCGGTGCTCCCCAAGGGGAAACGCTCGGGTGTATGAACCCCTCTCGGCTAACTCCTCGAGTTGCTTCTTCAGCTCTAGCAACTCGATCGGCGTCATGCGGTATGGGGCCTTGGAGATCGGCCTTGTGCCGGGATCCAACTCAATGGCAAAATCCACGCTCCTCTGTGGTGGCAATCCGGGTGGCTCCCCAAATACATCCTCGAACTCGCAAGCCACGGGAATCTCCTCTAGCGACGGTCCCGTCTCCTCCTTCATGGCATAGCACCAGAAGGCCTCACATCCCTGTCCGATAAGTCTCGCGGCTCGGACTGCGCTAATGACTGTACCGGTCTTCCCAAGGTCCCAACCTCGGAAAATCACCTCATGTCCCGTCTCCGTGGTAACTGTCACGGCTCGGTGGCGGTCCATCCAGTCCATGCCAAGGATGACTTCTTCATGCACTAAGTGCATGACATAGAAGTCGGCTAACCAATCTCGGTTTCCCAAACGTATGGGACAACCGCGTACCTCTCGGGTACCACTAACCCTACCCCCATCGGGTAACCCCACAACGAAGGGTCTCCCCTCTACCGTAACTAAGGACAACCTAGCTACGCAATCATCAGAAATAAAAGAGTGTGTGGCACCCGTATCAAACAAAACGCGGACCGGTAGTCTATGCATCTGAATAGTACATGTAGCCGCCGGTGCTGCTGGATCAATAGCACTCCTCAGCTCAATCGCTCTGACCTGTGTGCCTCTGGTCTCCTGTGTACCACTACCACGGCCTCTACCTCGGCCCGGACCCTGGGTTGAACTCTGGGTATGAGTTTGTCCCTAGAACCTCTGTTGAGAGCCCTGTGGCTGAAACTGTGGAGGCCTCTGACTACCTCCTGCTACCCCAACAGGCAAGGAACCCTGGTGAGACTGTGACCTGCCCTGACGGCAAAAACCGGCTTGGTGGCCCACCTGACCACAAGTAAAACATGCTACAGGTGGCTTTGTGCAAGTCCTCCGAATATGTCCATATCCTCCACAACCATGGCACTGTGACCCACGGTCGGATGTCGGCTGCTGTGGTCCAGAACGTCCCAGAGCCTGGATGCGCCCCTGTCCTCCGGCTCCGGTAGGTGCAGTCCTCTGTCTCTTGTCCGGTCCCCCGGACTGTGCTGCTCTCCTCATCCCAGGTCGGTCTCTCTCGTAGGCCGAAGCTCAATCCTGGTACTCCGCCAATGAATCGCAGAGAAATCCCGCCAAGTAGGCACGGGTGGACTCCCTCAATCTCTTGGAAAAGAGATAGACATGCTGGTCCGCTGGAGGTGCAACGGGCCCCAACAATGCTAACTCCGCTCTAAAACGTCTAATCGCCTCCATGACGGGAACATCCTTAAAACCGGCCTCTAGGAAGTCCTGTACTCTATCTCGACACAGTGAATTTGGGCAGAATGTCTCTCTCACGAGATGCAACAACTGGTTCATCCTGGTCACGCCCCCTCTCACCGACCTCCACCAGTACTGGGCCTCCTCTCGAAACAATGTTTGAACTATCTCCACCTGTCTCTCCTCCGGGCAGCGGATCGCCTCTAATGCTGACTCCACATGCCCAATCCAGTGCTCTACCTCTAGCCTTACCTTCCCATCGAAGTAGGGAACATGCTGCTGGTTGAAAGCTTTCAACCAGTCATCGGGTCTAGGGAACTTCAGCTCGTCTCTAGGTCTAGCAATCTCCACAACCGGCTCAGGTGCCACTACTGCTGGTGCAACTACCTCAGGTGCGGCTCTGATCTGGGTAGCCCTCTGCGAGACCTCAACTGATCTCGCCGGTGCGGGTGTAGGTGCAGGTACCGGCACTGGCGGTGCTGGAGGCAGTGCTCCAGTCCTAAACGCCTTCTCTACTCGGTGTACATACTCCTCAAACACTGTGGCTCCAATCGATGCTCCCCCGGTCCTAGCAGATGGGGAACTCTGTGCCCCAGACCTCACGGTTGTCCTACCCTCAACCTCGGGAATAACACTCTCTGCGACGTCTTCAACGGGATCCTCAACTGCTGGCGGATCCACAATGGGTGGGTCCGCAATGGGGATACGTCCCCGATCTCTCGGGCCTGGAGGTCTCCCTACTCGTCCCCGTCTCGGAACGGTAGGAGGTAGAGGTGGTCTACCCCTGGCGGGTCCCACATAAGCGGTAGCTCGCGTGCGTGCCATCTGATATCGTTTCGCGTTTGTTCATTTTAATTAAGTTGGTATATACAGTACTCGCATTACTTACATATTAAAGTGCTTATAAAACTTAAGAAAAAGGTGCCGAAATCCAGAATACAACCAAGGCATACAACCCAATCATCCTAAGGTCACATGCATATCTAGGTACATACAAGTCCAACAACAACCCTAAGGTCATAATATAGATAACTATGTAATTAAACTTACATGCGTCAAAACCAGAAATCTATGTCGCCGAGGTTTGCGTGAGGAGTGGTGGTCCCGTACATTATAACCCAATCCCGACTCATGCATATGAATTTTAAAACCAAAAAGGTCAGAACCCAAAGGGTTCTGTTTATTCCTCATTCGGCCTTTAGAAGATTGCGAGTGTCATTGTTGTCAACCTAGGGCTCTGATAACACTTTGTAACACCCCGAATCCGCGGGATATCGGGATGCTACGGGTGAGACCACACAATGGGTCCCGACCCTTAGCCTGACAACAATCTCACCGGACCTTTCCAACATGCCATAAATAAAGGCTCAAAACTCGAAAACGTTTTAATGTATGCAAGACGAAAAAGGTAAAGAGTACAACTTGAAAACTCAGCCGAGTCCTCAAAACAACACGAAACTCCACATGACATAAACCGTAAGCGTATAACAAACCACAATCCCAACATAAGGTAAAAACAACAACCACAAACCCAAAAACGCCCCCGTCCTACAATGTACGGCGACCCTCGGCTGTCCACTCCTCCACCTCACTCGGCGGCGTCCCTAACCTGCGGGGCATCTACACAAGCGGTTTAAAACCGTTAGCTACATTCGAAGCATTAAAGACATGGTGAAGGCACTCACAAACATATATAATCACATCACATAAACATGCTCAACAATCAATCCGGTTATTATCTTCATTTATTAGGTCATATCCCGTTCTAGTTCAACTTCTTTTGTGACACGAGAATCTCCCGAAACTCGCCTCGGTCCCTTCTTCCGGCAATGGAACGGTCGGATGCCTCCGACCGTCTAACCAGCACGGGCCAGTCGCCGAGAACCTTCTAGCTCTTGCAAGAGCTAGGCAGTGATGTCACCGCCCCTTATCATACACTTGGGCCAAAATAACATAAAGGTCAGTAATCCTATTATCCAGTTTATAAGTTATAACAAAACGATAAACACACACCACCAAGCACACAATGAATCTAATACGACGAATATGGCTAAGTAAGTCCGGAGACTTACCTCGTCTCTCAACTCACAACACTCTAGCTTCCTTAATGAGGAAGCACACAACCTGCTCATACACGAAAGTACTCATCAACACAAGTCCACACTCATGAAGTCATAGACCTCAAGCTAAACATCTAAGCAAGATCCCTCAACTCTCAAACTAGGAAAGCATCCTAGGGTCTAAGGTACACAAGACACGAACCACACTAAAGGAAGCTCACAACAGCCTATACAACCTAAGAACAAGATCAACAACAACATTCTAGGAGAAGCAACTAGCTTAGGAAGGTCAACATGCTCACACTCAAGATCAACACTCACACCAAGCCATAAGGGCTCCAAGGCTAGCAACCACTATATGACATTCTCATAAGTCCTAGGTCCAACCTAAGCATGCTTCTAACTATTTACATCGAGGATCTAAGGAAGGAACGAAAGGAAAGGGAGGGAGGAACCTACTGGTAAAGAAAACGCAGCCGCGGAGGCAAGCTGGCGCCCCGGCGGAAAACCTGTCGCCGCCCCTGCGCCCCTGGGAGCTGCCCCTGCGGTGGTCCAGGCCGCCCCTGCGGTGGTCCAGGCCGCCCCTGCGGTGGTCCAGGCCGCCCCTGCGGTGGCCTCAGTCCGCCCCTGCGGTGGCCTCAGTCCGCCCCTGCGGTGGCCTCAGTCCGCCCCTGCGGTGGCCTCAGTCCACCCCTGCGCCTCTAGCAATCCGCCCCCGTAGTCGAACAGCAGAAGGTTCGTCTTCTTCGTTTCTTCAACTGGATCTTTGCTCCTAGTGTCTCCTTCTCTTGTCGGACTTTCTTCAAACCTTCACCACAGGTATTAGGCTCCTCCACACGACCTAAAAGAGCTAAGGGAAGGGACATGCAAGTGCTTTACAAGATATCTCTTCAAAAGCTTCCTCCATAGCCATGGAGGTGAAGAGAAATGAAAGAAGGGGATACAAGCAGCAAGAGGAAGAGGAGATAGAACTACTTACCACTACAGATCTGGAAAGCTCAAGCTGCAGCTCCATACACCACTCCTCCAAGGTGTAAGAGAAGAGAGGTCCAAAGGAAGAAGAAGGAGTTGTAGAGTAGAAAGAGCGTAAAAGAGGAAAGTGGGAAGAGAGAAGGGAGTAAAAGGGCTGACAAGGAGGTGGGATATCCCAAGGGTCAGGCTCATTGTCCCCTCACTCCACTTCCCAAGGTCGGAAAGGAGGACGGGAATCTCTCTCTCGCGTTAAAAACTCTTAATCAGCAACGTGCCTACTGGAAATAAGCCGCCGACGCGAAAAAGATCGAAAACACCTCAACTTCCGGAAATATAATTTCCGGATGTTACACAACAAATGGTATATCGAATATGTATTTACACTTGAGAGCGCTTTTTCTCATGTAGGTAGGATTGTGGTTTTATCAATTTGACTAACAAGTTTGTTATCAATTGTTGAATGTTTGTAGTTATCATAAACAAGTGGTGAGCACTCATCAACTTCTTGAAGGTTGCAAATAAGAAATGGTGGTTTACTAGTTTTGTTGATTTGATCATAGTATTTGACGTCGCTAATTTGTTTTCTTGATTATTGGTTGTTGTCCTTTGTATTTGGTTCAAGGGTGTTTAAGGTGTTTTTTTAAAACTTTTCTTATATTATATTATTTAATTTTATAGTTTTTATGAGTATATTTTTATACTTTCTGTATTTTATTTTCGGAAAAATTTCGGAAAAACCTATAAGTTTTGTATATCCGTATACGGTTTTTTTTTTATCGATTTTCAGTTTTCGCTCCTTGATTTAGGCGAGTCATGTTTATCAATGGTTTCATGGTTTGTGTGGGCCGAGTTTGTGCCCAATCATTGTGTGTGGACGAGGATTTATTGATTTCCGTGTTATGGCCGTGGTTGGAGAAAGAGGGTACCTTTGTGTTCAAGAAATAGGCTTGAACATGTTTTGAAAGTATTTATATTACTTTTGGTTTTGAATGCAGTTTCTTAAATAAAGGATGCTCGAGCATATGTTTTCAAACTATCTTTGTAAGGATTCTTTGAGACAGATTTAGGAAAGGAAACCAAGTTTTACTTTGTTATCACATTACTGTCAATTGCCACTTTAGTTACTTTTACATACTTGTTTGATGTGGTTATGTGCATATTTAAAGCATGTTGATTATTGTACTCATTTGTGTATTTCTATAAGTAATCATGTGATATTATATATGATTTTATACTTGTCTAGTTCATATATTAAATTGCTTATGTACCTGCTTAGTCTAGTGGAAGACTAACCTCACCACGGTGGGGCTGACTATGTTTTCACAACCAGGCTCAGGAGCAATTCAAGAGCATGGAGGTCGGATGACATAGATAGCTAGTAGGAGTCTATACTATAGTTGAGCTCAGTGGTCTTTTATTATCCTCTAGGATTTGTTCCTAGCTTTTGTCTTACGTCAGTTGGGTTGGTAAACTGTATTTCTAAACCCTGTTGTTATGGCCTCGAGTTTGACCCGGTTCTATGCTTTTGGAACCTTATGTTTGATGTCATGAGATGACAATTGGTTTCCTTACCTTTATATTTGCAAGTTTTTATGTCTTTGTTTTGTCTTTTAAAAGCTTGAAAGTATTCTTGTCCAGATTTCTGACGACGTAGCGTTATCTCATTTTGGGTTGTTACAAAAGTTGGTATTAGAGGTTTGGTTTTAGGATGAGTCGGGTACAGTTTAAGTTGGTGTTGCTATTGTTAGGGTCTAAGATCTTCATGCTCTTTCCTATACCTGTTTTATTAAACTGTTAGTTGAACTTATCTAGTTTATATCCTCATATAGAAAACGTAAGAGGTAGAGGAACTCGAGGTAGAAGACGGGATCGAGGACGGGCAAGAAGCACCCCAAATGTTGCTATTGACCCTTCAGTTGTTGGTATTGGTGTTCCAGAGGATTTTGGTGTCGGATTTCAAATGATGGTGTAACACGTGATTGGCCAAGTAGTGGAGAGTGCTTAGGGGCTAGATGTACAAGTAGCTTTAGCACACAAGGGACCCCCCTAGAGTTAAGCCTGAGTTTCATGTGGTAGAAAGAAGAGATGTCTATATTATTGTTGCTACACTTGGGAAGTTGAAGCCACCAACGTATGTTGGATCTGGAGATCCACTGAAGTAAAGCATTGGCTCAAGCAGATGAAAAATACTTTACAAGGGTAAGGTGCCTTGAAGATCGATAATTGTCCAACGCCACTTTCTATCTCACTAAGTGTGCTGACAATTTGTGGGATAATATGAAGACTATGAATGGTGATATGAGTTGGGAGCAATTTAAGAGCAATATAAGAGTTCACTTCTACCATGTGACGTTGCAAAAAGAAAAGAAGTATGAGTTTCTACACCCACCAGAAGAGGGAATGTCAGTGGTGTAGGCCAACGCAAAATCTTCTCACATATGTTGTTGATATCGTGAGGAGCGAAGAAGATAAGATTGACTATTTTGAGTCATGGTTGAGTCCTTGTTAGGACCCTTATGGCGGGACATAAATGTGAGACCTTATAAGAATATCATAACCATGAACTCAAGGTTGCAAGGGGGATTATAGCTGAGAGATTGCTTAACAAAGGTTAAAATAGACAGAAAACTCAAGCGAACCATTCGAGTTTTAGAGATGATGAATTTAGGAGACCTTCACCTACTGATACCAGAGTCTGGTATAGGTTGAGTTGGTATTGTTTTTGTTAGGGTCTTCGATCTCCATGTTATTTCTTATACCTATTTTATTGAACTATTAGTTGAACTTATCTAGTTTATATCCTCAGATGGAAAATTTAAGAGGTAGAGGAACTCGAGGCAGAGGACGGGGTCGTGGACGTGCAAGAAGCACCCCAAATGTTGTTGTTGACCCTCCCGTTGTTGGTATTAGTGTATTTTAAATAAATTTATAACCGAAAATTAACAAAAAAAAAAATTCATATCATGTAAACGATTTGATTTTACAAAATAAATCTAGAAAAAAAATTACCAATTTAGTTTAAACAAATTTTGGTCACCGATCTGTTGCAATTTTGTATAATTTTATTTGACTTCCTACTATTTTGTTAAACGAATCATTACCTATTTAAATTAATTGCTTAAATGAATCTTGCAAAATCCATTTTATTAGATCTTACATATTGTATGAGACTATAAGTACGATCCAACGTTCTTCAAAAGCATATCCTTTTTTAACAATTTTTTCTTGATTTAGGTTTGTTAAAATGGGTATAGTGTTAGCTTTTCTAAATATATGTCCTTATTTTTTTAAAATAATTTTTGATATTAATGTACAAAAGATCTTTTACTCAAGACCGATACGATTTGAGCAATCTTTTTTGAAACTTTCTCTTGTTTGTTAGTAAAGGTAGGAACATTAAAGAGACACGTGATGTGATAGTTTGAATGTTCCACAAACGATGTATAAGGTAAAATAAAAACCAATTGTAGTTACAATTATAAATTTTCACTTTTAACGATCGATAGTATATTAAAGTTATTATGTATTATGATTGTCAAGAATATTAAAGATCGTTAATTGTTTTAAACTCAATAGTTACATGTTTTTCCGATCGTGTGTGTACCGCACGATGGTTATATTGTAAATTCTAAACATGTGAATGAGATTTTTTACATTATAACGATCGTGCATGTACCACACAATGGTTATAGTGTAAATAGGAAGAAGGTGAGGGGGTTTTTTAGGTAAAGGAGAGTCAGTGGTCTCCGGCGCATCTAGTCGCGATTTATATATATCGGAAAAAGGACTAAGAAATTCGTAATCAGGGATAGTCCGGCCACTTACATCATCCGCAATAATGTCAATAATACCCTCAAGAGGGTCACACAATACATTAAGACCAAGCGGAAAAGAAAAGGCAGCACTAGAAACAACGTCTGCGACTCTGTTCACCTCCCGAAAGACGTGACAAAATTGGATAGACCAATCTCCACTAAGATAGTCTTGACAACGGAGTACCAGACTTGAGAGTGGGTGGTGTTGTTGGATTTACTTATTAAGAAGGGTATTAACGAGTTTAGAATCCGTTTCGATGATAACGGATCTAAACCCCTTTTCCCACGCTACTCTTAGACCATATACAACTCCCCAGAGTTTAGCAGCCGGAACTGGATATAGACCAAGGTTTAGCTGTAAAGCCAACTAGCCATCCACACTCCTTATTTCTAACCATACCCTCAGCCGTAGCATGACCGTCGATCCTTCGAGCACCGTCGGTATTGATCTTGACTACATTCTCCGAGGGGTTCCCACTTCACTTGGAGATTAACAGGATCCAAAGTATGATGGAGAAGGTGTTCTTGGTTTTGGCCCATACGGTGACATATTCCAACATCCTATCGTGCACAAACCTAGTCCGGTTATTGATAGTACTCGCACTCCCAAAAATCAACTCGTTGCGCCACTTCCATATCCACCAAATGTTGATTGCAAAAAGTTCACTCCACATAAATTTACTATTAAAAATACGTTTGGAGAGAATGTTACCTCGAAGCCAAGTAGCAAAAGGGGTTGAGAAAAAATCATTGATGAATAAATCACCATACAATTCTTTTCACTTTTTGCAGGTTTCAATGCAATCTCAGAACAAGTGGAGAGTTGTTTATGTGAAAGAGGCACAGATGCCGCAGGTATCCAGGGGCATAAATGTCGCCTTTTGTGTTCTTTATTAGTGAGGACTCCTCCATGGATTAGCTTCCACAAAAAGGTCTTGACTCTTTCATGGACCCGTAGCTTCTAGATTCTCACAAAGCAAGCGTCGTCGATTTGGGCAAGAGATGTAGAATTATTAATGAAGGTATAAGCTGAAGCCACTGTATATTCACCATCAACGTAGAAGCTCCAGCCAACTTCATCTCTAATACTTCGTTGCGTGGTATTTTCGATATCATCATAATTACCTCCTGGTTTGGGGCACACTGCAACTAATTTCAGAAGGTAGCTAGCAGGTAGCAGGTTATTCAGTACCTCCAATTTCCAGCTAGTTTGTTCATCCCATTAGTCTTTTATGAGAAGCTTGACGTTATGCTCGTCTGGTTGAGTGATGGTGATACTTTAAAGGTTGGTAACCTAGTCACACATCATTCCAAAACAGGATATCTTTGCCATCTCCTAGCATCCATTTCGCTCTATGCCGGACAACAACATTGAGGCCTTCCTGAATATCACGCCAAACATGAGATGGATTTGTTTGTTCCGCTCCAGAAGACCTTATATATTTACCTCGAAGAACCATGATCCACAGGTTGTGTTCATCCTTGACAAATCGCCAACTCAGTTTGCCTACAATTTCTCTATTTAGGGACACCATATTCTTGATCCCAAGCCCCCCTTTACTCTTCGGTAAGCAAATGGTATTCCAGTTAATTGTGTGCAGTTTTCGGCTATCCAAATCATGGCCCCAAATGAAACTCCGGCAGATCCTGTCGATATGGTTGCAAACGCTAGAGGGAAGGATCATGGTGCTCATAGTGTAAACGGGAAGAGAAACTAGAACCGATTTAGTGACCGAGAGTCACTCTTCTGGCAAAGCTTAGGGTTTTGCCCCTCCAACTATTGATTTTCCCGTTTATTTTATCGAGAAGAGGTTTAAAGTTTGCTCTAGATATTCTACCTTGAATGATGGGGATACCCAAGTAGTTGCCTAGATTACGGGTGACTCCTACACCACTAATGCTCTCAACAACGGTGATAGTGCTAGGGCCACGTTAGGACAGAAAAATATTTTGGACTTTGCTAGGCTAAATCTTTGGCCCGAATCCCTGCAAAAACGCTCTAAGCACTTTATAACAACTTTCATTTGGGTTGGTGATGCTTCCACAAAAAGAGTAACGTCATCCACAAAGAACATATGTGATAGTTTAGGGCCATTTCTAGAGAGTTGAATGGGCTTCCAATCACTATTCTCCATAGATTCCAAAATGACATGACTGAGTCTTTCCACTGCTAGAACAAAGAGATAGGGGGAGATAGGGTCACCTTGTATGATACCTCTTTCAGGGAGGAACTGGTTTGTGACTTTCCATTCCATACAAGTTGCATCTTGGTAGTATGAATGCACTGATTGACCATGTCACATCACTATGGGGGAAGCCCGTTTGCTTAACAATGTCCACAATAAAGTCCCAACCCAACCTATCATAAGCTTTTTCCAAATCTAACTTAAGGATCATCCACTTCTTTCCGGATTTCTTACTCATCGAGTGAACTATCTCCTGCATGAGAACTTTCTTGTATGGGTCTCCCAGGGATAAAACTTCCTTGAGTTGGACCAACAAGTTTACCAATAATTTGCTGCATTCTCTAAACATAGACTTTCGAGATAATTTTATAGTTGATGTTACACAACGCTATGGGAAGGAATTGATTAAAGTTTTCTGGATTGCCTACCTTGGCGAGAAGCGTGATAAGAGTATCATTGCTTCCCCTAGGTAGTGTGTGAACACTGAAAAAATCTGTCATAGTCTTGAGGATTGAAGTTGCCAACATTTCTGGTAGAAGGTGGGTTGGAAGCCATCAATACCCGGTGCTTTGTAGGCGCCCATACTCCTAATAGCCTTTGAAACCTCACCCATACTGACTGGTTTACACAGCTTCATCCAGTCAATATTTTCTAGGTTGGGAAAACTGAGAGTCTCCAATTCATAGGGTGGCAAGGGGCGAGCATCCTCTAGGCTATACAACTGAGTGAAGAAGTTGATAACATGCTTTTCCAACAGGTCTGAGTTCTCAAACCATTCATCATTCTCAACTCTTAGCCCTACAATACGGTTTCTACGCCTTCTTATGACACTGGAAGTGTGATAAAAGGATGTATTGCGATCACCTCTAACAAGCCATTGCTCCCGAGATTTTTGGAACCATAAAAGTTCTTCCTGTTCGAGGACACATTCAAGATCTCTCTTCAACTTGGACTCTCTTAATTATAGGCGATTAGAGGAGGTCAGGTACGGATGGGTTTGTATCGCAGCTAAGTTGTTGTTTAGTTCCATTTTTCTGCGATTAATATTACCAAAAGCATACCGATTCCAGTTAATTAAAGAGCGCTTAAGATAAAGGAGAGCTTCACATACCTCAATGTGACTTGTCCAGACCGAATGCACTAGAGATTGGAAATCCTCATGGGTCATCCATGCAGCTTCCATACGGAAAGGACGTCTTTCTTTTTTCTAGGTTGACGTTGGATTGAGGTTGAGAAGAAGCTGACAATGATCAGAGGAAAAGGGAGCAAGGTGTCGGACATGCGCGTTAACCCAATCCAGCCTACAGTTTTGGCTCATGAGGATTCTATCGAGTCTTTTCTATACTTTGGCAGGATGAGTTCTTACATTATCCCAGGTGAAGTTTGGTCTAGTGAAGCCAATGTCAATCAGACCAAAATTGCTGATAAAATTATGGAAGACGGGTGTATTCGAGTGAGGGGATCCATTCCCTCCGATACGTTCATGTGAAAAAAGGATGCAATTTAAGTCTCCCCCAATAATGACATGTTCGGTGAGATTTGTCATTTCATTATCCAGAAGCCTCTCTTCTATTGGTGGAAGGAGGAGCGTAAACAGTAATAAGGTGCAAAGAGCGAGATCCACTTTCTATTCTGAAGTGAATGAAGAAACTATTTGCATGAACGATGCTCAGTTTCACCTTATCAAAACACCACTCAATATCTTCCAACTTTAAAGCATCGACCCGATTCCTGTGTCTTCTAGTAATCGTTGATAGATGGAAAAAGGAGGTATTCATGTCTCCCAACGTTAGTTAATCCTGTCTTGCCTTTTGACACCACATTATCTCTTCTTGTTCTCACATCATATCTAACTACTTTTTCGTATACACCTCCCTATGCAGAATTGAGTTCGTAACAAACTGAACCAAAAAAGCAGAAATATCTTTCAAATGTCGGATTAACGCCTCCTTCCTTATATGTATATCTCCGAAAACTTCTTTATTCCATTTCTGTAGAATCAATTGAAGCTTATGGAGAGCACCTGGAAGATGAGAAAGAGCATCCCAAGAAGAATCAATAAGAGTCGCAAACTCCGGATGAGAAATTCAAGCAGTCTGGAACCAAAAGGGTCTTCTTTTATAATCCGGTTTACTAACTCTCTCGAAAGAAAGGAGCATTGGACAATGATCCGAGGAAATCTTAGAGAGATGTCTAATAAAAGCTTTCCGCTAACGTAATCTTCCCTCAAAGGACACAAACACTCTATCTAACATCTTCGAGATTCTACCACTCACCTCCCTTCCCCTCGCCCACGTAAAAGGTGGTCCATGAAACTCCAAATCAACCAAACAATTCTGACTAATCCAATCCGTAAACGCAATCAGATGAAACGCCTCTTCCCCTAACTTTTAATCAAACTGAAATCCCCCCATAACCAAGGGATACCGAACAAAATCAACGAGCTCCGAAAGAGTATCCCAAATACCCTCCCTACGTCGAGAATTAGGGTAGATGTACACCACAATCAGATGAAACGCCTCTTCCCCAACCCCAACTTGAGCATGTATAAATTGTCTATTCTTAGTAATCACCCTTATAGCACACTCAACCTCATTCCACAATAACCATATACCTCCGCTCTGACCTGAAGCCTCCACACGATCACTAGAATCAAATCTCATACGTCTACAAATGTCCTTCGCGAGATCACCCACACAATGGGTTTCAAATAGAGCAACAAAATTTGGGCTATACTTTCTCAACATATATCTAATGGACCGACGAATACTCGACTTAACAGTTCCTCGGCAATTCCACATTAATCCTATCATAAATAAACAATAAACAAAAACAAACCCCTCAAACCCAGTCAACGTTGTGAGTCCAGCATTAGAGAAATTTGAGATCCAATCTCATTCATTGGGCGTTCAACCTCCATACAGTCCTCACACCCTTTACTCAGACCATGCCTAGAAGACATAGTCTTCTCTTCTCCCCCAAAGATCACATCATTTGGATTCACACCTCCTACTAATCTGACATGGCGGTTTGACAATCTTTATTCGTCGGGGTAAAATTCCCTTTATGCTGGCCTTTTTTCTCCAGAGGCCCCACTTGATTGTACAATTTCGGCAACTTTTGAGACATGACACGCTCTTTTCTTAAAATTATTCTTTGACACATAACTCGCCCCTGGGATTTGTCTAGATTGCAACTCTTGCTTCCTCTTTCCAGATCCACCATGGGAGGTTGATTTCGTAATATCTTTGTTCTGAATAGAGGCCATAGGCTTCTATCCCGCTTCTTGTCTTCATTCCCACCTACCATATCCTTCCCTTTTGGTATAGATCTCCTTCGAGGGACAACCATGCAAGGCCCTAGAATTGTGTCCTCTTCATGCGTTCTGTTCACCACATGATCAGCTTCCTGAATTTGGACTCCACTTTTCCGGCAACTTTTCTACCACCTCCTGCACCACCATCTCCCCAACGTGGCCACCCATGTCTTTGTTTTTCTCCCCCACAACACTCATCTCCGCATCGACCTTAGTAGTTTTACACTCCTCTCTAGAATGACATAACACCCACAACCAAATCAAATGGCATGGAGATTTTTGTACTCAAGAAGCAATCTCTTACCATTCAACAACACATCACCCTTCAGAGGCTTATCAAGATTTATGTTGGCACAGACTCTCGCAAACCTGCCCCTATCCAGCCGTTACGTCTTCTCATCAATCCGGAGAGGACTCCCAATAGCAGACATTGTGGCTTTGAGGACCTCCACATTATACATCGAAAAAGGCAGGCTTGAGATCCTCACACAAACCCTAGTTATTGATATAGTCGATGAGACCGGATTAAAAGAGGGAGTTCATTGCTGCATCAACAGATAAGATCCAAACATTTTCCATGGGCTACCACTCAAAGCGTCTAACATATCCGTTTCCAGTTCAAATCGCGCAAGAAAGAAATCGTTAGGCAAATCTATGACAGACCAACCTCCTTTAGGGTTCCATATCTGACGAATAGTTTTCTCAAAGGCATTGAACGAAACCATTCTCCCAAGAAGCTTCAAGACTATAGAATTACGACGTGGAGCATTCAAGATTTGCACTACATCTTGGGCAATAGTAATAGATGGGGTTGAATCCTCTTCTTTCGGATAGGCAATTTGGATCTGTCCAGACTCCATGAGATTCGTGGGTAAACTAGGTAGTCGTCTCCAAGCATTGTTTCCAAATAGCAACTTGCTCCAAGAAGATTTAGCTTCTCCAAGACCATCGGCCGGCAGTGTCGAGCTTTGTTGGGCGGCCAGATCATCCTCGGGACAAGGATTCTCCGGTATTGAGGGAACCGAAGGAGTAACCGCTCTAGGAATCGTCGTAGTAGGGGAGACTTCCAAGATCGCTTCTTGATTCATCGTCGCCCCTATCATTAGTATGAAATGTAAGATCCGAGGTCTTAGAGATGTTGTCCCCATGCCAACTATGCTCACGCAGAAAACTTCTCAGGAGGTCACCCATCTTGAAATTGCTCCCGCACGAGCACGCTTAACTTCAGAGTTATTTGTCCTTACTCTACCACTGAAAAAGAAGAATTTTTGTTGACATAAGTAGCAATTCAACCTTATAAGTTAACCATAAATCTCCATTCATATGAGGTGGGATGACAATTTTACGGGGTGTTACATTAAAGGTGTTGTTTATTTTTTATTGTTCACAAAGTTATTTTAATTTACTCAACTAGTATTAAACTTAATGAATAAATCATAGTATACTCTTTTAAACGTGTCATAATTGGTGCAAAATAATAAATACTAAACTAGTGTAATTTCCGTGCTTTGCACCAATATTTTTTTAAAATAATTTTACGTGAAATACATTTTTCTAACTATATTATCTAACAATTATAATTAAAGGTATATTTTTGGTTTATTTTAATGTAACATATCGTTATTTTTCAATAGTTTAAAAAATAAGATTGAAAAATTATTTTTACCCAATTGAGTATATTAGGAAATAGATGAAAAATAATTTGTTTATCAAAATTAAAATGGATTTAGAAGGTAAAAATATCAATTAGGTAGATATTTCCCTTTTAGATTATGAATATTATATTTCATCTTGATTCATATGGTAAGAATAGTTAAATGTTAGTTAATGAAATATATAATTAGATAAACAAATAATGAATAGTAAAAGGTAAACTGTTAGAAAAATAGCAGGTGTCATTCGATGTATGAATGAATGACACGTGAATTTAATGACTTCTGTTTATATATATATATATATATATATATGAGATTAAGACTAACAAAACAACACATTATATGATTTTTAAAAATATGATAATTTTTTATTATGAAGAAGTAGGTTCATAACTAGATTTTATAAAATATTATAAATAAAATCTTACATGATCATATTTTTAAAAGGTTTTGTAACGAAATATATTTTATTAAATATGAATTTGTCATTTGATTGAAATGAAAAAAAAAAACTTAAGTTTATTTATATTACATGTTACAACAAAGTAAAATGTGACTTAACGAATATGCAACCTGTGCAAAATTGACAAGGTGACTATATAAAGTTGTGTTGAGTGTCAGTTCACGGACTAAATTATTGTATAGATAGATGTATAAAATATTTAAAGATGTCTAGTTTTCATATGGTGTAATTAAAAAAAAAGTTAGAAATTTGAATTTCAAAGGAACAATCTAGGAAAAACAAGGGAAGGGTAAAGTTGGAATTTCAAAGAAGTATAAGGGTAAAATTGGAATTTCAGGCATTATAAAATGCCCCTGAACTTAAACATAATTACAGTTGAGACAGGGCTGGTTGAAGTACATCGACATCGGAGACGTTGGGGTATAACGGGGATAGGAAGAAGAAGAATGTTCCCTCAGGGTTCAACTCACGATTTCTATTTTATTTTATGATTTCTCTCATTTCCTGTTTATGCTCAACTCTTTGACGGAATCGCAGCGTGCCTCTCTTCTTCGTGTTGGTTTTACCTTCTCCCTGGGTTGGCCTCGGTAAGCCTTATGCGAATCGATTCCATGCTTGCAGTCTTGAATTTCTCAAATTTCTTTGCCTCTATCTCAATACTGTTTGGTGTTTTGTTGGAGCTGAACTCGACATTTGAATTAGGGTTTCAAAATTTTTCGATTCTGTTAGGGTTTTGAGTGTGAGTTTGTTTATTCTGACCCTGATAGCTTAAATTTCCGCTTGATATTTGTACTTTTCGTCCTCAAAAGCAGCTTATTGGTTGTTGCGGTGGCCGGCCTTTCGAACAGGTGGATGCTTGTTTGGTCGCTTGAGGTATTCGCTTTTTCTTTACTTGTCACTCTGCAGTAGTTCACGATCAGTTGCCCCCTTTTCTCTTAAAAAAGTTCGCCCTGATATTTTTTGTTTGTCTTTTTGCTACATATTTTTATTTTGTTCTCTTTCTGTACTGAATCTCTTTGAACATTGTATGGTATGTGTAAATTTGGGGTACCCATTTCTGGTGTATACTTGAGCGGGGAAACTTTGAAGAAATTTTAACAATTAATGTACAAGGGAGATTGCCTTTTAATTTACTTCATGTGTAAGTGAAAGGGGATTACTGTGTTTCTTGAAGTTTCGAAGAAGCAGGAGGTTTTCGACGTATCATCTGGCCGGGCAGAGTTTACTGCAGAGCTGTTTGGTTACAGAACAGTGCTGTGGGTATGAATCAAGTATATTTTGGTTTGGGAAAATACAGGTTTTACACTTAGATAAATTTGTGATTGACAATCACTCAAACTAAGGAATTTTTGTGAGCGTTACATAAATATATCTAAGGGTATTGCATTTGTAAAGTAACTTTGCAATGATTGCGTTTTAATCTTAGGTATGGAAACTTCTTGTTTATGTCAGCAATCAGCCATTAAAGAAAACCAAAAGAATGGTTTTACCTATTACTATACTCTTGGTATTCAAATGCGTTATTGAAAGACCAAGCATGCTAGTCAACACTAATTTCTTCTTCTTTTTGGAAAAATCAGTAAATAGCATGGTCAGAACCCAAAGCATTTTTTTCCAAACAATGGTAAGACTGTATTGTTGAACAATTAACATTTTAGGCTCAATGTAGTTTTTTTTTGCATTAGATGAGAAAAATTGCCTGGCAATTGTTCTTTTGTTGATTCAATACTAATGATAGGGAATAATTTATTGTACATTGTTTAATTTTCCTTATAGTGACCTGCAACCTTCTTGAACTGTATTCTTAGGTATTACTAGGACGTGCATCATATGTAATAACTGTGTGTATATTACTATTGCACTTTAGCGTATCTCTTTTTTTTCCCCTGGAAATGATTATACTTAGCTTTCCGTGTTTGAGATATTGTTTTCCTGTATTGATTATTCATTTCTTTCAATTTATTTAAGCAGTCACATTATGTTGCAAATTGTGTTAGGAATGGAATGCAACAAGGAAGAGGCCCTCAGGGCCAAGGTAATTGCAGAGAAGAAGATGGAAAGTAAAGATTTTGCCGGGGCTCGTAAGACTGCTATCAAAGCCCAGCAACTTTATCGTGAGTTGGAGAACATTTCCCAGATCATCTGTGTGTGTGACGTGCACTGTTCTGCCGAAGACAAGGATGAGAAGGACTGGTATGCTATCCTTAAAGTTGAGCAGTCTGCAGATGAAATATCGATTAAAAAGCAATATCGTAAGCTTGCCCTTCTTCTTCATCCTGATAAGAACAAGTTTCCCGGTGCAGAATCTGCCTTCAAATTAATAGGGGAAGCTCAGAGAGTTTTACTTGATAAAGGAAAACGGAACTTATATGACTCTAGGTATAAGAGAAACCTTCAAAATTTTGGCCCGAATAAGCCTCCTCAGGCAAATAGAACCGCCAACAGTGTGAGGCAATCCTGGGCTCCGAACAACATGAATAATGCCAGCTCACATGTACACTGGCCACCAAAGCCAGAGGTTTTCACAAAATTTCCAACATTCGTGACTACCTGCCCTTTGTGTAAACGCCCTGTTCCATATTTTAAGGATGGAAATAAAGTTCTTGTGTGTCAATCTTGTAAGAAGCAGTTCATTGTAGCAGATACGAATGCTCAGTGGGTAGGAAGCAATTCACATCAAACTGCTACATATACTAGAGTTGATATTCCTAGCCATGGTGTGAGTCACAGTGCTGCTAATGGTCGGTATCAAGGGAACACTGGCTCGCAGATGGCAGGAGGAAATGCATTTGCAATGTCTGGGCCGAGCAAAGAAGTTGGTGGGTCCAAGAAAATCAATGAAGTCGATATGAATGCCGGTAAAATAAATAGAGGAAGTTCTGCAGGAACTAATACAGAAAAAAAGGACAGTAGTAAAAGAGGAAAGAAGCGTGCTAAAGAAGATTCCAGTGAAAGTTGTGATACTGAAAGCAGCATAGACTCTGAAGATGCAGAAGTTGAAAAGGGAAGTGATGAAGCGGATGTCAACCGGCGACGCTCATCTCGTTCGAAGCGCCATGTATCATACAACGAGAACGGAAGTGACGATGATGAGATTCCCAACTCAGATACTCCCTTGAAAAGGGAGTCAGCTAATTTCACAGAAAAAACTGGTAAAGGTGGAACTGGCAAGGCTAATGGAAATTCAGTAGAGGACAATGTCCAAAGAAAAGAAGAAACTGACAATGACGAGGAGTCGGATTTAGACTCAAATGCTTCACCTGAGAGTCAGGGACTTGACGTCCCTGATCCCGATTTCAGTGATTTTGACCAACTCAGGAAGGAAGATTGTTTCAAAGCTGGGCAGTTATGGGCGATGTATGATACTGTAGATGCAATGCCCCGATTCTATGCTCAGATAAAACGAGTTTTCGCTTTTGAATTCAAAACGAGGATACAATGGTTAGAAGCAGATCCCGAGGAACGGAATGCAATGTTGTGGGTTGAGAAGAAATTGCCCTATTCATGCGGTAAATTCAGGAAGGGGGGCACTGACTATGCAAATCTCGAAATGTTCTCTCATCTTGTTAGGGAAAAGGTACCTGGGAAAAGTAATAGTATCGTGATATATCCGGTAAAGGGAGAAATATGGGCACTTTTTAGGGGTTGGAATATGGATTGGATCTCCAATCCCGACGTCAACCATAAGAAGTACGAATACGAGTTTGTTGAAGTACTTTCTGACTACAACGAAAATGCTGGCATTCGTGTTGCTTTTTTGGTTAAGTTGAAGGGCTTGACTTCCGTTTTTTGTCGGAAAGACGGGGTTGGAGAAGTACAGATACCTTCTAATGAGCTGCTTAGGTTTTCCCATAGTGTTCCTTCGTGTAGGATGACTGGCGGCGAAAGAGAAGATGTCCCCGCAGGCTCTTTTGAACTTGATCCAGCTTCTGTACCTCTGGACCTCCTGAACAAATGAAGTTAGTAACAGGAATTGGTCAAGAGTGTTCTTTGTTTAGCTTTGGATCTGGAAGCTTGTGAACTTCAGAAACCTAATTTCTTTTTAAATTTTGCAGACGCTGTTCGTGTATCTATTCGTCTTATTTCTCTTATCAGGTACTAACAGCAACGTTTGAGTTAAGAGTCTAGTTGTGTTTAATTGTGGAATTATGGAAATCCTTGTGAACTTCACATACTTAAGTCATGGTAGGTTTAGTGCATGTTCTTGGTTACTTGGAGTTCTTTGTTTACAGAGGAAATCCCACCGCAAAGAAACTGCTGAATTCTTGTTAGATGGCTTTAAAGGCAACTTGAAGCTCTTTGCAGAGTGAAGTCTTCTTCTAGTGTTCTGTTTTAATTTGTATGGTAACCAACTGAGGTCCAAAGAAGAAGTGTGTGTAGTCTGACTGTCTGAGACCAAAAGAGCAACAAAATAGCCAAAGTCTGACCACTGAGGGCTTGGGAAAGTAGTCAAAGACGCTCAAAATTGAGATGTTTTTCAAGCACAAAACCGATGCCCTTCAATAACTGGGTCTTCCTTATCTTGGACCCTCGGTGGGATTAACAAGTTAACAAACCGTGTTTTTGAAGCACATAGTGGCACACTGACACAGTACCACATTGTATGAAATGTATGAACAAATCAATCGGTAGACAACTTCAACATCACACACTCGAGGCTTTGTTTCACTCTTAGTGATCGATGGGGATGAATGCACATCTTATCTTAGTAAATCGAGTTTCCTCTTGGAAGATGAACTGAGTTTGTTATATTTGGAGAGATTATGGAGAGAGTTAATATGAAGTTTCTATTGATGGTCCATTGGAGCTATGTGCACTTCTTTAACTAACATGGTATGTCCGTTTTCATTGTGCTTCAGTCACATGACATATTGTCTTACGTTTTTGTTTGATTAGAAGTTTGGTGATTCAAAGTCTAGTACGTTGATGTCTTGTGTTATTTTTCTTTTGTTTCTTCTAAATACCGTTATATCCGCCTACCATTTTTATGTCATTTCAATACACTTAACGTGTGTATCAAACTCTTTTTGCTATAAAAAAAAATCTATAGAATAAAGTTTTTTAGTTATACGGTAAAGAATGAAGTTGATGGATCAGTAATTTGGCATTAGATGGTATCCTACTTCACAGTCTTCTCATAATCAATATTATTCTTGATTAACTTGTACTAAAAATCTTGTTATGTACAACAAAGTGGGCATTTGGTCTAGTGGTATGATTCTCGCTTTGGGTGCGAGAGGTCCCGAGTTCGATTCTCGGAATGCCCCCTTTCGTTTTTGTAGAAATTCATTTAGCCTTAAAATTCGTGCGTGATGCTGAAAGCCCTAAAATACCCTTCGTTGTACTTTCCCGCCTTCCATGTCTATTTTTTCAGCTTCAAAACTCGTTTACTCCTAAACTGTGCTTTTCACTATTGGATAGCATTTTACCCGAGATCTTGTAAGAAAATATAGTTTATGTTATATTACCATTAACATAAAACACTTATCATACTATTAACTTGTATCCATTTTTTTCATTTTAATATTTGTCCATTTTAAAATTAAGACACCTATAATTTATTACAAAATAATCAACCAAACACACACAAAGACTGGTCCAGACTCACCACCAGTCCGCCTCCACTCGCATTGTGAGTGCATCCGAGGACATGTAACCATTGCTCTACGTTCGAATTTTATTTATTACAAAATAATCAACCGAACACACACAAAGACTGGTCCAGACTCACCACCAGTCCGCCTCCCACTCGCATTGTGAGTGCATCCGAAGACATGTAACCATTGCTCTACGCTCGAATTTTGACGACTTGTATAATATGGAGCGCATTCCCAAAGAGCTTGGAGGGCGCATCTGTGGTGTGTCCGAAACCGAATCTAATGGCTAGATTTATAATTATTTAAGCAACGTTCGAATTTTGTAGGACACAGCTTGTAGGGTGTAGTCCCAATTCACATGGGAAGCGAAATGGTGTTCTACTCGGAAGGTACAATCCTGTTATGAAAGTGAGTCATATTCTACTCGAAAAAAATAACTAAAGTTATTTGGGTAACTAGGTAAAAAAAACTTAATCTATCAATTTTTCCTAGCAAACGCAATTCTCGATTTTTTTATTATTTTCAAACCTTTAAACTATGTAATAAAAAATGTCACTCTATCATTTATTAAACACTTAAAATTATAAAAAAAATAAAAATTTTCACCATATATCTCTTATTCTAAAACTTAATTAAACCATTGCCAATTCCTCTATTATCTTTTTCTATTATTATTTATGATAGTTTGGACAAAGGCTGATATATTATAACTAAGATAAAAAAAATAAAAAGAAGGTTAAACACCTAATAAAAACGTTTGCAAGGCCAAAAAGTAGATAAGAGATGAAGACATGATCATACCAAATGGCCAAGAGTAAGAATTTTTCAGAAATGAAACCTGAGGGCAAAATGTTTAGACGAGTAAACTTAAGGGGTAGAAAATAAAATTTATAATATAAAAAGGGGCATTCCGAGAATTGAACTCGGGACCTCTCGCACCCTAAGCGAGAATCATACCACTAGACCAAATGCCCTTCGTTGCATACCTTTCATTTAAAATAAATAATATAAATAATATCTCAGATGTTTTTTAAAAAAGAAGATGTACGCACCGCTTCGCTGCTCTTCGGCTCTTCCCCCCACTCGACGGTTTTGTTTAAGCCCTAAATTATCTCTGTAACTGCGTGCTTGTGTGTAGATTTCTCGAAGTCCTTCACCATCAGTGATTTCCATTTGTCGGTGGCTGGGAGGTAACGTTCTTCTTCATTATGATTACGTTTGTAATTGCATAAAGATTAAATATTGAATCCCCTATTCATGATCTTTTGCAGGCCGATTTTGTATTTGGATTTATACGGGAGTAAATGGGGTCTCTTGGAAGCGAAAGCGATGAAACCACATCCAATGGAAATTCTGATGCTGACGACGGCGATACTCAGCCTTTTGAATTCGATTCCCAGTTTTCTCCTTTTTCTGGTGCATTTCATGTTTCCCTCCTGTTTTTATTATTCAATTAGTAATAGAGTTGGTATATCGTGGTAGTAGATCAGAATGATCTTTTTTTAATTGCACGCAGGGCGTTTCTAGCGTTGATTTTTTTTTTTTTTGTGTGTGTGAATTGGTTGGAACCAACCACTGTTGTGCTTTCTCATGATTTGTTTTCGCTTCTAATTCAAATTTTGTATCTTTAGGTGAAGACATTGACATCAATTTTAATGAATTGGAGTACTTGGAGAATGCTCAGCCTCGTGATACTGTCATCTCTCTTGGTGCCTTTGAGACTCAACTGATGGATTTTGATAGCGAACCCCAACTGTTGAATTTCGCAGATGAAACTCAGGTATTGGACCTTGCAGAGGAGACGCAAGTGCTTGACAATGATGATGAAACTCAGTTATGTGAATTTGATGAGGAAGAAGCTGTTGGAATTGGAAGCAGTCATGAGGAGGTTGCAGTTGGGACCAAAATGTCAATTGATGTGGAATCAGCTGATACCAGAATGATGCATCCAGCTTCCATTAGTAGCAAAGATGAGGGAGTATCCGAGCAAGTGAGTTCATTTCATTCGGCTGATGTAGATGTAACATCTAGTTCAGGTACATCTGTCCAAAACTTAAATATTATTGCTTTGTCTCAAGTCAATGGTGTGGTTCATTATTGTTGGAGTATATCTATTGGTTTCTTATTGGTCATCATCCTATTGTCATTTAGGTTCTGTGATGCAGGGATTTACATCAATACGCACGGCTTCACTTAGGAAGTCTGGTCTGTCAGCTCGTAAGAAGATGGCTGTGAAGGATGTATCTAATCCAAGTGAAGTATGTGATGGAGCACTTAATCAGGAGTCTGATGTCAGAAAAACCAATGAGGGTATCAAATGGCTGAATCAGGAACACAAAGACAACATTGGTGATGGTACTAAAGGAGAAGACATTTGTCAAGAGCATATTTGCTCTGATGGCTTGGCAGGATTAAGCTATGTGAATTCCCAGGAGCCTCAAGATTCTTCACAGGCCAATGCACTTGAATTTGTTGATCGATTTCTTAAAGCTAGTGTATGTGCTCTTGATCTAGAAACCAAGCAGTTAGACGGTGCCTACAAAAGTCCAAACCCTGTTCCCAGCGCAAAGGGTGCCCAGAAATTGGCTAAGAAACTTGATATCAGTAATTCACTTGCAGAAAATGGGGTATATGAATGGGATGATCGCCATGAGGATGAAGGAGGTGGTGATTTTATCACTAGAAATAAAGAAGTACTCTTTAGTAGCATCTCTGGAGGCCGGAAATCTCTTTCTGAACCTCCGAAACCTAAGCACAATCACCAGATGATGAAGAGAACACGCCAGAAGGCCATAAATAAGGAGCATCAATCTATAAATGCTCATGATAAAGTAACAGGTTTAGGCCACTCTGAACCTAGATTTGCAGCTGGTAGAAAGCTGGATCAGCTTGAGCAAATGAGTATAAGACGGAACCTGGACAGGGGCTTCAAGAAGCAAGTTGGCAAAGGTTCTACCGTTGTGCAACTGCGGACTGAAGATAATGATGCTGAGATGCGTGAAACATTTGATATAGGAGTTGATACTCAAATGGCTGTTGAAGCTATTGAGGCACTATCTAATGGAGTGCTGCTTTCCACAGATGAAGGTGAAAATGCTTTTCAAGGTGATGGTTGTAAAGGTGAGTTGAATAATAGACTGAAACAAAACAGAGCAAAAGAAAATCCAATACAGAAGAGAGTAAATCGATCGGATTTGGGTGTTACGACTCGGTCTAAACAAACTAAGAGGACCACTGATGAGTCCAAATTTCCTTCCACGCCACAGGCTCGCTCTAAGAATGTCGGGAAGAAAGCGGTAAAAGGGAAAAGAAGCAGAGCAATACAAAATACCGCAAAGATTAGAAATCGGAATTTGAAAGGGATACAAGATAAGAGAACTTTCAACGTTCAGGACAAAGCAAATGAGCGGACTCCAGAAAGAAACTTGGATGATAATGGGTCTATACCAGCTAAAAAACGACGGATAGAAGAGCAGATCAACACTGTTGCACCGATTGCATCAAGGACTCGAAAAACCATGCTAGCGACTGCTAATAATGCATCAGTATTGTCAGATGATCCTAAAACAATGGAGAAAGTTTTGAGGGTGGTGGATGCTGATGGAAGTGGAAGGAAAATAAATAACTGTTTGTCAGATACTAAAGAGAAGGCCATCAAGCTTAATACCTTGAGAGATGGTGTCTACAGTGATGAGTTGGGAAATGGGCAAAATACTTCTGTTCAGTTAAGTGGGAATGGCACATGTATGATTTCACTTGAAGAATCTGCTAGGCTTGCAGCAGGACAATCGATCACAAGACACAGAAGATCAAGTAGAAGGGTGCAATCATCAAAACAGAATCAATTAATTGTATCTACCAATGAAAAGGTGTGCTGTTCACCATCAGCTGAGAAGGCACAAATAGAGTGTCCCACAACACAAGGGACACCTAAGGACACAGAAAAGACATCTCTTTCTACTTGTACTACCCCAGTCAACTGTAGAACGTCTATAAATGCAGCATCACCTGTTTGTATGGGAGATGAGTACTATAAGCTATCATGCAAGAAAAATCTAGAGAGGTCTTGCCTAATGAAAGAGCTTAATAGTTTGACTCCCTCTAGACCTAGATGTAGCTTATCAGATAAAAGCACGAGGAAAAGGAGAGATATTGCGAGCATCAGAATTCTATTCAGCCATCACTTGGGTGATGATGTAATTAGACACCAGAAGAAGGTGACAGTCTGTTGCATTCCTCTAATAAGGTTGCTAATTTTAATTTATTTATTTCATTAATGTCTTATTCAATGCAGATTTTGGCTCGACTGGGAGTAGCAGCTGTGTCATCAATATTAGATGCTACACATTTTGTATCAGATGAATTTGTACGCACAAGGAACATGCTAGAGGCAATTGCTCATGGAAAGCCTATAGTGAATCACTTGTGGCTTGAAAGCTGTGGACAGGCTGGTTGTTACATTGATGAGAGGAACTACATACTGCGGGATGTTAAAAAGGAAAAAGAATTAGGGTTCAACATGCCGGTCTCACTTGCACGTGCTAGTCAGCATCCTCTTCTAGAGGTAGTGTATCTGTGGACAACTAAAGGATGTGTGTTTTCTAGCTTGATGTTTATTTAATTAATTATCTTCTTGCAGGGTAGAAGAGTGCTAATAACTCCAAATATAAAGCCTGGAGTAGAAATACTTTTAAGCTTGGTTAAGGCAGTTCATGGTCAGGTATATAACCTCTCATTATGTTTTGAAGCTTGTCTTTCATAATGCGGCTTCCTGCTAGATGTATCCTTCTCTTTCCTTTTTGCGTATCCTTGCATTTGAGGATCTACTATTAATTGCAGTTTGTGGTTTCAATTTTTATGTAGTGCTGAAACTCAAACTGTTAAAAACAATAATTTTCAGGCATTTGAAAGAATATGCAGATCCATGTATAAAGATGATTCACTTTCTGATGACCTACTGGTTTTGTCTTGTGAAGAAGATTTTGAAATCTGTTTGCCTCTGCTGGAAAAAGGTGAGGAAGTGTTGATGATCTTAATAACAGAACCCTTGCATGCAACGTAGTCCATTCATTCATGTTTTGTATACTTGGTACGTGCAGGAGCAGAAGTTTATAGTTCAGAGCTGCTACTAAATGGGATTGTTGTTCAGAGACTAGATTTTGAAAGGTTTGTACACAATTTCTGTGTCACTTTCAAACTCGGTCACATTAGCTTTATTTTTACTCGGTTTCGTCCCTAAAGTGGCTCTGTATAG
Source organism: Fagopyrum esculentum (assembly GCA_033239045.1). NCBI lineage: Eukaryota > Viridiplantae > Streptophyta > Magnoliopsida > Caryophyllales > Polygonaceae > Fagopyrum > Fagopyrum esculentum. Next base: position 142,226,835 of record BSUD01000005.1, read on the forward strand.
AGGATGAATTTTATAGAAAAGACCTATTATGATCTCTCACACATAGCTTACGCTGAATGCAGGCACCGTCTCTTTACGGATCATGTCAAGAGAACACGCTCTACTATATGGCTGAGAAAGGATGGAAGTGAGTTTCATCCAGTGTCTAGGCACGTCTGACACACCGGACTTGCGCAAGCAAGCAACAAGTTTATGCATATGAATGGTGTTGCAAGTGTACATATGACTAGTTGTACGCCGGGCATATGCTTTTATAGTGCTTTTGCGAGATGTGTAGTTTTCGTGTTAAATCATCGTATTATGGAGTACTTAGCATAATAGGTGTTTTTTAACCTTTGCAAGATATCCTTTGGGCTCCCTCTTTTATCATGTTTTGTGAGCAAATTCGCTTGTTGTAAAATTTTCAATGATAGAAGGACGGTTTTGAAGACCAACTCTCAAGAAATATTATATTATATCTTACATTTTATCTTATGTTCATCCCAGTGTACATGCATTTTCAAAAGAACATAACATATCATAGACTTCATAATACCAAACGTAAACAGGTGCACATTAGAGTGGCAAGAAGAATATGTATGAAACAAGCAAGTTGTTAAACTTACACCTCAAATCCTATTGTTTTTCACAATAAACTTTTCACACGCGCCGCATGTGCCAAGCATTTGTAGCTTGCATTTTGGCCATTAACTACATACATTACATTGGTCATACAAATCAGGGGCATGTCGATTAGGAGCACAACCATTATGCTCCAGAAACATAATGCACAAAATTCACCCGTGAGTTCTTTCTCATCCAGTGTGATGTGGACACGGAAACAATGAAAGACGAGTCTTCTACATCTACTACCTGCGGGTTCTGTGTCTTCTGCGGGCTTTTACTCACACTGGGCTGGAGTTATGTGCAACCTGAACTCTCCAAATGAAAAGATGGATGTATAATGAGTTAAGGCTCATCGCTATTCCAAAACCAAGCACTGCTGAAAGTGGCACTGCATATAACGCCTTCAGCTCAAGCTGCAAAGTAGAATGAACAGATAAAGGAAGGTGAAACATTTACAAGGTAAGTATGTGGTTTAGGTGGAATTTCTAACCAGTTCTATCAGATGGAAAGTGAGAAGATTAGTAATTACCACACTATAGAAAACACGGAGGATTACAGCCACGAGCACAAACTCCATAGCTGCATACGTCCAGATATACTCTTTGATGGCTTCCATAAGGAGAAAGATGTTAGAACCGGGAATTATGGATTTTGTAAATAAATCAATATCAGGCATATTTCTATTTTACCTAGGATGACAGCCAATATTGATGCTATGAGGCCCAACGTGAAAGCAAATGGTGCAGCAATTATCACCGCCTGAGTTTTCATATCTTGGATCTGCAATTTGTTTATGTGAAATTAACTCACGTAAATGAAAGATGAAAACGCAACCATAACATTGTATTCCAGTATTTCTGTGAGCTAGAAAATGACTTTACCAAGAGCTGCTCAATGAAGAAGAAATAGCATATTGTGCTTATCAAGACTAGCACTACAAAGTCCTGCCACACACTGCAAGTAGAAGCCCGGCAGCAATAAATTAGTTTGACATTTCAAGAAAAAGCAAATAGGATAAGCGAAATGAAAATACATGTAAAATCAGTTGGTTAGGAATAAAGGAGTTTTATGTACTTGTGTGCCCATTCATGCAATTTCTTTAAGTCATCTTACAAGTGATTACCTTACAGTTTGAGAAATGGAACTTTGACGATTTTGATCCTGGCCATTGTTTCCCTGAGCAGAACTGGTAACTCGGAGCAATGTCACAGGCAAGTTCAACACCTCACGTCCACAAACGTCGCAGTTATTGGTTTTCTTAATGCTGAACCACTTGACAAGGCATTCTTCATGTACTAGTCTTAGTGCACCTTTACAACTGCATTCCATCTTAAATGTATTTCCTTCTTCACATGTATCAAAACAGATCCTGCATACAGCTTCTTCTTCAGGAATCTCTTCATCATCATTAGCCCCCGTTGGATTCGCACTTGATGGATCTAGTAATTCAATAAGCTAATTCAGTGATTTCGTCGCTGACTGGAAGAATCAGAAGCATGGGCTGTTTTCCTGCCAGCTATGCTTCCGTTTATTTATCATTTACTCCGGTGACGGTTATTTCATGATTACAAAATTCTCAAAGTAGCAGTACTTCTCATAAAAACAAGTATACTTGAAAGGAAATAAATTAGGAAAACAAAAGGTCAAAGATTACTAGTGCATGTTATATCAACCATAGAGACCGTTCATTAAAAAAGAACGTAGAAACCATCAAGGAAAACCGTAACCAAGTGAGAAAATACAGAGATGGTAGATAATGTTACCATGTTTAATCTCTGATTGATCATTCTGTTTCCCCGAAGGAAGTGACAAAGATCTCACAATGACGACATTTCTGCCAGGCACCGACAAGGACCTTGGGATATTGCTTTGGGGTATACTTTTCTGAATGTAGCAGTCCATTAGATAATAAGTCTATTTATCATTTGCCATAAGTTGTTCACAACAACAAAAAATTCTTGATAGACTATATAACTTACAAGTGATCTGCTTTGCTCAATAAAGGTTCTAGCTGATTTCGGGGTTGAAACTGAGGTTGACGAGTCTAGTGTGTGTGGGCCCGGAAGGGAGGTACATCTTTGCCAATTGAATTTAGATACAGCATTTGACAAAGTTGGTGTCCGGGCAGCTGCTTGGGGGCCTGTATTGAGGAGGCAACTTTTCTCACTATCACCACCAGTGCCTTTCTTTTTAAAGCTTAAACCGCGTAAAAAGCCTCCAGCAGACAGGGATCCTTTTGCAGAAGACTGAGACTGAAGCACAGCTTTTCCGTCTTGCCCATTGATGAAATCAACAGATCTAGACGGAATCTGAAGGGAGAGGTTAGGCTGCCTAGCATTTTTACTAGAAGAGGAAGCTTCTTCACTGCCTACATTCGGCACATTCTTGTCATCCTGCATCACAATACTGATTGTTTAAATGCTATTTTGTTAAAAAGGCGTCATCATTTTATTTATGATCTCTCAACTGATCAGCAACAATTCTGCTAAGACATAGACTTGTTGCAATCATAATAAACACCAACATGGTTCAGAAAAAACCTAAGTTACAAAATAGAACTTTAAACCCATTATATGTCCCAAAAGGTTTAAGATTGAGAGTAATCTTACTCCATGACTATAGTATTAATCGTCCTAAGCCCAGAGTTCCTGTTATAGTTTAAAACTAGTCTCAGATGGTGTTTTACCTCGTAGCACCACATATTAAGCTTCCATATCTCTGGAATTGCTCATAATGTACTTAAAACATTCCAAAATAAGATTATTCCTTACTAGGATTATGCTCCAAGAAGATTATGATGCTTATTCTTAAAGAGGCAGTGCTGAATTTGCAACTTTCAAACATATTTCAGTCATCTTCACACCCAAGAAGATTACTTTTTACTAGGATCATATACTTCAAGTAAGCCACCATTGAGAAATTATGAAGAATAAATGAATCCCGGGACTTGATAGTCTCAAAACTAGTATTACTCCCAAACCCATGAGACAGAATCCAGTATACAAGCTTAATCAGCTCCAAATCCAGAAAACCCATAAAGCAGAATCAAGTAACATAATCGATCAGAAACGATTAACAATAAAAGCAGCCATGAAACCCTAAAGCAGGAAATCAAAAAGAGAAATAACCTGTGGTGAACATGGGGTTACAGTTACAGAAGCAGAAATTTGCTGCTCCTGGGTGGATTGCATCCTTGTTGAATCTCCCAAAACTTGCACTTTTTGGACCGAAAACACTCGATCGGAAGATGGGAAAGTAAAGTTACAACTTACAAGTGAAGAACACTGGAGTAGTATAAAATTTGAAGTGTTGAGAAACGGGGAGAAATTAGTTTGTTTTAATAGGAGTAATTGGTTTATCAGTTCAAGGAGAAGCTGACCAACAACAGTCAGCAGGAAGAGGAAGATGAGGATTCATCCTGGTTATTTCCAGGAAATAAATGAGAAGAAGGAATGGGAGGAGAGAGAAAGAGAGAATGGGGGTGGGCTCCACTCTCTCGATCTTATCGACGTTATCGTGATCTTGCCGCTTTCTTTCAATGAATGACCCCTGTCTTTTTTGGCATAATTAAAAGGAGTTTAATTTAATTTAGGTCATCTACCTTCCATTATTCGTTTATTTGCTTCATTAATCACGTTGATCAATAAATTATTTACATTTCACTATCTGGGTCAATCTGTTATTCATTTTCTACGCTTACCATTTTGTAATGTTGGAATTTAGGATTTTTTTATTTTTAAAAAAAAGTAGTTACTTATTTAATTCTAAACTCACGAGTATGATTGATACTAGAGATGATAATTGAGATAAAAGGGAAAGTAGGTTAATTATGCATTAATGTAGATTAACTAGTCTCTTTTGTAAAAATGTAGATAAAGTAGGTCCCTTGTAATTTTGAGAAAAAGATAAAATCAAAAATAATTTAAGATACTTTCAAAATTAAAAAGGAAAATGAGAGTGGTCCCCTATAATTATTCAAAATTAAAAAGATTCTCCCCTTAATTTTTTTAAATAAAAAAGGAAAATAAGAGTGGTCCCCTACAATTTAAAAATTAGTTTTAAAAAATAAAAAGATTCTCTCCCTTAATTAACATTGCTTTTTTTTTTTTTAAATAATCGCTTATTTGCTGGCATTAAAATTAATTACATAATTTTATGTACATAATCTGCGTGCGAAGTTATGTACATAATTTGCGTGCTAAGTTATGTACATAATCTGCGTGCGAAGTTATGTACATAATCTGCGTGCGAATTTATGTACATAATCTGCGTGCGAATTTATGTACATAATCTGCGTGCGAATTTATGTACATAATCTGCGTGCGAATTTATGTACATAATCTGCGTGCGAATTTATGTACATAATCTGCGTGTGAAATTATGTACATAAAATTATGTACAGAATTTGTGGGAATCACTCTCATTTTCCTTATTTAATTAAAAAACAGCCATATTAATTAAGAGAGAATCTTTTTAATGAGAGTGGTCCCCACAATTAATATTCAATTATCTTTTTAATTTAGTTTATCTTTTTAATTTTTAATAGTTATTCATCCTCCTTAATTAAGGGAGAGAATCTTTTTAATTAGAGTGGTCCCCACAATTAATAACCTCTCTATAATTTAATTTAGTTTTATTTTTTGAGAGAAAATTAGAGGAGCCTAGATTGTATCATGGATACAAAAAGGGCTCCTTTACACCAATTTTCTCATGATAATTTTACTTGTATTCGATGGATATTCGAGTTATTCAATTTAAAAAAACGGGTGAAAATTTTAAAAAAGTCGGTGATGGGTGGTTGGTGGGTGAGGATCCTCCACCCATCATCCGACCCGATACTGCCAAAATATCTAAATGTTTAGATATATTTATTCTAAAATGTAATATAAATAAAATGACAACGAACACTGTCATTCTTAAAATAATTAAATTATATAAAAAAAATAGTGTTTGGTTAAAAAAGTGTAGATGAAATTAAAAGTTAAAATAAAAAAAATCAATATTTTTTCTTTTTTAAATTATGAAATTTAAGGGTTTTAACTTTCATTCTCTCAACCGAACACACATTTACTAAACTTCTATAAAAAAAATAAGATATTTTATTTTTGTCCAAGGCCTTAAATTTCTAAAAAAAAAATTAAAAGTTTAGAGTGATGATGAATGCAGTAAACTTGTGGTTATAAGAAGTGACATAAAAATAAAATAAAAATACAGAAAACTAATGCGATAGATTATAAAATTTAGATTTATGCACTTAAAAAATTTTAATTTACCCTTTTTAAAACCAAACAATTAAAACTCAATATATTTTTCCAAATCATAATTCTTAAAAAAAATGACTGGTGAATTTAAAATTGAGCTTTTGGAAAGAAATATGAGTGGATCCCATAAAATAGTGAGACACAAATCTAACATCTGAGACCTAACTGGAACCAATATGTCCTCTATTAGGTATTATCGAAGCAAAATTTAGTTTGATATCTAAAGATTTAAATTTTGTGTATAAACGTGGGCAAAGATTTGAAGAATATAAGACAACATTTGATGTGAATAGAGGATTTTGTATTTATGGAGAATGGTATGTCCCATCGACAAGATAAAGCATTGTACCAACCAATTGGAGAGAGAAAGAGGGTTTGCAATTTGCAACCAAACACAACTCAAACTTTTCCTTCTTTTATTCCATGTGGACAATGATGTTGCGGTTTGTAGGGCATGCTAAGGAATCAATGGGCCTTTTATTTACAAAATTAATATTTGGTTTTTCGGACCGTAATATATGGTTTGAGGTTTTTTGGATTTTGATCAATTATTTTTTTTACGGTTTGAACGGTACTCTTAAATTTTACAATTTTTCGGATTTTGTCTTGTTTTTATAATGTTGTCAAATGTTTATTAACTAATTTAAAAAACTGGAAAAATGAAGGAAATAATCGTGAACAAGATTGAGAGTTTGACGATCGAATCCTTCTTTCATGTGATTTTCTTCCAGCGGCAACAAGAACCCAATAGACCGGTATGAACCACTAGTGTTCTATTTGTCGACAAATTACCAAGAAGATCGTCAACCTATTGCCTAGTACGTGCTCCCTTCGAACTCCTGATCTGGTTGTGGAACCCTAGCTTTTTTCAGACTAGACTTTGTAAAAAAAATCATATTATTGGGTTTATGCTTGTTATTATATTCAGTTTTTGATAGTTCAACGTATTGTGTGACATGAGTGTCCCTTGACCCTCGCTTCTGTCCTCGTCAATAGGAGTGATTTGATGCATCTCGCCGTATAATTGAATGAGCTAGATGCAGAGAACCTCACAGTCTCATGTCAGAAAAAAGAACCCAATAGACCGGTATGGACCACTAATGTTCTATTTGTCGACAGATTACCAAGAAGATCGTCAACCGCTGCCTACTACGTGCTCCCTTTGTACTCCCGATCTGGTTGTGGAACCCTTCTTCTCTGTAATTTTCTTCCAGCGGCAACAAGAACCCAATAGACCGGTATGGACCACTAATGTTCTATTTGTTCCAAAATCTATCATTATAATAGAGTTCGACGATCGAATCCTTCTTCCAGCGGCAACAAGAACCCAATAGACCGGTATGGACCACTAATGTTCTATTTGTCGACAGATTACCAAGAAGATCGTCAACCCGCTGCCTAGTACGTGCTCCCTTTGTACTCCCGATCTGGTTGTGGAACCCTTCTTCTCTGTGATTTTCTTCCAACGGCAACAAGAACCCAATAGACCGGTATGGACCACTAATATTCTATTTGTCGACAGATTACCAAGAAGATCGTCAACCCGCTGCCTAGTATGTGCTCCCTTTGTACTCCCGATCTGGTTGTGGAACCCTAACCTTTTTAGACTAGACTTTGTAAAAAAATCATATTATTGGGTTTATACATGTTATTATATTCGGTTTTTGATAGTTGTTTCCTTTTAGTTTTCTATTTCTATCAGTATCCCTGAATTGGAATTGAAAATCATGTGAAATGGAAATGAAAATCTTGTCATTAAGACCAATCTCACCCTCGTACTAGAGGTTGTTCCAAAATCTATCATTATAATAGAGATTGACTCATTAAGTCGTTGTCATTTGTTTGTTTCGTTTCTCTGACTTTGTAAACTTATAAGTAGAAGCAATTGTTGGTGGTGTCTTTCACGAGTATCTTTAGTTGTTTTTAAAAACAATAGAACAAAAATAAGTATATTGTTTTGATTTCTTCATATTTGTCGACAATCAAGATTATAATTTCATCTGTCTAAACAAGTTCAAACAATCTTTCCCATACATATACATTGGTACGCAATTGTGTCTTGCACTATGCAAAATCAAAGCATATATTCTCATTTAAACCTGAACATAGGCACATCAAAGTGAAAAACACTTGCCTATTATTACTTCTTAGGCCTTCTTTTCAATGGTATTCCTTGTATAATAGTTCTACAAAGAGTAACTATTAACATGCTAACAAAATGTGAGACATTTGTATGAATGCAATATCCGAAAGGCCACCCCATTTATATGAATATGTGAACCCGATTGACCATTCGCTCCAGATCACCCTGTAACTTTCTTACCCTGCAATAAATCTAACAACATAACGGTAAAACCGTTATCTAGCAACCCTAAGGTATAAGCTAAGTACTATAATAGCACAATCACACATCAAAGCGGAACAATAAACACAACAACATGCTTGCACACATAACCTCGTTATAATCTTTTATTAGGTGATTCACTTCTAAGTTCAACTTATTGTGTGACATGAGTGTCCCTTGACCCTCGCCTCTGTCCTCGTCAATAGGAGTGATTTGATGCATCTCACCGTATAATTGAATGAGCTAGATGCAGAGAACCTCACAGTCTCATGTCAGAGCTGGACAGTAATGTCACGACCCGTTATACATACACTTAGGTCTCGTAATAAAGTAGCGTCGTCCTATTCAAGTTATATTTACAGTTCACATAGCACACACCACTATAATAGAACACGCAATACGAGGAAAGCTATCTAAGTAAGTCCATGAGACTTACCTGTACCAATCAAAACTCGACTACCACTATGTCATGGTCTCGCAGGTATGTGACCTCAAATGCTTGGTCAAATTGAAAACACGTTTCAACATTACATTTTCATATTTTATAAAGTCCTAAGAAGGCTTTTCAACTAGATGAGACTGTTCGAAAAGTAAATGCAAGATTAACCTCAATTTTTAAGAAAATGACGATTTTACTCCTAACTTCTTCACAACTGCAAAGATTCCAATAGGTTCTAACCCTCAATATATAGTCTAACAACATGATATAAATGATAATTGAATCACTACGAGTTTTGAAAATCATCCGGACTTTCAAAACCTACTATGAATCCTCTTTTTCCTATTTTAAGGCAAGACTAGCCAAATACCTACTTTGACCTTTCATATATACTCTTAAAACATCTTATAAAAAATTAGGGGAAAATATACAAGGTATACTATGTTGTACAAATTCTAGATTAGATGAAACAACTCAAATAAATTCCTCTCCAAAAGTTCTAAACAAATCCTCAAAGCCACTTGAGTGCATTGATAATTAATCAAGGATGAGAATGGTGGGTGGATTCAAAATCAAAACTCAAGATATAGTCTAACAACATGATATAAACAAATCCTTAAAGCCACTTGGGTGCGTTGATAATTCTGGTGGGCTAGACGAGACCGCAGCCGGGATGGGTTAAGCTTAATTCCGATGGTGCCTCTAGGGGTAATCCAGGAGAGGCCTCGGCCGGTGGAGTTATGCGTTATGAGCATGGTGAGTGGATTGGAGGGTTTGTTGCTAATGTCGGTTCAACTACCGCGTCGGTGGTCGAGTTGTGGGGCCTCCTTCATGGTTTGCAAATTGCTTGGGAGCACGGGTGTCGACAAGTATGCATGGAGTTGGACTCCATGTTGGTGCTTGAGCTTGTTCAGAAAGGGGTCGACATTATTTAGCCTGATTTTTAGTTGCCAAGGCTTCCTCTCTCGAGACTGGGTTGCCAGATTCAATCATGTTTTCTGGGAAGGCAATCGGATTGCCGACGCGCTCGCTAGCATTGCCTTTTCATTTCCTTTGAATTTTCATTTTTGCGTTGACCCTCTTTTTTTGTGGGGAGTTTTATTTTGGACGATATGTGTGGGGTTTGTTTCCCACGGATGACGTTGTTGTAATTTGATTTCCGTTTTTTTATCGTATTGTGCTTTGTGCGGGGAGCATCGGGCTCTCCTTTCTACCAAAAACAAGTAATAAAAGCGGAATGCGGTGACTAGGTAGTCTTAGGTCCTTTATAAAGGGTTAAGAAAACTAAGGAAATGGTGTAAAGATAAGGCCAAACATATGTATATTATGTATGTCCAAAGGAGGCAAAACATTCACATGAAATAACAAAAAAAGAATAGAGGTTTGAGGGTAGTTTGAAAGCTTTTGAACCGATTTAAGTTCGGTTTGGTTAAATTGAATTGCATTGAACATCTTCTAAATTGTGGCAACCGAGAAAAAGTTCAAGGATTTACGATATCAGCTCAAGTATTATGGGTGTTACAAACTCGATCTTAAAACGCCTAAAATTAAGAACCAAAATGTAATTTACTAAAAAAAACATAAAAGCACCTTAGGTGCATTAAATTTAAAAACCGAAACTCTTAAAACCACTTTAACATCGTGAAACAAAAAACGACCCTAACAAAATCCGAAACTCGTAAAGTTAAAAATAAAAACTTAAACCGATAAAAATAGAAACTTGTAAACTCAAAAACCGAAACTCGTTAATTCAAAATCAAAACTTGTAGAATCTGAAACTTTAATACTAAAACTAACAAACAAAATGTAAGTTATTTAAAAAAAAAAAAACTAATTGCACGTTAGGTGCGTTACTTAAGAAAAAAGAGCTAATAGCACCTTAGGTGTGTTCACGATTGAATTTTTTTTTGGAATGCTATGAAAGTCACGTGGGTGCGTTGATAATTAATCAGGGATGTACAATAATGGGTTGGAAATAATTGTTTGTTGTTTTTGAACTTTAAGTTATTTGTTAACAAAAAAAATTAGACATTTTTAAAATAAAATTTCAATCAAGTCTGTCTAGGTATCCTAGACCTGACACGGAATGGAGTGTACAACCACCCGATCCAACCAGTTAACCAAACTGAATTCGTGGGTGAAAATCCAAAATATTTTTGGTGGTGGAGTGGGTATGGCTGGAGGTACAATCACCCACCACCCGTCCCACATCACTTGTATAAATTATTAAAAAAATAAAAATGAAAAACCCTTAATGCTACCCGTATGAATTATTAAAAAAAAAACTCTAAATGTTACCTTCATGACTCAATCCCTAAATTTGTAAAGGATGTTAAAGCTTGAAGATTTTGACGTTTGACTATTTACCTGATAGTAAAAATTTTAACGTTCTTAAATTTTGAAAATTTGATCTAAAGTGTCAAACTTTTCGTAAGATTCCAAAGGATATTTTGGCTATACCTGTATGTACGATGGCTTCCGAAAGTGCTTTTAGTATGGGTGGACGAGTGATGAGTCCTCATCGTTTTAGGCTTCATGGTGATATAGTAGATGCATTAATGTGCTTACAAATTTGGATTGAGAGCGACTATGGGTGAACATTATATTTAGGGAAATTTCGGATGGTACCCTCGTGGTTTGGGGTATTCCCAATTTTGTCCAACAATTTTTTCAAGTTCGGATGGTACCCTTAAGTTTACGTTGTTTTCCGGATTATGCCCAAATTCATTAAACTTTTTTAAATTCCATTAAAAACATACAAAAGAAAATAAACTAAAATTTAAAAACAAATTAAAATAGAAAGAATAATTTATTTATTTTAAAAATAAAGTAAAACAGTAAAAAAAATTTAAAAAATAAATGTTTTATATTAATTTAAAAATAAATAAATTACATAATTTTAAAAAATTCAAAAAAAGCATTGTTTTATTTTATTTTAAAAATAAATAAATTGAATTAGTATTTTTTTAACAAAATATAAAAACATAATTAAAAAATAAATAAAATAAAGGTTCTTTTAAAAAATTTAAAACAAATATACTATTTTAATTTATTATAAAAATAAATAAATCAGTTTTCGATTTTGTAAATTTCCTTTTACTCTATTTTAAACAGTGAATTTTTTAAAATTTTTAAAAAAAATCCTTATTTATTTATTTTTTTTAAAAAAAACCACTGATTTTTTAAATTTTTTAAAAATTATCTAATTAATCTATTTTTAAATTAATATAAAATATTTAAAAAAAGAAGTTACTGTATTACTTTAGTTTTAAAATAAATAAATAATTCTTTTTATTTTCATTTATTTTTTAATTTTCATTTATTTTTTTTGTTTGTTTTTAATGGAGTTTTAAAAAAAATTTAATAAATTTGGGCATAATCCGGAAACCACGTAAACTTAAGGGTACCATCCGAACTTGAAAAAATTGTTGGGCAAAATTCGGAATACCCCAAACCACGAGGGTACCATCCGGAATTTCCCTTATATTTATATTAATTATCTCTTGTTGTTTTTTTACTTTTGATATCTATCATGATTTTTTTATTCTATTTAGGTTTTGTCCCGATTCGCAAATTGTTGATACTATATTAGAGGATGTTGATGTGAAAGATTCTGCCATGAAATCTTATAACTGAGTATGTATACTTTTTACATTCAAAATTTATTTCATTTTACATTTGGTGTTCTAATTATTGTTTTTTTTTTAAATCTTTGTATTATTTTAGGGTGTTGAAGTTGATCACTACATTGAGCTCTAAAGGAGTTTAATTCTAATATATGTTGATTACGTTTGTTGTATGCAAAAAATTTGCATCGTTTTTTATTATTGAAATTCATTTCGACGTTGGTTTGTAATGTTGGATAATATTCCGTAATTTATTAGATTTATATCTATGTTACTTTAAAATATAAATTTACTTTATACATGTAAATATCTAAAACTTAAAGATATACTACACAATACATACCCAATTATTTCACTCGAACACGCGGTGAGTGATGAGTGACAAGTGAAGTGTTAGACGGGTGATGGATGGGTGGACGAGAGTTTAAGTAACACCATCCACAATGGTAAATATATTATCAAAGCCTCTTAACATCCTCTATCCGTCACGCCAGCTTTAAAAACTCAATCTACTTTTTCTCCACATTCATGGTATATTAACTCTCAATCTCTTAACTCTATATTTATTTACCCACCATATTTATATACATTTTTAAAATGTTGATACTATTAAATTTTATTTCAAAAAAATAATAATAATAAATGTATAAACAATTAATAAAAATGAGATTTTCAATAAACACTTCATTAAAAATTAAAACACACAAAGACATTAAAATAATAATCGCAAAGTTAAGATGCAAAACATGAAAATACAAATACATTACTACATATTAAATCATACATAAAATTACTAATTTCCAACATGAGTATTGCCAAACTTTTCCCATACATGTTGAACCAAATTGTGCTTCAATTGTTCGTGTGTAGTGCTACTCCGAAGTGGACACGGTTGATTATGTAATCCGCCATAGAACTTGGTATCCCAGACATGTATGTATTGTCAATATTGTTTGATTGCTCAAATTGAGACGGATCCCAATACAACGTGTATGTGTCTCGTTCATCTTCCACAATAATATTATGGAGAATTATGCAAGCTCTCATAATCTTTCCAATGAAACCAATTTCTCAAGCAAGTGTTGGGTTGTTCACAATAGCAAATCGTGCTTGCATAACTCCAAAGGCTCTTTCTACATCCTTTCGACACGACTCTTGTAGTTTAGCAAATAATGTATCTTTCTCACCTCGTGCAAGTCTTATTGACGGTATAAATGTTGCCCACCGTGGATAGATACCGTCGGTTAAATAATAACTCATGGTATATGAATTCCCATTGACTGTAAAATTCACAGGTGGCGATATACCATGCAAAACATCATCAAACACAAGAGAACGATAGTGAACATTGATATCATTGCACGTACTTGGTGTTCCAAAGAATGCATGCCAAATCCATAGATTATATGACGCAACAACTTCTAAGATGATTGTTGGTTTCCCATGACCGCGTGTGAATTGACCTTTCCAAGCAGTTGGACAATTCTTCCACTCCCAATGCATACAATCAATTGAACCTATCATGCCAGGGAACCCACGTATCTCTCCAACATGAAGAAGTGGTTGCATGTCTTCTATGTTTGGTCTTCGTAGTTATATGTCTCCAAACGAAGAAATGATTCCTTCCACGAAGTTGGTCAAACATTCTCGTGCAGTTGATGCGCCCATTCAAAGATACTCATCCACCGCATCTGCACTCATACCATAAGCCATCATGCGTATGGCAGCCGTGCACTTTTGTAAAGGGGATAGGGCAAACCTACCGGTTGCATATCGTCTGTGATGAAAATACTCAAATGTGGTTGACAAATGGTTCACAATGCGTAAGAACAAAGGTCTATGCATTCTAAACCGCCTTCGAAATTGCTCGTCAAAATAAACCGGTGGCGGAACTTCACTAAAATAGTCTTTGACTAAGCGTTCATGGCCCTTCTCACGCTCTCTATCAATGTATTGTCGACGTTGTCTTGATCGAGCTTGCATTCTTGCAATAAAACGATCCTCCATTGTTGCAAACTCGGGATTTGTCAAACCACCAATATTAAAATAATCTTATGCGGGATTGGAACCTATTTTTGTTGGGCAATGAAGGGTGATGTGAATTTATGATCGGTTATTGAGAGATTGAACGAATGTGTAAGTTTAGAAGAGTAAGATGATATTTTTGATATGCAATCATAGAGTTTAAATAGGGGAGAACCAAGTGTTAAAATGAATTGTATTCAAATTGAAATCCGTCATAATGGAAGACCACTTGTCTATTGAGTGGTCATTCAAATCATTATAATGGAAGGCCACTTGCCTATTGAGTGGTCATTCAAATTTGTCATATTGGAAGGCCACTTGCTATTGAGTGGTCATTCAAATCCGTCATAATGGAAGGTCACTTTAATAATTCACCAGCATTGGGAAAAGTAAGGGTAAAATGAATTGGATTCAAATTCAAATCCGTCATAATGGAAGGTCACTTGTGTGATGAGTGGTCATTCAAATCATTATAAGACCGAAACTTTAATAATTCACCAACATTGGGAAGAGTAAGGGTAAAATGAATTTGATTCAAATTCAAATCCTTCATAATGGAAGGTCACTTGTTTGATGAGTGGTCATTCAAATCATTATAAGGCCAAAACTTTAATAATTCACCAACATTGGAAATAGTAAGGGTAAAATGAATTTGATTCAAATTCAAATCCGTCATAATTGAAGGCCACTTATCCGATGAGTGGTCATTCAAATCATTATAAGGCCAAAACTTTAATAATTCATCAACATTGGGAAGAGTAAGGGTAAAACGAATTTGATTCAAATTCAAATCTGTCATTAAGGAAGGTCACTTGTTTGATGAGTGGTCAACCAAAACATTATAAGGCCAAAACTTTAATAATTCACCAACATTTGGGAAGAGTAAGGGTAAAATGAATTGGATTCAAATTCAAATCCTACACAATTGAAGCCTTTATATATAGGTTGCGTTTTGTAATTAAATTCTCCACACTTTTCAACTCACCTTCTCTAAAACCCATCTTGTTCACCATTATGGAACCAAATCAACCCCACAACTATCGAAATTCCCTCAACTTTTCTTCTAATTTTTTAGATTTGACTCAAGATCAAATAAATGAGTCGTATCAATCTTTCACTACAGGCTACTCATTTGATCCTCATAGAAACATTTCAATGAACCAATATTGTCCATATGAAAGTGTACCAACGAACCAATATGATTCATATGGAAGCATCACAACAAGTCAATAAGGTACATATGGAAGCATTCCAACAAACCAGTATGATCCATATGGAAGCATCCCAATGAGCTCATACCAACAAATGGCGAGTTTGGAAGAAATAAATCCTATCTTAACCCCTCCCATGAGTGGTCAACAAGAAGTCCCTCGTGCAAGCGGTGCTCGTCAAAGTGGTCTACAACGAGTGAAATGGAACCAAGGAGAAGTGTTGTTAGTTGTTAGTGCATGGATCAACACCAGCATGGACAATGTTGTTGGTAATGATCAAAATGACGCAAATGGGACCGGATCACATAATACTACAGCACCAGAAGAGTGGAGGATGACGACACTTGGGTTGAAAGGGGTTCGAGCTCTGGTGGCACAAAATATCCATAGCGACTTCAATATTTGTTTGATGTTACAAACAAGCATTACAATCGAAGAACAAGTGGACAAAGTGAGACAAATGTGCTTGAAATGGCACATGCTATATACCTTTCCGATATGGGTGAGGACTTTAGATTTGAGCATTGTTGGCGTGAGCTTCAAAATGTACCAAAGTGGTTCACGATGGTTGAGAAACTTGTTAAGAAAAGTGAAGGAAGCTCAAAACGTTCCAAGGTCAATGAAGCCGAAGCCTACTCTTCAAGTTCTAACCCATCCACTCCCAACGGTGCGGCTACACCCGATAATACGACATTTATCGGACAAACAGATGATCTAACTCGTCCCTCTGGAAGGAATGCTGCAAAGGCTGGAAAAAGGAAGGGAAAAAGAGCCGTCGAGAGTTTAGTTAATCATGGGGATGAGGCGGACAATAAGTACTTGAGTTGCAAGCTGATAAAAATAAAATTATGAATGATTACGTTATTACTCAAAAGCTTCAAATGCTAATTAACAACATTGCTTACAAACCCCTTATCAGAAGGACGTAGTGGAAAGCTTAAGACATGAATTGAATATGTGATATGCTTGGATGTAAAATCTATATGTATTATAATGTATTTCGTAATACCCAAGTGAAGAATAACTTCACAATTATGTTAGGATTTCTCTAAAAGTTTGGGTCTTTTTAAGTTTGGTGTTTTATTATTTATTGCAATATATTCAATTTTATGTGTAATGTATTGAAATATATTAAATTTTATGTGAAAAAAATATCATGTAATATATAGCATATGTATGATGTCATGTAATATATTGATTTTTGTGTGTAAAGTTTGTAATTATAATCTTTATAATAAAAAAAATATCCTTATTATATATTTATAAAAAAATATTTTTTTTTATTCTTCTAAATATATTCAATATTGGACTCAATAGGTAGATAAAAATAAAAATAAAAATAAAAATTATCAAATATATTTATTTAAACAAAAAACTATCACAAATAAATAATGAAGTTATTACAAATATGAAAAAGTTTGAATCTTTGATCTTGTTTAGATCCAATAGATCAAAAAAATTTCATGCTCCACCAATTGAAAGATAAAAAAAAGAAGACTGTTTTGGACAAAAAAAAAAGGAAAATAAGATGTATCATCTCTTTCCAAGTCTTTAAGGGCATGTGCAACAGATTCTTCATAAAAACTCTAAAATGGAGAAATTTTTTAAATTTTCTCTAAATTATTTTTGTGTAAAACCCAATAGCTTCTCCATAATAGGGAGTAATGCATTTATTTATTTATTTATATAAACTGTCAAAATTTGTTCATGGGATGAATTTAGAGAACCTTCTTCCTTGCTGCAAATATGGGGAAAGGAAGACATATTTTTTTCCCAAATCCCTTATTTTATAGTTTGGTATAGAGAATTTGTTGGACCAAAAAAAGCTCAAAATTTCTCAAAAGCTCAACATTCTCTAAAATAGAGTATCTGTTGCACATGCTCTAAGACCACATACAACGGGAGTTTTTAAACATAAAAAATAATAAATCTTTTAGCTAAAAGTATATTTTTTTGTTCAAAACTATAATGACATCTCTTATTTGAAAACCTATACAAAACGTACTTTTCAACTTTTCATTACTTTTGTTTTTATTTTTGTTATTTTTTATACTTTTTGGGTCACTTCCTGCAGCTTTTTCATTGTTTTTATTTTTGTTTATGCAACTTCCACTTATCATCTTTTAATCTGATGGGTGAAAAAAATAGTTTAAGGACTTTGTTAAAAACTCAACCAATGCAGATGATCTAACGGATCTCTTGCTTCCATTTGTCAGAAAAATTTTGAAGGTAAAATTGTACTATTTATAGCATATCTATATTATTATATTGCTTACATACCACCACTGTGGTGTATGTGGTCTAAGTTGGATGGAAGGTGGAAGTGAAACTTTCACCCATAAAACTAAATCATTTCCATTTCACGCCTAGATTTTCAGGAGACACGCCTAGATTTTCAGGAGACACCTACACTTAGGTGAATTTAAAGTTTTTAGAACACAACAATACACTAAACTAATTTTCTAAAGTACAAATATCAACAAACCTTATATATTAAAAATATGTAAACCGATACAAATTTACATAAAAACAATTTGTTTTGATAATACTAACCCAACAAAAGGATGAAGGAGGTGCAACAACACTTTGGTCGGACGCGGGACGACGGTCAGACGCGGCCGCGATGGGGGTGTTGGCCACTTTGCCAAAGGCGGAAAATAGTGTTGTTTATGAGCGGAGAAGATTAGGGATGAACATGGAAATGGAAAGGGACGTGACGAGATTTACAACTTTTTTTCTCCGTCCCGCGCGGGTGTTGCCCCACATAGGAGAAGACGGGACTAGACGAGCCTAAACCCGCAAGAATTAGGAACTGATTATATTCAACATTTGTACCTATTTTCTCTCATGTTTAAAGACACAAATAATAAAAAAATGTCCTACGTTAGCAGTTAGTACATTCAAAACGAATACAAGTTACACCAAAGTGCGTCTTACCGATTCACATTCAAAAAACTAGCACTACACTACACTAACGATAATTTACAAAGTATAACATTTTTTTTACTTGTGGTAACCTCTAATGATAGTATTTTATTACTTTTATAATTCTTATTAATATAAAATTATAATATATATATATATATATATATATATATATTATTTATCTATATAATATTTTTTTTAAAATAAAAAATTATTTATATATATGCAGAACGGGATTAACCGGGATGAGAAGTTTCTGTCTCATGTTCCGTCCTCGTAAATTTTTTTCGGAACATGATACATTTTTTTTTTTCAAATTCCGCCGGGAACGGAACGAGATCAGGACAGGACCGAGACGGGACGACATTAACCGGATTTATGCCCGTAGGAGAGGATGGTTGTGGGTTTAAAATGGCTTTATTAGACAATGGGCCTAAAACATTGGCCCATATTCTCACGCGTGGGCCTAAACCATTGGCCCATATTCCCATGTTTGGGCCTAAATCGTTTATTTGCCCTGCTTCCCTTTCTACCCTTTGTCTGTCTTGCTGAACAAGAAGTCGAAGTCGAGAAAGTTAAATGTGAAAAAGCTCAGAAGAGTGGCATCTCTAGCTTCAGAGTTCCTCTCCCGCACAGGTAGAATTGCTGTCACAAGCAACATCATTTCAGTTCCATTTTATGGTCTTTGAGATCTCGTGGTTGTCGATCTGTTTATTAGGGCTTGATCATTTAATAATGTGTCCCTTTGAACATTTTATTTCGTAAATCCGGTTGATTTAAACGATCTTAGATTTTCTTCGTAGAGGAACATATTTCCTTGAGATATTCTAATTTTTGGTCTGTTTTAATTGATCTTGCAGGTTTTTAAAGTCTGAAATCACGCAATATGTTTCTCACAAGGTAAGAAGATCGACATTGCTTTTGGATTCAGTCTTAGGGTTTATAACAAAACCCTATCCTAAGCTCAATTTTTCTTCATTTATGATGGAAATGTTCGAAACTTCCGATTTATTTGGTTGAATAATGATTTTTTCACTGTTTGATGTCGGTGTTGAAGGACTGAGTATGACAGAGGAGTCAATACCTTCTCTCCTGAGGGCAGGCTTTTTCAGGTCGAGTATGCTATTGAAGCCATCAAGGTAATTTAGTTTTGTCGCGTTTAGGTGTTTGAAATTTGAGATGCTAATTTATGATGTTATGGGAAATTGAGTTTTTTTTTAAAATGAATTGATTGGATTTGGATGCAGTTGGGTTCAACTGCAATTGGGATTAAGACCAAGGATGGCGTTGTGCTTGCTGTTGAAAAGCGTATCACTTCTCCCTTGCTGGTATGTTTACTTTTGAACGTTGAAGTGAAGAGTAATTTTGATTTCCTTTGATATGTAGTGACTGTGCTCAGCTGGTTGAATCATCGGGTCACTTTTATATTTTGATGGTGAGGTACTATTCAATAGGCTATTTGAACAAGTAAATGATGCAGGATGTTCATTTCTGAATACCAATGTTCATGTCATAATAGTATAGCTACCCATGAATAAGATTTAATTTAAATGACATAAACATGTTTGTGGGTGGTAAATGGTAAATGGAGGGAGGGTGACAGGAAGGACACTAGAACAGTGTATTAGGAGTGTGATGCTAAAGGGCTTAGTGTTTAGGGAACCTAGAAGTCCTAGAGTATGGCATATGTATACTTGGAAGAAGTTTAATTGCGGATAAAATATTTTCGTTAAGATACATTCTTTTCGCTCTTTCAGGAGCCCAGCAGTGTTGAAAAAATCATGGAAATTGATTCGCACATAGGATGTGCTATGAGTGGATTGATTGCTGATGCTCGTACACTTGTTGAGCATGCACGTGTTGAGACCCAGGTAATTTTGTCACTGTAGTATCCAGCTAAATGATGACGTTTTTTTTTCTTTTCATTTTGGCACACTGGAATTATTAAGAGTCGTATCTTAACAGAATCATAGATTCTCATTTGGTGAACCCATGACTGTGGAGTCCACAACCCAGGCTTTGTGTGACCTGGCACTGAGGTTTGGTGAAGGCGATGAAGAGTCTATGGTGAGTCTATTAATTTCTCAGTTAATACTGAAGTGTGCTCAAATACTAGTTGCAATTTGTTTTCTGCTGTCAATTGAATTTGCACAATTCTGATAAAGTAGACAAAGTCACGTATCTAAAGAGTATAACTATGAGTCTGGCTGCAGAGTACATTAAAATGTAACCATTGTTCTCTGTCTCAAAGTTTAAACCTTGTGTTACTATCTTTCATGTTATTGTGATCAAAACCTTGAAATTTAAGAATGACTTTATTTGGTTGTATTTTTATTTATGGTTCTAATCAACAAAACAAAGAGTAGTAAGATTTTTAATATGCTTCAATCACATAATGAACCTGGTTACTGTAGTTTTATCAGCAGTTCTATTGTCTTCCGGTGAAGGTCGCTACTTTTGAATTTTGTTTTTATCCTAATCTTCTTTTTTTTAAGATAGAAGTCCTAGGTGTGAAATTTTGTAAACTAACTTGAATGTAGCTCATACTTTCCCGTCATTAGTGAGAAATTTGTAAAACTTCCTATCCAAGTATAGTCACATAATTGCTTGGTTTTAGCCTTTTTGATTAAGATCCTATTAAGTCTTCTGTGTGTTTCTTCTTACATGTTCTTTTTTTCGTACTCTTTGCTCGCTTATGTATTCAGTGTTGCAATTTCTGTAAATTTATCATATCAATGTTAAATCTTGTATAATTTGCAGTCCCGTCCTTTTGGGGTTTCTCTTCTCATTGCTGGCCATGATGAGAATGGACCAAGTTTGTAAGTCTCCTTTTCAAGAATTTAATTTTTCAAAATCTCAAATGAAGGACATCTCATTAAGGCTTTGTTTGATTCATAACATTTTACTAAAATTGGTGTTTGGTTTCATTCCACCAATAATGTATCATTAGCAAATACCACTTGTATACAATTGATCATTATCCATACTACATTTTACATCCGATAGTGCATAGTTTTATTTTAAAGCCCGCTAACTACATACATAACTGTTCTTAATGCATGACATTAAACAATCCTAATTTGTCTGTTTATTTTAAAAACAAGTAGCCTACGCTTCAGTTTTTTTTTTTTTTGCCATCCAACTTCCTTTCCAAGAGCTTTCATATGCCTAATCTTCAAATCTCTTTTTTGTATGTCACAGATACTACACAGATCCATCTGGTACATTCTGGGAATGCAGTGCTAAGGCAATAGGTTCAGGTTCAGAAGGAGCAGACAGCTCATTGCAGGAGCAATACAACAAGGTAAAAAAAAAAGAATGATTAATCAACCCACTTTTCATCACAACTGATTGAAATGTTGCCGTCTGTGTCTTGATACCAGGAGTTGAGTCTCCAGGAAGCTGAAACAATTGCACTCTCAATCTTGAAGCAAGTGATGGAGGAGAAGGTGAGTTTGGCTGAAACTGAAAATCTTAGGTATCATTCTGTCAACTAGAACAATTTTTCTGATGTTTTTGTTGATTGATTTCAGGTGACACCCAACAATGTCGACATTGCCAAAGTTGCCCCGGGTTACCATCTCTACACCCCATCTGAGGTGGAAGCTGTCATTAGCCGCTTGTAAGCACACCCGATCAGGTGCCGTTTTCCATGATTCCGATCCCTTCCATTAGACATGCTTGAACTCCTGATGTTTTTAACACCTCAATGAAGATCGATCCCTGCAAAACTTCGTTTTATTATGAAACGTGTCAGTCTTGATGTCGTTCAAATTGTATGGCACATTTGAGGACTTGAATTTTCAAGTGAAGATTTTACTTCTGGTAGTTATCCAAGTATTTCAGTAACCAGTTATGATATTGGTGTACAATCCATACCCATAGAACTCGTTGCGTGGCAAAAAGATTTGTTTGGTATTGTTGTACTATGAGTGGTATAAACTATTTTTCACAAGAGTAAATTACCGAAAATCACATGTTAAATAGGGTCATTTGAACCATAAGCTAAATGACTTATTGCATAAAAACATTTTGTTAACAAATTAACATCATCCCCTCTATTTCGTCCATAAAATCGTCCTAGGTTACTTTTTAATATTTTATTATTATTTACTCTAAACTAATACGTCATATTAATATCAATAAATATATCAAACCAAATTGAAATTGGATTTTTTAGAACCAATTTAAATGAACCCAAACCCCAACCCTCTTCTTCTACCTTTAGATTCCCAAATCAAAAGCCTTATCCCCAGCTCTTTCCCATCAGACACAAGAGCAGGGAAAATAAACATCAACAGGAAATTTTGATTTATGTCTCTATAAACTTCATGTCATGCAAAAGACGGGAGCCAAAACTTACATTCACTACAAAAAAACAGAACTCTGAGCATGAATGAAAAGTTTACACATCCATCAAATACACAGAAAATAAAACGATGAATTTGGCAATTATTATTATGTCATTTATAAATCAGAAGGCATCAGTTAACTTGTATTCATTACAACATGCATCACAAAACCAATACTCAGTTGGTCTAGTGGGATGTGGTGCTAGACTCCTTAAGTGGTTAGCCTGGATATTTGAGTATATTGGGGGATACCCTCCCAATATACTCAAGATTGTTCTAATTAACTCTTCAAAAAAAAAAACATGCATCACAAAGAAGGCTCTTGTGACCTCAAACTAACTTGTTAAAGGAAATTATCCAACAATACTTGATAGTGAAGAAAGTGGAAGAAGATTAAGAGTGAGGATATATTGATCTCTAATACCAAATACTTTTTCTTAGTCATTCCCGAACAATCCAATATACTCCTTTAACAATGTCGAGTAACAAATTATTTCCTTGAACAATCTTGAGCTACTTATGCTCATGTAAACAATCTTGAGTGTAATGCTCTAGTGTCTAGCTATGTGTAGTATATTTACAATACTAGTGTCTCCCCGATTATTTTCCGGATTATTTGAGGATTTTGGGAGATGCAATCGCTTGTTTTGATGCCCCTCTTCGCCTTAATCCACTTGCGAACAATATCATTTCAACAAACCTTCAGCTCTAGATCTGAGATCTAAGATCTATCGACCCTGTTGTTAGTGTTCAAAATTTATCTTTTTTATTGAGAAAAGTTGTTTGAACTTTTGAAAAAAGTATGAAGATTTAGACAAATATCTCATGGCTTATGAACATTGATCACTACCTATGAAATCTTTTTTCTCGACCAAGTGTCATAAATTCCGACCATTTTTTGTCTATGAAATCTGATTGGAATAAAGCTTTTAATCGGTATACTTGAGAATCGGAAATGTTTCTCTTTATTTGAACCAATCTTTGAAGTTGTGAACTAATTTGAGTGAAAAAACTCCTTATGAATAAGTTTGTGAGTTTCGTTGAGGTGGATCTTGACATGATCTTGTTTTCAAGCTCTCCTACAGATTTCGGTATATGTATAGAGTCGTGTTGGATTGTGGTCGTGGTGTGTGCTTTCATGACAATTTTCTTTTGATAGGAGGCTTTTTCCCAAATTCTCATCTTTTACCTTCACAGGAGTTTGTGTCCTGCTGTACCTACATATGATGGTGCTTTTTTGAAAGTGCTTGACTCGCCCATTACATGCTTCATCTTTGGGAGATGCTTTACATTTTTGTGTTGTTTGTCCTCCTCCGGCTTCACCCTTCTTCTCTTTGTCCCCGTTATGATCTTTTCGGATGTCTCCTCCTTGATCTCCGGTTTTGATCAGCTTTGTGCTCCTCACTTTCACCGTAGCAGATAGACTTGCGTTGCATGGCTTCGTGTCATCGGATGATGCCGATGTGCTACCAGGAGATGTTGAAGACCTCGTCCGTTTGGATGCTTTGGGGTGCCCCGAGACCCTTTTGCTTACCCTTGTATAAAAAAAAGAAGGTTCTTGTTATGAAGTTCATATCACGCCTTTTCTTCCATGTGGGATGAATCACTTATATGATCTTGAAAGCCTAGTTTGGAGCATCCCTAGGAATCATTGTGTTCAGATAATTTGATAAGATCCATGGTTGTATCTCTAAGATGATGCATCAACTGTGACAACATGCAAAGGTTGCTAGGCTTTGAGAGGATTCATGACTCCGTCAATTAGTCCATTCCTGGGTTTCCTTTGCGATCATGAAAAAATCTCGGGATGTGTCCAGATTAACCGTCTCAAGGCTTTGGCCGGTGTGCTAAGCTAGATACCCATTCAAAGTTTCCTTGTGGTGCAACATTTCGTTTGCCTGATGGGGAAGAGTGTCGGTCATATAAACGTATTATGGAACTTCATAAAGGGGAACTCACTTCGAATTCCCCCTTTTCTCCAACTCCCGAAGAAGATAATTATAATCATGATATCAACAGAGCTTGGAGTGAAACCCTAGAAACAAAGATTCAAGGCTGGAATTGCAATTGGAGAGGCCAGTTGGAGGTGTGTTGGGTGGAAATCGAAGATTTAATACGATTCAAATGTGGCTTGGAGACGATCCGGGTGGATTTCTTGCCGGAGAAATCAATGGAGAAGGAGTGAGGTGGTTTGGCTGCGGAGAAGAAGGTCGAGTGTTTGGAGGGGAAGGAAGCTTGAGACGGGGTGGGGGTTAGTGGTTTTAGGGCGGCAACGGTGGTGGTCGACGAAGGGAAGACGGAGAAGGGTAGGGTGGGACAGGGACTTGAGTTTTGACTACTTTAAAAGTCGAGATAAATGATGAATTGTTATTGGAGATTATTAAAAATTGTCAACGTAGACTAGAACATGAAAAAATATAGTGGGAGTAATGTACGAAAATAATGATTAATTAGCACAAGACTGAGAAAAAACGTATTTTTGAAGAGGAGAGACAAGTTTGGAGAACCAATTACGCGGGGTTTGACGAAGATTGTATAAGGATTTCTTGAGACCCCTACTCGTTGAGTGCCCGGAGAAGCGAAATCAAGGGAATGAGACATATAAACCTCTTCTTGTAGATCTTCATGCAAAAACGCATTGTGTACGTCGAGCTGATGGAGCTCCCAGTTATTGATATATGCCAGTGTGAGAAAGGGCTTAATAGATACTAATTTTGCAACTGGAGCTAAGGTGTCAAAGAAGTCGATACTTTCAACCCGTTGATTGCCAAGAGCAACCAGTCGAGCCTCGTAGCGCTCAACAGACCCATCGGAGTTATGTTTTACTTTGAAAAACCACTTGTAGCCGATGTTCTTCTTGTTGAGAGGGAGATCGGTAATATCCCATGTATCATTACACGTGAGGGCATCAAGTTCACTAAGCATAGTGTGATAGTTAATTCTAAGGTTTCTAAATTACCTAGTCGTAGATCCGACTAAAGATCCAAATAACATTCACACAAGAATTGATTAAGCAGTTCGGTGGTAAGATTTACCCCTACTCTACGGGACCTCAAAAGGGGAGATCCGGTCCCGGATTTTCACTAGGTTTCCAAGAACAACGATTACAAAACACAGGACAAAAGACACTAGCACTTTTCTTAAGATCTAGCAAAGAAAGTAAACGTGAAGAACTCAGGAGATACAAAGAAGCAAATGTGAAGAAAAGCCCCCTCAAAGGCACCTTGACGAAGATCTGAGTTTGATTTTCGTCTCTGTTGCAAACCAACGAAGCAATGATGAGAAGATGATCAAGAGATAACAAATCTCTCTTCCTCTTCTTTTCTTCTACGAATCCTTATTGCTCCAAGCAAGATTCTTCTTCTTCTTCTTCTTCTTCTTCTTCTTCTTCTCTGATCTCTCTATTTCTCTCTGTGAGACGAAGCACACAAGCTGCCACACACACTCTAGGGTTTTGGAGCTCCTTTAAACATTTAGATACCCAAGCTCAACCAAGGTCAAACGCTGCGTTTCACAACACTCAAACAAACCCTTAAACACGTTTTCAGACTTCAAGTGATCGGTTCACCAAAAACCCGTAATCAGAGCTTTCATATTGGACCAAAGAGATGGGCTTCAAGTGGGCCGTCAAGCCCAATCTTCACTTAAGCCGGAATAACACAATACACATATACTTTACAACTCTACATCTCCTAATCCACATAATAGCACACCAATGTAGATGAACTTGTCACCATATTAATCACCAAGCTACCTCACTTAGATTGACTAAGTGGCAACATTGGATCATGATAGGCATCAAGATCAACCACATAGTAAACTATCACATGAACAAATTTACATAACTCTACCTAGACCATAGTACTAAGTGTTAGTTTTATACTCAATGTCCTATGTTACATTGTATAACAAGAATAAAAAACATAACACATAACTTGACACCAAGGTGCAGAGGACATGGTCAAACGAAGATGGTTCTAAGTGTACATGAACTGCATTGAGAAACTTAATAGGTACAACACTGAAGTAAGGTTAGTATAGGATATTTCCGATCAAGAAGGACGATATCACAGTGGAAGTCTCGAAGAAGAGAAGAAGGGTGAAACGATCATGCACTAAGACGAGGTTCAAAGGGTATTAATGGCAAGGATTTGTAGAAGCAAGAAAGCGTGAATCTGGAGAGAGAGTTCAGATAGGTGCATATGTGTGAGAATCAGAAGTTGAGGGAAGGTAAGAGTCACCGGAAGGGGAAATAAGAGATACCGAAGAAGAAGGAGGTACATTCGTAGAGGAAGGAGATACAATTATATCCGTCTGAGAAGGAAGGTTCGATGAAGAGGAATGCAATATATCCGTAGAGGAAGGAGTTACGATATGTTTTAACTAGTGACAATGAACTGAATCACGAATACTCTCATACATGATCATGTCGGTGTTACATCGGTATATATATACAACAACTTATAACATATTATGTTGCAGATATTTTATTTATTACATAATAACCCTCTTATTCTATATATTTCCCTTATGTGTCCTATATACTCTATACCTCCTTCAAGGTGGGCGAGGGAGAGTAAGACTAGACTTGACACAGAGGAATAAATGTTTTTGCTCTTCTAGGGCTTTTATAAACATCAGTTAGTTGGGGAGATGGAACGTGAACTGTGAAGAGGAATCCCACTGGACTTCGTCTCGAACAAAATGACAGACTATATGTAAATGTTTGCTTCGTTCGTGAAAGACTGGGTTGACGGCAAGGTGTTGGGCAACCTTATTGTCCCAATGCAGAGATATGGGACGAGGAATCTACACTCCTAAATTGAGAAGGAGACCATCAATCCACACAATTTCACTTGCATTCATAGACATGAGTCACATGACACGATATTCACTCTTGGTTGAAAACTTAGAAACCGTCTTATACTTCTTAGTTTTCCAGGATACAAGAGAACCAACTAAAAATAGACAACACCCAATGATTGATCGACAAGTGTAAGACATGATTTAAAAATGTAATTTTATTCTTTAATTATTTATTATTTTTTGGCATATCTCGTAATTGAAAAGGGAAAACCACTCCCCAAAATTTTCAAATTGAAGAAGAGCCGATCGGTCTCGGTCTCTCTCTGTTCCATCTTCTTTTTCTTTCTTTTTCTTCTCCTTCCATGAATGAGCTTCTTAGGATCTTTGCATGCCCTCCTCTGGAAGTGCAAATCTTAAAATAAATAACGTTTCCTTCATCCACTCATCTTATATCTATTAAAGCAGAAGCCTCTATTGCCACGTGTCAACGTCAGGTTTCTCGAAGTCTAAAATTTTTTTTATAAAAAGTGATTTCTAAATGTTAATATAAATTGAAAATTAATTTGTAAATTTTTTAAAATTTTTTAAATAAATATTTTTATAAAAAATAGTTTTTAAATATTTACGAATTTATTTTACCAACAATCATATCTTAACAAATCAATTTAAAAATATAATTAATTAGAAGAGATAAATACTTAAAAGAGAATTAAAAATCATAATATTGATTATAATTTCACTTTCGAAATTTTATTTTTACAAAAATATACATATAAATTTCTAAGTATTAAATATTTATTAAAACTGAACCCGCACAAAGTGCGGGTAATACACTCGTTGAATATTACGAGATAAGAGTTTTCTTCATCTACTCATTGAATATTACGAGATAAGAGGTCTTATTTTTGTTTTTGAAACTACCCACAAAAGACCAAAATTGTTGGAATGAGAACTTACTCTATAGTGTGTATATGAAAATCATCATAACATACTAGTACCATTAATGTATTGAATATGCATTAATTGTTCTATGAGATACCTCGACAATAACTCCGATTATTAGTTAACGGTTTATAATAATAATATTTTTTAGGCAACCCATCAATTAGTTGAGCAACGGAGGATCCGAGCATGTAGGGATGTCATCCAAAGTAATTTCATCGAAGGTTTTTGATGTTTGGATGTAACCTTCTTTTGTTAACCACGTGTCATGTGGTAAAAACTTCACATGAACGCGAGTGTTCTATGTTATTTCAAACATGGACGCGAATATTTTTATAAATATAAATATAATTATTGGACTCTATAAAATTATGTGCCACAATATTGACAAAAGAAAACCAAATATTATGATTAACGAGATAATAGACGAACCATAATCTTAGTGTATCTCCCTAACTACGCACCCGAAATGCGGAATTAGCGTTTGAATAATTCCACAGTTAGTCTCCGTAATGGAAGCCGGTTCTGAACCTATACCAAATTGCCGAATTATGCATTTGAACCCCAAAATAGAAATAAATTAATTTCATCCTTGACATTCGAAACCGAAAGTGTTTAAGGTTTTATTAAAATAAAATAATTGACCCAAATGCTAAAATTTAGTTCAACCGTCATATAATATTGTATTTTATTAAAATACAATAAATAATTGAACTAAATTCTATTCCACAAGCCAAACACGAAATTGCTTTAGTTTTCATTTTGGGAGTCGAGTGCAGAATTGTCTACTTTCTATTCCGCATACCAAAAGCGTAATTAAATGGCTCGTTTATGCTCCAACTCTGGAGCTTATACACAAAACCAAATCAAGATAAGTTGTGTTAACGTTGTCAACCGTTGTTATTAATAACACTAGAATAATAAAATAGTGTAATTAGATGTTGTCAACACCAACACCATATTAACAATATAATGTCTAATTTAAGTGTTGTTAATGACACCAAAAACACAAAATACGTATATTTAGATGTTAGTGATGTTTGTGTTTTCAACAAGACCATAAAGCATACAAAATATATTTAGTTTTGTCAACAACACCGTAGTAGCAATATAATGTCTAATTTAATTGTTGTCAATAACACCAAAAATACAAATAAGTGGTGTTAGATGTTAGTGATGTTTGTGTTTACAAAAAGACAATAACGCATACAAAATATGATTAAGTTATGTCAACAACAACAACACACCCACACATATATATATATATATAGGGTATTGTTCAGGTAAAACGCATTATTTCGGTACGGGCGTGCGGCTGAACGTACGCCCGACACGTGTCCCGGAAAAAAACGAGTGAACGTAATAGTTCAAAACTTATTATGGAATAGTTCATAAATTATAAAAGGATAATTCATGAATTATAATAGAATAGTTCATAGTGCAAAATTTATAAAGGAATGAAAGTAATAGTTCAAAACTTATTAAGGAATAGTTCATAACTTTTAAAAGGATAGTTCATGAATTATAATAGAATAGTTCATAGTGCAAAATTTATAAAGGAGTGAAAGTAATAGTTCAAAACTTATTATGGAATAGTTCATGAATTATAATAGAATAGTTTAAAGTGTAAAATTTATAAAGGAGTGAAAGTAATAGTTCAAAACTTATTATGAGGTAGTTCATGAATTATAATAGAATAGTTCATGAATTATAATAGAATAGTTCAAAGTGCAAAATTTATAAATGATAGTGTGTAACTTATAAAATGATAGTTCATGAATTACAATTGAATAGTTCATAACATATAAATGATTAATTTATAAATAATTTGTTATAATATACTAAAATTTATAGTTCATGAATTATATGGGAATAGTTCAAAGTTTATAGGAGAATAGTGCATAAATTATAACATGGTAGTTCAAACAAATTTTCATTCGTTTCTGGAAAAAAAAAAAATTTGGGACACGTGTCGGGCGTACGTTCAGCCGCACGCCCGTACCGTAAATTATGCACCGTACCTGAACGTATTCCTATATATATATATATAGATCATGACTCATATGTAAACAGCTCTTATCGTGTGAACGTGTAAACACCGAATATATGTAAGTATACCGCCGAATATATTTGACTATACCGCTGAATATATAGATTCAGGTCCGGCGAATCTTCTTCCATTAATAATACGATTTTTTTTATCCTTTAATATCGCCTATTTGTTCTCATTTTATATGGTAAGAACTGTTTACACGGGAGTCAACCTCTCTCTCTATATGTATATATACACGTTCAAACTGATTATTTATGCACTTTTTTATTAGGGCTGTAATATGAGACAAACTACTCGGGCTCGGCTCGCCAAAAGCTCGGCTCGAGCTCGTTCACTTTCTAAACGAGTCAAGCTTGAGCACATTTTAAAGCTTGTATAAATTTTAGGCTCGGGCTCGGCTCGTTCGGGTAAAACTCGACTCGTTCGGCTAAAATAACACTATAGGAGCATTATTTTAGCCGAGCTACTTGGGCTCGGCTCGAGCTCGTTCACTTTCTAAACGAGCCAAGTTTGAGCACATTTTAAAGCTCGTTTAAGTTTTAGACTCGGCTCGGACTCGACTCGTTTATAAACGAGCCAAACTTGAGCATAACGATGCTCGGCTTGTTCGGCTACACCCCTACTTTTTATGATGCGTTTACCATGAAGCGGTGAAATTAGTATTTGTTTTCTGGAA
The DNA here is from genome assembly GCA_033239045.1 of Fagopyrum esculentum. Classification (NCBI taxonomy): domain Eukaryota; kingdom Viridiplantae; phylum Streptophyta; class Magnoliopsida; order Caryophyllales; family Polygonaceae; genus Fagopyrum; species Fagopyrum esculentum. The sequence continues at coordinate 142,258,101 of BSUD01000005.1, forward strand.
TTGAATTGGAAGAAGTTAAAATCTCTTGAATTGAAGAGAGTGTTTTGAACATTTTTGAAGAGAGAATGAAAAATTACAATTTTACATTATATAGTATAGTAGCTATATTTATAATGTTTATATTTTAATGGTTATTTTTATAATTCTATACTTTCTAATTCTAATGGTTACTTGATAATTGTTCCAGTTAAGTGCAACGTATCCTATTATTATATTAAGAGAAAGACAAATCGGTCTATTCAACTATAATTATGATATATTATAACGAATTTATAACCGGAGACCTGCATTAATTGTATTTTATCCAATTTTCTTATAAAAAATAGTCTCGATTCTTGCCAAGTTAAAATACAATATTTACCACCTCTCCTTATATTTCTTTTGCCAGCAACAACTGGGATTGCTTCCACGCAGATCCGCCTCTACCTATACTATTATTATAAATATGAACATAATTACTGCACTCTATAAAATAATGTGACAACTTACAAACCAAATATGTAGCTAGTTAGGGGTTACAGAAGATATCCGACAATTGGTGATCCAAGTCCGATCCGAACCGGACATATTTTTAGATTTTCGGCTACGGATCGATGTTTAGAGGAAAAAGTCGGATCGGATCGGATATATCCGGCTAGTCTAAGAATAAATGTCCGGATTGGATATCCGTCCGGATAAAACTGTCGGATATCGGATCTTCTCGGATCGGACTTGTTGAAGTTTATCGGATCGGATATCTGAGCCTTTGCATCGAGTATTCGGAGATGCTCACCCCTTAGCTAGTTAGCTACACATGAAGATTATTAATGCAATTTTGAAAAAAAGTCATCATACGAATTTTTGGAAAACCGTGAACAACAATCAAGTAGAAGTTTTAAATTTGTCGTACCGAATTCCTCAAATAAATCTAGTCTCTAGCCATACTCCGTCACGTTTCAGCTTGTGGTATACAAATATACAATATGAATTATTTTTAATAATTTGGATCTTCCAAGGCTTAGTTGTAAGAAGTTCAGTATATGTTTATTGATCCGATCTTCCGTAGACTTTCCAAACTCATTTAATTACTCATTCCAAATGCAAATGAGTATCAAACCACGTTAATAGCCAAAGCAAAAGTCAAAACACCACAATAGCTCATTAATGCTTCAGCTGCAACATGCAATATAATATCCATGCAGAAGATTCAAAAGCCTTTATATACAGTAATCGGTATGGGTATCGAAATGAAGTGAGTTACAGTGAGAAAGATGAAGCTTATTTTGGTTTGCTTTTGGTTAGCTGTACTATTAGGGTTTACTGAAACTGGGCATGCAGGTGGTTTGAAGGACGACTTCTACAAGCATTCTTGTGATGGTATTGAAGACAAGATTCGACAGTTGACTTGGAATCTTGTCGCTAGGGACTTTACGATTCCTGCTAGGCTACTTCGTATGCATTTCCATGATTGCTTCGTTAGGGTAATGTCTATTTTCATATGCTTTACTGTTGCTTTAACTGTGAAATAATTAGGGTTTGTATTTGGTTTTAGGGTTGTGATGCTTCAGTGTTGCTGGATTCAACCGCCGACAATGCAGCTGAGAAATCGGCGGGTCCTAACTTGAGTTTAAGAGCGTTTGATGTTATCGATGAGATTAAGCAAATGGTCGAGGCGACCTGCCCGGAGACAGTCTCTTGTGCTGATATTCTTGCATTGGCTGCTAGGGATGCAGTTTCGAGACAGTCTGGGCAGCTGCTGTGGAATGTGAAGACTGGGAGAAGAGATGGGAGAATATCTATGGCATCTGAGGCTAACGCAAACCTTCCTTCGCCTTTCTCAGGATTCAACCCTCTCTTGCAGGCGTTTAACTCCAAGGGTCTCTCCCTTCGAGACCTTGTCGTTTTATCGGGTAAATCTACATTTTATTTCTTTTATTTAAAATTAGGTCCGTGAAACTGTTCCTAAACAATGATTTTTTTGGGAACCAGGAACCGAACCGTTTTTGGTATGCGGTTCGGTTTCTGAACTTTTAAGAGGTGAAACAGTTTAGAACGAATCAAATAAGGAACCGGATCATTTTAGGTATACGATTTGGGTTTTTGTATTTTTAATGAGTTGTACCGTTTAGAACCGAATCCCAAATGAATCGTTTTGAACCTAAAAAAAACTATTTAACGACTTTCATTTGCATATGAATTTTAGGAGTTAAGTCCATATATTAACTTTCTCTAATTCTCGATAGCTCAAGCATGCCTTCTAATAAGTAATTAAGCATTACATTTGAAGATAAAACTGAAACCTGAATGCTATGTCGAAGAACTACACTCATTGTCCTATAAGTGCGAGAATTAATTGAAATTTTATAGTCTAAATCAAAGAAATTAACAACAAAAGGTTGTAGAGAAAGAAATAACCTAGTTAAAGAAGTTGAACAATTAGAGCAAATTGAGGAACGAATGAATTAGAGAGAAACATAAGCAATATTATAATCATTATACCAAAATAAGATATCAATACCTTGTTCCAAGCAACCAAACCGTTTTTACAACGGTTCATTTTGGAAAAAAATTAAAGAAATCGAACCGAACCGTAGAAAACAGGTTTGGTTCCAAAACCGGTTTTAAAGCCTGAGTATAATATGGTGTTTGGTTTGGATTTCAGGGGCGCACACAATAGGGGTGAGTCACTGCAACTTTTTCAGCCCAAGGGTGTTCAACTTCACCGGCCACAACGACGTGGACCCATCATTAGATCCCGGCTACGCGATGTTCCTTCGAGGGCAGTGCAGGAGCGTCTCCAACGGCGTAACCTTCGTCGGGATGGACCCGGGAAGCATTCTTAACTTCGACGACAACTATTACCGAACCGTAAAGTCGAATAGAGGACTCTTCGTGTCCGATGCAGCTTTGCTCACCAACGAGCGGTCATCTGAGATTGTCGACGAGTTGCTCAATTCGAACAGCTTCTTCGAAGAGTTTGCGCAGTCTATGGAGCGTTTGGGTGAGATTGGTGTGCTCCGTGGTGGACAAGGTGAGATCAGGAAAAAGTGTAATGTTGTCAACTCATAGACTATGGTTTTGGATATTCAATATGTTACTTTCGATGTGGTTTCTTCACTTGGACTTCAAATCGTGTCATCATTTTTTGAAAATAATAAAACCCGTATATTGAGTGTTTTTGTGTGAATTTTTTTTTTTTTGAAGAGGTAATTAGAACACCCGGTTCGATCGGCTTTGCCGATCTACGTCCGGATTGAGTATCGTGACCCATTGCTGGGAGATACCCTCTCAAAATCAGTTTTTTCATACATGCTGCCGGGAGTTTTTGTATGACTTTTCTTTATGCTCCTACGTGGTTACATCAAAATATAATATGCTAAGTTACAATTGCACCCATCATCCCATCCCATACAAAAACAACCTAAATATTTAAAAGTTTGTATATTTATGAATAAAATGCCAAATTATGAAAGTTTATTAGTGTTGTTTATGTTATAATACGAATTATTAATAATTTTATAATGCGTGTGTTGAATAAGAGGGTAAAGTGTATGTCTCTCCCAATATAACGGCAACGGTGAGAACCAATTTTCAAGAGATAGCCAGATTTGATGATGCGAGGAGAAATTCCAGATCTAGATAAGTTTAAGTTTCGACTACGTACTTCATATGTTGATGTGCGAGCGGATCAAAGGTTAGAATATGGTTGGCGGAAACTATGAGATGGATGCAAAAGCAAATGGTTGATCCGATCAAGGTTGATATCTTGATCGAGCAATCCGTAAAGTGGAATGAATAGGTTAATTCTTGAAGAATTCTCTAATGTGAACTATGAGAGGGAAGATGTGATGCCCAAAATTAAGGAGGAGGATTTACCTTCAACTAAACTTAATTTAATTTGAAATGAATTACAAGTAAATTTCCTTTAGATAGAGGATGAGAATGAAACTAAAGGTCCAAAATGAAAGGTCTAAAAAGGGTCCACTATGACAAAACCTAAAAGGGTACATTGGAAAAACTTAAAAGAGAATATTCCACAAGAATATTCCTTATATTATTGCATAAGAAAAATATAGAAAACAAGAAAAATAATGTCAAAACAAACAAGCCTTATGACATGATAGAGTGAAAATTTAGAAGGGATAAATTATAAATTTATCTACCCCTTTTACGATAGCAATATCTCTTTCTCCATACTGGTGTAATTGCATTCGGCCTTACTGAAACTTCCACTATCATACCTGCAAAGCTTATTATTTTTTTTGATTTTAAGATAGCTTCTCAGGTAGTTGCTTGCATCAATTTCAAGTACTAGATCATCATCCACATTTGGTAATTAAAGTTAAGACCGGTAACTTCATACAACGTTTTTTAAGATCTTGAACTATTTGAGTATCCAAGTACAAGTTTGTTCCTTTTTTAGCTTGACTTTTAAATGCTTTTTAAGCTTAGCTAAATCTTTAATAAAGTTTGAAACATATGTGAGACATTTTAGAAACCTTTTTAGTTGCTTTCTATCTTCTAATTTATCTGGAAATGTTTCTATCTTTTTTAGGACATGTTCTTGCAATACTATTTCTCCGGCTTTTATTTTTAATCCAAGAAACTCTATTCTTGTTTTGCATAGATGCATTTCTTTTGTCCTAAGATGATGTCATGATATATACATTCCTGTTAGACCTGTACAAAAGCGGGTTCGAGTTCAGGTTTGGGTCGGGCCATAACTTAAAACTATATCCTGAAGGTGCAAGTAGTGCTAGCCCAACCCGCCTTGTCCGGGTCACAAAAATTGTCCATGTTCACCCACTTAAAAAGCGGACGGACTGTCGGATGACCCGTATGTACTTGATTGTGCTTTTTTTTTTTATCCAGGATGTAGCATTCAAAACAAGTAATATAATGTATTTACCACAAATTTTCAATACAATTATACTTGCACAGTGTATTACCAACGAGTTTAACAACAATCGACACACAAAAATAAATAAATCCAAATATTCGACAAAAACAAGTGTCATTGCAGTCAAGTTATCCCTGCAATCTTGTATTAAAAATGAATATAACTCGTCAAAATACTCAAAACAAACTAAATGAAAAATCAGAGTAGGTCACACTGGAAATAAAATAAATTATATATTGTTGTAATTTGATTGCTTTTAAAGCTCTTATTTACTTAGACTTTTGTGGAATGTGTTCAAGAACACTTAGAACTAGAAGAGAGGAATGAACAAGAAGAGTAGATTTCTTGCTTGCTCTTGGTGCACTTGTTACAATGGGTGAATGCCTCTATTTATAGGCAAAGTGAAGGTGAATTTCCTAATAGAAAATTAGGAGGGTAAAGAAGGTGAACAATTCACCTTGTACAATTTACCACAAAATATCTAGCAATAATTCAATCTAGAATTCTCCTAGCAATCATGTTAGTAGACATACAAGTATTTGTAACTTATACTTGTAGAATGTATGTCTAACATGTATTTGTGATATTCCATAACACTCCCCCTTGAATGTTCACCTTCTTCCATTATCAAACTTGAGCGGTTGTTGTTGACTCCATACTCATTATACGCTTGGGTGAAGCTGCCTCGTTAAAAACCTTGTCAGGAAAAACCCAATGGGATAAAAATCTGATCGAAGGGAAAAAGAGTGCAGCGCGTATAATGCTCCCCCTGATTTCAACATATGTCTCGGAGTCTACACATTCCAATCTTGCGCACAAGCTCTTCAAATTTCTTCGGGCACAATGATTTTGTGAACAAGTCAGCAAGATTGTCACTGGAACGGATTTGTTGAATATCAGCTTCCCCGGTTTCCTCCAGCTCACGAGTGGAGAAGAACTTTGGCAATATATGCTTTGTACGATCTCCCTTGATATGTCCTTTCTTCATCTGAGCAATGCATGCTGAATTATCTTCGTACAAGATGGTTGGTTCTTTAGTGATAGGTTTCATCCCACATTCCTTTTGTATGAACCCGATCATTGCCCGTAGGGACACACACTCTCTTCCAGCTTCATACAAAGCGATCAACTCTGCGTGATTCGAGGAAGTGGCGGTAATTGTTTGTTTTGTTGACTTCCATGAAATTGCTGTTCCTCCATATGTGAATACGTATCCGTTTTGGGATTTGGCCTTGTGTGGATCAGACAAATATCCTGCATCTGCATATCCAACCAAAGTGGCATCTTCTTTGTATTGATAAAATAGACCAAGATCATGTGTACCTCGAAGGTAGCGGAATATACGTTTGATGCCATTCCAATGTCTTCTTGTAGGTGCACAACTGTACCTAGACAACAAATTTACAGCAAAGGCAATATCTGGTCTTGTATTGTTAGTCAAATACATTAAAGCACCAATTGCACTTAAATATGGCACTTCTGGGCCAAGGATTTCTTCATCCTCTTCTCGAGGACGGAACTCATCGTTTTCCACATTAAGGGATCGAACAACCATGGGTGAGCTTAAAGGATGTGCTTTGTCCATGTAAAATCTTTTCAAGATTTTCTCAGTGTAATTAGATTGATGGATAAAGATTCCATCTCTTATGTGCTCAATTTGCAAGCCAAGACAAAGCTTAGTCTTTCCGAGATCTTTCATCTCGAATTCTTTCATCAAATACTTTGCAGTTTCTTCAAGTTCGTTGGAAGTTCCAACGATATTTAAATCGTCAACATATACTGCGATTATAGCAAATCCACTTTTGGATCGCTTGATGAAAACGCATGGACATATAATGTTGTTCTTATATCCCTCCTTGAGAAGATATTCACTAAGACGATTGTACCACATTCGTCCTGATTGTTTTAATCCATATAAGGACTTTCTCAATTTTATGGAAAACATTTCTCGTGGCTTTGAGGAATTGGCCTCAGGCAATTTTAGTCCTTGTGGGACTTTCATGTAGATGTCGGTATCAAGTGACCCATATAAATATGCAGTCACGACATCCATAAGACGCATATGTAGTTTTTCAAAGACAGTCAGGCCAATTAGGAATCTAAATGTGGTCGCATCAATTACTGGCGAATATGTTTCATCATAATCGATTCCTGGGATTTGAGAAAAACCTTGGGCTACAAGCCTCGCTTTATATCTCACAATTTCGTTTTTCTCATTTCGTTTTCTTACAAAAACCCATTTATAGCCGACTGGTTTTACACCCTTTGGTGTATGAACTACAGGTCCAAAAACTTCACGTTTTTCAAGTGATTTCAATTCTGTTTGAATTGCCTCTTTCCATTTTGGCCAATCCTTTCTACGACGACATTCATCAACTGATTTTGGCTCAAGGTCGTCATCTTCAATTGCGATATCATTAGCCACAGAATAGGCAAATATATCATCAACAATGATATCCTTTCTATTCCATTGTATCCTTGTATCGACATAATTTATAGCAATTTCATAGTTGTCGATTCTTTCATCAAGGATATCATCTTCATTTGGGATGTTATCATCCTCATTTTCTTTGTCTTTCTCATGTTCCTCATTTGGTTCATTCACTGTAGCCTCACATGCTATACCCTTTTGGTTCCTTGTTTTTCTCGGTTTTAAATCTTTTGAACCAAGTGGTCTACCACGTTTTCGACGTGTTGTAGACTCATTCGCAATGGACACATTTGGTTGTCCAATGGGTACGTCAATTCTTGCAGGGGCATTTGCTGCAGGAACATGTGACTTTACCACCTTCTTAGTGTCTGTAAATGCATCTGGTAATTGATTTGCAACACCTTGTAAGTGAATGATTCGTTGAACTTCTTGTTCACACATTTTTGTTCTTGGATCAAGGTGTGATAATAGTGTTGCATTCCACGTAATTTCTTTCAAACTTGGGTCCACTTTCTTCTTTTCTCCCCCTAAGATTGGGAATGTATTTTCATCAAAATGACAATCAGCAAACCTTGCTGTAAACAAATCACCCGTTGTTGGTTCAAGATATCTAATGATCGAGGGGGATTCAAAACCAACATATATTCCCAATCTTCTTTGTGGACCCATCTTTGTACGTTGTGGTGGAGCAATAGGAACATAAACTGCACATCCAAATATTTTTAGATGTGATATATTAGGCTCCTTACCAAACACTAATTGCAATGGAGATTGTTCATGATTTGCACTTGGTCTTAATCGGACCAAGGCTGCAGCATGCAAAATCGCATGTCCCCAAGCAGATGGTGGTAATTTAGATTTCATCAATAATGGTCTAGCAATTAATTGCAATCTCTTTATCAATGATTCTGCAAGACCATTTTGTGTGTGAACATGAGCTACTGGATGTTCCACATCAATCCCAATTGACATGCAAAAGTCATTGAATGTTTGGGATGTAAATTCTCCTGCATTGTCAAGCCGGATTTTCTTTATCGTATAGTCCGGAAATTGAGCTCTCAATCGGATTATTTGAGCAAGGAGTTTAGCAAATGCTGCATTTCTAGTTGATAATAGACTTACATGTGACCATCTTGTAGATGCGTCAATTAACACCATAAAGTATCGAAATGGGCCACACGGTGGAGCAATTGGTCCACATATATCTCCTTGTATTCTTTCCAAAAATGCAGGAGTCTCACTTGTAACCTTACTTTTAGAAGGTCTAATTATTAGCTTTCCAAGTGAGCAAGCCGCACAATTAATATGACTAGGCGGCAGAACTTTCATGTTCTTTAGTGGGTGTCCAAGTGAACCCTTTATAATTTTGTGCATCATTGTTGATCCTGGGTGACCCAATCGGTCATGCCAAAGTGTAAATTCATCTCGGTCATCCGACCTTTTCTTAGATATCACATTAGCCTCAACCGGATAAATATATGTCTCATATAATCCGGAGGCTTGTCCTGGCATTTTCTCAAGGATCTGTTTCTTATCACATTCATGTGTTGTGATGCACAAATATTCTCTCCCATTTTCATTCATGGTTTCCATATGAAACCCATTTTGACGCACATCCTTAAAGCTCAATAAATTTCTTCGAGATTTACTCGAATATAATGCGTCATTTATTACTATTTTTGTTCCTTTTGGGAGTAGAACAAGAGCTCTTCCCGAGCCTTCGATGAGTTTAGCCACACCAGATATGGTATTCACATTTCCCTTAAAGGGTTTCAATTGTGTGAAATACTCTTTATTTCTCAAGATGGTATGTGTGGTGGCACTGTCCACAAGACATTGCTCCTTCTCATCGAGTCTTTCCTTAGAAGGTTCCATGTATTCTATAAAGAGGGAAACATTAATAAGTCAAGCCATTTATAAAGAAAAACTTCATATTATACATAAGGATAAGCATATTTTACATAGTCCTACTGGATCTTAAAGAAAGCATTACATGACATTACATGACATTACATCATATTATACATTATTATACAATAAAGGATGATCCCATAAGTTCTCAAACCAATGCTTCAGTCCAAGGCACATGCATCATCATTCTCAAAGTTGAGAAAGTGAGAGACATCTAGGCTGGTCATGGGTGAACTACCAACATCTTTGTTTTCAACAAAGTTGGTTTCATTAGCCTTTTCTTTGTTTCTTTCAGCTTGGTAAGCATCCACCAAATGTGATGCGGTACGGCATATTTTTGCCCAATGACCAGCTATGCCACATCTGTAGCAGACAGTTCTTGGCTTATGAGAGGGCTCCTTTTTACCCGTCTGGACCTTTCGCTTTTCATTCCCATAGTTACCTCGATTATCATGGCGGCCATTATTATAGCCTTGCCAACGACCACGACCACGACCACCACGACCACCACGGCTATCACGGCCACCTTGATCTCCACGACCTCGGTCACGGTTATTATAGTTCCGTGACTGTTGCCCACGTTCTTTGCGATTTTTCTTTTTGTCATCGGATGTCTTTTCAGTGGCATTGACATCCGGAG
>BSUD01000005.1:142279391-142332380 GCA_033239045.1 Fagopyrum esculentum
CATAAAAATTATTTTAAAAAATATGATAAAAAAAATTTGTATAAAAATCATGTTTTGATGCAAAATAACGTTTTTTATGTTAAATTTATAAAAAAATAGGAAAAAAATTTGATAATAAATTTTTTTTATAAAAATTAGTTTCCATATAAAATAAAATAAAAATTCATGTTTTGATGCAAAATATGATAAAGTATCAAATAGTAATAAATATATTAAGAATCATAAAATAATATGTAAAAACCTTATATTTTAAAAAATATCATAATTTATTAAGAGTTGATTAAATTTGTTCAATTAAAATATAATTGTCTTCAAAATTTATAATATAAAGTTGTTATAATTTTTTTCCCTATTTTTTTTTATAAATTTAATATAAGAAACATTATCTTAGACAAATAATAAGAAAGAAGGGTACCATCCGGAAAAGCCGAAACCTCAGGGGTACCAAGCGGAAACATGAAAAACTTTGGACACCATCCGGAAAAGCCAAAAACTCAGGGGTACCAAACGGAAACGTGAAAAACTTTGGGCACCATCCGGAAAAGCCAAAAACTCAGGGGCACCAAACGAAAAAATCCTAAAATTAAATAAGATAGAAGGGTGACAAATTAGGTAGAATCTTTAATTATTTTCAAATAATTTTTTTTTGTGAAAATAAGAAGTATCTAGTTTATCTACGCATAACAAAAAGTGTCTCATTTATACTACATATTACATAGACTACTTACTTATCCAATTCATCCCTAATTTTTTTTGTTTTTAAATTAGGATTTTAGGTTTTAAATACTGAATTTCAAGTATAGTAATTTTGATACTATGTTGAAGATATTGGATTTCAAGTATTATAAATTTTAAGTATTATAATTAAGATATATTATTAATTATATAGAATTAAAGTATAAAGTGTTGATACTATAATTAAGAAATGAAAATTCGGATATTCATTGAAGCAATATGGATAAGGAAAAGGTATGTTCATGTATAGTTGCATGATTTGGTGTGGTCTCTAGATACGTACCAACCATTTCCTGAACACGATTCGCACGAGTCCAAACTTGGTAACCAAAACATTTTCCTTATTACTAAGATAAGATTATATATATATATATATATATATATATATATATATATATATATATATATATATATATATATATATATATATATATATATATATATATATATATATATATATATATATATATATATATATATATATATATATATATATATACACACTAATAAAAAATATATATGGGTAAATATGTAGGTTCATTTGCGTTTGTTTGGGGACGATTGTCCTTTTGCTATCTAGATACCATGCTAAAATGTAATGAAGACAAAATGTAATTACCGAAAATCATTTTTATTGATTCTACATACATATACTGAATTACTGATATACTTAGAGTATTTGCATCCCAAAATTTCTGGGTTTATTTAGCAATTAAAAAATTAAAAAAAAAAATAAATGTCAGATTAGGAGAAAGAATCGATGCAATTAGTGGAGAGAAGTGTAACAGTCAAAAATCGAAGATGACCTAATCGAGAATTTTAAGGAATTAAATCCGTTTTAACACGAGATACCTCTCGAGGTAACTTGCTCCTAAATGATATTACAACCCGGTGTTATTTGGAGCATTTGGGAGCTTCAATTAACAAAAATGCAGTTGAGAGAAGTGATCAGGACATCGGACATGTCCTAGATATGAAAAAACATGGAAAGGCAAGACGGTAAAAGAGTCGCTATTTCGTTTCTTAGCGGCTAAGAAAGACGGCTTAGGAATATGCGTTTTTCGAGACAATTGCGGAATAATTATCCATACAATATTTCAGATTTATTATTCCAATTTCGAGAAGTTTGGAGAAGGGGTCTTAAACCGCTTTCGCATCGGTGAAAGTATAATTATCGACTCCGCTAAAGGATAATTATCGACTCCGCTAAAAGATAATTATCGTCTTCTCTATAAATAGCGGAAATATCGTTTATTAATTCATTTATTTTCACGTTTCCTCGTAAAAGCTCTGATTTCTCTCAACCTTCAAACTCATATCTACTCTCCATTTTTAATCCAATTTCAAATCCGTTTGAGTTTTCGGATTCCTCTCTTCATTTTCTTCATTGCGGTACCGAGTTTCTACATTTTCGAGCAAGGGAAGGCCTGGTCGAGCATATATGATACTAGGGAGGTTCCGTCGCTCAGATTCCGGTGAATTTGATGGTGTCCTAGCGTAGCCTGAGTCGTTGTGATTCCGAATCTTCTTTCGGATCGTCAATCGGGTTAGTAACAAAAAAAGTTATGAATTTATTCGTTTTCAGTATTGCAATTTGGCCTAAATTGACCTTAGGCTTGTCAAAATGGATAATTGAAAATTCCATTATGCTCGTTACTTTATTCTGGTGATTATGGGTTGTTTGTTTGATGAGATTTGATGACAGGTGGGTTCAGAAATTGCCTGCGGGCAAAACGTTATTCTGACAAAATTTAATTAATTAATTGAAGGTTAATTAATTAAATTGGGATTCTAGAAAATGCTATAAGCTAATTAAATTCAAAGGAATGAATTTAACTGGTGTTTGAAGCGAGAAGTTTAATACGAGGAATATGATATTCTCAACAGGTGTTGTTGAAGGTTTCGGTTTAACTATAGCTTAGTTGCTTTGTGAGTGTATCCAAGCACGATAAAGGAGGATAATCCGAGTGGGAAACGGACTCAATAGTTGGTTTGCGGGGTTTTATTGTTCTTACCTGCGAGGTAAGTGTATATGAATTACACTTGCTTAATATATGTTATGTATTTAATATGTCATGATTTTCTGCATGCTTGAGTGTATATATATGTTCGTTATGATTGTATGCATGCTTATATGTATATGAGTGAGATGATGATGATGACTTGATATTCTTTATGAAAGCATGCATGAGGTACATGAGATGATAAAGAAAAGAATATGATGAAAGCATGAAATTGAGTTATGATATGAAAGTGATAATATAGGATGGTAATTGATTAATTAGCCCAACTGGGTTCCGCACGGGTTTCCGGGGGACGAGGTCGCTACCTGATCTACAGGGGGCCTCAAGATAAGAAAAATACTCAAAGGTCGCTACCTGATCTACAGGGGGCCTCAAGATAAGAAAAATAGTCCAAGATCGCAACCTGATCCACAGGGGGTCTTAGGACAAGATGACCGAGGTCGCTACCTGATCTACAGGGGGCCTAGGACGCTATCGGGTTGGCCAACCAAAAAAAAAGAAAGAAAGAAAAGAAATACAAAAGCAATGAGAAAATATATCGTACGATCAGTTGGGGCTAGTTAGTTAATTATCACCTATGCATCGATGCAATCGAGTCTAGCATGTTATATGTTATGTTATGATTATTTATATGTGATGAGATGATATGAGATGTTTATATGAGATGATATATTTATATGTGTGATAACATGCTTGAATGTTTATGTGAAATGTGATGTGAATGGTTGTGGAATTATATGTGAATGTGGATATGTATGCATTGATCGACTTTGGAATGTGAGGAAGGGTATAGAGTGTCCTTTGGGGACGGGATATTAGATACTTATATATATTGGGGAGTGTGATTTGTATACCCTTACTGAGCGTGTGGCTCATTGTTGTTATATCCACATATTTTTTCAGCTACTCAGACTCGGCCTGATCAAGGCAAGGACGTTGGACCCAACACCTGGATTTGAGATCATACCAGGTGGGCTATTATGGGATGCTGCCGCCTAGGATGTTTTGTGTGGTTTTAGACAGTTGTGTTTTGTTAAACAGGGTTTTATGACGTATGTTAGTATGTATATATGTTGTGAATATGGTTGTAAGATAAAGTTTTAAAAATTTACGTTTTCCGTTTTTCCGCTTATTGTTTTAAACAGGGTTAATTAACTGGTAATCAACTAGAAATGAAATAGGTGGATCACAAAAAGTTTCTTTGCACAAATACTCATCCTGACAGGTTCCGGCCTACTTCACACAAATCAAGGAAAATTTTAATTTATTTTTTTTGTTTTGCCTAAATGTAGGGATGTAACAGGTTGTTGGTTATAATTATACGTTAAAAATTTTTTGATGAATTCTGGGATGGAAAAGAGAGGTTCTTCAATCATTTTGTGAATAAAAATCAGATAAGAAATTTTTTGAGAATTTATGGGATGCAGATGCTCTTACGGGATTGATATTTCATTACAAATGTGTAATATATATAAGCCCATATTTATGAAAATGTCTTGGTAGTTTATAACTTTGTTTCCAAAACATAACTTCAATTAGCAAATCAAAAGTAAAAAGTCCTTATAATTATTTTCCAAAGATCAGAAAGTATTGAGAAAATTGGTGCAATTGTGTATCTCACATACACTATGTAACTACTTTTACTAATTAATTAAACGAGTAAAAAAAAAGAAGTTGAAATGGGGAAGAACGAATAATGGAGAAGATCACCGCTGCCGCTAGGGAAGGTTTCGCCACTTTTGTGTTCTTGCGTTGCCCTCCGCACAGAAGCTCTCTCTTGTGTTGTGCAGAAACCGCCTTCCTGCGCCGCCGCGCTTCCCCGGTTCCGGCATTAGACCTCTTGCACCACCGCTCCTCTTGTCCTCTCCTCCGTTATTGCACCTCTACGACATATACTAGCGAAGAAGATGAAAATCGTCATCTTTAATTATAAATATTAGGTTTCACTAGTTTAGATAAATAAAACTTGTGTATTATAACTTGAATAACACTAGTTTTGATAACACCAGTTAGCCAAGGTTCAAAACCCGCAAACAACCAATTTTTAGTATTTTGAATTGACCCAAATAATATAAAATTTTCGCTAAAAACAACTTTGAATAATTTTAAATTAGCAAAGTAGCCAATATTGTAGTTGCTATAAACAAGAGGAAAACATATAGTGCCCATTTGGTCGGAGCGGTGGAATGGAAACAGAATGGAATCGAATAAGGATAGAGAAAGAAAATAGAATGGATGAGATTACTTTTGTTAAAAAAAACTCTAACCAAACGTAGTTTTTTATTGATTCGGAATCCTTCCATTATTGGGAATGATTCTCAGTGCTTCCAAACAAGCCCATAATCTAATGACCAATTTCATTTACCAACCAGTGAAATGATGTAACTTTAACATACCAACAAGGCACCAAAAGCATGTTCAAAGTTGGCGACGGCCACCAAATTAGTCATACTACTAGAAAATGAAAATGTGTAAGATGAAAGTCATTCAAAAGAAAAATATTGAATCAACCTCAAAACAAAGATGCTTCGGCCATTTCGCTCATTTCATCTTTGCCTCTGTAAATAGAACATGGCGGTTCACCCTTGGGTCAAATTTCCTGAACTCGAGTTTCTCTGTCATTTTCTTGGGGTTCTTCTTCTTCACGTAGAAGAATCCAGTACCAGCAGAAGACACCAGCCTGATGAATACTGAAGCAGCCTTCTTATCTCTACCCATCCTTCAGTTCAATAAAGCAGGGTTTAAATAATCTATCTATGTGTAGGAAAAATAAAGCCGGAAGAAAATAAAAAAATTACACTTTGAAGTGAACAATATATTTATCCAACAATGCACTGTTGGGCGAAGTTAATTTTGGATTCAGCAACTTTTCACTGATATAAGTTTACTACTGAGGTGGCTTAGAATTAGTACCATTTCTAAATCCTTGATAACTGATTTCTCTTTATTCATCATAACTATCACCAATGATTCAGTCAAAAGTTTGTCCATCTTGACGAACATTTTACAAAAACTTGCAATTGACCAACTTTCAATCTCATACACCTCAAAATCACTTCATGGTGAAAAGCTAAAACAGAAGTTGATAGTTAATTGCCATAACTATTACACTGATGATAAATCAATGATACAGGCTCCAGCCAAATGTAAAAATACATAGTCAGCAACTGAAACAGGCATTGCAAAGAAAGTATAAATACCATAGCAAAAGCCAATGAGAAAGCAATCAAGACATACAGTCGGTTATTCTCAAAGAAATGTTTTCATCTTACATCAAAGCAAACAAAAGCTAGTAGGGTCGCAAAGGCAATTGTTCAGGTTAACTTCTGTGTCGAATACTGCTAAAAGTTGGATAGGGGTCACACTGGGGCGCAGGCAGATGACTGAAGTGACCCCAAACCGCACAAAATGGTCACCTATTAGTCTATTACACCCTCACTAACTCTGCTAGCCTAGCCGGAACCATAACGGATCTACACGAAAACGACTTACCAATTCCATTTTCCATTAGCTTGGCCATCTTTCAGGAGTTCTTAACAAGAAATATATTTTTCAACAGATTTTTACTAGTGCTTGTTGTCTTGTTCATACCAGTGGTTAATCTATTGAATGGATTTTTAAAAAACAACACAACAAGTATCTCATTGAGTAATCTAATTAGCTTCAGACGATCTGATATCGATTTTATGTTATTGTGAAGCCGAACGAATCAATTAAAACCATTACAACGAGTCAATGCATCAAACCTAATTTAAAAAAACCCTAGTTCTAGCATATCGTATAGCGTTGCAAACGATGTTAGTTGCCTTAATCTAGTTGACCTAAGATCCACAAATTAGCCACAAACACCAAAAACCAGTAAACGGGAAATCTTGAACACGAACTGCTTCTCATAGCAGTCAAACAGTTCAGGCAAGACAACCCTAGTAGTGTAATTTTTCACAAGCAACATGAACTGGATACTAAGAGAAAGAGAAAAAAAATGGAAATTGCATAAAAATACCTAGAATTCCCAGGTTCCGACTCCGATTAGCTCTCCGGCTGCGCTCGTGAGAGTGAATAACAAGAGAAAAGGGGTAAACAGGAGTAACACGAACTAGAAAGAATTAACTATGCACTATATGCAGTCATCAGGGTTTTCCAATATTGCCCCTTAGGAACTTCGAAATTACGCACCCTACCACTCCCCGAAACTCATTCTCTTCTGTAACCATTGAGATCTTATGTCTAACCTTCACATATCAAAATTGGTCGACGGATTGACGTACTTAGAATTCAGAAGGTGATGAATACAACTTCCATTCCTTCAAATCGCAAAATTTTCTCTTCAATGTTTCTATTACAGATTTGATCGTATGGTCTGATTTCGTTCTTCCGGTTTCTAGGGTTTTTTTAAGTTTACAGGGAGGATGGCGAGTAATGCGGTGGAGGCGGCGGGAGGGCCGATTTCGACGTCGGCGATGCTAACGGCGTCGTGGAAACACATCGGAGAGAGATGCCATAACCAGAACGTGGAGTTTCTCAGATGCAAGAAGAGAGATGGAAACCCTGAGAAGTGCATTGAAAAGGGCAACCAGGTCACTCGCTGTGTATTTGGCTTGTAAGTTCTTGATCTTCTTCTTTGTTTCCGTTTCGTTACTTCATCATTATCCAGATCATTTACAAGTTACAATTGTGGATAGCATTGATTGAGAATGATAGCTATGTTGATTAGGGTGCTTGATTACGTATCCTGTGTATGAATGAATGTACATTTCAAAACACTTGATGATCGTGAGGAAATTCAGATTATAAGCCAAATTCACAGCGAGTGACCTGGTTGCACTTTTGAATGCACTTCTCAGGGTTTTGGATTTTCTCACCATCACTTACAAGTTACAATTGTTGATAGCATTGATTGAGAATGACAGCTCTGTTGATTAAGGTGCAGCGTTGCTTGATTATGTATCCTGAATATGAATGGATATACACTCCAAAACACTTGATTATCGTGAGGGAATTCAGATTATAAATGTGGTCATATTATTTTAGATGATTAATGGCATGTAGACTTGTAGCATATAGAATACATTTTGATTGCTACGAGTCTACTTTCCGACGTGATTCTTACATATCGGTTGTTTATCTTATTGTGCATGGATCGGGGCAATAACCAAAGATCGTATTACTGTCGATATCAGAAAATATATGGTTAGATTTGTGAGCATATCGACGGTCTTCTACTCTCCCCCATTTTTTATGAGATTTTGTTGATAGATTCCCTTACGTGAGCAAACCTTTATGATGCAAATTTGAAATATTAAAAACTTGTGCCATTATATGTTGGTGTCTATGAAGAAATTAAACTCCACAACTACTTGAACCAGACATTCATTAAGTGTCTTGCAAAGAAAATGCTTGTTCAGCGTTTTTATCATGTTTGAGGGATTAGATGATGAATCCTCAACTTATATGCTCTGTAGTTTATCTCTTTTGTTTCTCGTTTTCTCCTCCAATGTGTGGATCATTAGATCTACTATGTCTCTGAGACAAGCTCTTCACCGTGTTGCTACTGATGATCATTCATGTAGATTGTTTCTTTTGTTTTGTTAGACATGTAGATTCTTTCTGCACATCCCTATCAACCTGGAAGTTGATGTTCACTGCATTTGTCTAGAGGAGTATGGCTGATATAAGATCTTGGTTGATTTCACTCTGGTATTTCTACTTGAGATTTTCTTTCGGCATTTAAGTTTTTACAAGATTTGGATAAGGGAACAAAGTAGCTAGCAAATATATTGTCTAGATCAGATGGATTCCTTGGACAAGCTGTGAAAGGAAGACCTCCTATGAATTATCTGCAGCAACGATGAAGATCATATTTCCTTTCTAGTTGCTTTCATTTTGAATGGTGCAACTTCTGTATGAAGTCATCAATTGGAAGATGAAAGTTCCACAACGATCCTAACTCCTAAGAACAGCTTGTAGTATTCTATTTATCGTTTCATGTTAGGTTTTGTGATCCACATATAAGCGTTTTATGAACATCCGCTTCCCCTGAATATCCGTTTACATTGTTGGTGTGCAGGCTAAGGGATCTCCATCAAAAGTGCACAAAAGAGATGGATTCTTATGCAGGCTGCATGTACTACAATACGAATGAGTTTGATCTGTGTCGCAAAGAGCAGGAAGCTTTTGAGAAGGCATGTCCTCTGTAGCTATGCCTTAAAAAAAGGAACTGTTTGGAAATAATCAGACACTTGCTTTGAACTTATGGCTTGCAATCTGCTAACTCTCTGCAGTTTCAACATATGTGCATGTTAAAGGCTGTGTTTGGCAAAACACAATTTACCTTGTAAGATTTTCCTATCAACTCATTATCATGTTAATGATACATCTTCTACATATCTACCAAACATGACCTAACCAAAAATCTGACAATTTTCAACTTAGAAAGTGGCGTGCTTGGTTTGAATGTAAAGTTGTAGGCCCGATAAAATCATACCTCGGCCTATAATTTGATTGTTTCAACTTTCAACTGCAAAATTTCAAAGTAAACATTACTATGAGGTCATTTTTTTGCATACAACACATTAAGGGTCCGTTTGGTTCAACTCCGAAAACGGAATGGAAACGAATCTAGTCTATATGTATGCACTTGTTCGTGTAATTTTTTAGAATTATTTTTTGTGGTTTAAAGTAATTGTAATATAATCAAATAGTTTTGAAGCAAATGTATTTTTTCATGAAACTGCAGGGAATGATTCAAAAAAATCTCACGAATAAGGCTACACATGTGAAGTAGATGCATTTTATTTTCGTATTCGGAGTTATAACCAAAGAGGGGCTAAATATGGAAGTAAAATGAAACATTGAAAGACTTACACTAAATAATGGATATATGTACGCATACCCTTGAACCATTTTCATTGCTGTATACGTCTTACATTCTACACCGCCAATAGAAATTTTGCTGTCTTATATTCTATATTATAAATAGGTAATATCTAATGTTTTTTTGTTTTGGAAATGTTCAAGTATAAATTGAAACCATTTCCATTGTTATAATGGCTTGAACAAAATACAATGCTTAGCACCCATTGTGACAGACTGAGGTTATCTATATTTACAATTAACGTTCTAGGATACACTTCAAAGATAAGAAAATTGTTGCGTGAGGTAAGTGCTCCGTTCGGATCCATTGACTAAACAAACAGAGCATGAATACATGTTAAATTCGAATGATAATGAGTAGAACATGAGACGTTAAATTTTGGTTCATTTAAGTAGGATTACAATCCTAAATATGACTAGATGAGTTATTTTTCAATAAGATTGTTTTATGAGCCGAATACTCGAGTTCAACTCATCTCAAAGTACCCAATTCAAAATGTTCACTTGACTGACACAAAATGAGTACAAAGCATATTTATAAATAAAGATTTTGGATAAATAGATTCTATGTTCATTATGTTTGTGTACCTCTTTAATTTTATACTACTTGTATTAAAGAATTTGGTCTAATTATTAGAGAGAAATCTCAAAAAGGCTTACTAAACTAATTTGATAATTTTGATTTCATACATCTAAGTACAAAATTAATTAAACTCAAATTCGGTCCCCGGCTCCAAATTCAAAATTAATTGAACGCATATTCAATTTCACAAGTAAAAAATTAATTCAACACTAATTTCGCATTTTGACTGTTGAATTAAAGGGATGGTTAAAATAAATAAATAAAAATTGAGTTATTTTAAAATTTCCGGTTAAAAAGTGAAGGGAAAAATGACCAAGAAAAATACCAACTATGAGGTATGAACCAAAAATAATACAAACTTTAAAAATTACTAGTTGGTATACAAACTATTTCGCATTAAACCAATTTTGATACGGGGTGAAGTTATAGCCAATTTACTTACAAGAATCGCCCAGAACTTTTTAAATTACACAAAGTTACCCCTACATTATATTTTATTTCACAAATCACCCTTATTATTTTTTATACCTAACGAATTATATAATAAAGGTTATTTATCACTTTATTCTAAAATATTTTAGGCATTTATTTAAAATATAACTATAAGAATGATTGAGAAGTTTTAACACTTTAAAAATAAAATTTTGGTTAAAAGACTCATACTTGGTGACATTTCCATAACTTTTTGCTATAAAATAAAATTGATTTTTGACGTTTTAAAATTTAAACATGAAATGTAGATTTTTTTTCACAAATTTACTTTAAATATATTAATTATATATTTTCAAAGTACACAAATGTTCAAATTAGTATTATATTCTTTCGTTAAGTTTTACCTACAAATATGTATTATTCCATCAAACTAAACCCATAAAATAATAATGACACCAAACATGGTTCTATTAACCAAAATTTCATTTTTAAACTTCTTAATTTTTTTTTAATGAATAAATACTTTAATTATTAAAAATAAAGTGATAACTAACTTTTCTTACCTAATTCGTTAACTATACAAAAATAACATGGGTGATTATTGAAAGAAAGTAAAATATAGGGTCATTTTGTCTGATTTAAAATATGTTGACGATTTTTTTAATAAAATTTGGTTAGTTTTTGACCACGTATCAAAATTGGTTTAATGTGAAATAGTTTATGCATCAAATAATAGTTTTTAACGTTTGTATTATTTTTTATTCGTACCTCATAGTTGATATTATTTTTGATCAATTTTTTCAAAAGTGAGGTATGTTACTTCCAAAATTAGCCAAGAAACAAACAAACCCTAATTAATCAGTTCTTTTTAATAATATAATCATTTAAACACTCCATTATTAGGCCATTGGCTCCTCCGATTCCCGGTGAGCTGGATGTAAAGACATCTTACCCGCTTAAATAAAATAATAAATAATATTTGATTCCCACACGCCCCACACATTCACACCCAAAAGAATTCAAAAAATAAAAATAAAAAGAGAGATAAATTAAAATGGCACGCCACTGTAATTTCTGAGATATGTCGACATTAGTTAATCATCTAAGTCTAACCCCTCATATTGGTACTGACTACGACCAATCACGTCTCTTCCCAGCTGCTGCCACCACCAACACCAACACCTAACAGCTGACTTCTCTCCAACGCCACCCCTTCTCTCTCTTCCCTTCTCCGCTAACCCTATCTCTTCTTTATCACCTGCTCAATCCATTCTTTAGGTTTACTTTACGGATTTCGAATCGAATGGATTCGTCTCAACCATCGCATCCTCCGTCGAATCCCCTATCTACGGTTCCTGATATGGACCTTCAGTCTCTTGCAACTGCCGGCGATGAATCATCCGCGGCCCCGTTCGAGTGGAGTGATTTCCTCGACTTCAATTTCGACGAGCAGCTTTTTCTATCTCTAGAGGAATCCTCTCAATCTCATTCCCATCAGAACAACGCGCTTGAGATTCCTACGCTACCGGCTCCTGATGATGAGGTGGCTGTGGTCGAGCCGAAGTCTGATCGGGTCAGGAAACGGGACCCGAGGCTCGTTTGCACGAATTTCTTGGCCGGGAGGGTGCCCTGTGCCTGCCCGGAGCTTGATGCAAAGATGGAGGAGGAGGCGGAAAAGGAGCAGGGTGGGCCGGGGAAGAAGCGTGTGAGGGTGGCGAGGAGTTCGAAGGCGAAGTGCCAGGTGCCTCAGTGCGAGGCTGATATTAGCGAGCTAAAGGGGTATCACCGGCGCCATAGGGTTTGCTTGCAGTGCGCGAACGCCAAATCGGTGCTGTTGAATGGGGAAAACAAGCGATATTGTCAACAGTGCGGCAAGTAAGTGACAAGATCGATATTCAAGCATTGGCTTTTTTTTATCGTACATTGCGAATCGAGTTATGCCATCTCCTAGACGTAAATAGTTCATGGTTTTACACATTGTACCATGTGTTAATTAGTTCAGCTTATAGATTTGTTGAACGTGTACAATGAGAATCATCACATAGATCTTTTTGGTTCATCTTAGCGAAGCCAGTGTACCAAATGATGATAGATATAGGACTTATATGTGAATACATATAGCAATGCCTAAAGTGGTTTTGAGGCAATATTTTGTTATTAGTCAATGTTATGCAAAAAAATTGCTAGAATATGTTATTATTAAGGTTTATGTAAGTTAGTTTCTTAGGCTTTAGGGTTGTGCCTTTGCAGGACAGAATCACTAAAACTTGAAGCTTGCTTATCATAAGTTTTTCAAACCATGTGAATCACATGAAGAAGTATGTACATTTACATCAAGCAAATGAACAACTGGTAAGTGAGTGTTGACTGTTGGCTGATATTAGTCTGCTTCAGTGTAGTTGCCAATTTTGTCCGTCAAAATCCGGGCAAGCTAACTCCATTTTTTTTTTTTTTTTTTTTTTTTTTTTGCAATTTTTGGGTATGTCTTGGCTACATGATTTCAACGAGTTATGGAATCTAATCCCTGATACCATTTAAATCAAATTCAACTGGTGGAGCTGTAGAGCTTTTTGCCTTTACCCTAACCTGTTGTTGACTTTGTCCCTTTTCCTGGGTTGCGATACAATATGGGATCTGGTCAATTGCCTACTGGGATGTTGGGATGAGTTGCAAAACAAGATAAGTTGATCTATGTTCTGAAGCTGGAGGTTTTGCTGTATGTTAGCTGATCTTTCAGTTGATCGAATACGCAATGTACTGCAAAAGAAACCGGTGATGCTTTTGGCCTTTACCCTAATCTTCTGGGCCTTTTCCGGGGGATGTGGGAGTGTGGGACACGGTATGGAATCTAGATAAACACTCATTGGCATGTTGGATAATGGATTAGTGGCAAATCTATACCTGTGTATACCTGTTAAAACCCCAAATAAACAAAGGTTGAATCTGCTGAAGTTGTTTTTCTTTGCTATGAAAGTGCATTATATTTGTGTGACATATAGTGATATAGGCCATTGAACACTTTCATTCTGCGGAAACATGTATAGCTTGTTTTTTGCTGGCCTGGATTTTTTATATGTGGTTTTATGATGAACTTAACTTTTCTTATTACTTTCTTTTCAGGTTTCATGTATTATCTGATTTTGATGAAGGTAAGCGTAGTTGTAGAAGAAAATTAGAGCGTCACAACAAAAGGCGTAGAAGGAAGCCAGTTGACTCTGGTGGATCTGCTGACAAGGAACTTCAGCTGGATCTGCAAGGTGAAGATGTATCCTCTGATGGCGAAGATGGGAAAGGTAGTGACAATTTTTAAGATCACATTGATTTTTGGGTTTTTCATGTTTGATATTTTAAAGAAGATACATGGGAAGGGAGCTTATGCATCCTTTTGTTATGCCTGAGAAGCTAACCAGGAATATATTCTCTTTTTGCACTGTAAAGGGGGCCGTTGCATCTTAGCAGCCTACCTGTTCGGAAACTGCCCTACTAATAATCTGTTAATAACTACAAGGGTAAATTTTTATAATTGAGCCTAAAATAAGAATGACAAATATTTCTGAAACAAAAATTCAAGCTGAAACAACAAACATGGTCAGGCAGAGGGGGCAAGTTCTGACACGCTTTGCAAGTGTGAAAGAATATTGTGCTTTACTGCATTTTCTTTATGAAAGTTACAGCTGCTAAAACTGTATTGCTTGGCCTTCCAATTGGTTTAAACTTTGTTTAAATGTCCGGGGACATGAGTGGAACAGGCTTTTAATCTGTTATGATATACGTGATCAGTGATCCTGTTCAATTATGATCCCAGAAGAGAGATCTGTTCACTTTATATATTAGGTCGATCATTAACCTCTCTTACGCCAGGAGAACAACTTCTGCTTCTTTGTCTGTCTGGTTGCTAAGGTCCTTGTTTTCTGCTTAACAACCTTCCCTTACAGGTGACTTCTCTTTGAGCACCCATAACCCTGAAGGAGGCAATTCCCAAGGCCCCGAGGATGAAAATAGGTCCAATTCTTACTCCGCACCAGATTGTCAAATTATCAATAGTGACAGTGCTACTACCTTTACTGCTTCTGGGGAAACTCAAGTTGATGGAGGAAAAGATGACTCAACCTATGATGTACCTCCATATTTTGAGAATAAGAATATATATACCTCTGCGGTAAGCCTCTTCAAGTTGCCTTTCTTGGTAGCATTTGGTTTGTTTTCTGTTTTTTAACAAATCTTCTATTGGTTTGATTAGTGTCCAACAGGTCGTATCTCATTCAAGCTCTATGACTGGAACCCTGCAGAATTTCCAAGACGACTACGGCTGCAAGTATTGTTACAAATGCATTACAGTTTAATGTTTGTGATAATATGCATTATTGGCACTGTAAATTGATTGAGATGTTTTCAACAAATCTACAGATCTTCCAATGGTTAGCGAGCATGCCTGTTGAACTGGAAGGTTATATCCGTCCTGGTTGTATCATATTGACAGCATTTATCTCAATGCCCGTGTCAATGTGGACGAAGGTTGGACATCGATTTGTTGCTAGTGATGCATTTTTTAGTTTTAGTCTGATGTGGCTTTTATCAAAGCTTGTGAGGTATAAGATAGTATTTGAATTCTTGGATCACCTTATTTCTATTATATATTTAACTCACAATTCTTCTTAATTCATCTTCTCTATTGTGCTAATGCCACTGTTGGAGTTTTATCTGTTTGCGAAATGGTTTGAAGTGTATGATATTTCAGTTTTTTGTTGGCCCCAGAAATGCATCCGCAATTTATATACCACTCTTTAGTGTATAGATCTTTCAAACAATTTATGTATAACATTTGCACCTACGCTCTTTTGACAGCTGTTGGACAACCCTGCTTCGTACGTGCAAGATTTTTTTTCACCTGGGAGAGTTTTGTCAAGAAAAGGCGCTACTCTTGTGTATTTGAATAACATGATTTTTCGTGTATTACAAGGTTAGTTGCTCCTTTACCTTTATGTGATTTACAACTTATCTTACACTTGATACTGTCTTTCACATGGAAAATCTGCCTGTAATGTTATCGTTCTGTTATTCTTCAACTGTCTTTTACAGTTATAACTGCTAATTTGTCTTGAATGTTTTCTCTAGTATCTAATTATCTTGCCCCTTAATTGGCAAATTTTTATATTTGGTTGCTCTAGTACATTTATACTTCTGTGATAGTTTTACACCTATACCAGTTTAATGAAGCTGCGGTTTATTCTTAGAAATGGAAAAATCAATCCTTTCTCTTCTTAGAAATTTCAAACTCAATCCTTTCCGTCTTAATCGTTGACTTTTGAGCCTGACAAACTAATCCTTCAATGGCTTCAATATCCTTACATTGTCTCACTGAGTTCTTGTTTCTTCCCTTTGTGCTGTTCACTCGTAACCTGATTTGCAGGGCTATTTTATTATTTCCTTTTGTTTTCGCTTTCAGTTTATTATTATGGGCAATGTTGGTAATTTACACTTAACTGTTCCCATGTGGAAACCTGATGGTTGGCTATATTGATATAATATGTAAGACAGTGTGTGATTTTGTGTAAAATCAAAGACAAATGGTGGTTAAGCTGGAAAAAGGTAGATAGTGGGTGATTAAGGGAAATAAATACTTTTTCCTTTTGTTATTTATTCATGGATATAAGTATGCATATTATGGAGTAGAGATCTTTTCATTTATTGATGCTATGGTGTTTTCTGTGCAGATGGGACATCTGTAATGAAAGCCAATGTAGCAAAGCGGGCCCCACAACTTCATTATGTCTATCCGTCTTTCTTCGAGGCAGGCAAACCGATGGAGATTAATGTTTGCGGGAGCAATATATTTCAACCTAATTTCCGGTATGGCTAGACTTTATTTGTTTTCCAACTCTTTCTGACGAAGTGGGAACTAGGACAAGTTATTAGTTGAATTTCTCAGCATTTACCAGCTATTAGTTATCTTTTAGTGATCACCCTTTTAATTGGTGATTTGATGCTCTTTGATATATGGTGCATTGATTAGTTGAATTTATCTGATTTTGGCAGTATCAATGCTCTTTCTCTGTGACTTCTTGCTCTGACCCATTTATTTCAGCACATCACTACCTTGACATTACATTCCATTCCACCACTCTTTTCCTCTAATGATGCAACTTTTCCCTCATACGGGTAGATTCTGATCTACAAAAGCTTTTTAGAGACTATTCCAAGTCATCATGTATGCTGTGATGAATTATTGTGAGTCAAGATTAAGCAAGAGATAGGGACTTCTTTTAACCTGGTAGCTAGATTAACCTCAGATCACGAAATAACTCATGAGTATCAAGATGATTAAGGCTGAATCATATATTGGTGATTGGATCCCAACCTTGTTAGATGGATGAGTACCGATATGATAAATATATTGCAACTGAGCAAAATTTCTCCAAAATGCATGTGATGCCCATCCTGCAGTAGAGTTCTCTCCTTCAAGTAGTGGGGCTTGGCAAATCCTTAAAACACAACAGCATTCCCAAGAGATGATTTTTAATATAAACAAAACCCAATCCAAAGTATTATTGTGTATAAAAAAACAGATGACTTGTTTAGTTTAAAGATCCTATTATTGATACAGAAATGTGCTGCCTTAGTGCTTGTTTTACTTTGGAGTATATCGTTACTGGATCAGACTCAGACGAGTACACCAGATATGGTCAACTTAACAAATGTGATTGCCATTTGACTGACACAGGTCTCTTGTATCATTTGCTGGAAAATATGTGGACCATACATATAACATTGCATTTCCACATGATACACTTAATGGTGAAGGTTCTGTAAGTTTTGATCATCAGCTGTGCAGAATTTTGGTCCCTCACACAGAGGCCAACATTCACGGCCCTGCATTTGTTGAGGTATAATTCTCTATGAACATGTTATCTTATTTTGAAATCATTTAGATCGATCCGTTGGATAGGGTATAATGCAAGATTTTTCTCTATAGTTGTGACGTGGTGTCAAAACTCTTATCATTCTAGAATTTATAGGGGAAGAAATGGGCAAAGCTGAAGCTCCAGTTCCTGTATCAACTAGTCAATGGGGTTTTTATTGCTCCAAATGGTTATTACACACCAACTGCTTTTAACCGAAAATAAACGGTCAACTAGAAATTGGATGGTTCTGACTTTCACTACAAGATCAAACAGAAAACATTTTTCACTATGATCTTGAAGAGGAATTCGGATCTGCTAGGGCTATGTTGTATTTTTAGGAGTGTATATGTCTACAACCAAACAAGAAGTCTACAACGATTGGGGACAAATATCACTGTAAAAGATAGTGATCTTCATGCCTCAAGCACAACCAGAACCCTGTCTTTCAACGTGTTGCTCTAAGATAATTAAGTTACAGTAATCAAGAGAATAGACTGTTAATGACCTGTATTATAGCTAAAAAATCAAGAGAAGATGGCTGTGAGGCAGTAGGAAGAATTTGGGACAGGAAGAGAGCCATATTGGGGAGAGAAAAAACTGCAATCATGTAGTGCTTGTGTACTCCAATTTAGCCTAGTGGGTCTATGATAGCTTACTCTGTATCACGTTTCACAAAAATATGCTTAATCTAGTATTAGAATTCTAGTATGTAAGCAGGTGGGTTAACGATATTGAGTTATGATTTATGATCATGACTAAAAGCAAAGCATAATTAGAGATTTTTTTCCCCTATCTTCTAAAAATTTTGAATTATGAAGTGTTTTGAAGATTTTACCTTCTTGGGAGTTCAGAACTGAAGCTTGTTTATTTGAAATGTGATGATTGTGATTCTGTTGGACCTCTGTCTATCTTTTGTCGCTGCTTCCAGTGAGAAACAAAGGTTGGGTCTGCAAAGATACCTTGAGTTACCTGCGGGATCCCCTGACCCTGTTTCTTATGTTCCTGAAACAGCACCCATTGATTTTGTGCGATTGCAAAGATCAATTTGCCTTATTTAACTTCTACCATTTGCTTATTTAGGTTGAGAATGAGTTTGGTTTATCCAACTTCATACCCATTATCATTGGCAATGAAGAACTCTGTTCTGAAATGAAGATGATGCAACAGAAACATGTTGTTTCTTGCAAAGATGACTTGCATGAAAAATTGGATAATTCGTTACATGGCACATGTCGAGCTTTTTGCACTACACAATCAACTTTTTCGGACTTTCTCCTGGATGTTGCATGGTTACTCAAGCAGCCTGTTGCAGAAAAGTTGCAATATGCAGTAACATCTTCACAGATCAAGAGAGTTGCTTGTTTGTTGAACTTTCTCGTCAGAAATCAGTCTGTTCATATCCTTGGAAGGATCTTAGAGTCTGTGGCAACCATTGTAGATGATGTTGCTGAGAATAATGCTAATGGAATTTCTGATGCTGATAGAAGGTTCCTGCAGGAACATATTGCGCAAGCAAGATATTATTATCGTCAGACACTCGTGAAAAAAGAGGACAAATGGCATATTAAAAATTTGTTGCGAAAGGATAGTGGATTTTCCCGAGTCATCACTCCAAGTGATGCTGTCTCTATTGTTCCCATTGAAGTTCAGGTGTGGATTCTTTCTACCATTTTGTGTTGCCATATTATTTTGATATTGTTCTGTTTAAATTAAGACAACCCAAAAGGCATTGAACCCGAAATGACAAGTATATGTTTTCGTCCTATTCACATATGTGCATTGTGCAATTCACATGGAAATGCCTTCAATATGATCCTGCATATCTCAAAACACTTGATTCTCTGTATCTGCATATTATGAGCAGTTTGTTCTATAACCGTGCTTGTGTTTTTTGGACAGCAGGATGTGAGAATCGGAGCTGAAGTAAATATGACGACTCCTGAGTGTTCAACTTCTGCTTTAGAGGATGAAACAGTTTGGCTTCTCAGTGGAGAAGTTGCAATGGATGTAGTCGACACAAAACAATACACGAGGAAGTCATGCAATCCCGTGATGACAAATCGTATCATAAAGTCTCGGCCTTCATTACTAATAATGACTGCTATTGCAATCTGTTTCGGAATATGCACCGTCCTCTTGCATCCAGCACCAGTACACAGGATAGCAGTATCCATCAGGAGATGTCTGTTCAACGACACGCCGTGATAGATATAATTATTTGCAACTTCAGCTGATTTCGAAGATGAGCTTCCTTGTAATGCGGTTAGTCTTACTCATTTGGTCATTGTAGGAGCTTGTAAGTAGGGTTAGGGATGACATAATTGAATTCCTGAGACGAACCCATTAGGTTACTTTGTTGCTGTTTGCAGTAGTTTTCCCATATATGGGTTGGTATAATTTGATTAAAATGCGTTAAATGAGCTCTTGCCTGTTGGTGATTTTCTCTTAGCAAATGTCTATAGTTGTTGACCGTGAAAAAGTAAAAGCTTCTTATATGAGAAACTGATAAGACATCCATGAAATTCTCCGGTTAATATTTACAACTTACAACCGAACAGTAAAAAATGTTATTCAACCATGTAAGATATGATTGATTGAACAAAATATTGGAAAGAAGACAAATATAATGATGCATGATTTCTCTCTTTATTTTGGTTCACAGGGTCAATTTTTTTTGTAATGGGTGAATTTGTTAAGCTCACGATAATTAGTTAGTGAATATTCCATGATAAATAAAAATAAATAAATAAATAAGTACATAACATCTTTGTATATATGAATGAATTGATTTGTTCTTATTTAATATATTAACTTTTCTTATGTTACAAAATTTTGTATTTAATTTTTGTATAGGAATTTCAGGTATAAAGAATAATCAAATCATTTGTATACAAGAAAATTAATCTAATAATGTTTTTAAGTTACTTGTATACAATACAACAATCGTGTACAAGAAAATTAGTTACAATAATTCTTGTGAAAATTAGTGTACAAGAGAAAATTCAAGTATTTATAATTTTTAAAGAAGAAAAAATTGTGGGATCCAATTTGTCCCGTTGATATTAGGTTGGGTGGGAGGATTTACCAATCAGAGGTCAATTCTCCATTACTACATTCGTTTATTAATTTTTCATATTTCTTATAAGAATTATAAAATTACAAGAAAATATGTCTCATTTACAAGAATTAGTCACAAGAAATGAAGTAAAATATGTCTCATTAACCAAGGGATTGCTGACAATAGAAGTGAGGGATAATATAATTGATGAATATAGTTTACGTCACTATAATTGATGACAAAACTGATGATAAAGCCATTAATTTTAAAAAAATTTAAATAGCAAATCCAATTTTTTGGTAATTTTTTTAACGAAGAAATGATTTTTTTTTAAAAATAATTTTTTAACTAAAAAGTCATAAATTAAAAGATGATTAATTAATGTTAATTAATATATCCACATCATAATTTTACTATATTCACACCAAAATACGCTCTAAGATGTGTATACTTAGGGTTAGGGATGAGCACTTTAGAACCAGATCGGTTGTTTATGGTGCAATCTACGGTTCTTATTTGTGTCATTTCTGTTTACGGTCCCGTCCCGGTTTGGAACCCTTAAAAACTAGTAGACTGGGTCGAATCGTAAATAATTAAAAAATAAATATATAAAATCTGAAATCCTACATTGCTCACTAAGTAAATCCGGACACGTATGGTTTCGGTTTCGAATTGTACGAATGAGCGCTCGCAATGAAAACCGATCAAAAAGGTTTCGAATTGTACGAATGAGCGCTCGCAATGAAAACCGATCAAAAAGGTCTAAACCCATACCGTAATGGTCTCGGGTCGGGGTTTGCTGGACCGATACCGAAACAACCAGTTCGGAACTGATGCACAACCTCAAACCCCGCTTATAGCACTTATTTTCATATAATGTCTATGGTAGACGGCCTCAGATCACATTTGCCGCTTTATAGCACTTATTTTCATATAACATCTAGACGGTAGACGGTGTCTCACCGTTCCGTCTCCGTTTAGCATCTTCTTTATCATTGTCTAACATGAAATGAATTATAGTTTGCTCAATGACGTAAATTCAGTACTATACACACCAAATAAGTTCATAAGAAATTAGTAAGTAATAAAGCATTTTCAACTGCCGAGAAAATTCAAAAAAAAAAAAATAAAAAAAAACAGCAAAATTTTAATACCACGACAATGGTTTATAAATACCATGTATAGTTAACAAGCTCAAAATTTGCAAGTCTGCTGAAGAAAATCCAACATAAAAGTATTACTGAACATCATCAGTATCAAACTCTAAATGACTCGAGTTGAGTTGCAGCGACTGATCTACTTCTTGTCTTCCTTTTCGGCCTCGGCAGCCTTCTTCTGCCTGGCACCCAAGTGCTTCTTGTTCATCCTTTCCAACCTCAGCTTGTCATAGGCCCTGAAGGACTTCATCTCCTCGGTCACCTTCACAAGCTCAACGGCTGGCTTCTCACGGTGAATTGGCAAGTAGTCACCTTGGACTTGAGTCGCGTTAGCCAACTCCTCAGGAGATGAATCACCACCCTACCACAATTCCGAAGTCATCAATCATTTGTTCCTTCTTTATATAAAGAAAAGAAACCATATGCTTAAACTGAACATGGTTAACTTACCTTGATTTTCTTGGCACGCCTTGGGAAAATGACCAGCTTGGCCTTGTATGTCTTCAGCCTCTGTACATTGGCTTGAAGAGACTCAAGAGAACGGTTCTTACGCCTGTGATCAACAGCTATGCCTATGGTTGCTGCAACTTTCTTGTTAATACCAGCAGCCTGGAGGAAAAAAAATTGAAACTCACTCATTAAAATGGAAGAAAACAAATACAAGAGTGGCAATGCAATTAAATGAGAACATGATTTTAGGTAAGAAAGAAGGTTTTATATTGATTGATCAAGATATTATATAAAGTCCTTACAGCAACCTATACAACAATGCCTTTACCAAAAAAAAATCTATACAACAATGTAATTTTCTGGGAAAAAGATAAATAAGAGCTTGCAACATGATCTAGTTCAGAAGGATGAATGAAACGGCCAATTCTCAAGCTGTACAGCTACACTCGTGCATAAGCGTATAAGAAAAACATCTGCTGAACCCAAGATGGCAAAAATGCAATATCTTTTTCAGCCTAATGATATACCACATCATAAACCACGACAGTATAGATCACAACCCACAACATAACATAGCCAAATTGCATGATATTGCATAAATATATTGCAAGACACAAAAGACATACAACTACAAAATCCCAACACAATAAAAACCCATCTTCTAGACTAATTATAAACCACAGCAGTATTAAGCACATGAATGAGGGTATACTCATCAAAACAAAGACACACACCTTCAGCTCCTCGAGAGAGAACCCCTTGCCGGCTCTGACTTTCATATTATATTTCAGTGTCTGTCCATGGACAATAGGACGTAGAGGACCAGCTGTTGGGCGAGGGAAAATCTTAACAGCTTTCTTTTGTCTAGCTGCAAATTATTCAAACAAGAACATGTTAAATATGTTAACAAATTTGATAGTTGCAAATGAATAACAAAGGGACAAAATGGAGTGCTTACCAAGGCGTCTCCTTGTCTTTCTAGCTGGTTGATTGAACCAGGTCTTCACATAGTTTTGCCAATGCTTTTTAAAGTGGCCATTGGGGATAACATTGTTGTGCTTCACCATGGCTTACCTACAAATCACATGAAGAAAATTAACTAATCAGCTTTCACAACCACCTGCCAACCAATCAAATAGAGTTTATCAAACAATCCATGCTCTACTTCCAACTGGACTCGACTAACCTAAATTCCATTTCAATAAAAATAATAACTAGATCATAACATCACAAACCAAATCGCAAAGCTAACTTAAACATAGCCCTAAATCAACAAATACAAAAAACTCAAGCCAATTATACCAATTCGAACTGCGAACTTGAACAAATCACTGAATCAAAATCTAAAAATCCTAATGCATGGGATTGTTCTGCTAGAGACTCAGGACATCGATAAATCACTAAATCAACAAATAAAAAATCTCAAGCCAACTTAGCCAAATCGAACTCCAGATTGAACAAATCACTGAACCAAAATCTCAAAATCCTACCTGTACGGCGCGTCTTGATGATTACCAGGGAGGGGAGAAAAGAAAGGAACGGCGCTGCCAGTACGTGTTTTTAAAGGCGGGAGGATTAGCCGATTAGGGTTACATTTGTAGCTATTTTTATTTAAAAATAAAATAGAACAATTTTCATAAAGTACTTTTTATTAATTTAATATTTACAATTCTATAAATAAATTTGTTGAATATATATACATTTTCAAATTATTATCTCAATTTTGTGAACGATTGGTATTTTCTAAGATGCACGGACACGGACACGGACACGGACACGGACACGGACACGGAAAACGGACACGGACACGGACATGGACACGGCGAAAAACGGGGAAGCGACCATCATTAAACGTATAGTAAACGGGGACACGGCGAGTAAAAACAAATAATATATATTTTTAAAGATATTGAAATATATAATTCTTATATCATAATGAGATACATATATGAAAATAAATCAATAATATATGATTAAATAAAAGAATTAACATGATAACAAAATAACCGAAACAAAAGCTTAGAACAAACATTTTCAGTCTTACAAAATATAAAAATAAACATATTTAGTCTTATAATATGAAATAAACATACTCAGTATCAAAACTGAAAAATGAACCATTTATTTTGTAAATCAACAACAACTGATTAACATGATCAATTCAAGAAAACAATAATCAATATTTGTAAATTATAAAAAAGTGAAAGAATTAGAATAACACACTCAATATTCAACAAAGAAAGATTAGCCAATAAATTAGTAATCAAATATTCAAAAATTATTTATGAAATCATAAGAAATGGAGGGAAGAATCGGCCGGCGGAACAACATTTTAATAGTAGAGCCAAAGAAGAAGATCGGTGTCCTACTTTCGGCAACCAAAATGTCGCAGGCGGCCATGTTGGGCTAGGTTTACCTTAAAAAATAAGGTAAATTTTCGTTCACTTTGTTTTGATCGGATACAATCCGCTTCCTAGACGTATCCGGGTCGTGTCCCGTCATATTTAACCGTGTCCGAGCAGTGTCCCGTTGTGTCCGACATAACGGGACACGGAACACGCCGCCTTCTAGAAGTGTCTGTGCATCATAGGGTATTGTTCATCATCAAATAACACCACTTTATCAGTTTTATATTAAAATTTTAGAAGTTCAAAATAAACTTCACATAAAAAGTGTTACTTAAATCTATGAGTGTTAAATGATAGAAAAATTATCTATATATTAGTGGTCAAATAAATATATTAAAAAATCTATTAAATTTTGATTTATAATATAGACAAAAACTCAATGTTTACAAGAACTTTTAAACCATATATTTTGTTATTTAAATGACAATCATTTTGAACATGTCATAAAAATAAAATAGTTGGCATGTATTTTAATAAAAAAAAATCATCTTTTTTTAAACAAAGCCCAATTACCTTTTGCAAACCTAAAGCCCAAATTAATTTGCTTGATCTAAAATTAATTCAACTCATAAAAAACTTAAATTAATTTTTTTTCTAACTTATATAAAATTGAATCATTAATTTATGGCAAACACTTGAGAAACAATCACTTAATTATGTCAATCACTTGAGAAACAAGTGAGAACCTTGGTAAAAATATAAAACAATGAATTAACTAAAAGTCGAACCGTTTTCCCTCTCGACCCTCCTTTGTACAATATCAAACAAGTATTTCCCTCTCGAATTTGAGTTGTTTAAGACATTAATCGTTTTCTCTCAAAAAATTCTAACAAATCCCCAAACTTGCTCCTACTATGAACATTCTATACTTCGTCATTTCTTGCCAACATTTCCCACATAAAATTTCAACTCAACTTCTACTAGTAACTTCTAATCAAACTGTTGAATCTTAATGATTTTAATTCTACTCTAAGTTATCATATCAAAATTCAACCATAAAAGTCGAGTCTAACCTCTAAAATATGTCCCAAAGTTGACTACAACGTTAGCCCAAAAAACTTCAAATTTTGAACTCAACTTGCTTGATTCATAACTTACAATCTAACCGTTGAATCTAAACCCAAATTTGGCATGTTCAACCTGGATATAATAACTACAACATATCTGAAAATCAACCGCAAAGTGTGAGTTAAGCTAACAAAATGGAACCTAAACTTCATTGTCCAACATTTTCTCAAACTTCAAAATTTTAGACAGCAACTTCACAAGCCTATTAATTTTAATCCGACTGCTGAATCTCTTTGGTTCTTTCTCCAAAATAAACTACAATATACCTCCTAATACATATCCAAATTTGAACCGTTAATATCAGTATAATATAACAAAAATGAACTCACAACCTACGTTCCACAAATTAACAACAAAAATATATTTATGAGACAAAATTGTAAAATTCATGTCTAAAGATCTAACCGTTGGATTGACATGAAATTAATACAAAATAGGCTATAAATGTCCAAGAAAAACATACTAAAATTTTAGCCAGATTGGATGTCGGTTTAATGCCTAAACGAAGTCTAATAGAGAGTTATTTGTTGTTTGCTCGAAGGAAGAAGAAGATGAGGCTTCTGCTGTTGTTGCTCGGAGGAAGAAGAAGAAGAAGAAGAAGATGAGGTTGTTGATATTGTTGCTCAGAGGGAGAAGAATTTGGGGTTGTTGTTGTTGTTGTTGTTGTTGTTTAAAGGAAGAAGAAGATAAGGATGTTGTTGTTATTGCTTAGAGGAAGAAGAAGAAGAAGAAGTTGAGGTTTCCGCTGTTGTTGCTTTGAGGAGGAAGAAGAAGATGAGGTTGTTGTACGTTGTTGTTGCACACGGGAAGAAGATAGGGTTGTTGTTGTTGCTTGCTAGTTCTTCTTGTTGTTCATATGAGGAAAAGGAAGTTGTTGTTGCTAGAGTTAAGATACGTTTTCTTGTCTCTTTGATAGTCAATTAGGACCAAAAGAGGGTAAGAAAAGGATAATGGAGTGGATAAGGATTAATAGTGTACTAATGTTTGTCCAAAAATGGCAAGATTTTACACATAAAATAATAAAATTATAAGAAAGTGGAAAAGAAATCAAACTGAGTTGAGTCCAGTTTAATTTGGTTGAACCTGATTAACTCGTATTGAATTTTTAGGGAATGAAATTTCCAAGTATTAAAATCCGGTTTTAAATGAACATTCCTAAAATATACGCATTCTAAAACGCCACTTAAAATATAGTAAAAATACGGTGTGAAATGTCATTACCCTAGTTGATTTAACTAATAAAACATTTTATCATATAACATTATTATACATCATATGAAAACTCAGTTTTAAATATAAATAGACCGAGAGAATAATCTCTAATAATTGTGTTAAAAGAACATCTTAAATTAATGTAATATACTTAAGAGAAGATTGGTGAAATAGAGTCCTTTTGGTTTAGTGTAGACTAATTAGGCCCCTAACAAAATCATATTAAAAAGTAAAGATAAACTAGGAATTTAATACTATAATTAAGGATAGAAGATAGACATTTAATTGATATTACGTTTTTAAAAACTGGCTAAAAATTTGAAACTACTTTGAAAAAATTGGAAACTGTAAAATCGAGGATTCTCGAAATCTTTTTAAGCGGCTAATTCATATAAATCACAATCAGTATCCCGTATTTCAAGTCAAATACTCTCTACTCTCTCTCGACTCCATTGAAGGCGATTGAAGGTATCTTCGTTGTGCATCGTCTTCTCCGTCTTACAATCGTCGTATCCTGGTGTTCATCTTCATCGATTGTTGTTTAATTATACCTAGTAAGTTTTCGATCTCATCTTTTTGGTCTATTAATGATTAAATCCCCGACATTGAAAACTTCTCAACCTAGTTTGTCAAGAACGTGAACAATGGAGTACACAACAGTCCGACTGCAATCAATGACCTTTATTTTGTGTACAAGAAATGATAACAAATAATGTGTGCATAGATATAGTATGTTTTGATTATATTCTAATCATACATATATATGTAGTTGCTAACAGTGTACATATCATTCATTATGTATCATAGATATGTCGTTGCTAATAAATATTATGTAAATGCTACTTTGATTATGTTCGTCAAAACTGATAACAATGTGTGCATATCATACATATGTAGTTACTGATAAATATTATGTTCTAATCAAACATTTATGTAGCAGGTAGACAACAATGTGTACAAAAGGAAGAACCAACAAGAATAGACGTTCAAATCAAAGTCCACGAAAGAAGGATATTGTTAATATTTGTTTCCTATTTTAATGGGTTTTGATAATTATTATCATTCTTAATTAGGTAAATAAATAAAGATAAATAGGAGAAAGAAAGATTATAATTTATTGAGTATCTTTATTTTTGTTTTTAATAAATCTTTTTATAAAAATATGTAGGCCTAATTTGTCAACATATAAACAAAAGGTCTAGTTTATAGGTCTTGATACATAAACTATCTACTTAGTCAACTCATCTTATATTTAACTTATGGGAAATTCCGGATGGTGCCCCTTTGGTTTGGGTTTCCCGGATTTTGCTCAAAGGTTTTTTTAGTTCGGATGTTGCCTTGTGTTTTAATATTTTTCGGAAATGCCCAATTCCGTTTATATTTGTAAAGGATGTCAACTAAAATAGGTTTTTTTTAAAATGAGAAAACCTCTTTTTAAAAAAATGATAAAAGAGGCTAGACATTTTTGTACATAGTTCTTTTTACAAAAATATTTTAAGTTGACATCCAATTACAATTTAAACAAAATTGAGCATTTTTCGAAAAACACTATAACGCAAGGACATCATCCGAACTAAAAAAATCTCTGGACAAAATCTAGAATACCCAAACCACAGGGGCACCATCCATAATTTTCCTTAAATTATTAATATATACTTAAAATGTTAAAATAATCGTAAAAGTAAAAAGAACCATAATTAAATATGAATCAATATCTAGTATCTGACTTAGTTAATACAAATATAATTACTAATATGATGAAAGTTATTGTGCCAAAACTCATCCATCATTTTAAGGTGTTTTCGTAACAAATCGGTATGTACATGATAATATTTTTATCGCCCATGAAAATTTTCATTCTTTTAGATTCAAAAAGGGTGAAAAAAGTTAAGTCGCTATTAAACTGGATATGAAAAAAACTTATGACCAAGTTAATTGGGAATTCATACTTAGTGTCCTAGAATAGTTCGATTTTAATGATAAATTATTGGGATGAATTAAAGAATGTATTGCAACAATTTCTTTCTCTGTTCTGGTAAACAACGGACCAACGGACCAATTCTTCCCAAAAAATGACTAAGACAAAGAAACCCTTTATTCACTTATCTTTTATATTAGGGGTTGAAATCCATTCACAAATGTTACAAACGAATTGTGACAACTTGACAACCATACTGAGTTCTTGTCGTGTTGACAACAACCCCATTCCCGTTCTTGTCCTTTTCGGATGACATGATAATTTTTGCGAAATACATTTGAAGAAATTAATACAAATATCTTGGATGTCCAATTATTAATGGAAGAGTTACAAAAAATACATTTGAAGATTTTAATACAAAAACAAATCAACAACTTACAAAATGAAAAGTTAACTCGCTCTCGCAAGAAGGAAAAAAAATCATTATAAAACACAATTTGGTTGTCAAACCTATGTTTACAATGCAAAATTGTATGCCCTCAAACCACAATATTAAGAAGTTGGACAAAACCTATGAAAAATTCTTTTGAACTAAAGGAGACCAACATAGACCTATCATTAGTTGGGACGAAATCCGTAAACCAAAGAAGAATGGTGATCTTGGTTTGAGAAAAGCTAACATCATGAATAAAGCATTACAAATGAAGCTTTTGTAAAAAAAAATTATAGTGGAACCAGACAATGTGTGGAT
The DNA here is from genome assembly GCA_033239045.1 of Fagopyrum esculentum. Lineage (NCBI taxonomy): Eukaryota > Viridiplantae > Streptophyta > Magnoliopsida > Caryophyllales > Polygonaceae > Fagopyrum > Fagopyrum esculentum. The sequence goes on from BSUD01000005.1 coordinate 142,308,963, forward strand.
AAAAGTCGTAAAAATACATGAAAAATGTTGACATACTTCATTACCAATGACAAGGAGCAACTTTATGGCAATGAAATAACCTAATAAAACTTGAATCCGACTTTTAGAAGTGACTTATCTGGCAGGTCGGAAATGACAAAACAATCAAATTTTGGCATGATAATTGGGTTACCACATCGCCACTTATAAAACAAGTTCAAAATATAAACCAAATTAATACCAACTCCAAAGTAAGTCATTACATAAACAATTATAGGAAATGAGATATTGACAAAATTAACAACGAGCTCCAAAATACTATTAGCCCGGAAATTTTGAGGAAAAAAAAAGCAAATGATTATTCTAAAAAATGAAATAAAAGATATATTATACTAGCGATGTAGCTAAAATGGGTGGTTTTCAACCAAGTCTGCTTATGAGATGCTAATGGAGGATAAGTGTTTATCTCATGTGAATGTGTGTGACTGGATTTGAAAATTCATCACACAACCAAAAATAAAGAACTTCCTATGGAACATTTTAAAAAAAGGATTACTAACAAAAGCAAAAGTTGAGGGAAAAAAAATTATGGTCACTCGAAATTGTGAGTTGTGTAACCACCAACTTGAAGACTTATGCCATTTACTTCGGGATTGTCCTTTTACCAAAAAACCATTAATAAAATTACAAAACAATCTTTAACAAAATAAATAACATCAAACATGAGAATAAAAAAATATATATGATATTCTTTAGGAAATTAAAGATAAAGTTGAAAAAAAAGGTTCACATGCCTTGCTCTAGGAACAAAAAAATTTTCAGTAATGAGCCTCTTGACTCATTTAATAACACAAGTGATTTTATTAAGAATCAAATCTATGAACGACAAAAAACTTTGAAAGATGAGGATGACTATGACGTTAGGCCACCACCGAGAAATAACAATATCGAATGGAAAAAAACATTAAATGGGGAAAACCAAAGGCTGAATTTCACAAACTTAACTTCGATGACTCTAAACTTGATTTTGGAATTACCTCCACCGGTTTTGTTATTCGTAACCACAACAGGGATACTATTAGTCTTGGTGAATTTTTTTTTTAACTCCCTCCTAAAGGCAAAAGCGTGTGCTCTTAATCAGGCTTGCAAGAAGCTATCAAATTGCAAATAAAAAAGATCGAAACCGAGACAATTTGTGCGTCATCAAGACACTTCAATGTCTTTGGAGTTGCCATTGGGAGATCGAGATGATTTTATCCTACTCCAAATTGAATCTTCGTTTCTTTGACGAAGTCCATAACAAACATGCTTTCAGAGAAGTTAAGTATGTTGTTAACCGGTTGACCCATTTGGGAATCTCGATACCCAACACCAAATTTTCTAATAATCTCAAAATGTTCTCCTCCGCAAGAATGCTTTAAGATGGACTACCTCTAGAAGGTAAACCAACCTAACTCCTTTCAGTTTTAAAAAAACAAAAGAAAACAAGTGACGTTGATTTCTTTAATGAAAAAGATTAGATTTTTGTTCGAAAGAAAATGACAAGTTGAAAATGATTGTTACTAGAAAGATTTCATTGCTTCGTCATCACATCATTAACGTACCATCGTGATTATATACATTTCTGACCAAAAATAATAACACTATAAATCTTTAGGAATTATTTAAAAGTGAGACAAGTATGTAGAACTCGAAAGAAGAAAGCAAAAAAGTTGAAACCAATTGTCATATTGTGTTTGTCGTGTGTCTTCTTTATCGATATTTAGAAAAAACAACAACATAAGTGTCGTGGAATTGACGAGGAGTTCATATATTTCAAAATCAATGTGTTTGTCTTCTTTCCTTTTATGTTCATCATGAAAAACAAACAAAAAATGTGTTAACTGGATGGATAAAAAATTAAGAACACAATTTTTTGTTCTACTTTTGTATAGTTTGCTCTTTTAAATGAAAACCGGTTCAACTTTGAAGCCATGGGGTAGTTGAATTTCTAAATGAAAATTTCTATCAAGATACATCCCGGAATACACTTATTAATAACTTTTAACATTTAATAAGTTCAAATAATGTTGGAACTTGTTATAGAGTATCGACTTGGTGAACATATCAACGAGATTATCAATAGTGGATACCTTCTCTACCGTGATCTTGTTATCACTTCTCAAGAAATGATACATGATATCAATATGTCTAGTATTTTCACGATGAACCCGATCCTTGGTTAAACAAGCTGGACTCAATTTGTCACAATACTTAATATAATTATAATACTACGTGACCAAAGTAATTGTAGACAAAGTAACCAAGCCACCAAGAGTGTAAATATAACCGGTCATAGATCTTCGAGTGTCAACATCTCCAATATAATCACAATACTTTGTGGCCAAACACTGTGTATCAACCCAAAACGAGCTCAATATCAAATGTACCTCTTAGGTACCGTAATATCCTATTTACAACGTGTTCCTTCTCTGATTGCCCTATGAACTTGTTCTTAACACTATCATGTGTCAAATATGGTCTTGTTTAGATCATAATATACATCAAACTCCATATTGTGTTGACAAAAGAACTCTGACACATACTCTCTTTCATCTAACGACAAGTGTCAACGTTCATTCCTTGATTATTAATACTATGTATTTTGTCTAAAATAATAATCTAAAAGTCATTAGAATATTATAGCAGTCTGACTTTTATATTGTACTAATATTTTATTATAGGTTTATTTTTAGTAAACTTGAACATTTAGTTCATATTTTATAACTTTTATCTGACTGTAGCTTTTATCACCCGAATTCGCTTGGTGAATGGGTGGACAATTATTTTTTTTGCCGGGTGAAATAAAGCTTGTTTCATTAAACTATTATTATTATTTTAAACAGAGTGAAAACTTGCAAGTTAAAATGATGCAAACTGTTCAATACTTGTTAAGTCTTAACTTCTAATATGGTTGAAATGAAAATAAAAAATCCAAAATTATCTTACACAATTCCAAATAATAACAAATAAAATTGCAAAAATTAAAATCGTTAAACAAAAGTTGTCGACGAGTCCCATCACAATTCAAAATACTCACATGTTCTCTTCGCCTCAACCTCTTTATGAAATAAAAAAGTTTTCATGTAAAAAGATAACAATAACTTCTTTTTTATTCTGATAAAAAAAATCTTATGAACTTTTATATGTATGAAACAACAATATAAAAAATTACTTTCAAAGGACTTTCTTCTACCAAATCTACGTGATGAATCTACACCATCACGAACCACATGCTGTAGGATTATCTATACGTAATTTTATGCACACTAAAATTTGATAACTAGAAACTTAAAAACAAAATAAACTAAACTATTAAACATTAAAAATTAAATTTGTCAATAAGTCGCGAAGTGTCCAATATGCCAAGCATAAAAATGCTTCCACAGTATTATAACGAATCGTAGAACAAGATGCATTCATCTCTTATTCGTCCGAGCATAATGCACTTTGAAAGTTGAAAGACAGATAAAATAACAAAAAGATTATCGTATAGGTTTTGAAGGATATAGTAAAATTTTAAAATAAACTTATATTATTTAATAATAAATAAATTAAGTTAAATATATGCTTTTTATAGGCTTTTATTTTGTAAACTCCTCTAATTTCACCGTATATAATTATACCAGATGAACAAATTTGATTAAATAAGGATATATTTATAAAATAATTTTGTACTAATTTTAATAAAGTAATAATGATAAAATGGTTAGTTAGTTATACATTTATATTAAACTATTTTAATAAAAATATATATTATTATTAAAATGGGTGATGGGATGCGTGTGATGGATATGATCGATGATCCGGTGATCAGTCTTGAGTTGCTCGCCATATCCGACCCACAAAATATAATAATCACATTTAAACTGCAATAAAACCAGGATCTTATGAAAGTACATAGAAGTCCTTGGAGGGTCCCGACTCTTTCCCTTTCCCGCGACTCGCCTATAAATCCGCCTCCAAAAATTTCACCTGGACATCAATATTCTTTGTTTTTCTTTCTTATTTTCTCTGTGTCCAGATATTTTCTAGGGTGTTAGGATAATTTTGTAGGGGATTAAGATATTTAGAGAGTTAGAGAACACAATGGCAATCCATGAGTTCAAAGAGGTAGACGAGGAAACCCACATAGCCAATGGGCTTCAAGATCTTGAAAAGCCCTTGCTTGAACAAAATGCGAAACAAAACCCTGAACTTGTTGGCAATGGTGAAGCTGAGTCAATTGGAATGGTTTTATTGACAACTTTTGTTGCCGTCTTTGGCTCGTTTGAATTTGGCTGCTGTGTAAGTCTCTCCTCGTTCTTCCTGTTTTCGGAATAAAATGGCTTCTATCTGGGTTTGTGGCATTCTGATTCCGCAATTTGATTTCTGGGTGTTTGTAGCTTAGATGAGTTTGATTGATTTTGATTTTGCAGGTGGGATACTCAGCACCCACACAATCAGCTATCAGGGAGGATCTTCATATTTCCCTTGCAGAGGTATGTATATGTGGAGCTTAAACGTTTAAAAGTTTGTGCTTATCCAAGCAATTTAATGAAAACACTAAAAATGCTGCAGTATTCCATGTTTGGCTCAATTTTGACAATGGGTGCAATGGTTGGGGCCATAGCCAGTGGAAGAATATCAGACTATTTTGGAAGAAAATGGGTAAGTCAAGTAGATAATTCATTGCATTTTTTACTTTTTGTATGCAGTACAATCAAGAACTTACTGTTTTCTAATTTAATAATACAGGCAATGAGAATTTCATCTTTCTTCTGCATTGCTGGCTGGATGGCTATGTTCTTTTCAGAGGTAAGCTTTCATATTTCTATCCATCTACGGATTTCCAGTTTCTGCAAATTGGCCAACTTGAAATGTCATTTGAATAGACAGGACTGTATATTTTTGTAACAAATGACCAATTTTTGTAAACTGTATTTGCTGGATACCTTATTTGCTCGTTGTTGAATGAAATCCTACAGGGAACTCTTTTACTTGACATTGGAAGGTTGTTGACTGGATATGGAATTGGAATTTTATCATATGTGGTAAGCTTATCTTTTTTCAGCTCATGCCCATTTCATTTCAAGGATTTCTTGTTAAAAACTTCTATTTACTTGTGTAGGTTCCCATATTTATAGCTGAGATAGCACCTACAAACCTACGAGGAGGACTAACCACCTTAAACTCGGTATTTAGAGACAGCAAAGCCTTTGTTGTCTTTTCACTCTTTCACCGACGGCTTCATTGATGTAATCATGAACCAAAATTGTTCCAATGCAGCTTATGATTGTCACTGGAACCTCCTTCACATACTTAGTAGGATCAGTTGTCTCGTGGCGGATTCTAGCTCTAATAAGTAAAATCTCTATCTAAAACCCTTATGTCCTACTTCATCTGTAGTTTACGTATTTGAGAGTTATGTCTTTGTGGCTTGAAGGTCTTGTACCGTGCGTGGTCTTGCTCTTGGGGCTCTTCATTGTACCGGAGTCCCCCAGATGGCTAGTGAGCATCTAGAAGTCTATTTGTTTTTGTGTGTTTGAATTTTACTTGAAGAAAATACAAACTGATAGTTTCGAAATTTTGTTGAAGGCAACCGTTGGATGCCAAAAGGAATTCAGAAGTGCACTGAGGCAGCTCCGCGGCAGTAATGCTGATATATCTCAAGAAGCATTGGATATTGAAGTAATACTCAAACTGTCTCTTCAGATGCTGAAACAAGATCAATATTTTGATCAAGCAATGGATATTTTCTTGACAGGAATGCATTGTGATTACGCAATCTCTACCAAAGGCTGGATTGATGGATTTGTTTCAAAGTAGATGCATTCGCGCTCTGATTGTAAGCATCCATATCCATGTGTACTTTCAATCATTTAATGTTTTGCCTTTGCAGTGTGGCAGTTTACAAATCCTTTTGGTAATCACTTGCAGATTGGAGTTGGACTTATGGCATTTCAGCAGTTTGGAGGAACAAATGGAATAGGTTTCTATGTTAATGAAACCTTCATTGAAGCAGGTTAACTACAGCCTACAGTTTTTGCTCATTTTGATATCAATTATAAAGGTATAAAAAACTTAGTACATGTGTTGGGCCTGAACCTACTGCGATTCTGCCCACGTAACTGAACTTCCTATGTTTTGACGGAAATGGATATATTTCTGCAACTTTCTGGGTTTTTTTAGTGTCAACTGTTAAACACAGACATCCTTAAAATTGCAGGTCTTTCTTCAGGCAAAGTAGGCACAATGGCTTATGCTGTTATCCAGGTGCCTATAACTGTATTAGGAGCACTTCTTATTGATAAATCTGGCAGAAGGCCACTTATAATGGTATTCAAAAATCCCTTCATACTCTCTGTATACTGTTTTACGAGTATCACACATGATAGATTCCGGTTTCTACAGGTCTCAGCCACAGGATCTTTCATAGGCTGTTTTCTAACAGCTACCGGATTCTTGCTTAAGGTAAAGGTCTTCAAAATCAGTGTCTTCATTTCCGCTGAATTCGTTCCTGACAACCACCTGATTGTATGTCTTTAAACATTTGTATTCCAGAGCTACGGCGCATTTCTTGGCTTGGTGCCCTTTCTCGGTGTTGGCGGGGTACTGGTATGCATCCAACCAACAAACTAAAACTCCATCCATGTTAATCATGTTTCAAGCTTTAGCAAAACTCTTGTTAATGTTCCTTGCTTTTGTTAGATATACATCTCGGCTTACTCAATCGGGATGGGAGCTGTCCCCTGGGTCATAATGTCCGAGGTAAAACAATGTCCTTGAGCTCGAGAGTTAAGACTATCAGTACACCCATCTTTCACTCACTTGATTAACTCTGCAACCAGATTTTCCCAAACGATGTCAAAGGTGTGGCTGGGAGCGTCGTGGTGCTCGTTAACTGGTCCGGAGCCTGGATCGTTTCGTACACCTTCAACTTCATGATGAGTTGGAGTCATGCAGGTGATAAACATTACCTTAAACTCAAATCTAAAATAGTCTACAACACTAGACTCATATTTTCTGTTTGCAACAGGAACCTTCTATATCTTCGCGGTATCTTGTGCGTTAACGGTCTTGTTTGCGGCAATGGTCATGCCAGAAACTAAGGGGAAAACACTGGAGGAAATTCAGGCATCTCTCACCTCCAAACAAGAGACACTCGAGTAGTATAACATATTATGTTGTAGCTGTTTTTTCTGTTTCTTGTTGTGTTTTCTGATATTGCAATAAGAAATTGGTGAAAAACGAATTGCGAGTGCCAAACAGAGCTTAAGTGTTGTCACAGGGGAGGCTAACCTAAAGTATGTCAACCTAAAGGTGATAAAAAAGTATATAGCCGACCAATGCGCGACTCGTTCAACTAGTAAAGAATCCTCAAATGACGTATCAATTAAGCTGTACAGGTTTTTCACCATCAAATACAGAATCATTTGAACAGTCAATAATGAGGAGAGATTTGAAACCTAAGATAACATACCATATTTGTTAAGTTGACATAATCTAGGCTAATTTACAATATAAAAATATGTAGTACAGAAACTATCATTACCCATATCACGAGGTTCATGCCCCTTGCACAACTAAGCCCACATGCTCACAATTTACAAACCAACATGAAGATCCAAGATCTGATCTTTAGGATCATTAACCAAACAAGCAAATTATGACTTGCTTGCATGACAGACCATAATCTTAGGGATTCTGTGCATTTTGGATGATTAGCCAACTCGACATGATCGATTCCAGTTAGGGTCAATCTAGGAATCATTGGCCAAGCTGTCTGAAATTGTCATTTCGAGTTGGCTCGATTCGAACCCTTGTCATGAATCTAAAGGCTTCCGAACCCTAATCGCATGTTGACACAAAACTACATGTACAAGGACATTTATCGAATCCCAGGATTTGATTCAATTAGGACTAATATGAACCTGAACTATGACAAGAAAAACACCATTGCAAGCTCAAATATATTACTAGTGCACCCTGCAAGTATTGAAAGCAAGAAGATCGAGCAAGTGTAAGCTCTCTCTGAATTTTACCAAGTGTAGCATTACAAAAGGAAGAGACATCAAACAGATAAGGTTCATTTTGAGACCCTTCACATACAAATACATTCAACTAGATTTTTTTTTTTATAGTAATGGTACCATTTAATTGTCACAACAGCCCTTTGTTTCGAATCATTAGTCGAATTGTTGCCTTAGTTGGTTTCCGAAGATAGATCAGTGGTCGGGATTGACCCACCAGCAGCCACAATTTGTTGCTCCATCTGCACATTCAAACAAAGAATGGTCTTAGCATGAAATATATATGAACCTGTGTGGAAGTATTTTGGATCATGCAAAATGGGTGATCTATATCAGAAGCAACATTAGTGATTACCATAAGCAATTTCTGAAGATTTTCCTTTATAATAAAGTACTCTTGCTTCACTTGTTGCAAACAAGCTCGACATCTGCAAACACGAAGACGTTCTTACATGTTCCTTCAACAGCTAAAAACTACTGAATGAGCTATTTGACAGGTTTTGCTGGTTAACAATTACGCGATAAGAGACTCACGATTGAACATCTTGGATCTCACAGAAATTACGAAAGGAGACGCAGGCGTTCTTTACCCTCTGTGCACCTATGCTGTGAAGCATCAATAGCAATTACATAAATCAAAATCTCAAATCATGAAATTTGAAGGGGAAATGGCCCTCAATTGTGACCAAATTTAACCAATATCAACAAGCAACCACAACAATGGAGTTCAGATGTTTATAGAACAAAAAGAATCGAAATGTTACCTAGAGCTGCTGCCTTTAAGCTGATGAACGTGAGCATCAACCTTCTTGAAATCAACATTCTGCTCATTTCTAGAGAGATACAAAGAGGAAAATCAGTGGAAGTGAAGAAAGAGATTATACATACAACTGAGCCAAATTTAAAATTCTTTCTGTTCAGTTCAACATATTCAATCCAAATCACAAGATGTATAAGGACAGAGAATTAGAGCTTACAGGGTAACAGAGAGATCATTCAAAATCCTCTCAGAATCATCAAAGAAAACAGAAACAACTTCCACCACAAAATCTGGGTTGCTTTCATCTTGCAGAAGCTGTAGTTGAGTAAACTGATTGTCCAGAAAACCCTAAAAATAACCCAAAAAAAAAAAAAAAAAGAGGGCAAACATAAAACAACACACCACCAATACAATTAAGAACCCTAGAACATATGAAGGAAACCCAAGAGGATGCTAATATGTCAATCTCCGAGGACTCAGAACAAGACAAGGCATTGGAGAAGAACCGTTAAGAGTCTTAAAGGTTCTTCAATCTTGATTCCAACATATAAAGCAAAACCCAAGTGAAGTTGAAGCGTTAATGTATGAATTTCAAATGTTCTTGTGTGTTACCTGATCAAATAGCAACTTTCTGTGCTGAAGAAATTGGCCTAGCATCTCGTTGAGACCCATATCCGTCTCTTGCTCTGCTGAAACAGGTAAACCTACTGAAAGCAATTCAAGTGGGTAGCTTTAAAAAAATGGTGGATGAAAAATACCAAAATAATAATAAAAAGGGCAGAAGAGGTTTTACGAATGATCACATCTTTACCAGATTCGATGAAATGAATGTGACAAATCCAAATGATTCTTTCCTCCTTTGCGGATATGGAGGGTCTAATGGGGCCATGTTTTCATACGACCCTTAGTGTCATGAAATATGGTTAATATGATAAATTAATATATATCAATTGTACATGTTCATATATTCAAAGGATAATCTCCTTCTTCCATAAGAAATAGGGGAAATGAATTAAGAATAATTAGTGTTTTATCTTATAACATTCTTGTATATGAACACTTATTTGACTAAAGTAAATTGATGAAAGAAAGTGCGTTGAATACCGTCGATTTTTTCAAATATTTATTTAGTGTGAAATAATTTGAAATTTTGCAATTTAAGGAGGGGGTTGACAACTAACAACTCAAATTTTCAAGGACATTGTCAATATTTTTTTATAACTTTAGTGAATGGTAAAATCGTCACGATTAATAACAATGTTTTCTATTTTATTATTAAATTTTTTTCTGGATATTGTAATAAAGGCATAGTGCTTCACCACATATGATATATTTGTTTTTATTTGTTATGCTTCTAAGGTAACGATATTGTCATGGTGATTTCTGATTACAAAGTTAAAGAAAGTACCACTAGAATAAAGTTTTAGCTCGTTAAAATTGTGTTTGATGAAGGGGACAACAAACTTTTTCCATATGGTTTTTTTTTTTTTGAGGGAATTTTGTATTTTCCTTTTTGTTACTTTCTCCGGAATTATAGTTAAGACTACCGTTGTTGAACGATGTTTGTTGTTGGTGTTTTACAAATTCAATAGTACTTTGTGTGGTGGCCGGTTGAAGGGGAAATCAGAGGGACATGACAAGAAGGCTTGGCGGTGCGGTTGTCGATGTGTGGTGGGCGGAACAAGTGTAGGGCTCCCAGAACCTGGCAACTCGATTGCAGGAGAATCAAGAGCCTATGTCGACTCGATTGCAGGAGAACAAGAGGGACGGGAAAGGTTTCGCGTGTGAGAGAGAGGGTGAGGTTAGAGAGAGGGAAAAATCAGGGTAAAATTAAAGAAATGTTATGAAGAAAAGAAAAGGAGAAAATTTAAATATAAGAGGATTCGGGTTTTTACGTAATTTTTTCGATCCCAACACCTGTGAAACCAAACAAAAAATAAAATAAATTAATAAAAAAAATCATACCCGACTGCTCTACAATACAGTTAATTCTACACAACAATAAAACACGACTTTACATATTACATATTATAATTAAGGAATATGCAAGTTAAATTTGGAATTGATCATCTAGAATCAAAATTATCCAAATATGTGGTGTATTGTGAGAATTACACGTGGTGCAATCCTACGTGCCTGAACATGGTGATGCAAAGTGGTAAAATCTTAGGTGACTTTACATAATTATGAAATGTGACCTTATTCACTTTTGTTTCAAGGTCATATATAGTAGATTACTTCTCCTCACTGCGAAAAATATGGTTTTAGCCATTGACACGGTTATGGAGAAAAATGTTAAACACCCTTAATCTTATAAAAAAAAACTCTCAATGTTACCGCTTATTAAATATTCACCACCATTTTAAATCAATGAATGAACATTTTCTTAAAAAAAATATTAAATAATAACAATTTAATAACCTATTCTCATAAAATTCTCAATTAATGACCTTGAAACAATGCTTAAACTTAATAAAAACCTAAATCCTATAAACACATTTTTTTGTGATCGGAGGAAGTTTTTGATACTACCTCCGATCAAAAATAACTGTCATTTTAACCTTTGACACAATTTTTAATAAAAATATTAAATAACATAGATTTTGTAAAGTTTTTCTAAATCTTATCACATATTTAATATTCAACCTTCTTTTAAACCAATAAGAAAGATTTTAGAACTAAAATTAATCATTTACACCAATTTTCAAGAACATTTCATATAATTATTGTTCATTTATTGGCCTAGAAAACTTAAAACGACAGATAATTTTGATTAAATTTCTAATGCTAAAACAACACTTATTTTTTTATCGGAGGGAGTACTAAGTAGCTCCTAGAGTACTCAATAAGGACCTAAGGAGGTTAGGAGATATGAATTGGTTCCCCTAAGAGGTAGTTCTTCCACTATGAAAAGACGTAGAGTTATAAGATTGACAAATGTCAATTCACTATCTACCGAGTATTTTTTAATTTAAATTATTTGTAATAATGGTTCATACACTTTTTTTAAAATGTAACTTATGTTAACTTACAAGACTTTTGTCCAGTTCGTTCAAATTTTGTATATTATCAACTATGCTATTTTTTTGTATCAGTAACTTATGCATTTTTTTTAAGTTTATGAGTTGAGTTTTTATGCACTTTCTTACCTGTACATGTTTGAACTAATAAAACACAATATTGATCTAACATAGCACAATATTCGAACTAATAAAATACCAAATTTGAACTAATATTATAAATTTCAAAATACATAATATTACAGTTTTAAAAATATATAACTACCAAAAAATACATAGAATCCGAACTGATTACATTAAATGTTGACAAATATTATAATAAATATTTACTAATAAAACTTGTGTTTTATAAATATTACTTGAGAATATTATAAAAAAAATGAATTGATAGTATAAAATATGTAACTCAATCAAATACAAATTTAAAGCTATTAGTATACAAATTGTGAATTATAGTTGTAACAAATATGATTTTTTGGTAAAGTAATCAGAAAATTTCTAAATTATTTTTTCATTAGAATATTTTTTTCTTATGTACTATTAGTTTTTTGTAAAAAAAAAAACTTATAATTATTTTATAAAAAATAAAAGTTTATATTTTACTAGCGTAAGAATCCAGTACTCGTTTTTAATGGTGGTTTGAATTTATAGGTGTAGTTTCAAACCTACAGTGTTCTTGCTATTCGTACCACCATATACATTCTATACATACCACAATTACGCCTACGCAATGCGTAGGCGTAGTAAACAATTTTTTTTTTTTTTTTTAATACCTTACTACGCCTACGCAATATGTGTTATGGACTAAATATGTTTTATGGACTAAGTTTTCCTTCATTTTTCGAACTAAATATGTGTTATGGACTACTACGTGTAACGAGTACGCCATGCGTAGTCGTAGTCATTTTCCTTTATTTTTTGAATGAAATGAGCTTCTTGCTACGGCTACGTATTGGTAAGATTTGGGTTATCTCAACTAAACCAATACGCTTCTACTATGTTATGTATAAAAATATTTTACACCCACTCCCTATTATCTTTTTTTATTTGTCTTTGTTGTCGACATGTAGATGCTTATTCTTCTGTCTTTTCACTTGTAAGTAGTAGTAGAGATATCCCATTCTATTCGACATATTAATGGTTCAATCATGTTATTTGTTCTTCATATTGCTTTCAGACGTCCAAACAAGCCTTAAAGTATTCCTCAAATTTCAACACATTATTAAGTTAAACCTTCATATATCATCATAATGATTAGATATTGAAAAAAAGTATGTACTTTGCTAAAACTTTGTTATATATATTTATGTTACGACATTTTGTATCGTGTATTTTGGCGATACATTGGATTTTATTTGGTTATGATCGATAAAGTTTGATGATTTATCATTGAAATTGAATTGAAAGAGGACGAGAGGAGCTAATTAGAATCGGAAATTTGGTAAAAAGGAAGCTCATATCATACGAAGCTAAGATGTGTGACACCAACATGCGGAAGGTGGCGGTATCGCGTTGAGCGTCTCTTGTGCATCACAGTTTTACTACACAAGGTGCTCTCGAGCACCCATCCAGCAAGGTAGCTCACATGTGAGTAGCTGCATGGCTGAAGAAACCCTTGTGCACCAAAGTGCACGAGTGTGCACATAGTCATAGTTATTATCTAAGAAGCGCCGATACCTCTAGGTTGTAGTGTGTCCCTGTTGGCTCGGAAACAGCTCATAAACGGTCAAACTGGAGGGAGACACTCAAGATACGGTCTAGACATCGGACACACAGTAGACACAGTCAAGAAATGTTTCCTATGCTAACAAACATCAAAGTTACGCGATTAATTTGGAGATAAAAGTGAATCGGTCGGTGGTGGAGGAGAGGTGACCCTAACCAAAAGGTTAGAGAAGGTGGGCAAAAAACATGATATACAAATATTTCTGGTTTTAAGGTTTACTATAAATAATGTTACAATTAATATGAACAATAGGAATCCAACCCCTACAAAAAAAAAAAAAAATTAGCTATTAATTTTAGGGAAAGTAAAAACATGAAATAATTATCAAATTCAGAAAAATAGTTATAATCTTCTATTATTGGATTTTTATAGGAAAATACACAAAAAATGACATACAACTTATAAAATCACACATTATATTTCACTTTTGATTTTGTTATATATCATTGACTTTATTATACTGTACTTCAGTTTACCAATAATTTAAAAATAAAATATTATTAATTTTCAAAGGTTATTAACCTAACAAACACAGAGAATTAGCACCAAATTGTAGATTTGTTGTGGTTTGTTTAGGACACTTTTGGTGAAGAAGATTTTGCATTTCTCGATCACAAAGATTTTCAACACCCACCATTCTTATTATTATAATATTTAATATTATAAAGTCTTATATTGCATGAAAAAGTATTCAAAACGTTATCGCCAAAGATTCCGAAGCACCATAACCACACATGCACCACATCTTATATAACACTTATAATCCTACGAATTTACGTTACTTTAATTGATATTTATCGTTGTTATTCTGGTAAATATTTTTTTTAACATTTTAAGAAAAATAAAAAATTATGAAATACTATAATAAAGATGCAAACTGACATTGTTTATTATTTCTTTTCTAATAATAAACAATTTTTTTTTCTTTTTAGAACATTTGATAAATTATAGAATTAATATATGGAATAAGTTCTATTAAATATTTTTTAAACATTCGATATATGTATTTATATGTTACAAGGAGTCAACACTATTAAACGAGTTTTTTTTTAAGATCTCATGAATACTCGTTTCATCTATAAAGTGAATGATCTCGAATCAAGCCGAACTAAATCGAGTATATTGGGTTGTAGAATGATTGTACAAAATATTGACTCGTCTAATTATTTTTAGGGTTGTTACTCATGTTGAACGAGCCGAGTTTTGATTTGTGCAAGTTCAATTTGTTTAGAAAGTGATTGAGCTCTAACTGAGCCTAAATTTTATCAAACTTAAAATATGACCATACTCAACTCGTGTAAAAATGAAAACACATAGGTGTAGATATCCAAATTCTTTTACTTTTTATTTGTCTTCTAAAACAACATTTTCCATATTTATAGATTAAAATAGTCTTATCTTGGATCATTCAAGTCCTTGTAAACGCAATACATCAGTTTTAGTGTCTTCTACTTTAGTTAAGACTAGTTTTAACATCGCACCTTTGCGGTTCAACTACAACAACATTGTCAATATTTATAGATTAAAATAAGTGTTTTAGAAGATAAAGAAATAGTGATTTGTGGTCATAGTGGATGATAGAGGAAAGAGTAGTCATATATACAATAATCATAAATCTACATAAGTTAAAAATTAAAAAAGTTTACTTATTTTTTTAATACATTGATTAATGTTTTTTTGATAAAAATCACATTTTTATAATACATTATATTTTGAAAAAAATATAACTGACACCAAGTTATAGAGTATATTTCGTCAAATTGACTCACATTTATTGTGTTTATTAATATTTGGTGATATATTATACTATTTTGACATAATATACATTATAATTCTTCATCCATACATTAATTTACTTTTTTTAAAAATATACCGTTGTAATAGTTACTTAATTAATAATTTTAAAAAAATATATTTATCAACAAAAATAAACAAAAGATACATTAACTTATGGGGTAAATTTTTTTTAAAAAATATTTATTTTAAAATTTAATAACTAATTATAATAAGAGTATTCTGGACAATTTGATATAATACTTATTAAAAATTTATTTGAAAATAATATGTGTTTCAATTCAATGAATTATATCTTATAAGTGGTTTTATTTATAATAAAATTTAAAAGGTGAATTGTTAAAAATCTGTATTACGAAATGTATTTAGAAAAAAAACTTTTATTGAAATAAGTATCAAAATAAATAAAAAAGTTAAAAATAAATCGTTAGCTAGCTGACGAAACTTTTCGTAACCAAAATTTTAATTTCATTTATAAAGTTATCAATAATATGATAGGTCGATTAAGTAGATTAAGGTCCTAGTCTACAATAGTAGAAAGAAAAAAAAATTGTGTGTGGTTTTTCAGTAAACCCGTAGCTCTAACTCTAATCTAATCCAACAACTCAAAAAGAGTGCAAATCTACCACGCAGCCATGTGAAGCAATTTTTTTTTTTTTGAAAACGGAAAGCGGTTAGGAGAGAACTGTCTTCGGGTAGTCCATCATAAAGCATCCTTATAGATGAGAACACTTAGTTCGGGATCGTCAGAAAAGAGCATTTTGATGTTCAAAATTTCCAAATGGGTCAATCGGTGAAAAATATTGATTTTGAGCATTGACATAATTATACTTTAAATGAGTTCTGAAATATGAAGGTTCCAAATTAGTAGTGTACTTGGTTTGTTTGATCCCATTGTGAGACAAGAATCTCGAGATGATGGCTCATGGGACCCTACGTTTGGATTATGGTCCTTCTCATGCTCTAATTTCTACCGATCCAAATCTTCTGTCCCTGATGCTGTCTCTCATACTGTCCCTTGAATTCCTATTCGTCCACGTGGCCCCTATTTTTAAAAAAAATAGAAGCTTTAATTGTTGGTTGGGTTCAGATATTAAAAATAGGGGCCACGTGGACGAATAAGAATTCAGGGACAGCATGAGAGACAAGATCAGAGACAGAAGATTTGGATTGAATTTCTACTGCTATTAGCATTTAGGACACAACGTGTAGGAGACACGCTATTGGTCGTCTCATTTTTGCATTATTATGTAGTCACATGGGAAAATATCGATCACCCTTATTCTTGTTACTTGCTAAAATTTTTTGGAGATTAGACCCACATGTCACAGTGTCAAAAATTTTTAGTGAACTAGTTTAGTGCTCGCACCCTTGTGCAGGATTGTCTAAATAAATATTATATTTTCACTTTCATGCATCAAATATTTGATATCAATTTATAGTAAAAATTATTTTTATTAATTAATATGACTAATTAATTTTTTTCAAAATAAATAATAGAACATAATTAAAATTCTGTTACAAATATTATTATTCGAGTATTATATTTATACCTTAATATATTATCACTTTTACTTAGATTTAGATAGAGGAGCAAAATTTGATTTAGTTTTAAATTAAACAAATGTGTCAAATCTTGTTAGAAGATTTGCGTTAGATTTTCTCAACAAATCGAGTTACAATAAACAGTTTGTTAATTTTGATTGGTAGATAGGTAAATTTATTTTTTTCAATTATTTATTTTAATAAATTTGATGTGGCATGATGATTGTTTACAAATTCTTTCTTATAAAATAATTAATGACAAATCTGTAAATACGTTGTGACAAATCTGTAAATACGTTGGAAAAAAGCTGACATGGACAGTCTTAGAGGTTGACATGTGAACAAAATGGGTGTTGCTTTATTAGTATATATAGATTAAAAATTATTATGAATATTTATTTATTTTAATAAAACTAACTTTTAATAATTTTTTTTTTAATTATTGAGATCAACTTCTAAAAATATATTCACTTTTAACCTATAATAAAAAAATATTATAAATATATATTCATTTCAACGATTTGCTCTTGTTTTGGTTTTTCATTAGACGCTACCAAAGTCACCAATTTGTTAGGTCAAAAAGAAACTCTCATGGGAGTGACGTGGAAAGATACATAATAGTTATCATTAAAGACGATGTTTGACAAGTTTTCTTCTTCAGAGAGATAAATATCATCGACTTAATATGATATAACAATAGTACCATTCTCTTCTTCCCACCTCTTGATTGGTTTTATTCAGTCCGACTTGACATTGATGGTCTTTTGATCTTTCTTAAGATATTGACAATCTCTAATCTAATGACCTATTTTCCACATTCTAAAGCGTGATTAGGATTTGGATTGACCTCGAAGCTAATCTTGGTTTGAGTTCCTACTGTGCTCACGTTTTTGTTTCTACCCTGGTGATCAACGATGTTCATTTTAGACTGAGTATTCGTGCCTCGTTCCATCCTTTTGGATTTTCTCCATGAAGGCTATAGCTTACGGTGTTCATGGTGAGCTTCCCATCTAAATCCGAGTTACTAAGAGAAACTATGAGAGGATCCCAACACTTTGGAAGTGAACTAAGGAGTAAACTAGACCTGTTCATATCCGGACACGGGCCGAACTTTATAAAATATTGAGTCCGTTTAGCTGGATCCGGACCGGACTTTTCAGTCCGGTCGGGACTAAGGCCTTGTCCGGATCCGGCCCTGCGGGCTTGGCGGGCCAGGCTTTTCCATGTTTATAACCCCCCGTTTATCCGGACCGGGTGGGCTTCCCGGATTTGAACAGGTCTAATTGCAACTCATCCTCTAGTTTCATCCCAAGTTTAGTTAATTGATTTACGATTCCTTTGAAATTGTTCAAGAGCTCGATCATGTTTTGGTCATCTTTATCCTCCATCTTCACCACCATTGAACTAAGAAGGTTTTGTACCAAGGAGTTTTCTTTTGAATCATTGACTCAAGTTTTATTTATAATTCAAAATCATCTATACATGTAGAAACATGTTCAACTAAATATACGTCAATGTATTTACAGATCACGACGGCCAGTTTACAATTTAAAAGCTCTCACTCATTCTCACTCTCCCCTTTGTTGATGATGGGCTTGTACCAATCATTAGAGGTGATCCTCCATCATCAACTTCCAACAAGAGTAATGATCCACTTGAGTTTGAACATCTCATCGTCGTAAATGATGGTAGTCTCCGTATATAACAACACAAGTGGACACTGATTTTGAACATCTCACCGTCGTGAATGACGGTAGTCTCCATATATAACAACATAGTGGACACTGATCGAACTAGCCTAACTTTGATACCATTTGTTGGAAAACTGCCATCTTGCTTCGATAGAATGAATATTTTTGTAAGAAATTTCGGTCAAAATAATATAAAGAGAAAGATGTATAATGCCCTTATAAACACTTATAAAGGGCCACCTAGTTCATAACTAGATTGAGGATTTGGTGATACTAGTCAAGCCCAAACAAAATGAGAAGCAACAACAGTAAGTAAGTAACCATATTACTAACTCATGGAATTTGCCCATCAAAGTTGCATTGGCAACCTATAAATAGAGGATACAAACAACAAAACATCGTAACAATTACACCATTTTCCCTAACACGGCTTCGCCTTTGTCTACAATCCCTTAAACCTTCTTCATTAAACAAAAACCTGCCCCTCAGCTTTTTAGATCAAGCCTTTGATTCTTGCTGTTCATATGGCTATGATCCTGTATGCAGTATCTCCACAAAGAAATCGTCCGAGTTCTTGACAGTGCGCGCTGTAAAGAGTTCAAGAACAGGTAATAATCATAGCAAGGACAATAGGATATGTTGGTACTCTGCAGAGATCACAACTCAAATATCAAGTGCAATATGCATAAGCTGATCTACGTCGCTTAGGTACTTGGTTGAGTTGTATTCTTCTGCGTCGTACAGCTCTACTGAGTACGACCTCCTAAGTGAAGGCCGCTTATTTTTCTTCACCATCTCTTCGTAGTTCCTCTCTCCTTTTAGAATCTCCACCGCCTGTACGTCAAAATTGGTCATCAGAACCCAAGAGATTAAGGGCCCGTTTGGTTTTAATTTCAGAAACGGAAACGGAATGAAAACGAACCTAGTGCATATGTATATCCTTGTTCATGAAATTTTGGTATCATTCCTTGTGGTAATTGTAGTAGAATTTGATTAATTTTGATACCCTACAGGGAAACAAAATGGAGGGAGTATTTTGCATGAAACCACAAGAAATGATTCCAAAATATTTCATGAACGAGGTACGTATATGGACCAGATTCGTTTCCATTCCGTTTCCATTACCGGAGTTAAAACCAAACGGGCCCTAAGCTGACACTGCAAAAATGGAGTTAGTACTCAACGAATATAACATACCTCTTTCATTGTAGGCCTCTGAATGGAAGACTGATCAATACACATAGAAGCTGTCAATATCATTAGTTTCATTTGATCCGCGTCATAAGCATCGCCTAGGACTGGATCAATGAGTTCCTTCAGTTTGTTCTTTGCAATCAATGGCTTTGACTGCAATTATACCAAGCCATGCATGTTTTGAGGTGAAAGAAAAAACTGATTCAATCACAACTTAGTCATACATGGTGATGGTGAAGTAAGAACAAGAACCTACCCACATAACGAGGCTATGCTGTGCATTATCCAAAGCAAGGCGGCCAGTGATGAGTTCCAGCAGAACCACACCATAAGCATAAACATCGGTCTTCTCATCTACGATCCCATGCATGAAAAACTCTGGAGGAAGGTAGCTGCAGAGTTAAGAGTTCCCAATTCAGCAGATATATACGTATGTTAAATAAGCAATGAAATATAAGCTTTATCCATGTACAAACCCGAAGGTGCCTTCAATCTTGGAAACAGTATGGTGTGTCCATTGCTCAGGGAGCCATTTTGCAAGCCCAAAATCAGAAATCTGCATTAATCTTCATTCATGAAATTCCATCTATAAAAGTCTTGTATAAATCCAAACAATTTATAATCTTTTGAGGCTTTTAGGGTGTGTTTGGATCGCGGATCCTGCATTGTCTTATATTACATATTAGATTTTAAAGCATCAAAAGGGAAATTTGGCATATCAGAAACATTAATTCAATAGTACCTGAGGATCAAAATCTTCTGAAAGCAAAATGTTAGCTG
This sequence comes from Fagopyrum esculentum, assembly GCA_033239045.1. Lineage (NCBI taxonomy): Eukaryota > Viridiplantae > Streptophyta > Magnoliopsida > Caryophyllales > Polygonaceae > Fagopyrum > Fagopyrum esculentum. The sequence goes on from BSUD01000005.1 coordinate 142,329,503, forward strand.
ATTTAATGTCTCTATGGATAATTCTCCTATGACAACCCTCGTGGAGATAGTGAAGGCCTTCAGCAGAGCCAAGAGCAATCTTAAATCGAGTATCCCACAAAAAATCCTCTCTCGAACCTGTGATCACAAAACCAAAGATCAGTTGTCCAGATCATTAAAAATAGAAATTGAAACTCATAAGTTCCTGGTTTCAACAATCCACAAAAATCAGAGGAAACTGTTAGTTGCCTTGCAGAATAGATTCTAGGCTTCCATTGGGTGACAACTGGAGGACAAGGTGAAGACCCCCGTCTACACCATATCCTATTACTTGAGCAATGTTCGGATGGTTGACGTGGACTATGATTCCAAGCTCTGATAAAAAATCTGCTGCCATCTCTTCAACGTCTCCTTTTATCAGCCGTTTTACAGCCACAATACGCCCGTCTGGCAAAGTTCCCTTGTACACTTCAGCGTACCCGCCCTCACCGATCAGGGTTTCTTCAAAACCAATATATGAATAAGCAAAATCAGGTAACAGATAGTAAATTGCTAAAGCTCTTCATGGACCATGGTGATACCGAAAGATGGCAGTTTAAAGATGGAAAGGTCAATTAGTACACTTTTAATATTCTGTTTCCAAGCTAACTTACCTCGGCTAAAGTTGTTGGTTGCATCATGGAGATCCTTGAGAGAGAAATTCTTCCAAGAAGATTTGATACAGTACATGCTGCCATCAAACACAGGTATCATAGGCATCATGTTTTCTCTTGCACTTCTACTTTTCCTCCTTGAAAGCTTAGTGAGAGTTAAGGGATTGATGGTGTTTTGGATACGCCTAGGCCCTTTTTTTAACATATGAATGAACCCTTTCCAATGTGATTGATTATCTAAGTTTTCAAGGTTCTCCAACTCAGATGTGCTGACAGATTCACACGATCCAGATTCCTCACCAGTTCGCATTGGCTCACTCGACATTGCTACCTCTATATCTGCACATGTATAATTGAAAAAACAATTGTTACTACAGGTAATCAAGAGATGAACATACCATGAGACTGAGTTATTTGCCTGATTTTTCCATACCATGAGACCCGAAAGTGCTTCGAACCTTTTTAAGTATAGCCATTGAGTAGCCTTCCTTGTCACCAGAATTGTCAGAAGTTACACTACAAGTGAAATTTCCCGCATGAAATAATGTCTTGAAATGGAAAAGAGCTCACAGATATAGTGTTAAGTTGAAGCAAACAATCACGAACAATATCAAAAGCAAGGTGAGAGCAATGCCACGAGCTTGTAGGAGAAACGTGGCAAGTAGCAAAAGGCCTATCTCTCACAATTATGAGCCTCAAATGAACATCCTAACAAGAGACAATAACAACACAAATAATGACAATGAACATGGAAAAAACAAACTATGGCAAAGAAAAATATCATATTCTTGCCGGGTTTATCAGGCAAACTCCAACGTTCTGCCTAACACACAAATAATGACAATGAACATGGAAAAAAAACTATGGCATAGAAAAATATCATATTCTTGCCGGATTTATCAGGCAAACTCCAAAGTTCTGCCAAATACACAAACAAATCGATCAATTCCACCCGAGCATGGATGAGATTCCTGCATTCTTGATTGTTTCCTAGAAACAAGGATATTTGGAAGAAATGCCATACAAACCGAAAAGGACATTGAAAATTTACCATTTTTGCATGATTAGAAATTTAGAAGTATATGAAACATTCACATTGACAATCCTCTTATTATCAATTTGACTGTTACATGGAATTTCTACAAAAAAAAAATCAAATTGTCTATTTGTCTATGCAATCAGCTCCTGTCTGATGGTTTAGCATGGATTATAAGCTGCCCAAAAAATTTAAAAGCCTAAATAGAAAGAAAAAAAATCCCCAAAGCATTCACATGTTCATTGTACATCTAAACATATAAAGAGATATATGACAAGAAATGAAGGGGCCACAACTCATAATCATGAGGGACCAGGAATAAGAACAATACAAAGAGGAAGAAGAAGAAGAAAACAAAGGCCATGTTTGGCATATACTGCAAGTTTGATTCATTTCGCAGACTAATTATCTTCATACATGCACACAAAACCAAACGAAGACAAAGCAGAATAACCCACAAAATAGAAAAACTAAGATGAAGCAAACACACCCAGAAGCCAAAATCCATAGAACTAAACGAGAAAATAACAAAAACAGCAAAAGGGTAATACGATTACTGTGTATTAGGGCTGGATTCTGCGGCATTAGTATTATTACTATTATTATCCACCTGATCCTGGGAATGTATGTTTGAAAAAATGGGTATCAGCATTTCCCTGCCCCCTTTCTCTTCTTCAAAAAACTTGAATTAATGAAAAGGAGAAAGATTTGAGAAACTCTGAACAAAACCTGGAGACGATGAAGAGGAAGGGGGAAGACGAAACGAGAGAAGCAGAAGAATTTTTTATTTTCCCTTTTTCTAAACTATCACCAATGTTTGAATATTGATCCGCCCGACATTTTTTGCTTTAATTTCGGCTTCTTATTTATTATTTGTGTTTTTTTTATGCCTTTCTAATTTACTGGATTTGTTTGTCCTTTTATTTTCTGAATTATTGGATTTAATTTTTCACTTATTTTTTCACATATTTTCGTCTTTTTGTCCAAATTACTTTCTAATATATATTACCTTATTTGTTACTTACCAAGTTACCCATTTCTGTCCAAATATATATTTAGTGTTTTAGGTAATAAAATATATTTTAAGAAGTAAAAATTAGAATAAAATGTAATTTGATAAAGTTACAAAAAAAAAAGAGGAGGATTATCTTTAATCAAATAAAATATATTATTTTCTAAAATTATTTGAAATTATTAATCGAATAGGGGG
>BSUD01000005.1:142332925-142380648 GCA_033239045.1 Fagopyrum esculentum
TATATTATTAAATTAATTATAATTTGAGATAAACAATAAAAGTAGACTAATTTAGACAATATTACATATATTAGTTAAAGTTAATGTTTAGTAGACTATTTATAATGATGATAAAGGTGAAATAAAAAAAATTAAAAAAATTCAAAAATTCAAATATAAATATTAAAATAGAGAACATTAAAAAATTTAATTACAAAATTATCATAGATAGTTTTAAATAATATTCTTAAAAATAAAGAAGATGTAATAATTATATTATAGTAATTTATGTATTTGTTAAGTTAGTGATTATTTTATGTTTAATATAAGAACCATATATTTATATGTTAAAGTGGAAATAATAAATTATCTAATCATTTTATAGTAAATAGTGGAAAGTTTTTTAAAAATAATGATAAGAATATTTTAAGAATATATTGAAGATTGTGGTATGACTGAAAATGAAAATAATATATTTATGGACAATTTTGGTAATTAGGACTTTTTGAAAAACTAGAGTAGTAACTAAACCTTTTAATGTGTCAATTAAGTAAATATACTCCAACCTTTTGTATTTATTTTCAAACTATACAAACTCTTCACTCAAGGGGTACATTTACTATAATACAAAATTGGAAAAAGGTTAGTAAAGCAAATTGTTTCTATATTTATTATCTATATTAATATTTTTTATTAATTTATTAATTAGTATAATTATAAAATTTAAAATATATAAATATGTGACGTGAAGTTTATAAAAAAATGACAGGTGACATAAAGTGCTTATGTTTTAATATAAGCGTATAGAAAATATATAGATAGATTATAGAGTACTAATTTAGTAATTTGGAAGCAAACAAATTTGTTATTAGGATTTATTCATATTAAAATATGATGAAAGTAAAAAGGGATATTTTTTTTTTTTTTTTTTTTTTTTTGATAAAGGAAAGCAGTTCAATCCCATAGACGGCACGCCGACTATTGGATTGAAAGGCCGAAAATGATCGGCAGACGGACTAACCGTCATGAAAGACCATAACAAAGGAGAAAAAGAAAACACAAAAATAGATCATAAAAACCCGAAAGCAGGGACGTCTCCAGGGGAAAGCAGAATGATACAGTCAGTCGGAAGCGACGAGCATGAAACGTTCATCTTTGAAGGAAGTACACAGGTAGGAAGCCTGTTCCACAGCTGTGGACACCTCAGATTTGGACTACAAATGAGCCGTCAGGAGTCGATCACACATCCACGCCCCCTTCTCGACAAACACTCGGACCGCCACCAAAGACAGCATCAAAACGGAGAAGACGAAGCTGCAGCGCACGGGTATCGTGATGTAAAAATGTGTTCAGCTTTGATAGTTTGAAGAGTAGCGATTTACAAGGGGAAACATTGTTCGAGAAGAGTTGGTAACCAACACTAAATCATAGGTAGTTTGCGAAATTAAGTGAAAGCTCACTCAATTTTGAAATTTATTAATTCTTATCAAATTTGGTGTTATTGGGGCCGTTATGCCATTATTGGAGCCGTAGGCCACAAGAGAGAAGGTCTTAGGACGGGACATACCTCCTCGTAAAATTAATTCAATTGTTATTGAAATGTTAATAGCATGGCATACTTTTACTTATGAGAGGGTAATTCATGGTGAGATTTGCGTGTTTTAAGTGATAATACCTCTTAAATAGGTAACTTTGAACTTAATAGACATTTGTGGGGAATCGATATTGGTATGATTTTTTTGGGTTTAATTTAGCCAATTGATTCCGTGGAGGAAAGAATTTGGTTAAAGAAACGAGTCTCGTTTCTTAATACGATAAGGTCTCTTTTGGAGTATATTGCTGGAATTTTCATTCCCATAGAACAAGGGTTTAAGCCCAATTGATTGTTACTGTGATAATGATGAACACTTTTTTTTAAAAAAAATATTTTGTTAGTAAGAGGCCAAGGTAGAGAGAGTTTGAAACCAGAGACGCAAGAAAAAGGAAAGCTTTATCAAATTGAATGAGATTATCATAGATTTTCAGCTTAAACACCACAAAGGGTTGAGCGGTGGTTGGATTTGTGAGTGATCAGGGAGTTCATCACCAAGGTAAAGCCTCTCTGCCTTAGGCAGTTGGTATCCCACCTGAATGAGATTACCTGTCCATGAATTTCCTTCTTGAAAATGTTGATGCATTTAAAGGGAGCCTGCAAGTACATAACAAACAGAGTAGAAGCAAAGCAAAAAGCATCCATGCCCAAAGATTAAGCCAACCTTAAAAAGCAACGTTGAAAGAGTTGCACTCTGAGAAATGAAAGCAATTGGTAAGCATAAAAGCCGACATACTTATGGTAGAACAAATAGACTCGTAACCTGTTGGTTTAGATCTATTGCAGTTGAGATTAAAAGCCATCAGGTTTGCTGATTGGATTGTCATGTAACATAGGATCGGAGTATCCCAAGGATAACCTAGGTCCGACATTTCCAGGATTTCAAGCAACAAGATCATTGTTTTTGGGTATGGACTCCGAAAGGGTTGATACAACCCCCAATAAGTTTTTACAAATTTAGTTTCATTTACTAAGTTATTCAGTATGAACCATAGGTCATAATGCAGTAAGGCAAATAGCAATTTCAAACTATTAGTAATGAAGTTCTTTTTAAAAGACAAATTTAGCAATGAAGTGGGTAGACAACAAGATCAGAAAACACCTGTGCTTAACATCAAAAAGCCAATCTTGTTTGGTGAGGAGGATTTGAGTAGTTAGGGTCGGGTTCTCGAGATAAAAAAACAAGGCCACAATGTTCGTTAATGGAGAAAATCTGGAAGCATGTGAAAACAGGGAGAAACAAACTCAAACTTGAAAACAAGTTTCTGCAGAGGAGGCCCTCACACATTTTCCTTTTCTTCTTACTTCTTCTTTTCCCCAGTTTTCTTTGCCGGTCGATCGAGCCTCGATTCAAAGACAACAAAGTCTTCTTCCTCAGGTCTTCCGGTTGGAGAATACACCGAGTATATATCTTGCTTCTTCTTCGTCTAACACCAGGAAAGGAATCTTAGCAGCGTCTTTTACACATCACTCGAGATGTCGAGGCTTTTAGATCTATGGATCTAAGCGTGTGGCGGCGGAACTGGAGTAGGGTTCGGTTGTTTTTCGAATCTCTTCCGATTTGGGGCACCAGGATACCATAGATCGGACCAACATCCGATTCAACTTGCTTAGGGTGTTTTGTGGTGGCTATTGGGGTGAAGAAGGCCATCAGAAGAAAGACCCCGAAGGCGGCGAGTGGGTGGTTGTGATTTGGGGAAGGTTTGCTTCCCGGCGTTCGTGTTTTGGTTTCTCAAACAGATGAGAAAAACGAAGACAAGAGGCCTCCATTGGTGGCTTCCGAGCTTGCGGCGGCTAGGGTTTGAACCCAGAAAAGCCTTTAGGGTTTGAACCCAGAAAAGCCTTTAGGCTTTGAACAGTACAGAGCGTTTTTTCCTCTCGCCGAAACTAAGTAAAAAGGGATATTGACTAAAGAAGACAAGGTTGAGGGCACGATTTTAAGGAATGGAGGAACACAAATGTACCTCAATCAAGATCATTATTCTTCAAAGTTACGTATAGTTTAATGTTAAATATTTTTAAAAAATTAATTAGGTCATTCAGGTGGATTTCTTGGACCGTTATAGCTTACGACATTGGAGTCCTTGTCTATTTTGTCATAAATCAATTATAATTTAATTTTACAATTTTATATTTGGTTTTAGTCATAATTGGACACATGGTGACCAGATCATTAAATGTCAATAAATCTACCACTTAAAACTGAAGTTTGACTTGTCCTTGGACTATCCTCAACAATAGAGTGATTTCATTTAGGGGTTGATAGACGTAGTGGCGAAAATCTCTATTAGTAATTAAAATTTCGCACTTCGCGTGTATAGTTTTGCTTTTCATCTACGGAATCTAACTAAGCTTGTGGCGTGCGTAGTTGGAGCCGAGGTGAAGCCGATAAGAGCCGAATAACTACGCTTCTGGGAAGCGTAGTTGAAGTTATATTTTTAAAAAACCACTCCAACAACGCTCCCTATTTAAGTAGTTGGAGCGATTTAAAAATAAAAGAAAGGGTTTTCAATTCGTTAAATCGGTGCTGAATCGGGGTCGGATTCTAGAGGAGGGAAAAACGTCGGATTAAGGAGCGCCGGTTACTGGAAAGGAGTGGAGGAGCGGCGACGGAGAGAAATTCGGAGGAGAAAATTTTAGAGCGTTACCTATAGAGAATGTCGAGGGAGGATGTTGGAATCCGGTGTGTAGTCGAACCAACAAAGAATGAGTGGAGCAGCACCGGCGTGTAGTCGGAACCGGCAAAGAATGTCGAGCGGAGCAGCGCCGGTGTGTTTCTAGAAATGTCGAGGGTGCGATTGGGAGGAAGACGATACTATTGTGTTCTGAAACCGCAACATACACATAACCAACTACACTCCCCATTTGTATAGTTGGATTGTATTTAAAAAAAAATTACTCCAACTACACTCCCCATTTGCGTAGTTTATGGACTTCTATCCGCTTCACACCGTGGCTCCGACTACACACCTTATACGCGTAATTGAAATCCGAAGGTGAAAAACAGAACTACGCACGCGAAGTGCGTAGTTTTGGTTACTAATATATATTTTCACCGGTACGTTTAAAAACCTTGTTTCTTTAAATTGTTTACTTCATTCAAGTTAATGCAAATAATAAATATTCTAAACAGTTATATACACGGCGTTTATTTTACTAACGTAAAAATACTCGCAATTCAACAAGAGCCGGCGTCTTTTTTTTTTAATAAATATTACTAAAAAAAGAAAAATTGAGCGCCCGCGTCTAAATTGAAAAAATAAATAATATTTATTTATAAATTAATTCAGTTAATCTGTTAAAAATGATTATTCTAGGAGGTTTTGTTAATTATAATTTATCTTAATGCACTTCAATTTCTTTTAAATAAATCTCATTTTCAATCATCATCTTCAACCTCGTAAACTCGATCTATCGTGCCCTAAGTCGCATTATACGAAAAAAGCCACATAGAAAGTCGGTTAAGTGATTTTTTTGAGATATTCAAAAAACTTGCAAATAAATTGACGGTGCCCAGTGTTTGTTTTGTTTTTCCGAAAAAAGGGTTCCGGTTGATGGCGTCGGCGCCCGGGTTGGAAATAAAGATGTCGGTGCCATCCGTCAGCACTCAAGCTAGGCGTCGTCGCCTTGCGAGTTTTTTTGACAACAAGTAAAATGAGCGCCGTGTATATAACACGACGCTAAATAATATATATATATATATATATATATATATATATATATATATATATATATATATATATATATATATATATATATATATATATATATATATATATAGTTTAAATTCCGAGCTTTTTCTTCAATAATATACATAGGGCCTGCTTGGTATACTAAGATTGAAACTGAATAAAACTGAAACATAAAAATATGAATCAAACTGAAGAGAATGAAACAAATTGTTTTGTTTTTATGTCCGTTTAAGATGAAAATGAATAGGATGAATTATTTATTGAATGACCAAAATGGACTTTTAAAAATTATTATTTTTGATTTTTAGTAGAAGGAATAACCAAATGCTCACAAGCCCATAATCGAGATTTCTAGACTCAACCATTTATTGTGACCCAAGTTCCCCAACTACCTAATGTGTGCAATGACTCATGACAAGTGCTTTATTTAAGCCCCTTAGACTCTCGTCTACTTTGGGTATGGGGTTATTGGGTGAGGGTTAAACTCAAGCTCCCCTTCATCCTCCCACTCACACACTAGCAAGCTCTCCTTGTAAATGTCAACAATGAAGGAAGTTCTTCAACGACGGAGATCCTCTAACCGCCTCTGCAATATGGGGAACCACCATGAACGCCGCCACCGTTGTAGAGGTGGCCGCCACCAACGCCTTCTCCTTCAACGAAGCCTTCACCCCAGACCTGCTAAACTTTCGGCCATTTTTTATACCGATGTTTTCTGTAGTGGTTTGAAAAGCATTAGGGTTGCTTATTTAAGCATGCCACTAGAACAACCATTATTGTCATTGAAACTGAAGCCATTTTTTTACTTACAACTACCTCTCAGTTCATGTGTTTTTGTTCTTCTATGGGATTATGGATCGTACTTTGAAAAAGGGAGGGTTTTGAGAGATTTAGAGGGTCAGACTCATGTTTTCTCTTTGGTGCATTCAAATTGATCCTATTTTGAGACGCAAAGTTAGGGGGTTTTCTTTTGTGAAATGAAGTTAGATCCCAATTTTTCAAACTGTGAGATTTTGATAAGTGGGTAAGATGACAGACCAAAGACCTTGGCTATGGAGGAGAAAATCTTGTGAGAAGACAACTGTGTAATTAGAAGAACAAATCGTTCAAGGGTACAAATGTCATCCATAATTCTTTCATCAAGTCAACCTCGTGGGGGTAGCTGAATTATTCAGCTAATTCAGTCGATTCATTCGATTGAATTTATGCCCTAAGTAGCTACCGAATAGGCTGAACAAGCATTCAGTCGATTCATTTGACTAAATGAGGGCTACCGAAGAAGCACATAAATATAACTCATGTAAGACAGGGGTATTGCGCTAATACTTTTATTTAACTAGTTTAATTCTTGTACCTTGTGCGGGTTGATTTAATATAAACAATTTATTTTATTTTTAAAAAATTTTGGAATTAAAGTTTGTGTATTTTGATTTTATAAATACTCGTACATATAAAATAAGACGTAATATCTAATTCAAATAAAATTTGTAGTTACAACATAATTAAAATATAATCAAATTCAATAGAAGTTGTTTTATTCGGATGAAACGTTCACTCAGATTTTACCCCATTCACCACCCACGGCAATGATCCAAAACTTCAATCCACCCCGCGGTTGAATTTGACTATACTTGATCATCTCCAGGCAGCCAGTCCGGAAAAATGGGTAAGTATGAATAAAGGAAGAAGCCCGACCGGGCCAAAAAGCCCGACCCACCAGACAAGATCTGGACACTTCTACGGGCCCGTTGGACCAAAATGCTTAGCCCGTCAGCCCGGATAAAAAAATGAATATATGGTATAAATATACCATATTAATTATAATAAATTTAATAGATATTACATAAAATATTTTAAATATATGTTATTTTTAGGCGAAATTCATATTTAAAAATCGTATTTAAATAATTTTATATAATTTTTTTTTAAAAAAAAAGGTGCCCGGGTAAGGTCTACATCGTGTCCCCTTAAATGGACTAAAAATTTAAAAGTTTGTTGATTTTAAAAAATCTATTATTTGATTGATTTTGTAGGATTCTTTATTACTTGTATCCATACAAATTCCATATAAATCTTCCCCCAACCCATAAGATTTTCATAGAATCTGTATTGCCTCGATAAGGAATTAAAATATCCCACAGAATCAGCAAATTTAAGAATCAGTCAAAATCTTTAAAAAGTCCGGATTGAATACACCCCCTAAATTTGGCCACGTGCAAAAACAATTGGAAATTAATATAGACATTTCACGGTTAAGACCCGAGTTAAATTGTGTTCAGTAGAATGGTGAACAAATGACAGTCCCATTCCTAAATCAAAATATTTTTGGATTTTACTGTCATGTGATTCCCTGTTGTTTTTATCTTAGTTTGTTCTGTAATCAATATTTTTGAGTAATTAAATCTCTAGCAAACTACCACCTGGAAACAACTAATCTAAAACACCCCAAGCGAAGGATTGAATCTGAGTTTCGCCTGACTAATCTTCAACATTCCAATTGCATTCATAATCTTATGTTATGTTATTCAATAATTTCAATCATCAAACTGTAAACAACATCCGCAATGCGCTTTATATTGAAACTCTGATTCGATATACATTCAAGAGATCAGAAGAACACGTGATATGATACCTTCAATGAACATTCCGAGAGAGAAGCCCTTCAAATATGGTGTAAAGATCCTTGTTTTCGGGCCCGAATATCTCTTCCGCCTTTTGTAGTGTATCCTGTCAATGGGATAGCACAAGTTAGTTAATCACAGTGCAACGAAGATTATGTCTACTTGTAAGGAGATCGAGACAGTTACTTCTTTTGTCTGCTTATGTGAGTTTAGCTCCTTCACATTAGCTAAGAATGCACCAAACTGTTCATAGGAGAGACGGCTCCTGACATAAGTAAACGGGTGAATGGTGTCAACCTGGAACCAGGTAAGCTCAAAACGTATTCAACGGGTAGGTTCTCTTAAAGCTGTTTTATGAAGTGATTGTAGTTTATTTACCTCACTTGGCGGAAAAACTCTTTTCCATCAACTCGTGTTCGTGCTGAAGCAACCAAAGTATCAAATAGTCATAAGAATAGGAAAATAAATGGATTATTAAGCAATAGAAAGCATCACCTAAAGCAATTTAGTAGTGATGTGTGAGAGAACCACCTTGAGAACCTCCATCATAGCTTGAATAAGAGCTGTAATTGCCAGATGATTGTGATTGAAGATCAAACATTCCCCTTGATGTTGCAAATGAAACTGAATGTCGTCTTGGAGATGCTGGCTTAGATGTTTTCGGGGAGGCAGATGCTGAAAGAATTGGAGGGGAGCCAGGAGGGGTGAACCGTGGTGTGCTTGTTTGTGATGCTAACAATAGGCCCGGTGATATGCGAAGTCGGTTTTCTGCTGATGGAAAATACACAGAGAGTTTCAAAAATGAAGACAGTCGGAAATTTGCACTTAATAGGAATACTTTGATGCTTCTAAGTTATACAACGGCATACCATCAGAATCCCGAATTTCTGCAAAAGAATTTCCTGCTTCTGAGGTTTGGCTCTGTAATGATGAATACACAGAAGGTGGCTGAACAGAATCATCATCTAATGAACCCAACAAATCAGAGATGCAATTAATTTTCCCATTTGGACAATTGAAATTAGCATTACCAGATCAATAGCATTAGTCACACTGACATCAAGATCATTCTGGTGGAGACTATCTACAGGCAATTGGCAATTACCCACATAACAATAGCACTAGTCTACGCACCTAATGAATGGCACCTACACTAATTAACAACGAAATAGAATCGAGTCATTTACATCACCTCCGCCTATTGACTGAGAGGAAGGTTTGACGTAGCCAGGCACCACCTTGGCTGCAGCCTGGTGTGGGTCAGGTCAGGAAACATCGCAGTTAGATATAGTCATTTGAGCAAGCAAGTAAACAATTCTAATGGTGTAATGGTCACACAGAATACTCACTGAACCATCTTCATCCTCTTGAAGTGATTGCATAAGTGTCTTTCTAAATACTTCCAGCTGCAAACAATCCATAAAACTCAATTATAAATCACAATTCACAACAATGCAATTACAACAGATTCTCATTCACAATTTCAGATTTGCAACTCAATATTAACTTAATTGATTAAATCACCCCAATTCGAGACAGATTGAAAACCCTAACATAACACAAGCAAAGTAACGGCACCTTGGATACATCTCTATTAAGCTTCCTGACAGTGTTCGACAACTGAGCCTTCTCTTGCAACAGTATTTCCTACACCACGAATAATGTTGACCAGAAAGATAAAAGTCAACGCAAATTTTCTTAGCCATAAACTCCAAGAAAAAAGGAAGTCAAAATTGAAGAATAGAGCTAGGACCTTCTCCTGCTGGGCGGCAGCGAGCTTATCGGTGGCTTCGGAGAGTGCGGAATCAAGAGACTCAAGCTGACCACGGAGATCGGCTACGATATGGTCCTTATCAGATAGTTGGTGGCGGAGGGCGGCGGACTCCGATTCTAGGGCGGAGACGCGGGTAGCGAGGGCGAGGGATGTGATTCTACGGGCGACGTCAAGTTGTGCGAAGGGATCAGACGGCAAAACTCCGAGCACTTCCTCCGGGAGACCAAACGTGTCCTCCACCACCTCCTCCTCCTCCTCCGTAGCTAACGCCGTCGGTTCTGCCTCATCTGACGCCATTTTCCGTTTGCTCTTTGTTTTTCTTTATCCCTTGCCACTCCTCGGGGTTTGTGTCCTTTTGTTTTTTTTTATTATTTATTTTTTCGGTTTATTTTATTTTATTTCATTTATTGAATTAATTTTAATAGAGTTTTTTAGTATTAGTGTTGTCTGTTTGGACAAGTCATCCTGCTTCCTGTTATGCTTTTAGTTTGTCTTGGTGTGATGTGTGGTTGGACTAAGGATTGAAACTGGATAGCATTATTTTCTTTTTGGATTTATTTGTCACAATGTATTCAAATGCTGTCCATACAAACAATAGTAGTAATTTGTTGTCACATTCAGTTTTTCTTACCCCACCTAATTTTGTTACTAAATAATAATGCAGAATATTAAAATAAATATTTTTAAATAACATTTGGGTTAATTTGGTTAATAGACCTTTTTGTTTTAGGTTTAGTAACTAGGCCTTTTGATTTTTTATTTAGGTATATACCCTTTTTTTATTTTTTTTTACCATGAAACCCTAACTCTCGTCTCATCTTCCCCCTCTCGTGCAACCTGCCGCCACTCCCATTTCATCTCCCTTCTTTCCCTGAATTCTATTTTGATATGAGCCACCACAACCACTATCAAACCCGACACAATTTCAAAAGTGTCGACGGTCCCGGCTATCCGCTTGTGTCAGTTCCAGTTGCTGCATGAAGAGGTGACCTGCTGGCGTGAAGAGGTAAGATCCGTCCTGCTACTTGCGGGCTGGAAAGGAGACGAGGAGGAGGGTAGTTGCCTACTATTGCTAGCGTCGATGTGCAGGTCCCGTGCACATCAAGGGAACCCAAGCATGCAAACTTGTTTAAAGCAAAAATGAATGGATCATCCACTAATTTTCACGGATCATCCACTAATTTTTCTTTCCACGTGTCATCATATCAATAGATGTCACCTCTTTCATTGGATCATTCATTTATGCTTTTCACGTGTCTGTCATATCAATAGATGCTCCCTCTTTCATTGGATCATTCATTTTTGCTTTCCTCATGCCTGTCATATCAATAGATGTCACCTCTTTCATTTGATCATTCATTTTTTCTTTCCACATGTTTGAACAACAAGATATGATACTTCTGCAAATGATATTACAAGAAACCTTATTACTTCTCTATATTTTCCACTCGCAAATGATATTACAAGAACCTGATTTCGCTGCTACATCAATTCTTGGAGTTAGGGTTTACACTCTCACACAAATTACAACAACTAAATCCCCCAGATAAAAGAAATCATCCACCACTAACTTGCAATTTTCAGCCGCACACAATCGTTGGCCAATAAAGATGGTTTAGAGAATCTGTAAATATCATACGAAAAAGAAGAGAGAATATCTAAAATCGTGACTCTATTGCTTATCATTGACAAAAAGAGGAACACAAAATAGAATTAAAAGGAGAAAATGAAGCATTCCTTTAGATTACAAGAAAAGGATAAAGTAAATTCAATTACAAGAATCAAAGGGAAATAAATAATCGTACTAACCTGTGAATGTGAATGTCAGCAACATTCAAAATTGACGTCTTTCCACGACGACACAATAACTTGATATCTCCGTTAAAGAGCTGATACGCCCCCGGATGGCGATGCCATCCGTTTTTCCGGCTAGAAGGACCCGCACATTTTGGAAGACATTTATTATTCGGCTATTTAATAATAAGTCTTTTTATATTCGGAACTTTAATTCCGGAACTTAATTCCGTGAATTAAATTCCGACCTTTCATATTTTAGGCTTTTCATATTCGGAACTTAATTCCGACTTTTAATTCCGTCATTTATGTTTGACTCTTTGTATGACCTCCATCCACTATATAATGATGGCTTGACTCATTTGTAAAATCATGTCTAAGTTGAAATCTAAGTATTGAGAAGGAAAACCCTCTTACTTAGTTTAGGCATCACCTTCTTCTCCCACCCTCTTACACTTCTTGCTTGGATCTAGTCTTTGATCCAGGCCTCCACATTCGAGGATCCTTTTGAAGGATCAACCAAACGCTTCCGCCGCCCAAATTCTTCGTTTGATCCAACTCAAACAATCAAGAAGGAGTAGTTGAAGTTTCTACTCGATCTAGATCGCCCCTTTTTCTATCATTGATATCAGAGCTCGGGATCGAGGTCAAGTTCTTTACTTCTATTTTTTGATTGTTCATCATCAAAAAATTTTTCTCTTCAGTATTGTTGAAGATCTTCATGTGTTCTTCAAGTGTTCTTCGAAGATCTTCAACTGTTCTTCGGTGATCTTCGAAGATCTTCAACCATTCTTCAACCGTTCTTCGGTGTTCTTCATCATTCATCATGTTATATGATGATGAAGATCAGTTTGATTTATATGGAGAATGGTTGTCTTCTCCACATGAACTTAAGCTCAAAGCTGCCAAACAAACCTCCCGGAGGTATCGACGGAGACAATATAATGAGAACGAGGAGTGGTTGCCTCCTCCGGACCCACCAAGGCCCCACCGACGGCGTCCTAGTCTCCAAGAGGAGTGGTTGCCTCCTCCAAATACACCAAGGCCTAAAGAGAGCATCCATGGGTATCCACATGAACACCGACAACGTGTTGCCGTCTTAGCCAAAGAGAATGTCGCTCTAAAGCATGAGATAGAAACTTTGAAGGCACAAATGGCCTCCCTCATGACGGCCGCCCAACAAGAAGAACCGTTGTGTGATGATCCATTAGAAGAGGCCAAGGAAGAAATCATCATTCCGGAGGTATCTGTTACGCTCAGGATGTGTGCACAATAAGTCTTAAATTTATACTCGTTATATTTCTCCTAACCCCTAGCGCACCCGCAGTGTACGGGACGTTCGTAGTGTGGATAGTATTCCGAGGTCGAACACAAAGACTAAGGTGAGATTGATTCGATTTATAATTAAGTCTAGTGAAGATCTAAGTTAAGAAGTGAGGAAGGAATAAAGAAATGAAAATCTCAATTGTTTTTAGTTGGTTTTTGGTGATCAATCAAAGATCACAATTCATGTAAAAGTAAACAATCAACTAAGCTAACGAATCGAAGCAAAGAAACAAGCTAAGCAAGATATAGATCAAAGAAAGAAAAGACGGATTCTAGGGGTTGGAAATTCCGGTTATGGCATAGGACTCAAGCTATCTTATTCATTCCTTGGATTAACTATGTTGGGGTTAAGTGTTTCCAAATTGGGATCAATCACCGGGTAAGTCTCATGATCCACTAGTCCACTCCTAAGGTCTCATCACCGGGTAAGTCTCTAAGAACCTAAGGGTTGGAATTCTACTCAAACCGGATTGTTGCCTAAAGGTCTAACCTATCCTTACCGGGTAAGTCTCGGAAAGGGAGATTCTAAGCAACTATCCTAGCACACTTAGTCCAATGGCGGCTTACGAGGCTCACCACTACCTAGGGTTTGTAATCTTCAAAATCTAAGGGTAAGAATCACCGGGTAGGTCTCTTCTAACACTTAGTAGCTAACACTAGGTCACCCTAGGCTAGATTAACTCAACAAACTCCTAGGATTTCAACATTCTAACAATCAAAAGCTAGATCCATCGAACCAGAAGAAAACACGGGTTGTTCTACCTAAACCACGGCCGTGATTGTCAAGAACTAACCGTGATTCCTAACAGAGGCTACGTTTATCCACACAAGTCATCCAAAGATAAATCTAAGTCCGTCCTATCATACCCCTAGCCACAACCTTCCTTTCCTTACCCTAGAACCACATCAATTTAGCCTACAACGTTCATAATAGAAATCGAAACAAACAAACATAAAATCGTAACATCCATTGCAAGATAATGAAAGAAAAGAGATGAACAAGTGAACTTAAATCAAAACCAAGCTGAAAATAGGATTAGAGCAACTTACAACCCTTCCAAAAGAAGGTTCAAAGGTTCATAAAACTCTAGAAATAGAATCCGGAAATCTTCACTACAAAAACTAGCAAGAGTGGCAATGGTGTGTGTGCTTCTTCTCCTCTTCAATGGAGTTCTTCTTCTTCCTTTTTGACACTTTCCTTCCTTGAAAATCTTCTTGTTGAGAGGATATTTTTGTTAGAGGAAATGGAAAATGGATGAGCTGCTCCAAGATGCTCCCAGCTGCCTCTCACAGCCCATGAAGGACCACCTTTATAACAAACTTGCATGAGTTGGCCATGAGAGTCGTGGCACAGCTGTCACAAGAATCTGGCAAAATCCACGGTTGATTCCACGGCCGTGATTTGTCAGAGAACCGTGATTCTGTGCAGAAACTTCGCCTTGGATCATTAGGCTGTGATTTGGTGCATGGCTAGTGTTGGCAAGGTTCCATGAGTCCTCCTTAGCCCTTAATTTGTGTCCTAATGAGTCCGAGGGTGTGTCATCTAGATGAACGATCCTCAACGCATCGTTTTAGCTCCTAAATTTCCCGAAATACCTATAAAACACGCAAGAGTCCGTGTAGACGTCTATCTCGACAAAATACATGAATTGAGTGCAAAACGTCTTGAACTAATGCTAAACCATGCATGAATGAGTGAGAAATCTACCTAAATGATTACCTAAATCTAGATCATAAATCGTGTTATCAAAATACCCCATACTTAAGGTTTGCTCGTCCCCGAGCAAATGCTCAACCATAGAATACGAGATAACATGATTTATGTATGCAGAAAAATTTGCAAAATCTTTTTGGGTTTGTGCTTCTACTATTGGATCACCTTCATAGTCATGTTCAATGGCAATGGACAAGCAATTATGTATCAAACAAATGAAGGCATGGAAAGACAATTGTACTTAACTCAAAGACATGCATGAGATGTAAAAATGAAGAGGTCAAGAAGATCAAGAGTATATCCAATCTAGATTACTAAGTCTTACAAACATGCAAGTAGGTCATAAGGTCTTGTGACATAAAAGGCCAAGAGACGTTGTGATTGGGTGGGGAATTTTTCTAGGTTATGTGGTGCTAATCCGGGAATGGAACTAACTCCACATCCTTGTCCTCGATCAACTTCCCCCAAGTGTATATTTTTCCTTATCTTGCTTACTTTTCTTTTTCTTGACTTATTTTTGAGACAATGGCATTGGTGTACAATAGCCGAAACCTCGGTGATTAGCCATCCTCGGGCTTTTTCTATTTTGTTTTCGAGGTGCATCCACACCGGGCACACATACCAAAGCTCGTTAGGGCTATTGGTTCATTTGACTTTGGCAAGGCACCAACACCCGATTATGTGAAGTGTACCGAGTTACTTGTCATTTGAACCAACGCCCCCAAACCCATATTGTTGGCTACACTTCCACAATAATTTCAGCATTTTCATTCATGACATTCCTTTCATCAATAACTTTACCCCACACTTGCTTTTCACACACTTCAACACACTAGCATGCTCCTATTCCCGGATGGGTTAAAAGAGGTCAATTTTATATCAATTGAGGTGCTTAAGCAATCATGATCAAGATGAGAAGTAGAGAAAGATGAAATGCCTCATTCATTCCTAGATGGTGTGCAAGAACTATCATGTAATTTCGATTTTCAATACTCCATCCATTCTAGGCAAACATCATAATCACAAAATCATTCATAGAATTTAAGAGAAGTAGTTCAAGTCCACATATGCATTTATCAATTCAACACATAAGGCCATCCATAGCCAATCCACAAGACAAGATTTCATCATTAGGATCATATCCAAGCCTAGAAAGCACAAAAAATTTTAAATTTTCTGATTTTTATGGGATTTTCGATTTAAGTATGTACAATGCAAGACATGTGCGAATATTAACTATCCTAGATGCTCATCATGCAAGTGATCATGCAAACCCCACCCCATACTTAGAAACACATTGTCCCCAATGTGTAAATAAAGTAAAGAGAGTGAAAGAAGGTTCTCACAATGTAAAAGTGTTTTGCTATGTTTTTGGGATTCTTAAGTGAATTGATGTTGGATGATCCTATCAACCATGGTAGAGAGCTCTAAGCATTCATCAAAGCTTCGGGACCCGCGCTAGACACTACTAGCCGTCCAAGTTCCGCGTCCGCTCCACCCATAATTGGTGAGGGGTTCATCATCATCATTCACATTCCAAGAAAGGCTTCCAATGCTACTAATGCTCTAGCACACACACAAAGTAGACAAAACACACACAAAGATAGAAAAATCTAAAAACGAAAACAAAATGAAAAAGGAAAAATGTTACCAATGGGTTGCCTCCCACCAAGCGCTTCTTTAAGGTCATTAGCTTGACCAAACTCGGGAGCGTCTATTCAAGGTGAAGCGGGGCAATCATGTCTACCGGGGCTCCCGGATTATACTTCTTCAAGCGATGCCCATTCACTTTGAAATTTCCACAATGCTCCCCTCCTATCTCAATAGCTCCATGGGGAAAGATCTTCTTCACCACATATGGCCCGGTCCATCTTGATTTGAGTTTTCCGGGAAAGAGCCTTAGCCTTGAGTTGAAGAGAAGGACAAGATCTCCTTCACTCAACTCCTTGGGGATGATCCTCTTGTCATGCCATCTTTTGGTTCTCTCCTTGTAGATCCGGGCATTCTCATAGGCTTCCAACCGGATCTCCTCAAGGGCGTTTATATCAAGCAACCTCTTCTCTCCCGCCTCTTTGAGGACAAAATTTAGCCACTTAATGGCCCAATAAGCTCTATGCTCCATTTCCACCGGAAGATGGCAAGACTTGCCATAGACTAACTTGTAAGGAGTGGTTCCAATTGGTGTCTTGAAGGCGGTTCTATATGCCCATAAGGCATCATGGAGCTTCATAGCCCAATCCTTTCTAGTTCTAGACACCGTCTTCTCAAGGATGGCCTTTATCTCTCGGTTGGAGATCTCCACTTGGCCACTAGTTTGGGGATGATAAGGTGTTGCCACCTTATGAGTCACCCCATATTTGGCCAAAAGTGCCCCAAAGTTCCTATTTGTGAAGTGCTTCCCTCCATCACTAATGATCACCCTTGGTGTTCCGAACCTAGGGAAGATCACTCGGTTGAAGAACCGCACCACCACCTTGGCATCATTTGTAGGAGAGGCGATCGCCTCCACCCATCTTGACACATAGTCCACCGCCAATAGGATGTAGAAGTTGCCACATGAAGAAGGGAATGGTCCCATGAAGTCCACACCCCATACATAAAAAATCTCCACTTCTTGAATGTTTTTCAAGGGCATCTCATTCCTCCTTGAGATGTTGCCCGTCCTTTGGCAAGCATCACATGCCGCTACAAAACCTTGCACATCTCTAAACAGATTAGGCCAATAAAAACCGGATTGCAATACCTTTGCACACGTCTTGTGTGAGCTAGCATGGCCTCCACATGGTAAGGAGTGACAATGCCGGATCACACTCTCCACTTCATCTTCCGGTATGCATCTTCTAAACATCCCATCCGGGCCTCTCTTGAATAGAAGTGGCTCACTCCAATAGTAATGCCTCACATCATTGAAGAACCTTTTCCTTTGTGCATATGTTAATCCGGGAGGCACTTCCTCACACACTAAGTAGTTCACGATGTCGGCGTACCATGACTCACTTCCTCTAGACACTTGGAACAAGCATTCCTCCACCATTTGCAATTGCTCATCCCGGAATGAGTCATCTATCGGGATGTTGTCTTTTTCAAGCTCCAATGGTGGGAGTCTACTAAGGTGATCCGCCACGGAGTTTTCGGATCCCTTCTTGTCCCGTATTTCCAAATCAAACTCTTGGAGAAGGAGGATCCACCGAATCAACCTTGGTTTGACATCCTTCTTTGTAAGTAGATAACGGATCGCAACATGATCCGTATAAACTATGACCTTCGCTCCAACAAGGTATGAGCGGAACTTCTCAAATGCATACACAACCGCTAGCAACTCCTTCTCGGTGGTAGCATAATTGAGTTGGGCATCATCTAGCGTCTTGCTAGCATAATAAATAGCATGAGTACGTCCTTCTTTCCTTTGCCCCAAAACAGCCTCAACGGCTACATCGCTCGCATCACACATGATCTCAAATGGTAGACTCCAATCCGGAGGTTGCATGATAGGCGCGGAGATCAAGGCGTTCTTCAACCTACAAAAGGCTTCAAGACAATCTTTGGAAAAGACAAAATCAACATCCTTCATTAGTAGGTTAGTGAGAGGCTTAGAAATTTTAGAGAAGTCTTGAATAAACCTCCGGTAAAAACCGGCATGCCCTAAGAAACTCCTTACCCCCTTCACCGAGGTAGGTGGTGGCAACTTCTCTATCATTTCAATTTTGGCCCTATCAACCTCTATGCCACGGTTAGACACCAAGTGTCCTAACACAATCCCTTCACTTACCATGAAGTGGCATTTTTCCCAATTTAAGACAAGATTTGTCTCCTCACATCTTTGCAACACTAATGACAAGTTAGCCAAGCAATCATCGAAAGAAGAACCATAAACAGAGAAATCATCCATGAACACTTCCATGATATTTTCTATGTATTCCGAAAAGATAGCCATCATACACCTTTGGAAGGTGGCGGGCGCATTACACAATCCAAATGGCATTCTCCTATATGCAAAAGTACCCCATGGACATGTAAAAGTTGTTTTCTCTTGGTCATCGGGGTGGATAGGGATTTGGAAGAATCCACTATAGCCATCTAGATAGCAAAAATGAGAGTGTTGAGCTAACCTTTCTAGCATTTGGTCAATGAAGGGGAGAGGGAAGTGATCTTTCCTAGAAGCCATGTTCAATTTCCTATAATCAATGCACATCCTCCACCCCATAACCGTCCTAGTTGGGATTAGTTCATTGTTCTCATTAGTCACTACCGTCATCCCACCCTTTTTAGGAACTACATGAACGGGACTAACCCACTTACTATCCGAGATAGGGTAGATAATTCCCGCATCTAGCAACTTAATGATTTCCTTTTTGACTACCTCTTTCATTATGGGATTTAATCTTCTTTGATGTTCAATAGAGGGTTTGTGGTTATCTTCCATCATTATCTTATGCATGCACAAAGAAGGTTTAATGCCAACCAAATCATCAATAGTATAACCAATGGCTTTCCTATGTAATCTTAGTTCATGCAACAACTTAGCAAGTTCATCATCACTCAAGCATGCATTAACAATCACAGGATATGTAGAATTATCACCAAGAAATGCATACTTTAAATGAGAGGGAAGGGGTTTAAGTTCAAGTGAGGGAGGACCTTTATCGGTTGAAGACGATCCAAATAGGGTTGGATGAGATGAATCCAAAGCAAATGAAGATTCTCCAAGGCTCCTAGAAGCTTGATCATCATCAAGGGCTGATCCAGGGAAAACCACGGCTGGAAGCACGGTTTGCTCAACTTCCACGGCCGTGGTTCTTGCTAAGCTTGCTTCCCGGAGTTGTCCAGAAAGTTTGACGGTCGTGGATTGTAAATCTCGACCGTGGAATTTGCAGTTGTTCAACACCTCTTCGTGGCCTTCAAATCCAACTCTTGGCTCCTCCTCCAATGCTTCCAAGGCTTTGATCTCTTCATTGCAAGCATCCTCAACACCTTCCTCCATCATGCTTAAGGTAAGAACCTTTTCCAAGGGATCCTTGATCAAGATCGAGCTCACAACTTCTCTAGATTCTTCATGCTCGATTATGTTGAAGACCTCCTCATCAAGGGTTGGCCCTTTCATCATTGTGGACAACTTGAACTTGATGTTCTCTTCTCCAATGTTGAAGGAGAGAGTCCCGTTCTTGCAATCCACTAAGCATCCGGAGGTGGCTAGGAAAGGTCTTCCTAAGATGATGGGAACCGGATAATCCGCCGGAATGTCCAAGACGACGAAGTCAATTGGCACATAGAATCCTCCTAGTTGCACCGGAATGTCCTCTAGAATCCCAACTGGATGAGTGATAGAGCGGTCCGCCATATAGAGGGTCATCTTGACCGGCTTCGGCTCTCCTAACCCGACCTTGTTGCAAAGTGCAAGCGGTATGATGCTTACACTTGCCCCAAGATCACAAAGGGCCTCGTACTTCACATCTCCCACTCCTATTGGGACGCAAAAAGAGCCCAGATCTCTTAGCTTGGGAGGCATTTCCTCCTTCATCGTTTGGATCAATTCCGATGATCTCTTGGTCATCCTTATCTCCCCATACTCCTCCAACTTCCTTTTGTTGGAGAGTATCTCTTTCAAAAACTTGCCATATGCCGGCATTCCTAAAATGGCATCCATGAACGGAATGTTAATATGCAATTTAGACATTAGTTCAAGGAACTTACCAAAGTGATTGTCCAAACGAGCTCTTGCTCTTGATTGTGGGAACGGTAGTGGCGGTTTGTACGGAGGCGGTGCCACATAGGTTGGCTTTACTTCCTTGCTCTTGCCTCCATCTTCTTGCAATCTTCCCTCTTCTACCACTACTTGCTTTCCCTTAGCATGGTCCTTGGGCAAATGATCCTTCATACTCAACCCACTTCTCGTTGTGATAGCCGACACTTGGCCTCTTGGGTTGTCTTCGGTTCTTCCGGGAAGCTTTCCCGGATCTCTATGCGCTTCACCCGCCTTTTGGAACACTTGAGCTTCTAAGACCTTTTGAGCCTTAGAGATTGAAGTTACGGTGCTCTCAAGACCACTCAACCTTCCTAGCAATTGCTCAAACATTATTTCGGTTCTATCCTTGGGAGGTTGAGTGAATCCGGGTGGAGGTTCTTGTGAAGCTCTTGGTGGTGGCGTTGAGCTTGTGGAGGCGGGAGGGTTCAAGGCTCCATCCGGGTTAGAGTAAGAAAATCCGGGATGGTTGTGGTTGGGCCGGTAATTGTTGAATTGCCGGTTGTTGTTGAAACTCCTTGGGCCTTGGTAATTGTTGAAGTTGTTCCTTCCCATATAATTCACATCCTCCTCCTTGGAAGACAAGTTGGCTTGTGGAAGCACTTGAGGGGTTGCTTGGTTCTTCAAAGTTGTAGCACACAACTCCCTCAAGGACTTCAAATCATTGTTGATGGCGTCAAGCTTGAAATTGTTCATGGTGACTTCACTCACCTCATATGCTCCCGCCTTTCTTCCTTCACTCTTCCTATGGGAGTATTTTTCAATCACTAGAGCTTGCTTCTCTACAAACTCCCAAGTCTCATCTACATGCTTCTCCATAAAAGTCCCACCGGAAAGAGATTGGAGCTTGAATTGGCTATCTTCATCAAGTCCCTTAAAGTAGATCTCCAATAGCTCAATTTTCGGTATGCCATGGTGTGGACAATCAAGGAGAAGATCTTTGAACCTCTCCCAAGACTTGAATAAACTTTATCTATCCTTCATCACGAAGGCGTTGATCTTCCCTCTTAATTCGGTAGTCTTGGAAGGTGGGAAGAACTTGGTCAAAAACTCGGTTGTCATCTCCTCCCAAGTACCGACTCGCCCTTGTGGAATAGATTGATACCAAGCCAAGGCTTTATCCTTAAGAGAGAAGGAAAAAGCCCTAAGCTTATGGTTGTTGCTCTCCAATCTTGGCGGTCTAAGAGTCTCCATCAAAATCTCATAGTTCATCAAGTGTTGATGAGGAGACTCTCCTTCCATCCCTCCAAATTGATTATGCCGGATCATTTGTAGAACTTGAGGGCGGAGCTCATAATTGTGGGTTGCGGGATCTCCTAAGTTCACACCCGGACGGTGTGCTCTTTGTGCCGGATCCATACGTCTCCCTAGGGTTTGTGGCTCCTCAATAGCAATGGGAACAACCTTAACATTAGCCGCCGGCTGCGGTTGTGGTGGAGGAGGTGGAGGTTGTCGGCGATTAAGCTCTCCTTGAACAAGGGCTTGCCTAATCTCCTCAATCTCCCTCCTAGTTTCCTCTTGCCTCTCATTGGCAAGTCTCCTCTCTTCCTCCAAGAGCTCATCTCTTAGCCTTATTTGCTCTAAGGCTTCATCCAATTCAGCTTGGAGGTTTCTTCCGGCCATCTCTTTCTCTTTTCGGATGTTCTTGGATCTAGATCGAAGGGTTTTCTCCGGTTCGGGATCGAATGGAGCTAAATCCTTTCCACGAGATCTTCGCATACACCTAAAGAGTAATAGATGTCCTGAAAAGCAAAGACACAAACCAAAAAGAGATCAAAAGCAACAAGAAAGATCTACACTAGAAACAATCATAAAATAGACTCAATCTAGACCTAGTCTCCGGCAACGGCGCAAAAAACTTGTTACGCTCAGGATGTGTGCACAATAAGTCTTAAATTTATACTCGTTATATTTCTCCTAACCCCTAGCGCACCCGCAGTGTACGGGACGTTCGTAGTGTGGATAGTATTCCGAGGTCGAACACAAAGACTAAGGTGAGATTGATTCGATTTATAATTAAGTCTAGTGAAGATCTAAGTTAAGAAGTGAGGAAGGAATAAAGAAATGAAAATCTCAATTGTTTTTAGTTGGTTTTTGGTGATCAATCAAAGATCACAATTCATGTAAAAGTAAACAATCAACTAAGCTAACGAATCGAAGCAAAGAAACAAGCTAAGCAAGATATAGATCAAAGAAAGAAAAGACGGATTCTAGGGGTTGGAAATTCCGGTTATGGCATAGGACTCAAGCTATCTTATTCATTCCTTGGATTAACTATGTTGGGGTTAAGTGTTTCCAAATTGGGATCAATTACCGGGTAAGTCTCGGAAAGGGAGATTCTAAGCAACTATCCTAGCACACTTAGTCCAATGGCGGCTTACGATGCTCACCACTACCTAGGGTTTGTAATCTTCGAAATCTAAGGGTAAGAATCACCGGGTAGGTCTCTTCTAACACTTAGTAGCTAACACTAGGTCACCCTAGGCTAGATTAACTCAACAAACTCCTAGGATTTCAACATTCTAACAATCAAAAGCTAGATCCATCGAACCAGGAGAAAACACGGGTTGTTCTACCTAAACCACGGCCGTGATTGTCAAGAACTAACCGTGATTCCTAACAGAGGCTACGTTTATCCACACAAGTCATCCAAAGATAAATCTAAGTCCGTCCTATCATACCCCTAGCCACAACCTTCATTTCCTTACCCTAGAACCACATCAATTTAGCCTACAACGTTCATAATAGAAATCGAAACAAACAAACATAAAATCGTAACATCCATTGCAAGATAATGAAAGAAAAGAGATGAACAAGTGAACTTAAATCAAAACCAAGCTGAAAATAGGATTAGAGCAACTTACAACCCTTCCAAAAGAAGGTTCAAAGGTTCATAAAACTCTAGAAATAGAATCCGGAAATCTTCACTACAAAAACTAGCAAGAGTGGCAATGGTGTGTGTGCTTCTTCTCCTCTTCAATGGAGTTCTTCTTCTTCCTTTTTGACACTTTCCTTCCTTGAAAATCTTCTTGTTGAGAGGATATTTTTGTTAGAGGAAATGGAAAATGGATGAGCTGCTCCAAGATGCTCTCAGCTGCCTCTCACAGCCCATGAAAGACCACCTTTATAACAAACTTGCATGAGTTGGCCATGAGAGTCGTGGCACAGCTGTCACAAGAATCTGGCAAAATCCACGGTTGATTCCACGGCCGTGATTTGTCAGAGAACCGTGATTCTGTGCAGAAACTTCGCCTTGGATCATTAGGCTGTGATTTGGTGCATGGCTAGTGTTGGCAAGGTTCCATGAGTCCTCCTTAGCCCTTAATTTGTGTCCTAATGAGTCCGAGGGTGTGTCATCTAGATGAACGATCCTCAACGCATCGTTTTAGCTCCTAAATTTCCCGAAATACCTATAAAACACTCAAGAGTCCGTGTAGACGTCTATCTCGACAAAATACATGAATTGAGTGCAAAACGTCTTGAACTAATGCTAAACCATGCATGAATGAGTGAGAAATCTACCTAAATGATTACCTAAATCTAGATCATAAATCGTGTTATCAGTATCCCCGATTATTCAAATTCATCTTGTCAATCCGCTATGTGGAGAGTACTTTGAAGATGACAAAGATGAAGCCCTCATTGAAAAAGAAGAAATCATCGACTCCGACAATGGCACACTCGTGTTGATGGCATACAAATACGAGTCGTATGATCCAAGGTTTGTCTTTATAATGCCAACTAACTTCCAACTTGGCTTGTCCTTCAAAATTTTCAGCATGGCATCAACGTTCCCCATCAAGGTTCTTGACGGCATGATAGACAAACTCCACAGCACCGCCACCTTGAGGGATGACACATTCAACAAACGCCGCAAAGCCACAATGTTGAAGGACTACAAGTCCAAGCCGCCCGACAATGTGCATTCGGTGTTGATTTTCAAGGGTCTTGTTCTTCAAGTGACTCCTTTCTTTTTTTACGGTGAAACGAGGACGTTTCACATTTAAGAGGAGGAGAATGATACGCCCCCGGATGGCGATGCCATCCGTTTTTCTGGCTAGAAGGACCCGCACATTTTGGAAGACATTTTTTATTCGGCTATTTAATAATAAGTCTTTTTATATTCGGAACTTTAATTCCGGAACTTAATTCCGTGAATTAAATTCCGACCTTTCATATTTTAGGCTTTTCATATTCGGAACTTAATTCCGACTTTTAATTCCGTCATTTATGTTTGACTCTTTGTATGACCTCCATCCACTATATAATGATGGCTTGACTCATTTGTAAAATCATGTCTAAGTTGAAATCTATGTATTGAGAAGGAAAACCCTCTTACTTAGTTTAGGCATCACCTTCTTATCTCACCCTCTTACAGTTCTTGCTTGGATCTAGTCTTTGATCCAGGCCTCCATATTCGAGGATCCTTTTGAAGGATCAACCAAACGCTTCCGCCGCCCAAGTTCTTCGTTTGATCCAACTCAAACAATCAAGAAGGAGTAGTTGAAGTTTCTCCTCGATCTAGATTGCCCGTTTTTCTATCAAGAGCAGGGAAGACTACTAGTAATCGTTGCAAGGAAAGATTAAAGTTGAGAGAATGGCGAGGACAGACAAAGAGGAATAGAAAAGAAAAGAAAAAATTGGGGAAATAGGACCCTTGAAATTGGCATTTTGTAAAATCGGCCTCTATAGACTGATAAAATAAAATAGGTCTGTAAACTAGAAAGTAGAATACTGTTTTCAGACTGATTAGATGTTCACTTTTATTCATAAAAAACGAATTAGGGTTTAATACCCGCTTCGAAGATTTCAACCACCACGGTATTATTCTCCTTCTTTGCCTCTCCTTCCTTGCCTCTGAACCACCATCGCCCTCTTCTTCTTCTTCTTCTTCTCTGTTATCGTCGCCCTCTTCTTCTTCCTCCCCTGACCGTCGTCCTCTTCTTCTCCCTCTCTTGAAACCGTCGGCCTCTTCTTCTTCCTCCCCTGAAACCGTCGTCGCTCTCTTTTTCCTCCCCTCTGAACAACATTCACCCTCTTCTTCCTCCCCTGAAACTGCCTCTCTGTCCTTCTCTAAACTCACAAGGTTGAAGAACGCTTGGAAACCTAACCAGAAAAATACAAAGTTTGAAGAATAGCGAGTCTCCCTTCTGTTCAGATTCCGGCGCCCTCTTTCAGTCTAGGGTTTACTCATGCCGTCATTGAGGCAGAAGAACTTTGGGTATGTATGAGCACTTTGGGTATGTATGAGCCTTTGGGTATGTAATATGTATGAGCACTTTGAGTAATGTTTGAGCACTTTGGATATGTTTATTGGGTATGGATTGAGTAATTGATTACTCCCTGAATGTATTTACTGCGTTTTTTGGGTATTATTTTGAAATGAGTAATGTGTGAGCATTTTGGGTATGTATGAGCACTTTGAGTAATGTGTGAGCTGGGTATATTTTATGAGTAATGTTTTTTTAGTAATGAGTGAGCACAAGATTGGAGCCAGCAACCACC
Organism: Fagopyrum esculentum; assembly: GCA_033239045.1. Classification (NCBI taxonomy): domain Eukaryota; kingdom Viridiplantae; phylum Streptophyta; class Magnoliopsida; order Caryophyllales; family Polygonaceae; genus Fagopyrum; species Fagopyrum esculentum. The sequence continues at coordinate 142,358,662 of BSUD01000005.1, forward strand.
AAGCTCCTCGCTCGTCTTCTCCTCGAGAGCCACCAAGAACCATGGTCGCCTCGGTCGTCTTTTTCATCTTACCCAAGTATGTAGGGAAGATATTTTGCAGGATAGGTGGGTAAGCTTGTACTGGGTAAGGTTGTTTTTTTGGGTAGAAACTTATGTGAGAATGTTAACACACTTTTGGTTAACAAAACTGGGTTGTTATTTTTTGGGTATGTTAGGTGTGTCATCTTTTTTGTATGTCGTATTACGATTTATGTTTGATTATCCAAAATTTCGATTTCAATATTGGGATATGCACTTACTATGTTCGATGTACTACACTGACAACCATACAAACAAATCACTTACCCAAACATATCAATATCTTACAAAATACTTACTCAATCATATCAAACCTGAGTATGTAGATTTGTATGTATTTTGGGTAATAACTACGTACATATCCCAAAAAATTACTACATTGACAACCATACAAACAAACCACTTACCCAAACATATCAATATCTTACAAAACACTTGCACAATCATATCAAACCTGAGTATGTGAATTTGTATTCATTTTGGGTAATTACTACATACATACCCAAAAAAAATTACTGGAAAATCAATCTGGGCCAACAATTCCCTCCAAAAATGTCAATCAAAAATGTCAATCAAATATGTTATCAATCAACCCAATTTCTGCACAACAATCAACAGTCATCAATCAGCCCCTTTTTAGCCCTTTTCGTACTATGAAAAAATTAGCTTGCAAAATAGGAGCCCATTTCTTCAACTTAATTTTAGGAGGGCCCTATACTCTAACTTTTTTGTGTAGAAGGCCCAATATGTCAATTCAGCCAAAAGAGAATCGCTCAGGAACAAAAAAGAGAATCGCTTAAGTCTTGAGAATTAACAATTTTATCTAAAAGAAGCTTTTTAGAATCATAATTTTCGGTTTTGTTGTTAAAGAATGGACAAATTGGCTAGCCATGCCTTTTAACACTATTAAGTAAATATATTCTTAGTAGAGTTATAGTGGTAAGTCAATTAGAGTAGTAAAAATTAGAGGGGTCTACAAAATAAAAACCCATAAAAAAGAGCTTATTCACTCAATTCTTTCTACAATTATATAAGATGGTTGCACCTAAAAAAAATGTAAAAGGTCATCTATTAAATTAATTTAAAGATCGATTTTTATGAACTCTTAAGATAAAAACAAAAAGTAGTGCAATAGGGTAGACACTTATCTTTTTATCGAAATATGATGTTTATGTTATGGTAGTTTCACTTTTTAAAAATGTGAAACTGATTTGAAACTCATTATTATAATACAAAAACATCCAATTTTTTCTTTAGAAAAAACAAATATATTTTTACAAAAATAGTAAAGATATTGTGCAAAACAGATTTTATGTTCAATGTCTTATTATAGTATGTGCATAACACTAGAACTCTTTGACCGTGTATCTTATATATATTAAAGGAGAAGCCTCTATTGCCACGTGTCAACGCCATGTTTCTCGAAGCCTAAAAAATTATTTTAAAAAGTGATTTCTAAATGTTAATATAAACTGAAAATTGATTTTTAAATTTTTAAAAAATATTTAAATAAATATTTTTATAAAAATAGTTTTTTAAACTTATATGATTTTCTTTTACCAACAAACATATCTTAACAATTCAATTTAAAAACATAATTAATTAGAAGAGATAAATCCTTAAAAGAGAATTAAAAATCATAATAATGATCGTATATTTATTAACACTCAACCCGCACAAAGTGCGGGTAATACACTAGTAAGAGTTTATTTGAGGGAAAACAATTATTTTTTTATTAAAAAACGAACAAATGTTTTAAAAAACTGTAAAAGATATTAGAAAACAAAAAAAGAAACTTTTGATTCCTTTTACAAAATTTTTCCAATCGATTTTTTTAGTAACACTAGATATTTGAAAATCATATATATTTTTTTTTTAAAAATAAATAATTTTTTAAATCATATAATCAGTAGACGGGGAGTCAACATCCATTTTTAGTTAAGATAAAAAAAAATTAGATAAGTTATTTACAGCTGAATTAATAATACAAAAATATTAAGAGAAATATTGAAAAAGAATTAATGAAATCTTTTAAAGATATAAGTTGCGGCACTTTGCTATTTTTTTAAAAAAAAAAAACTAACAAAAGATTTGAAATTTATTTTAAACAAAAAATAACAGTTTAAATTTTTTATAATGGCCCCGAAGATTTGTAGTCAAAGTAATATGAACAAAACAAATTTCTTGAAAACTGAATTAAAAAAATAAAATTTAACAAATCTGAATCAAAATAAAAAATTTTTGTAAAAGCCAAATTTGTAAGATCGTAGGTTTTTGCCTTCACCGCCCCTGCGGTGAAGAGGGCCGCCCCGCGGCTGATGAGATCCGCCCCTGTGGATTTTTCGACAGATCGCGCCGATCTGTTTTCGTCGTTTTATCTTTCTTCCATAGATAGAATACCCGATATTCTATCTTATGAGCCGGTTTCCTTGTTTCTTTCTAACCCTAGACGCCCTTTCCATCTAGCGTTCCAACCCTCCCTATATATTCTCTTCCTTCTCTCCTTTTTCCCGTTCCTTCCTATCGTCTTCAAACCCTAGAGAGTTGCAGCCGTCATTTGCCTCCTGCAACTTCGCTGAACCTGTAAGTTCATTCCTTCCTGGTTCTTCCTCACGTTCTTACAGTGTTGCATGTCTTCTCCTTCTGTTTTGGTTTCTCCCTTGCGTTCCTTTCTTTTTCTTCTTCTCCAAGGATCAAGCATGAGCCTTGATTCTTGTGGAGTGTTCCGTTGTTGACCTTTCGTTGTTCTCAGGCTCTCTAGAGTTGAGTCTTGACGTGTTGGAACCAAAGGTTCGAGCTTTGGTTGCCCCTACCGTGAGATTTGTCGAAGAGAAGCCCAGCAGTAGCTTTTGACGAAGATTCGTCCCTGCGCCTGCACAGAGCCTCCCCTGTGCCTCTGTTACAACCGCCCCTGCGCTTGCACAGAGCCGCCCCTACGCCTCTGTTCAGCCGCTCATGCGCCTCAGTCCAACCGCCCCTGCGGTTTCTCTGTAGTAACTCACGTCTTTGGTGAGTTGCTTGCTTGCTTCCTTTCCTCGTTCCTTCCTTGGTTCCTTATGGTTGTTCCTTGTTCCCCTGGGTTGTTGTAAGACTAAGGTTGAGCCCTTAGCATGTGTTGATCTCTTAGAGATCTTTGAGACTAGAAGTCATAGACTTCTAGCAACCGTTCCGTTCCTGATTCGTGTTGCTTGTTCGTACAGGCTTTCCTTGCTCCTTTCCTGAGGGAAACTGAGCTTCCTTGTGTGTTTCTGAGTTATTCGCTGATCTCTTGTGTTACCTTCGTGTGAGGTAAGTCTCTTGGACTTACTTAGCTTCATTCCGCGTATTAGTTGGATTGTTTTGGCTTGGTTGTGTTGTTATCATGTTTATAATGGATAATTGGAAATAGGATTCACCCTTTGATAACCTTAACTGACCCAAGTGTATTATAACCGGGCGGTGACCAAAACTTGTCTAGTTCTACAAGAGACTAGAATGTGCTCTTGCGACCCAAGCCCGTAGGTAATGGATAGTACTGATCTATTCCAATTGGTAGACGGAAGCAGAGGCAAGTTTTGGGAGATTCTCGTGTGACAAAAGAAGTTGAATTAGTAATGGATAACCTCAATGAAAGATAATAACCGGTTGATGTGTAAGAATGCTATGTGTTTCTTTACCTTATGTGTGTTTGTGCCTTTACACTCTTGCTTATACCTAAAATGTTAGCTAACAGTTTATACCGTCGTTGTAGATGTTCCGCAGGTTCAAGATGCTGCTGAGTGATCCGGATGGTGTGGTCAGCCGGGGTTCCCGTACATTATAGGACGGGATCGCGTTTTGTTTTCTTTTGTTGCTTCCCTTTTGTTTTGAACCCGGCTGTGGAGCTTTTGTGTTTTCTTTTGGTTTGAACCTTTGGTTTTATATTAAGTTTTGGTTTTCATTCGTCTGTGTCTTGTTGTAAGATCCGTTTGCTGTTGTTACTTTGAGGGTCGGGACCCATTGTGTGGTCCTAGCCTGTAGCGCTTCAAGTTCCCAGAACTTGGGGTGTTACAAAATTGAACAAAAAAACAAAATTTTTAAATAAAAAAAACGAAACTTAAAAAAAAATTGTTAAAACAAAAACGAAAGACGATTGTGAAAACCTGAATTTGTAATTGAAATAAATGTTAAAACAAAATCTTAAGAGAAATATTGAAAAAAAATAATAATTAAATCTTTTAAGAGAAATATTAAAATCTTTTAGATGAGTTATTTGCAAGTTATTGAAACCCTTGTTATTGCAAGTTATTGAAACACCAATTCTTATAAATAAATCACGGAAGTACGAGAAATTCAAGCAGGTGGAGAAAGTAATTGGGTTATTTGCTACAAATATCACATATTCTCTTGAACTATATATTACACATAACACATAAATTGTGGAAATAAAGATAGAGAGAAGATAAGGAGGCATGCGATTGTGAATGGATTTGAAGATAAAAACGTATATTTGAAAATCGGTAGATTTGAAAAATAATAAACGATAGCAAAACGAATGCGACGATTGAAAAATGGTATAAAAAAAGGAATGAAAGTAAGGGGATAACAACGTAGAAAATAACCTGAAAACGATATGACGAAGCGTCACGTCAGTATTAGTGTAGTATACTTTAATAGAAAATATAGAGGATGTCACGTCAGTATTTGTGTAATATACTTAGTAGAAAATATAGAGAATGGTTTAAAGTTTTTTTTTATAAAAAAATCAGTTCAAATATTTGATAATATCAGTTTATATCTTCCTTGTTTTACAAAAGCTATTTTTTGTTTATGAAACACAATTTTTATCAATATATTTTAATTAATAATATTTATTACACCATTAGTTCAAATATTTTTATATTATTAGTTCATATATTATTTTACATCAATTATATTTCTAAATGAAATTATAATATTAATTTAAGCATTATGATTTATTACTTTAAATATTATATTTTTATTCAATTATTTAATCCATTATTTTTTTCACTAGCTTCTTGGATTATTTTTGGTGAACCTAAAAGTTGGGCTTACGTTTCATCTATGTTGGTTGGGCCTGTCCAAATGTAGGCCCAACTATATAAATGCTTGATAGGGTTAGCCTAGGAACAATACTAGCAAGTGGCAAAATTCATTAAATTTAGAATTTCTTATTTTACACGTCATCAGTAAAAATTAATTTGAATTCATTCATTTATGAGTTGACGTGGTCCCCGGAGAGCACGACAACCAACCCAAAAGAAAAGCAGACTTAAACGCCGTTAAGAGAATCCAAAGCACCAGTCTCCCCTTCGACAGTGACAGCGGCAAACGGCTCTCCACAGTTAACTAACGCCGGGTCCCACGAAATGAGATGACCGGTCCAACGTGGCAGCCTCCTCGAAACTCACCACATTTTCATTTTCATTTTTTTTATAAAACATAAAAAAGCGAAGCCATAGATTTAAAAAGAAGAGCTCCTTCCATTTCTTTCTCACAACCACACAGGACATCATTCACGTTCACCTCACCCTTGTTTCTTGCGTCGTCGTCCTTCTCTCCTTAGGAGGAAGAACAAAATTTAGATCGATAGGTTTCGCGTTTCTTCGTTTCTGAGAGAGAAAGAGAAAGAGAGAGAGCGGGGGAGAAAATCCGCAACAGAGATCTCTCGTTTCATGTATTTTTTCGTTTGAACGAGTTTGATCTTTCTTTCATATCTCCCCCGATTTTTTCCTTTTCTCTTTTCAATCTCTCTTGTTATTTAATTAGAAATCTCAAATCCTTGTATTAACCATGGGAACGGAGGTGTTGCGCCCATACGATTTTCTCGCCGAGAGGATTAGGGGACCTCCAGCTATGGTTTATCCTCGCCGGAGAAACGCCTACAACAATCATTACAACAAGCCGATCCGGAGCAAGCCGGCTCCAGTGAGATCCGATCAGAAGAAGACATCGGAATCATCGCCGGCGATTTTGAGAAGATTTAGCTCCGATGACCTGAGACAGTCGAAGCAGAACCACGACTCTAATCGTCATAATCAGCTCCTGAAGGGACAGATCACGATCCTCAAAAGAGGCGAGCAGCTAGATCGGACGGAGAGGCTTCGTCCAGATCCGTCGATGGTTAAGAATCAGATCCGGATCAAGGATCCGAAAACGGAATTCCGCAGCCGGAGCCTGAGTCCGAAGCCTGTGGCTGGATGTTTGCCGGATGTTTACGCCGGATCTGCGTTTTCATTTTCTCCATCGCCGGAATCGCTTCCGTTGCCTTCGTTCTCGAAGAGGAAGCAGGTATCTATGTCCGTCGATGACTCGGCGACGAAAGATCTGAGGCGTCTTCTCCGTCTCGATTGATGAAATGGATAGCGTAACCCTAAAATCTGGATTCGAGTTCATTGGATCCAACGATTGAAGCTATCCTTCATTCTAACCTTCTCATTTTCGCCTTTAGTTTTAGGATCTAGCCGTATCCGTTTTTTAGGTATTTTTTCGGATAAAAAACGGATCGGCCGGATTTTGAACTGAAGAAGAAATAGCTGGGGGCGTTAGTTGGATGGCCAATAATAAGTAATGTTAAAGTACAAGCTATCCTATGTAATTTGTGTCTGTAAGGAGGGTGACTGAATCATAATTTTAACTATTTAGAGGTTGAATTAGGGTGATGAAGAAGTTGAATCGTTGGGTTCTTCTGCTCTGTTGTGGATCAAGTTTGTAACTCAGGGAGAAATTGAAAGATATGTAATTAAGGTGAAATTTAGGTCAAATAATCGGGCCAACTTTTAAAACACATCGCCTTTTCCGTGAAGTTTGTTGAACCACATAAAAAACAATTCAGTATATAATTGAATGATTTTTTAACAAAAACAAAATAAAATAACATAAGAATGATTAACACGGTGCTTGATATTGGGACCAATTGTATGAATGGGACAGTCCAAGGAATTTGGCCCACTCATATAAAAAGATATTCCATTATTTTCTTGGTCGGATTACTAAACTTATTCTGACTTGTATATTAGTAAAATAATTTATTTATTTTTTTACGAAATCGTGGTACGAATAGCAATAACCGATTGTCAATGAAGCCAGAAATTCTCGATGTTTATAGAGAATCTCTATTATGGGAATAAAATGGACAAAACAATAATGGGATGAGAACTGGGACGGAGTCTAACATCATTACCCGTAACTATCCGAACAAATCGATTATCTAACTTGAATATATGGTGGAAAAACGAATAATTTTGGGTGAGTGCCCGTTTGGTTGGAGTAGTGGAATGAAAACGGAATGTAATCGAATAAGGGTAGAGAAAGGAAAAGGAATGAATGATATTACTTTTATGTATTAAAATAATTATAACTAAACATAATTTTTGATTGATTCGTAATAATTTCTGTCCCCGGTGCTTCCAAAGGGCTCGATTGTAATTCATCAGCAAAGATTTGTTGATCACATTTTTAATACAGAAATAAAATAAAAAATAAAATGTGGTAGACTTTGCCATGATGGTCAAGTAAACTACATAAGGTCTTTGCGTTGATTTTTTGTTTTATGAATGAATCCAAATTGAAGAAAGAGGTTTCTTTACCTAATGGGCAAATTGCCTAAATTAATTAAAGTGGAATGTGAAACAAGCCACTTGCTTTTGTGGTGATGCTGGACATCCTAACTTTCAATGTCGGAGATACTTTACGCGTCAATTATTTGAGAGATTATGAACATTATTTTTATAATTATTCCACATAATATAAATATTTATCAATGTGAACGAGTAACCCACACCACTCAATATTATTAAATAATTACATTCATTGAATGATGTTGTTTATGAATAGCATTAACAAAATCACATAATAAATAGGGATTTTTTTTATTACCAATTGGACAATGTTTAGAGCAAGGAAATCAAATTACAAACGTAATATAATACATTAACTCATAAGTAGATAGTTAAGAATTATTTACATGCCTTTGAATGTAAACGAATTGAATATTGAAATTAAATTTTAAAGTAAAAAAACAAACTTTTTTTTTATATAAAATTATAAACCTAATTGATTTACTTTCATCAACTCCTTGGACTTGCATTAAAAATCAAAAGATATTACAACTAATGAAAACAATATATACATTTTACAAGTTATTTGTTTAATTTTAAGTTATTAAAATTTATTTATATCTTTAAGAAATAACGATGGGCAATTTTGGTAACTAGGCCTTTTTGAAAAACTAGAGTAGTAACTAGACTTTTTAATGTTTCAATTAAGTAAATGTACCCCAACCTTTTGTATTTATTTTCAAATTCTACACATTATTATCTCAAGGGGTACATTTACTAAACACAAAACTAGAAAAAGCCTAGTAAACCAAATTGTTTCAATATAAACGATTACTTTCAAACATTCACTAATTTCTTCTACCAAATATTCTTCTTTCTTAGAAAAAGTATCACGATTTGAAAATCATCAATACGTAATCCTGGAGGATATGAAATATCGAGTGGTTGTACAAATTTAAGAAGTGTCGTTTACACTAGTTGAGGGGTTATATATAGTGTTAATATATAAGACTATACATATAAATGATCTATGTATTGTTTTTAATAAGGTTTCGAATGAAACTCGGGTGGTAGGTTGTGGTGTAAATTTGTACTATTTTCACCCAAAATTGTAACGTCAACCGATCAACCGTCATTCAAATTTCAACCACATTTTTTTAGGTTTTTGTCATTTGATATCGATCAATGGGTCACCGTCGATTATGGGTGAGATACTCAATTTCTAAATGTTCACTTATTTAGTTATATTATTTTTGGCAGGACCTCTACTCTCTTGCTATGGATTGATGATGAGTGAATTGTTATATTATTGGGTGGAATCGATTTGTTTTTTTTAATGTATTATACAATGAATTTGTGTGGTCGCCTTTATAAAATTATTCTCAGTTGATCACGTACATACAAGATGCCGAGGAGTTGGTATTGAGTCTATTGACACAATATGTTATGTCCCAACTTCATGCATAAAACCTCAGTGTGAATCAAGTATGCATGTACAAATTGCGAGAGTTAATTTGTGTTTAAACTTGTTTGTCGAAGTTGCATATAAAATTGAGAGATTTTAAGCTAAATATAAGGTCGGTAAACTACTTCGTCACCCGGTAAACTACTTCTTCACCCACGTCACCATATGGTACAAATGACTTTCCGAGTACACCCACGGCGCTGATAACATGTCGTCATACTCCAAAAGCTTCGAGTCCGCATTCCGGATTTATGGTGGAAGCTCCATTGTTTCGAACTCTTTGCGCGATCCAATGTATAAAGCCATTTACGAAGCACTTGTTCTATATATGGTTTCTTCTAGGTTGGTAGACTGGTAGTAACATCATTTTATGTTATAGGCAATCCCTCATTCAACTTACCTCGTCGAGTTGATTATAGGCAATCCCTCACTCGACTTATCTACATAGGGACTCGATAATTCATTGGCCGGCCTCGTTCGTAACCTAATATTTATAATCTTGTTATGGTTAACGAGAACTTGAGCTTTTAACAGACATAAATTGTTAACTTACACGATGCATATCCTTTGGAACAAAATAAAACTTGAACAAATAGCGGGTAGAAGTAGTAGACAGTGATGAAGCTGCACAGGACGAGCGTGTCTGTGTGTCTCTTAAGCATGAGCTCAGTGTCATCCCATCTTTACCTGCCTCAGTTGAAGACTTGTACAGTTGTTTGTTTCACTCATATTACCAAAGATGACTTCATTTCTTAGCAAACAGCTTTTTGGGGAGCTTCTCGATTGGGGTTGTTTTGAGCATAAATAGCCTCGCAGCGCGCTCTTGTAAAGTTCCTCCGCATTTCAATCCGTGTGCTTGTAGCTCAGTTTTCAACTTCTCCAAACCAAAAACCTGTTAACAATTCAATAACACATATATCAGAACTAACAACTCTATTTCTATTACTTGTAATGGACAAAGCAACTTGTAGGCATTGCAGAAATCATATTCTCAGCAATAAAAGGAGTTATGAGGAAAGAAGTTCCCCAAGAAAAAAGATGATGCATATGCAGAACACAAGAGTAGTTCAATCAAACCTCCAACTCAGCTGCAGAGGAAATATCATCCAAATTTATCGGATGGTCTTCCACTTCAGGGATGTCTGTGCTCACGGTGGGTGTATCTATAATTACCCCAGACTTGCAACCAGCGAATTCCACTTCAGGGATGTCTGAGTTCACGTTAGGTGTCTTTGTAAGTACCTCAGACTTGCAACCAGCAGCTTCCAATACAGGGATATCCTGTGAAGCAGAGTTGTTTAAAGGGATCCGTTCATCCTGACCAACTGATGATGGTTTGAAGGCATCTTTTTCGCTTCCACTTGGACTACCACTTGATTCAGAACTTTCCCCGCTAACCAAATCCTTTTCTTCTTTAGGACCGCTCTCAGATGACCGCCCAGCACAGGCCACATCCAAAAGTGTGGCAGAATTTGTATCAGAAGAGCCTTCAAGCTCCTTGCTTGAATCTGAATGGTTTCCATTATCTGTTACAATGGAAATCTCCTTTTCAGCATCATCACTGTCACTTTCGTCCTCATCCGTGTCGTCACTGTCACTTTCACCCATTCTTCTCTTTCCCATCCTAGAAAAACAAATTTATGAGAGGATCGAACTATAAGCTAAATGAGTCAAGGAGCAAATTTTTGAAGTACAATAATCATTAAGAGATGAAGGTACACAGAGACCTCAATACAAACCTAACATCAACTTCTGTTAAAGAGTATGGGAGATTGTTATTAGTCCCTTGATGTTGTATCAAAGTTCTAGCAGCTAATAATTTAGCAATCATCCGGTCAATGGTACATAACAAAGTGCTACTTATAATGGATTTGTTAAAGGGCAGACATATTGAAACTAGGGCAGCATAAACTATAATAATTTCTGAGAGAATTGCTTCCATTATCCAAACTCAGGCCAAATCTACTTAATCCTAGCTAAGCTAGGCCTGTTTGGTATCAGTTTCTTGGAGATTCATTTAGATTCTTTTTGGGAAGATTGTTGGGGATTGTTATTTGGGAGGTGTTTGGTATCAGATTGGGTTTATAGATTTTATTCTTTTTGGGGATTAATTCTGAGAGATTAGCATCTCTGTTGATTAGTCACTCCAAATGAGTAGTGTACAGAGAGCCAAATCAACTACTGTATTTCATAAAAAATGAGGACCAAGGGTGCAACTGTTTCAATAGTTGAAGGAATTAATTAAAACTTCAAAATTTAGAGACCAATAAGGAAATTTATATAACAGTTTGAGAATTGATCAGACACAAAATGATACTTTTTTAGTGCCAAACTTCAGAATTTTGGACCATCACCAGCCAGAAATCTGGATATGGCAAGGCCAAATACATAAGCAAATGCTGAAAATATATCTGATATTGATAGTGATAGTGATATTGGGCAAGAAACTTCAGAATTTTGGGAACTTGGCACAGAAGATGAGAGGAACAGATAATCATCAACACATGACGCTCCGGGAAATACAATTGCTGTCGTGAACCTTGTCATTCATCATGTTATAGCCACCTTACTGATGCACAAATTTGTTTTCTATAAAATGTAGTGATGAACAAATTATGGTATTTGACATAATTCAAACAACAAATGCATGTTACATTATTCTTGTGGTTGATCCTGAACCTTGTCATTCATCAAGTTTTAATATGTTAGCTCTAATTTCTTTCAGGAGATAAGCTAGTTCCGTTTTTATTTTACGCAAAGGAGCAACTAATCAAGTTTGGTAGCAGTTATAAAATGTTAAGTCAAGACTGAAATCAACTTTTCACAGCTTTAACAGAAGTTGAACATCAACAATATCAAAGACTGATCAAAAGTAAGAACAACTCACCAAATCTTCAACTTCTTGGAATCCAACTGCTCTTTCCCAGCCTTGGACTTGAGTTTCTCCATTAGTTTCCTCTTCTTCCCAACAAGCAATTCCCCCACAGACTCCCTAACAGACCTCTCCACATCTTCAACACACTTGGCAGACTCCTCCCTGTACTTCTGAACATACTTGTCAGTAACATCACCACCTTTCTTCTTCACAGTCTTGGCCATCTTCTTTAGATAATCCTCCGCCGCCTTCTCCAGCTTCCTATCCTGCTCTTCCGCCATCCACTCTTCAATCTTCTTCTCGGCGTTCACATGCCTTAGCCGCCGGCCGCTCATATCCCTGCAAGCATCGAAGTTGTTCGTCTTCTTCTGGCCTGCTTTCGTGGCCGCCCCACGGAGAAGAGATCCGAACCCACCCTTGCCACCTAGGAGCGACAAGTTGAGTTGGATGGTCGAATTATTGAGTTTGGGGGAAATTAGGGTCTGCTCGCCAATGGATCTTCCGTTCAAGGTAAGCTTCTGAAATTGGGAAGGGATTTGGGCGAGGGATTGGATCTGTTGCTTGACAAAATCGCCTGTAATAGGGGATCGGTTTGTGAATTGTAGGGTTAGGGTTTTGTTATCCAGAAGTCGGACGAAGATCTGGAAGATATCATTCTCTACAGCCATGGTTGAACTTGATTGCTCCGTTACCTCAGATCAAAAACTGGGAATTTGGAGACGAGAGACCAATTGGAATTTGAAGCGATTAGGTTATCGTTCGACGTTTTTAACCGACCTATATGATTCCTATCCAATGCGTGGGTCGGAAGGAGTCAGCCCAAGGCCCCAAACAAACAGAGAAACCGGTTGGACTCGCCTAAATCCCCGAACCCGGTTCACCCAAACATCCGACCCAACCAACTCGAGTTGACACAAAAAATCAGGAATTTTCAAAACACTAGTGTAAACTAGTGTTTACGAGTGTTTCAATTTTTACGGGTTTTGGTGTTCCGAAAAACACTAGTGATTAGCATTTTCGGAAGTGTTTCCGAAACCCTCGTTCCAACAAGAGTTTCGGTAAAACACGAGTGTTTTTGGCTTAAAATTACCTTGTTGTCCTTACACTTTATTCGTAACTACCACATAAACCAGCTATATAAGTGGTCTTCTCTCACTTGTTCTGTACACCATCACACAAGTTCTTGTTTCTCTGAATCACACAACCATCTTCTTCCATCATTTCTACTTTCTAGCCACCGTCGTCGGTGATGGGATCATGCTTTTTGAGCATCGTCGAAATCCAACCTCCAAACGCCGCCTTTCCTCTTTCATTTGTGGTTCTTCCAATCCCGAGCTACAGTTTAGGTATGCTCATAACTCGATTCAGTTTCAATTTTGAATTCCGAAACCCCTAAATTTCTTGTATCTATTTGAGTTTTAACATTGATTCCTAAATCTTTGATCATTTTGTGTTGTGATGTTTAATTTTGGTTCTATTTTAGTTTGAATTGCATATTTCCTGATTGGGTTTTGATTCTTCTGTATACGAGTTGAAAATTTGGTATGTGTGGGATCGCGTAACTATACTCCAAATTGAAGTCATTTCATCAACTCGGTTTTGAATTCACCTACCTTGAATTCATATTTGATTAATTTGAATAACGTTTGTTGAATAATAAAGTCTTTGGTTTTTCTTATGTCAAAATTTCCTCTGAAGTCATCTGTTTGAAGTTATATGTGTGGATTTTGCCCGTGTTGGTATATAATGAAAAGTTTGGGTTTCATGTATTTCATTTATGAAAATATTTTGACACATGATATAGAACATTGAAATTACGACCAGGGAAATTTTGATAAAAAAAAGAGAGAATGTTACTTAGAGTTTAGCTTACTTTGATGAAGAACATACCAATCAACTGAGCTGAATCCACGTCAATGTCTTTGAAAGGAAAGTTGGAGGGCCTAATTAGGACATTGACTTCACTATCTTATGTTTTAGTAAAGGAAAGTTTGCGATGTATGGTTTGATGTCTGATTTGTTCATATTTTCTATCAGATTGAAGATTATCCAGTCGAATTGCTGGTGAATTTTGCAAGGTATAACCGTTCAGTACCTGATGATTCTTAATCACTACACAAGGAGTCTATAGGACATACTGTGAGATGATACTTGAAGTGGTGAATGATGAACAACGAAATCTAGATCATATGCGTCATTTGTTAACGCCAAAAATTACCGTGTTGAATTATCAAAGGCGTTTGATATTCAGAAAGCCTAACAAGCTATGCGAATCAAGAGAGCTCAACAATGAAAAGAGGATCACAATGAGATCAAATGCCTATCACGTAGTAAACACTAACACTAGTGTATTTTGCTTGTGTCATGCCAAAAAGTCGTTATAGTTTTTTAAACACTAACACTAATGTTTCTCATAAATACTTCCAAAAACACTAGTGTTTCCAAACACTAGTGGTTTAAACACTAACACTAATGTGTACAAGAGAGGAAATGAATAGTAACCCACACTCATTTACTGTTTACCAATTATAATCAGAATAATTACAAAATTTGATGACTGATTACCTACGTCTCTCTCCATTGCTTTTCAGACCCGCAACCCTAATTCCCTTTTCCCTATGTCTTGTCTCTCTCCTATCCTACCACTCGTCTTCTTCGATTGCTTTCTACGCTTTGCTCTCTTCCCAATTCCTCATCTTCCTCAATTGCTTCTCGTTTTGGGTTTGTGCTTCTTGGTTGTTGTTGTTGGCTCCTGGCCTAGTTCCTCCAAACTGATGAGAGTTCTTGTCAGGGATCTACTATCACCCACACAGGTTTACCACATTTTTTTCCTTGCTCTTCTCGAATGCTTCTCCTGTCTCTATTTGATATGGTCCCACACAAGTTTCTTCTTACAAATTAGTTAGGACTCCATCAACGACTCAAGTCCCCCTCGATCACTTATGTGATAGTGTCATTGGCTTTGAGAGTTTGTGGCGTTTCTTGTTTTTCTAGGGTCAGAGGACGTTGATCGTGGAATTTTTACCGAAGTACAATGACCTCCCTTACAAGTATTACATGATCGGATGTAGTATAATCGGTTTATCGAATCACATGGATTCTGTTTGAATGGGATAATATTAATAATTAATTATTCTAATAAGCATAAAAGTAAACATAAACTTTATTGCCACAAACAATGATGGATGTATATCATGGAGGAAAGTTGATATGAGGAAACATGAATCCCATATAATGGTTTAACATATCGGATGCATATATATGTTTCATGAACATTGGGTAATGAATAAAGTAGGTAATCATCTAATATTGCCTTGGCCATAGACAAATCAAGGCCGTGCTATCCAACTAAGCATGTCCACGGGTCACGGGTCACCCGTGACCAGGCGGGAACCCGGCGGGTCCGGGTTCCCCCGGGTCGCGGGTACGGGTAAGGGTCGTTAGATCCTTACCCGTGACCCGCCGGGTCGACCCGTAACAGCTACAAATTCAAAAAAAAAAAATTCCCAACGGCTATATAGCCGTTGGGTAGCCGTTACAACGGCTAGTTTGATAATAAAAAAAAAAAAAAAACAATATAATATAATAAATCTAACCTAAAAACAATTCTATAAATACCCCAAACTCAATTCATATCATCTCACACCAATTCTCGTCATTCAATCATCTATTCACTTTCTCAATCTCTCCATAATTTCCAACTCTTACATTCAATTACTCTACTAATCTCATATTCTCATTCTCTTATTTTTCATTTTACCACTCTTACTACTACATTCTATTATTCAAAAAAAAAATGTCTAGCCGAGGAAGACGTTCTGTTAGCGGTGCCGGTCCTTCATCCGGCGAAGGTTTTATTCGAGGACGGCATTCCGTTAGCGGTCCTCCAACCGGTTCGGATTTAAGGCGAGACTTATTAAGTGGAGATCACGAGATCTTCGAGGAAGATGATATCATGGAATCACCTACTTTTCCCAACACCCAAGGATCCGAGACCCAATTCACGGAGGAGCCGGAGGAGCCGCCGTTGAACAACACTCAACTAACGGCGGCGGTCTTCCGATTTTGGTTTACAAAGGGTGCTCCCGATGCCAACGGAGTTTTCTATGCCAAATGCAATTTTTGTGCGGCACAATACAAGCACAAAAAGGGAGAAGGCTACGGGAACTACAAGAGGCATATCCGGAACAAGCATCCCGAGAAAATAGGATTAGCACGAGGGCAAACAACACTTACCGGGTACGCATCTACTTCTAACCAACCTCCTTCTCTATTTACATATGATCATTCTTCTTCTATGGATGCATTTTTGGAAATGTTGGCCGTAGATTCTTTAGCATTTAGTTTTGCACAAAATGTTGGTTTTAATGATTGGATGCAAAATCATGCTCAACCCGCATATAAACCGATTTCTCGCCAAACCGCTAAAATTAATGATGCATAAATATAAAATTCGTAAAGAAGAATTGATTAAATATTTTATGGACAACGGTGATATTCAAGTTTCTATTTGTAGTGATATTTGGACCGACGGTTTTCAAAAAAATTCATATATGGGTATTACTTGTCATTTTGTTGATAAATTTTGGATTTTAAACAAAAGAGTTTTAGCATTACGAGTTTTCAACGAACAACACACCGCCCAAAACATTGCCCGTTTGATTGCAAATGTTTTGGAAGAATATAGATTAGTTTCACGAGTTTTTTCAATCGGTTTTGACAACGCCTCCGCTAACACGGCTTCCATTAGAGATTTAACCAACTATTGTAAGCCGACGATTAGAGGTAAATTTTTTCACATTAGGTGTGCCGCTCATATTTTAAACTTGTGTGTTCAAGACGGTTTAGCATATGTTGGAGATTTAGTACAACCTATTCGAAATATTCTGAATGAACTTTGGTCTAAAAAAAGTGTACGTACTAAATGGTATGCATATTGTAAACAAAATGACGTTTATCCTAAAAAATTTCCAAAAGATGTTTGTACAAGATGGAACTCTACTTACAAAATGATTTACAAATCATATGAATATCGAGAACTTTTAAGTAGTTTTGCCGCACAACATATTGACGGTGATTTTGTTTTCGGTGAATCTTGGGTTTTAGCAAGAGATGTAATGGAGGTTTTCAAACATTTTTATGATGCTACTAACACTTTTAGTTATGTTTATACACCAACTTCAAACATATTTTGTTATGTAGCAATTAATATTGCATTTGCAATTCAACAAGGTCTTTTAATTGAAATATTTCACAAGCTATTTATTCAATGCGAAGTAAATGGTTAGCTTATTATACAACCATTCCCGATATTTTTCTTGTTGCATTTGTGTTAGACCCTAGACGTAAAATGGATGGTTTAAAACAATTTTTAGAAAGTTATTATGAATTTTTAAGTTTAGAACAACATCCCGATTGTCATGTTTCTACCATAATTTCTAATGTTAGAAAATTATTTGATGAATTATTGGTTCAATATCGTGTTTCCGATCGAGGTCAATCTTCTCAACCCCCTCCTCGTCCTTCATCTTCAAGTTTATCTAAATTTAAATCAATTGCTAGAGATTTGTTTGGCCCGAAAAGGACAAAAACCACGTCGAGTTTCAACTCGGAACTCGACGAATATCTAACCATTTCTTTTGAGTTTGCCAATGATGAAGAAGAGGAGGATTTCAACATATTAGAATGGTGGAGCCGACCGGAGAGAATGAGGTTCCCTACCCTCTCAAGGATCGCGGCACAAAGAGGACTTAAACTTAAAAAAATTGGACTTAAACTTAGTTTAAGTTTAAGTCCAATTTTTTTAAGTTTAAGTCCTTTTTTTATTAGTTTATTTTCTTCTTTTTTAAGTTTAAGTCCTATTTTTTATTAGTTTATTTTCTTCTCCTTTTTTAAGTTTAAGTCCAATTTTTATGTTCTATTTATTTTCTTATTTTTTAAAGTTTATTTCCACTTTTTTTTTTTTTAATAGTGAGTTGGCCGACCCGTCGACCCGCCGGGTCTGACCCGTGACCCGGCGGGTCGGCCAGATACACGGGTCCGGGTCCGGGTCACCCTTTCCGGACCCATGACCCGGCGGGTCCGACCCGTGGACATGCTTATATCCAACTCACCTAACTCTCAATCCAACGGTTCGACGAGTATAAGAAAACCTATTAAAAACTTAGAAATTTGGAAAAGACCAAGAAAAACCTTCGTTGTGGCCCTTTAGTTTAAAAAGGTTCAAAGACCAAAACTTTCTACAACAATTACAAATCCCTGAAGTATTGATAAACTAGTACTCTCAAAACCAAATCCTTTTCAATAAATCCAATAAAACAGACCTCACTTTTGGCCCTTCACCTATTTATCTAAACTAATAAAAAAACGTCACTCATTTCGGAGGTTTCAAAAAGGCGGAATGAAACAGTTTGAAAAAAACAATTTCAAAACCTCAATCCATAAAGATATATGCATACAATATACGAAAACATTATTAGGATCATTCAATCCTTAGGTCAAGGGAAAGCTTAGTCAGTCATGGTAAAATATAAAGAAAATACCATATATTAAACCAAGAAAGAAGAAGCTTTGTTCGCTCCAAACGGTGTGTGCAAGCTTTAAATTTATAACCCTAGACTTAAGCTTAAAACAAGGATGCGAACCTGCAGTGTACGAGTCAATCGTAGTAAAAGCAAGAAAATTCCAGGGGTCGATCACAGGGACTCGATGAAACAAAGTCAATACGGTATGCTATGTCAAGTCTAACCACAAGAGCTATTTAACACAATCAAAGATGAATAAGAAGTCAATAAAGCAAACATGCAATTCTAGGGATTAAAGCATCAAGTTGTGGTTCCAACTCAAGATCTATAGATAAGCGGACAAAGCTGAGATTTTTGCGTGGGGAAGGTGTTACTAAAGTGGAGTAGATTACCGGGTAAGTCTCACTACACACTAATCCTAAACCGTAACTCCTATTACCGGGTAAGTCTCAAGGAATCAAGATAAAGAACTATAACCTCAAACTAACACACCATCTAAGGGAATAGAATCAACCTTTACCGGGTAAGTCTCAGGCTAACTCACAAAGATGGGATGGAAGCACACTCAAACCCCAATAAAGGATAAACCTTTATTACCTACACTTATGATCGTTGGTACACAAACTAAGGAATTACCGGGTAAGTCTCATCCTAAGCTTGCATTGAACCAGGAAGGTGTAATAAGAATAGGATTTAGCAAACTCTAACACTTAACTTTTCTGTTTAGGTCGGATAAGTCACCTCGGTCAGAAGAATTCCACCCCGGCCGAGATGTTCATCAACCGAACGAGATGCTTAGGGTTAAGGTTAAAGACTCGAACTTTCAGGATCCTACTGGAATCTAAGATTATTCTATCATTGTTTTTCCCACAACCTTCAGCTAATCACCCTAGAATCACACAAGGAAATTAGCCACTCATCATCATAATGAAAGTATTAAAATATATGGGAAGAAGGTGAATATTTGAACAAAGAAGAATTTAATGAAAAGACTTCAATAACTGAATCAAATATCACAACAAAGCGTTCCTTGGATAATAATCCAAAAAGACAAGACAACAATTGAGGGAATTGAAGACAATCTTACAAAAACCCTCCAAAAAGCTATAAAAGCTATGATCTTCAATCTTCCTTCAACCTTCAAAAAGGTTCTTCGAACCTCCCAAATTGGAGTGCGGCTGCTGCGAGATGTATGCAGGATGTATGCGGATCTCAGCGGGGTATGCGACGTCGTATGCGAGATGTTGGATTTGTGGAAATCCAACCCTTTTTATAGGAAAATAACCCTCCAAAAATAATAAATCTTCGAAAGATATATTCCCATAAAAATAGGTAAAATATATGATTCTGCATATCTCCTTCCTTCCAGAAGCCAAGCCCAAAAATATAAGATCACTTTCCAAATTTAAAAGATCTCTTCCAAGAATAAAATATTCTCGCCGCGTCCTAGGTGTTCGCCTCGGTCGAGTCGGCGTCTCTGGATCACCTCGGTCGAGGTGAATCAATGGTCAACCGAGGTGACTCACGACAGAATGTGAAATCTCTTGAATCTGCTCCAAAGTAAATCTTTAATCCATGGCTATGCTCCATGGATGTAGCTCCAAATGACTCATGACTCCTTTTGCTCCATTTTTGATGCAAAACGTACCATATTACCTGCAATTACAACGAAACTAGGTGTAGACCTCGATTCTCGCAAAGGTAGATGAAATGGTAGTAAAATCACATAATGTACATACAAACATGCAGATTATGAAAGATAAAACGTCCAAACAAACCCCAAAATATAGACTATAATTCATGCTATCAAAATACCCCATACTTAGCCCTTGCTTGTCCCCAAGCAAGTTCCTCATATAGAAGACAAGATAGAATGGATTATCAGTCAAGAAAATCAATGAAAAAAAAATCTTTCAAAAACATTTTATGGTGTGCAACTATCATAGATCACTCTAAGAGAATACTTCCTGGAATTAAAAACTCAATATGATCAAAACATTTTATAAATATAAGAAAGTTGTTCATCTTTGCATAAAATCATAGAATGCATAATAAATCATAATTATCAAAATTAATCATGTATAATCCAGTTTAAACCGCTAAGTCAATCAACAAGCTCAAGGTCTCAAGGGCTTCCCAAAAGAAAAGGTCAAGAAACGTGTAGGGTAGGGATGTATGTAAGGTAATGTGGTGCTAGAATCCGGGAAAAGGATGAACTTCACTTTCACTTCAACTTGCAACATCTTCCACCAATAAGCTTTGCTTATTTCACACTTTTTTTCTTTTTTTTTTTTTTTTTTTTTTTTGCTTTTTTACTTTACTTTTTGGGATGCATGGACAGAGGTGCACAATAACCGAAGCCTAGGAAATCAGCAATCATCAATTTCTCGAGATGCATCAAACCCTTGATGCACATACCATGACCCGTTAGGAATATCGCTCAATCCGACTTTGGCAAGACACAAACACCCGGCTATGTGAATGGTGCCGAGTTACTCATCTTCATGATTGACTTCCCCAAACCTAGAATTACTTTCTAACACTTCACTTCCATCCCACTCCTCAACTTTAACTTGCTTTCACCACTTCGCTTGCTTCCAAATTCCCGGATAGGTAAAGGGAGGCAAAATGTATATGAGGGGCTAAGCATGATCAAGAAGAAGAAGAAGAAGAGAATGAATTGCCTTGGTCTTTCCAAGAAGAAAGTGAGAGAACTTAACCTGCGGTGTCAACCTTCAAATTCAACATAATTTGGATAAAAACAAAGTATTAAACATGCTAATAATTTCAAACAAAGCATTTAGCAACTTAAACATATTATAAAACCTTTCAAACACATAAAGAATTTAAAACCAGTAGGTAAACAAAATCTTCACTGAGATCATATCCAGATAAATAACACAAATATCGTTTTCGAAAACTCTCAGTTAACCCATCTCGGTCGAGGTGTTCTTGGTTCAACCGACGTTTTTCTTAAAACCATTTTTTTTTTAAAACCATTTTTTTTCCGGTTTTGACGTTTTTTTCAATCAAATAACCTGTATGTATGCATGCAATCTCAGATAAACACATAGAAGAAAAATGAAGCATAAATATCATAGAAGGTCAAGTCATACATCCATGAGTCAAATAATACATAAATACCCCATACTTGGGACACACTGTCCCAGTGGGTCAAAATAAGTCTAAGGACAGGATACTCACCGAACATAGCTAAACTGCATGAAGAAGTAAGAAACAGCTCCCAGATAAGACCATCTCGGTTGGCGAAGCACATCTCGGTCGAGGTGTTCTGACAGTACCCGAGATGTATCTCAGTAAAGCTCGTTTCCTCAACTTCTCGAAATTTTGTTCTTCCAGTGTAGCTCCTGAACTGTGATCCTTCCTTTTGGAATACCTGGTTGTTGTCTAGAGGAAAACAAAAACAAAGCAACTATCTAAACTAAACTAGAAAAGGGAGAAGAAAGCAATACCTTGGGTTGTCTCCCAAGAAGCGCTTGGTTTAAG
>BSUD01000005.1:142380658-142407833 GCA_033239045.1 Fagopyrum esculentum
CATGCAATTCTAGGGATTAAAGCATCAAGTTGTGGTTCCAACTCAAGATCTATAGATAAGCGGACAAAGCTGAGATTTTTGCGTGGGGAAGGTGTTACTAAAGTGGAGTAGATTACCGGGTAAGTCTCACTACACACTAATCCTAAACCGTAACTCCTATTACCGGGTAAGTCTCAAGGAATCAAGATAAAGAACTATAACCTCAAACTAACACACCATCTAAGGGAATAGAATCAACCTTTACCGGGTAAGTCTCAGGCTAACTCACAAAGATGGGATGGAAGCACACTCAAACCCCAATAAAGGATAAACCTTTATTACCTACACTTATGATCGTTGGTACACAAACTAAGGAATTACCGGGTAAGTCTCATCCTAAGCTTGCATTGAACCAGGAAGGTGTAATAAGAATAGGATTTAGCAAACTCTAACACTTAACTTTTCTGTTTAGGTCGGATAAGTCACCTCGGTCAGAAGAATTCCACCCCGGCCGAGATGTTCATCAACCGAACGAGATGCTTAGGGTTAAGGTTAAAGACTCGAACTTTCAGGATCCTACTGGAATCTAAGATTATTCTATCATTGTTTTTCCCACAACCTTCAGCTAATCACCCTAGAATCACACAAGGAAATTAGCCACTCATCATCATAATGAAAGTATTAAAATATATGGGAAGAAGGTGAATATTTGAACAAAGAAGAATTTAATGAAAAGACTTCAATAACTGAATCAAATATCACAACAAAGCGTTCCTTGGATAATAATCCAAAAAGACAAGACAACAATGGAGGGAATTGAAGACAATCTTACAAAATTCAACCTTCAAAAAGGTTCTTCAACAACTCCCAAATTTGGAGTATACTGCGGCTGCTGCGTCGTATGCGGGATTTCCAGCTGTAAGCGGATGTATGCGGCCTTTCAAATTGTGGAAATCCAACCCTTTTTATAGGAAAATAACCCTCCAAAAATAATAAATCTTAGAAAGATATATTCCCATAAAAATAGGTAAAATATATGATTCTGCATATCTCCTTCCTTCCAGAAGCCAAGCCCAAAAATATAAGATCACTTTCCAAATTTAAAAGATCTCTTCCAAGAATAAAATATTCTCGCCGCGTCCTAGGTGTTCGCCTCGGTCGAGTCGGCGTCTCTGGATCACCTCGGTCGAGGTGAATCAATGGTCAACCGAGGTGACTCACGACAGAATGTGAAATCTCTTGAATCTGCTCCAAAGTAAATCTTTAATCCATGGCTATGCTCCCTGGATGTAGCTCCAAATGACTCATGACTCCTTTTGCTCCATTTTTGATGCAAAACGTACCATATTACCTGCAATTACAACGAAACTAGGTGTAGACCTCGATTCTCGCAAAGGTAGATGAAATGGTAGTAAAATCACATAATGTACATACAAACATGCAGATTATGAAAGATAAAACGTCCAAACAAACCCCAAAATATAGACTATAATTCATGCTATCAAAATACCCCATACTTAGCCCTTGCTTGTCCCCAAGCAAGTTCCTCATATAGAAGACAAGATAGAATGGATTATCAGTCAAGAAAATCAATGAAAAAAAAATCTTTCAAAAACATTTTATGGTGTGCAACTATCATAGATCACTCTAAGAGAATACTTCCTGGAATTAAAAACTCAATATGATCAAAACATTTTATAAATATAAGAAAGTTGTTCATCTTTGCATAAAATCATAGAATGCATAATAAATCATAATTATCAAAATTAATCATGTATAATCCAGTTTAAACCGCTAAGTCAATCAACAAGCTCAAGGTCTCAAGGGCTTCCCAAAAGAAAAGGTCAAGAAACGTGTAGGGTAGGGATGTATGTAAGGTAATGTGGTGCTAGAATCCGGGAAAAGGATGAACTTCACTTTCACTTCAACTTGCAACATCTTCCACCAATAAGCTTTGCTTATTTCACACTTTTTTTTTTTTACTTTACTTTTTGGGATGCATGGATAGAGGTGCACAATAACCGAAGCCTAGGAAATCAGCAATCATCAATTTCTCGAGATGCATCAAACCCTTGATGCACATACCATGACCCGTTAGGAATATCGCTCAATCCGACTTTGGCAAGACACAAACACCCGGCTATGTGAATGGTGCCGAGTTACTCATCTTCATGATTGACTTCCCCAAACCTAGAATTACTTTCTAACACTTCACTTCCATCCCACTCCTCAACTTTAACTTGCTTTCACCACTTCGCTTGCTTCCAAATTCCCGGATAGGTAAAGGGAGGCAAAATGTATATGAGGGGCTAAGCATGATCAAGAAGAAGAAGAAGAAGAGAATGAATTGCCTTGGTCTTTCCAAGAAGAAAGTGAGAGAACTTAACCTGCGGTGTCAACCTTCAAATTCAACATAATTTGGATAAAAACAAAGTATTAAACATGCTAATAATTTCAAACAAAGCATTTAGCAACTTAAACATATTATAAAACCTTTCAAACACATAAAGAATTTAAAACCAGTAGGTAAACAAAATCTTCACTGAGATCATATCCAGATAAATAACACAAATATCGTTTTCGAAAACTCTCAGTTAACCCATCTCGGTCGAGGTGTTCTTGGTTCAACCGACGTTTTTCTTAAAACCATTTTTTTTTTAAAACCATTTTTTTTCCGGTTTTGACGTTTTTTTCAATCAAATAACCTGTATGTATGCATGCAATCTCAGATAAACACATAGAAGAAAAATGAAGCATAAATATCATAGAAGGTCAAGTCATACATCCATGAGTCAAATAATACATAAATACCCCATACTTGGGACACACTGTCCCAGTGGGTCAAAATAAGTCTAAGGACAGGATACTCACCGAACATAGCTAAACTGCATGAAGAAGTAAGAAACAGCTCCCAGATAAGACCATCTCGGTTGGCGAAGCACATCTCGGTCGAGGTGTTCTGACAGTACCCGAGATGTATCTCAGTAAAGCTCGTTTCCTCAACTTCTCGAAATTTTGTTCTTCCAGTGTAGCTCCTGAACTGTGATCCTTCCTTTTGGAATACCTGGTTGTTGTCTAGAGGAAAACAAAAACAAAGCAACTATCTAAACTAAACTAGAAAAGGGAGAAGAAAGCAATACCTTGGGTTGTCTCCCAAGAAGCGCTTGGTTTAAGATCGCTAGCTGGACCCTTCTCCATAGAATTACTCAATGTACCTTGAACACCATGGAGTGCTCATCACATCCATCATAAAATCCTTCCAAAAAGGTTCCGGTTCCTAATTTCACCGGCAAATGGTAAGATCTCCCACGTACAAGCTTGTACGGTTTGATTCTCACCGGAATCCTTCTAGCCTTCCTGCACTTCAATGGGACATAATCTAGCCTTGCGTCCCATCCTTTCCTTGATCGAGAAAACAGTTTTTCGAGAATCATAGCAGCTTCCCCATCTATAGCTTGGGGATGGTACAGGGTCCTGAGCATGCGAGGGACCCCATACTTGAACAAGAAACACTTCATCGCCTTAACGGTGTAGTGCTTGCGAACTTCACTCCTTATAATCCAAGGAGTATCTTCCTCCAACAGTTTCACGGGAGGTTTCATCTTGATCTTAGGAGGTTCTTTCGGAAGAGACCTCCAACTCTCCGGTGCCTTCCTGAAAAATTCAGAAATATTAATAGGGAATTCAAATGAAGTAGGAGAATGTACCTTGCAAAGCTCTCCAAGGTTTGAGACAAGTTTCATGTTGGGTTGACGATCCACACACGAAATCTCTCTCAGTTCAGCTGGTCTTTCTTCCACCTTGACCACAATCTCAGTAATTTGGCCAAAGTCTTCTGCATCTGCCTCTTCCGGTTCTGCAGGTTCTTCTTTCATCTCGACCGAGGTCACTTCCACCTCGACCGAGGTCTCAACAGTCAGATCGAGATCTTCCACATCTTCTCCCTCAAAAGCTTCAGGAGAAACTTTTGGTTTGACTGGAGGTATGCTCGAAACGTGCAACACTTTCTTATGCTCCTCTTCCGGCTTAGCATAGGATAGGGTGCTTTCCTTGAGCTCCGTCACCTTCTTCATCAAATTCTCCAACCTAGATTTGAGAGAGTCTTCAAGAGGTTGCTCATAAGTCTTTTTAGGGACATTCAGTTCATCCCACATCGCAAGTTCTTGCTTAATGGCCTCTTCTCTTTCCAATTCATTGTTGAACCAATAGAAGGAGTACTTCTCCTCCAAGTATTCATAATGGTCCGCCCTAACACTTTGTCTTGCTATCCAAGCTGGATCAAATGTAGTCATCAAAAATCCTGAAAACTACAAAACTCATAGAAAGAGTAGTTAGTAGTAACAGGGGCAAGTGCCCCGAAAGCAAACCGTAACCGGCTCGGTCTAGACCAAGTCCCCGGCAACGGCGCCAAAAACTTGTTCGCTCCAAACGGTGTGTGCAAGCTTTAAATTTATAACCCTAGACTTAAGCTTAAAACAAGGATGCGAACCCGCAGTGTACGGGTCAATCGTAGTAAAAGCAAGAAAATTCCAGGGGTCGATCACAGGGACTCGATGAAACAAAGTCAATACGGTATGCTATGTCAAGTCTAACCACAAGAGCTATTTAACACAATCAAAGATGAATAAGAAGTCAATAAAGCAAACATGCAATTCTAGGGATTAAAGCATCAAGTTGTGGTTCCAACTCAAGATCTATAGATAAGCGGACAAAGCTGAGATTTTTGCGTGGGGAAGGTGTTACTAAAGTGGAGTAGATTACCGGGTAAGTCTCACTACACACTAATCCTAAACCGTAACTCCTATTACCGGGTAAGTCTCAAGGAATCAAGATAAAGAACTATAACCTCAAACTAACACACCATCTAAGGGAATAGAATCAACCTTTACCGGGTAAGTCTCAGGCTAACTCACAAAGATGGGATGGAAGCACACTCAAACCCCAATAAAGGATAAACCTTTATTACCTACACTTATGATCGTTGGTACACAAACTAAGGAATTACCGGGTAAGTCTCATCCTAAGCTTGCATTGAACCAGGAAGGTGTAATAAGAATAGGATTTAGCAAACTCTAACACTTAACTTTTCTGTTTAGGTCGGATAAGTCACCTCGGTCAGAAGAATTCCACCCCGGCCGAGATGTTCATCAACCAAACGAGATGCTTAGGGTTAAGGTTAAAGACTCGAACTTTCAGGATCCTACTGGAATCTAAGATTATTCTATCATTGTTTTTCCCACAACCTTCAGCTAATCACCCTAGAATCACACAAGGAAATTAGCCACTCATCATCATAATGAAAGTATTAAAATATATGGGAAGAAGGTGAATATTTGAACAAAGAAGAATTTAATGAAAAGACTTCAATAACTGAATCAAATATCACAACAAAGCGTTCCTTGGATAATAATCCAAAAAGACAAGACAACAATTGAGGGAATTGAAGACAATCTTACAAAAACCCTCCAAAAAGCTATAAAAGCTATGATCTTCAATCTTCCTTCAACCTTCAAAAAGGTTCTTCGAACCTCCCAAATTGGAGTGCGGCTGCTGCGAGATGTATGCAGGATGTATGCGGATCTCAGCGGGGTATGCGACGTCGTATGCGAGATGTTGAATTTGTGGAAATCCAACCCTTTTTATAGGAAAATAACCCTCCACAAATAATAAATCTTAGAAAGATATCTTCCCATAAAAATAGGTAAAATATATGATTCTGCATATCTCCTTCCTTCCAGAAGCCAAGCCCAAAAATATAAGATCACTTTCCAAATTTAAAAGATCTCTTCCAAGAATAAAATATTCTCGCCGCGTCCTAGGTGTTCGCCTCGGTCGAGTCGGCGTCTCTGGATCACCTCGGTCGAGGTGAATCAATGGTCAACCGAGGTGACTCACGACAGAATGTGAAATCTCTTGAATCTGCTCCAAAGTAAATCTTTAATCCATGGCTATGCTCCCTGGATGTAGCTCCAAATGACTCATGACTCCTTTTGCTCCATTTTTGATGCAAAACGTACCATATTACCTGCAATTACAACGAAACTAGGTGTAGACCTCGATTCTCGCAAAGGTAGATGAAATGGTAGTTAAATCACATAATGTACATACAAACATGCAGATTATGAAAGATAAAACGTCCAAACAAACCCCAAAATATAGACTATAATTCATGCTATCAAGCTTACAAGAGTTTGGTTGCTTCATGGCAATCTTTAGGGAAACTAACTAAATCTGCCGGCTTGAATAAAGAGGGCATATATGACTATTGTAATGAGGAGGAATTAACGTACTTACCCCTACGACTGAGGGTGTTTATATAAGGGAGAAATTGGAGTCTAGGGTTTACATAAAATATATTTTTTTCCATAAAAATGAGATTTATCAAGAGTAATGATGAGATTACAAAATGGAGGAAACAACACATATCCGAAGATTTAGAAGAAGAAACAATGAATCATCGATCAAATAATAAAACCCTAAAAATGAGTTTTCGAAGCCAAAAAATTAGAGGGCAAATTTGGTATCTAGGCTATTTTAAGTTTCTTCTAAAGTAAATAGACCTTTTTATTTTTTTATTAAGTAAGTGTACCCTAATTATTTTTTTACCGTCTCTTCATCTTTCCCCTTCTCTCAATCGATCGACTTCTCCGCCAACGCTCTCCTCCACTGCCAACGCCGCCTCCCTTTCTCTCACCCTCGCCCTTCACCCCGCCACCGCTCTCCTCGAAAACCACGGTTGCTGCTCCTCCGGTAACCAAACGGCCACCACCACCTCCCTTCCTCTTTTCTCATTCCTTCCCTCATTCCCTTGAAGTTAAGATGTAGATCTACATCAGATCTGTAGTAGCGGAAGAGCAAGACGTTAAGTATGAGTTCCATTCCTCTTGTCAAGGCAACAAGTAATGAAGTATATAATTGGTATGAAGAACACCTTGTCTCGGATGAATCCAACTGATATGGATCCGATTGAAGCCACTTGCGTTGTTCTTCGAACGACGGGCTTTGCTGCAACTCAAATCCGCGTTGAGTTTGAGAGCCAAGGATTGTTCGATTTGTGGTGCTATACCAAACATCATTTATTCTTTCTTTTTAAATAGAAGAAATTCTGGTATGAAATTTCTGGTATGAAATTTCTGGTATGAGAAATTCTGGTATGAGAAATTCCGGTATGAGAAATTCCGGTATAAGAAATTCAGTCCAGAAAATAAATAAAAATAAATAAAGGCAAGAAAAATAATAAAAAAAAACAAATTTAGTAATTAAAAATTAAAACTTATACTTATATAACAAATAACAAACATCATTTATTAATTCTTTTTAAATAGAAGGGTTAATAATTTTACCTACTATTATATGAAAGTGGTAAAAAATTTGGGGTACACTTTATTAAACAAAAACTCAAAAAGGCCTAGTATGTCAAATTCTCCCAAAATTAGAAAAAGGAGGGATGAAGTTTACCTTCAGCAACTATAAAAGCGGATTGAGGAATCGAAAATTGAAAGACAGAAATTGATAGTCATAGGGTTGTATTCCATTCTCATTGAGAGTTTGAAAGATAGCATCCGTTGGTTGCTCATACTCGTTGTCGTCGGAGGCAACATGACTGCCGGCGGTGGCGTCAACGTTGTTGTTGGTGGGAACACAATTGCATCTTCGTCCTTAACGAACTTTTGACATGGAGAAAGGGAGAGATGTTGAGACTCGATCGCCGTTGTAAGAGCGAGAACCAGGGGAATCGCCGATGGAGGAGGAGAATCGCCGATGGAGAAGTGAGAAAGAAGCGGCCAAATTCCTAAACCTAGCATTAAGAAGCGTCCAACAAAGAAATGAAACATCGACTAGTAAAAATGTAAAGCAAACAAGAAGGGATAATAAGGGGGACATAAGAGAACTTACAGAGCCAACCACGACTTGAACAGAAAGAACAATACAGTTGGAACAAATTAGACCTAATCCTAACCAGCCAGACCGAGAAACGCAGGGAAATTAGCTGACTTCAAAGAATAACAGAGAAACTCAACAAAACGAAGTAAAGATTCGAGAGGAATCAAAAGATTCGACAACAACCTTAGGAAAGAAGCACTTAGTCAGTAGAAAAAGGCGAATCTCACCTGAAATAGAACGGGAGCAAGCATCAAGCATCAAGTAGGTCCTTGATCTAAGCCGAAGCTCGGTACTTGTGACATTGAAGGGTGGTGCTCTTCTTACTCTCCGAGCATAGTGAAAACCCTAACCCTAGGTTGTATTGAGAAAGAGAGCAGCAAGGAAAGAGGTGGAGGAGAAGAAAAATAGAGAAAGAGAGCATAAACGTGAGGGTATTCTGAAATAGGCTAGAAGGGCAAAAAAAGAAGTCTCGGAAAAAAGGCTAGAAGGATAAAAAAGGAAATTGACTATTGCAAGGACAAACCTGTGCTTTTAAAGTAGTTATGATACAATGAATTTATGTGTCTGACTCTATGGGGATGGTCGACTTGATGAGATTGTGGGTCTTCCGTTTTTCCTAATTGATTTTGTATTTAAACTTGTTCTTGTAGTTACGTCTAAAATTGAGAAATTTTAAGTCCAGTTCTTCTATTACCGATTTATTATATTAGAATGAAATCTCACATAACTTATTTAAAGGAATGAAGGGTTTGAAGAAGGATGATATTGATGAAAATTTTCAACCTTGCAGAGATGAATCAGGGATGAATTAGAATGAAGTGGAAGTTATCATTTTCCCGTAGAGATGAATTAGGGATAAATAAGAATGAATTGGATCTTATCAATTTCTTGGTGTTGCCTCGAACGGATCCTATATCTTGTGGGGTGAAACTCGTCACCAACGACATCATATGATACCTATGACTTTTCGAGCACCTACACTGATAACATGCCGGCATACTCCAAAAGCAGCTTTAAGTCCGCATTGTTTCGAACTCTCCGCGCTTACATCACGCATTAATCTGTGAATTACATCAATGTTTGATACAAGACAATGGATAATTATTTATCGTGTTATTTCTCTCTAGATTGCTTTCAAATCTTAACAATACAAGGAAAAACCCGATCTTAGAGAAGAACGGAGGAATGTTAATTGTCTCAGGCCCGTCTCATTAATATGTGCGACATGTTCTTCAAACATGACCGCGAATTTGTGGGGGCCTTTTTGAGATAAAAAAATAAATGAAGAGTAACTATGTATTGGTGGCCTAGTTGATATGAAATTGTGACCGTTTGCTTGGGCTAGAAGATCGATCAACACGGGTTCGATTTCTCTCGGGGTCTCTTTTATTTTTTTTTAATGCAATTATTGTTTAAATTTTTTAAAGGGCATAAAATTATTTTATGACAGGGTCTTTGATTCAATGAGACGGACATGTTACTGCACCGAAATCGTAAACCATCCTGTTGAATGAATGAATTCTATGTGTGTAACAACGTATTTGTCTTAAACTAGTTTGAGTTACATATTTCATGTGCTGTTATAGCTATGATTCATAATGTAAAATTGTAAAGGCTATCACTTTAATTCTCCCGTGAGTAAGTAAGAGGCAAATTTGTGCTTAAAGATGAGATCACACACATATCCCTCTCCATACATCTCTGTTCTTTCTTCTAAGCATCTCCTTGTTTCTTACAAGCTACGTACTCTATATATAATTTCCAATATATATATGCATGGCCCATGCATGACAAACCCATTCCAAACTCATCAATATAAAACCTCTAAAACCACAAACAACAAAACCATCTTCATCCAAAATCTCCGATCCAGAACAACTAGATCAAGATGGCCATGAAAGCCGGACCGAAACCTAGCGCGAAGGAAAAGACGTTTGCCGGAGTCGGAAACCTAATAAAGCTTCTCCCAACCGGCACTGTATTCGCCTTCCAATTCTTGAGTCCTCTCCTCACCAACAATGGCCATTGTCACCCAATCAACAAAGCCCTAACGTCGATCCTCCTCGCCGTATGTGGTTTCTCGTGCGCCTTCTCGTGCTTCACCGATAGTTACACCGATTCCGATGGGGTTCGTCGTTATGCGGTTGCAACACGTAAGGGACTCTGGCCATCTCCCGAAGAGACTGCCGGCGTTGACTCTTCACGGTACCGACTCCGCCCCGGCGACTTCGTCCACGCTTTTTTCGCGATTGTTGTCTTCGCGGTGCTGGTGGTTCTTGATAAGAACTCTGTTGAGTGCTTCTTCCCGGCGCTCGAGGTGTCGCAGGGGACAATGCTCATGGTTCTGCCACCTGCGGTGGGTGCGGTGACGAGCGCCGTGTTTGCAGCGTTTCCGACGACTAGGCATGGGATTGGGTATCCTGCGGAGGATGACTCTTCAAGTTGATCGTATACGTACGTACGTATGGCATTCGTTTGTTTACTTGCATCTGCATGGCACTGTGGTGAGATCGAATATGTTATTGAAGTTCTTTTATATTTTTTTTGAGCATGTATGGATTGAAAATTTGAAAATTTGAAATATAATGGGTGTATTTATTTGTTTGTTATTTCATCATTTTAATTTCTTGTTCAAAAATTGTGTAAGCTTGTTTCAGTTGTTTGCCATTTACGTGGTTTTAGACTGTATCTTCAAATACATCTATATACTATAGAGATCTATATATCATGCTAAGTAGTAATAAGCTCGCGTTAAATAACTTTAATTTCATAAATATCACTTCCATCTCATTCTTTTTTCAAAAAAAACTTCTATTTGAATGTTCAGTAGCTTGCGATAGATTTGCGTAAACTTAAATCTTGAAAAATCAAACAGGCGGTTTAGGTTTAACATGTCAAATCGGTGGATTAGCATATTGTTCTCCATTTTTATATGCCTTCACTCTTGGTGGATCTATTGCTAGTTAGAAGACAACTCTGTCACCTACTGTGATGTTGTCTACAACGGAAATAAGGTATATTTCATGTACGAAAGTTGTTAAAGAGGGAATATGCATGACTGAAAGGATTTATTAGTGATTTGGGTCTTTATCACGATCAATCAACCTATCTATGTGACAATCTGAGTGATATGTGATTAACCAAGGATATGGTTCATCACGAATAAATTAAGCATATTAATGTGAGGTATCATTTCCTAAGAAGTGAGTAGATCGAGGATAAAGGAAGAAAGTAGGTATTGGTGCCAATTAATCCTACCAGTATGTTCAACAAGGCGGTTCCCAATAGCAAGTTCCAACATTGATTGGACTTACTAAATTTTAGGATTTATTAAATTTTTCTATGGGACAAGTTTGGATCATATAGGTTGAAAAGATAATACATTTGACATTGCCTAATGCATTTGAGAGAATTCAAATCAAGGTGGAGATTGTTGAGTATGCTTGAATTGTCATATTTCGCAGTGCCAACATGTGGTGGAGGGGGGTTGAGGGTCGAAGGGGACAAAGTACCCCTCGCTTGGGGGAGGGTGAGCCCCCAATGCGAATGTTATGCATTGTTCTCTTATTGGCCATCGATTTAGGCCCAATAATGCTCGATCTTGTTGTGTTATACCAAATACTATACATTCTTGTTGAACCTATAGCTGATCTCATGTGTTGTTATTTGTGATCCAATATCCTTAATTAAATCTCTCTGCATGCAGTATGAAAGTAGTCATTATTGGGTGAACCACGATATATTCGGTGTTTATTTATTTATTTTATTTATGCTCTTTCTCAAATCCGTTATAACAATTTGCATCATTGTTCTCCTACCGATCAACTTGAAGATATTTAGACAAAACCTTTTGTTTAGGCCAAATTTGAAGAGGTAATAATGTTAGGTATCTCCATCGGGCTCATATATATGTATGATGTTACTTTTTCTTATATCCGTCCCGGGACCAAATGACGCGGAGGGCTCACGTCCGGTGAATCACACATACAAGCACACGGGGTTCTATACTAAAACAAATTGGCAATAGGAGGAGTATCCCAGATGCTTATATGGTAGGTTCACTTGATTGCGTGTGATCGATGTGGAATTCTTTTCCCTACATCTCAAAATATGAGCACTCTTATTTGAAACTACATGACCGACAACATGAATTAGACGGAAAATCATTAATTTAGGGTGTGTTTGGTAAGGGGTTAATTAGTTCTAGATTGTTTGGAGGAGATTATATTTTGATAAGTATTTGGATAATGGATATTAGACGGGAGATTATAATTGAATTACTAAAACATCATCTGAAGGTTTAAAGAAAGAGCAAATTGGTCTCGAAGACGAGATCATACACATATCCTTGCTTCTTACCTATTCTTTACATTTCTTATTACATCCATGACAGACCTATTCCAAACTCATCCTCACCATAAAACCCGTCAAACCATAAACAAAAATCACAAGAGACCACACTCCGATCCATAACAAAACATACATTCTACTTAAGATGGCAACGACTAGCGTCACCGGAAAGACCCTCGGCGGCGTCGGAAGCCTCATAAAGCTCCTCCCAACAGGCACAGTATTCCTCTTCCAATTCATGAGTCCTCTTATCACCAACAACGGCCATTGTCACCCATTCAACAAAGCCCTAACTTCGATCGTCCTCGGCCTATGTGGTCTCTCCTGCATCTTCTCTTGCTTTACCGACAGTTACATCGAGAACAACGTTCATAAATATGCCTTCGCAACCGTTAGGGGACTCTGGCCGGCTCCGGCCGGCGTCGTCGTCGACTATTCGCGCTACCATCTCCGTTTTGCTGATTTCGTCCACGCTTTATTGTCGACCGTGGTTTTCGCCGTGTTGGTGCTTCTTGATAAGAATTCCGTGCAGTGCTTCTTCCCGTCGCTTGAGGGACAGCAAGGGACGCTGCTCATGGTTCTGCCGCCTGTGGTCGGTGCCGTGGCCAGCGCCGTGTTTTCGATATTTCCGACGACTAGGCATGGAGTTGGGTATCCTCTTCCGCCGCAGAATGATTCTTCACTTGCATCTGAAATGCATGCTTTTACGTCAGGGTGAAAATATGATTCAAGTGTTTTGATTATTTCTTTGTGCAACAAGTGTTAATTAATTGTTGAGTGTGTAATACGTTATCAATATTATGCAAAGCTTATGTTAAACAACCTTATCTTATCACACTTTTTTTTTACAAGAAACACTAAATTTGTTATATATATGATTATAAAAAAAAAAGAAAATTGCTTAAACAATACCATCTTTTAGGTACCGTTCTGATATAAAGTTGTCGTTTTAAGTTAAAATGTGAAAAGTAATTCGGGTACTAATCTTTGGTCGGACTCAATAGATTAGGTACCGTTCTGATAGTTTAAACGACGGGTACTAAAGTTTAGTCAGCTTAAAAGATGGGTATTGTTTAAGCAATTTTCTCTAAAAAAAAGGACAATTTTGGTAACTAGGCCTTTTTGAAAAACTATAGTAGTAATTATGCTTTTTAATGTTTCAATTAAGTAAATATACCCCAACCTTTTGTATTTATTCTCAAACTCTACCCACTCTTATTTTCAAGGGGTACATTTACTAAACACAAAACTACAAAAACCCTAGTAAACCAAATTGTTTCAAAAAAAATTGAATTAAAGGACATACATTTTATTTCCCATCACATATTTTAATCATATTCACCGAAATAATTTTATTTAACTTAATAAACATCAAAAATATTTTGTAAAAAAATAAATTACCCATCAATTAATTACAATAAATTTTCATTATTTTTATATAAAGTACCAAATTAAACAATTAAATATAAATTTCACTAATAGTGTAATATATCATCAAAAGTGAGAAAAACAGTAAAAGTAATTCAATTTGATAAAATACAAATTAAATAATTCAATTTGATCGAAATATTTATATTTTACTTAATTATTTGTGCTTGTTTTTCCCTAAAAAAACTCTAAGAGAAATTATTTTTAATTTATTTAAAAACCCTTTGGGTCAATTACAAAAGAACGTCATAAAAATATAACTAGTGGATCATTATAATGACGAAGAGGCAGAGCTTCTTTTTTCTTATAAAAAAATGATAAAAACAAATATAAATTTAAAAACTATTACTTCAATATAAACTGTACACTAAAATATATACTTTACAAATATTGGAAATGTATATTTTAGAAAATATTTTTATTTTTAAAATACAGAACTTGTACTCATTTAAAAATTGTGTACTACTTTTCATATAGAATGGAACTTAGTTGTATAATAGTAAAGTCAATTGGGTTGGAGGATTCAACTCATGTACAAATGGAAGGGGGCTATGGTTTCTTGTTGTATAATACTATTGTCAAATTGTCGGTCGATATCTATGGTGAAAAGATTGAGATGACTTGGGAGCTTATGTATATTACTTTCTTATAATGAAATATTTTACTAGCTAAACCGATGCCAAAAATCCAAAATTCTATTTATCCGTCAATGGATAGGGCTATAATGTCAGACAAGCTACTCGGGCTCGGCTCGTCAAAAGCTCGGCTCGAGCTCGTTCATTTTCTAAACGAGCCAAGCTTGAGCATATTTCAAAGCTCGTATATTTTTTAGGCTCGGCTCGGGCTCGGCTCGTTTATAAACAAGCCGAGCTTGAGCATGTCAAAGCTCGGCTCGTTCTGGTAAAGCTCGGCTCGTTCGGCTAAAATAACACTATAGGAGCATTATTTTAGCCGAGCTACTCGGGCTCGGCTCGTCAAAAGCTCGGCTCGAGCTCGTTTACTTTCTAAACGAGCCAAACTTGAGCACGTTTTAAAGCTCGTATAAATTTTAGCATCGGCTCGGGCTCAACTCGTTTATAAACGAGCTGAGCTTGAGCATGCCGATGCTCGGCTCGTTCGCCTCGTATTACACCCCTATCAATGGATAAGGTTTTTAGAGATAAATTGTAGAGTGGTTCAAATAACTTGATATAATAGGTTTGGAATCTCGATATCTTTATAACTAGTGTACATGTCAGGATCGACGGGTTAATTAGACAAACCCTTAAATATCATGTTAAAGTCTAACATGTATCAAAGTAGTGCACGTGTGCTACTATCCTAAGCTCAATACATAAGGTTATTTTAGTCCTAATATATAAGTCTAGTGCAATTTCATCCTAAAATTAATTAAAAATAGAAAGATTAACACACTTCCTTGTATACTTAGATTAAGAAACGTTAATGTGAGAAGTCTAGTGCAATTTCTTTACCATGCGCACATGAAGCCTTCAATTTCGACTTCTTCGATGCCCAATTAAATCAACTTTGACATTGGGCGACCGCATCCACAAACGTTATCTTTGACGGAAATGGAAGCACCTACGTTTATAATATAGACTTCGGATTCGAACGTTGACCAACGACCCCATATAATTATATATATTGGATTCGAAAGTTGATAATACAAAATACTATAAATACAACCGAAGTCAAAGCTGGTGCATGTCTTATATCTTTATATCACATCCAAAGTTTGTCGAGTTTATTGAAAATGTAAGAATGAAAAGACGAAGTTACTTTTCATTCTATGATCAGTGCATATATATAGCACTTCCAATAAGTTTGTTTCTCATAGCCAATATACTTGGACTATTTCGTGAACGATTAGTTGTAGATCCATTATAGTTTTATGAACGATTATTGTTATTATTAGATGTTATTTTATCAACGATGACTTTTTGTGTTAGGATTTTATTTACGAGTACGTATTTGTCAACTAGTATCCCAACTTCGTGGGATAAACCCAAAATGTGCTTCCCCTCGCATTACTCACTTGTGCTTCACTGATGTTCTTATGCTTTTTTGTCGGGGGGATGCTACTTCTATCAATATACTAAGAAGCACTCTGAACGCTTTTGGCTCTTACTTTGGACTCCACATTAACCAAGCCAAATCCTATATCTACACCGGAGGCCTTCAGCTGCAAGAGTGTGACCACCTTCCCTACTCTTCTGGACTCACTCATGGTACCCTCCCATTCACTTACCTTGAAATCCCCGTAGGTAATAAAAGGCTTACCCCAGCCGAGTATTCTCCTCCCATCTTCAAAATTACAAACAAAATAAACTCATGGAGTGCCCGTAACCTCTATTGATGCTCTATCCTCCTCATCCTTTGCTCTATTATGCACAAGATCAGGGGCCTCCTGAGATCATTCTAATGGGCAGGTAAGGGCTCCAGCTCAAGAGCCCTTATGGCTTGGAGCACGGTTTGTAATTCAAAGGTCGAAGGAGGGCTTGACTTCAAGGAAATCCTTTCTTGGAACAAGACCAGTCATTCAAAGCTTCTATTCGAGCTGGATAGGACAAACTCAAATCCCAGTTGTAAACCGCCCCCTCACCCCCACCCCCTAAAGGCCTCATGGGTGAATAACAACATTCTCAAGGGTCACTCCATTTGGTTTTGTGCCTCTAGCTACAAGTATAGCATTGTTTGGTGCCATTGAAGATTCGTGATGAAATCACTGCTGTTGTTGACAGTGCTCACTTCATCACTCACACCTCCAAAACCAATGGCAAATTCTCCACCACAACCGCCTATAACCTCTGTTGGAAACCAACTGCTCTCTCTCCTTCTTACCGGTATGGCATCATTTGGGGTGGATTAAGCCTGCCTAAGTGTAGCTTCATCTCTTGGATGGCCAGCCATAACCGACTTCCAACTCTCTCTAAGCTCCTGGAATGGAACATTGTTAATGACAACACTTGCAAGTTGTGCAACCTCTTTGTTGAAGACGAGACCCACCTTTCACAACATTGTAGCTACTCTACCCTGGTCATGAATCTTATTTCTAAATGGATCAGAATGTCTCACCCCTACCGATACAACAACTACATCTGGCACTAGCTGAGCAGCTTCAGTAGTTTCAATACTCGCAAGATTGATCTGATCAGCCAAGTTCGTATCTCCACTATCACATGTTACATCTATTGCATCTGGAAAGCTCGAAATGACCTTCTATACAACCAAAAGCAAACTCATCCCGCCACATGCGCCCACAATATCATAAACTCCACCAAGACCTACACCTCAAGTCATTGGGCCGATCGTTCACAGTCATCTCTAAGATGGGCAAGGATTCTAGGAATCCCTCTTAACTAATTCCTCTCTTCTTTCCCCTTGTTCCCATTTCTTTCCCTAATGTATGATGCTCTCTGGGCTAGTTGCCTATGTAAATCCTTTTTTTGACATATACATAACTTTTCAAAAAAAAAAAGGATAGGTTCATGGCGAGGTCAAAAAATATGGTGTTAGTTACGAAATCATCATGACTAAACAGAAGTGGGCTTTCCACATTTCGGATGACATGCAAACGTCATAGAGAACCTATGAAGAAAAAACACGCCGATCATGATGATGAGCCATCGCGTATCCGAGCTAACAATTCGAGGAAGATTAGGTGTTTTGTTGAGTTGGAGGGTTTGCAAAATGATCATATAAAATTTGAGGGTTACATGTAGAGTGCACAACCTACATGAGCACCTGAAGGGTCATGCATTCGCCGATCGTTGGACACACACATATATCAAAAGGTATGCCTTGAACTTGGGTCCGGTATCAAACAAATAAATATATTGAAGACCTTGAAGTTGGATGGTCCACACAAAAAATGACTGAACAAAGTTTTCATATAATAACGGAAAATATACAAACATAATCAATACAACATCATCAATCTTAACATTTATATTACAAAAATCTAGAAGAATTGTGTTCAAGTGATATAAGTGTTCACGAACAAAATCAACTCAGCATTCTCATCCTCAATTTTAATATCAACATCACATTTATCAGACAAATATATTGTTTCGACATAAGAAAAACTTCCCCATTCTCTTCTTTGGAAATAAGGTCTCGCAGGATTCAGACCGGGACGAAAAGAAAGAGTTCGAGAAAGGGAAGATTTGAATTGGGTCCAAGACGGGAACAAATATCGAGATTACCACGGGACGGGACACGGGACGACCTAATCCCGTCGCATGCCCAACCCTATAAATATAGATTGTTTTACATTCAATGTTTCTATTAACTAATTAAATTAAAGGTTAAACATTAAGGTCAAGCAAGGGCCTATGTTTCGTAGCACAATAGAGTTAACCTCAACGTTCAATCATCCATATACCTCTGGAGGAGCAAGGGCCTATATTTCTTACAACCTTCCGCGTTGCTATCTTACGTTGTTCTCTGACTTCTCTCAGTAGACCCCTGAGAGTGTTACTATCATCACCTCCTTTGACAATCTCGACTTTTACAATGTGGTGATCCGAAGTACCTTTCGACGAAACAACAGCATACGAGCCAGGAACGAACTCAAACCCCGAGTCTGGAGACGACAAGATGTAGTCCACTCGGGTTCCATACTTACACGTCCCTTGTACATCTTCTAATTCATTACAATAAGCAAATGTGACTTAGGCCATGTTTGGCAACAACCTTTTCTAATGTTGCGGAAGGTGACACAAACTTTTAAAGTTGCGGAAAAAACTACGAATTGTAGGGGGATTTTACACTTTTTAGCACCGGTAATTAATCCGTTAAAAAAATGTTGTACATTTTTATAATTTGTTATAATTTGGTAAGATATGAATTTAGAAAAGAAAACCAAATAATAAAAATAAAGAAAAATAAGCAAAAAAAATAATATACATTTTATCTTAGTAGGATCAAATTTCTAAAAAAGAAAACAAATAATAAAATACTTACAGCAATTTACAATTTACATAAACTATAAGTTATAAAATGAGAATAGATTTTTTGTGCTTTGCTTCATTTTTTCTTCTATATGTAACATAAATATCAAACATAAACAAATATTTTTGAACTAAAAAAAAGAATAAGAAAATATTTTTTTCATTTTATAATGTGTAGTTTATGTAATTGAAGAATTTGTTGCAAAGAATATACATTTTCATTATATGCTTTTCTATTTAAATTCTTATCCTACCAACTTATAAAACTTATAAATTTTTTTGCTTATTATCCTTTTCCTTTTTTTTTCTTCTCTAAAACATAAATATCAAACATAATTTTAAAATTACTTACACATTTTCACTATTTTTTTTATTTATATGTTATCAAATTATGAAAAATTATAAATTGTACAACATTTTTTTAACGGATTAATTATCGGTGTTAAAAAGTGCAACACCCCCTATAGTTCGTGTTTTTTTCCGCAATTTTAAAAGTTCGTGTCACCTTCCGCAACATTAACAAATGTTGTGTTATTTAGAGCATTTTTGCCTAGATTTTTTTTATAGGCTTTTTGTTTTGTAGTTCCCTCTAATTTACTCTATATATAATTCCGCTAGATGAAAGAATTAGGTTAAATAAGAAAATATTTACTAAATGAATTTATAGAATTTATGTTATAAGTAGTAATAATGGTAAAATTTTACCTTGACTTACCTTGGCCTTTGGCAATGATAACAGCAGGCTCACATTCTCCTGCAAACTCCTTTGCATCTTTGTATCCTCTTTGTTTCATGAAACTCATCACTTCATCTTTTGGTTTAGGCTTTCCTATCTCTTCAAAGTACTGAAACCAAAGGGAAATATGATACTGTCATATTGTTGTTCTATGTTCTGGTTGAAACAGACATGTAGTGTATGTACCTTGAGGATGTCTTTCCATCGCTCTAACGCGTAATCGGATCTATCGAGAGAGTTAAGACCTCCTGCAAGGATGTGAGGGCCTTCACTGGACTTGATCATCGCATTCACTTGTTTCATCCTCCAGTTTTCGTCTAAGTAGTCGAGTTGTGTGCAGTAGACGCTCACTTCTCCGGTCCCTGGTACCTTGATTGTCGCCTTCAGCACATTCCTGAAATCGTTACATCATTGGGCTCGTTTGGTAATGTAAGATTACGTAGACGAATATGAGGATGAAGAGAATTATTTAGATGAAGAATTAAGGAGACGAAAAAAGGAAGAGGGTAAAAATGAGATTTATAGAAAAAAAAAAATTTTAAATCATTAGAGTTGAAGCTTTTATAGGATTACAAAATTCTCATAATCTAATTCTCGTTTTTTTTATTGATTCGGCTTCATTACCTGATATCTTCGTCATTAGCAATCTTCTGAACACTCCAGTTCAAGATAGGCCATTTGGACAAGATAGCATTGCCATACTCAGGAGCCCAGCTCTCGGCAAACGCGTAGTTCATCCCGAGCAAACGAGCAAGATCACACAAGGGCTGCATTCCATTCTCTTCATCAACCTTAACATCTTGTAAAGCCAATATATCAGCATCCACTTCTCTAAGAACCTCAAACACAGTCTTCCTACTACTGTTCAAACACTCAGGATCACAATAGCTTGCAGGTGCAGGAAAACACAAGGGAGACCGAACAGGAAAACTCGCGGAGCCGAGCAATCTACTTCTCGACAAGGAGATCTCATTATCAGGAAGATTGATTGAAACTCTCAGTTTGGATTTCGGCAACTTAGTATGATCAGCACCATTTAGACTACTATGCAGCGGCGAGTTTTTGAGTATGCTTTTCGGAAGACAGTTAGATTCAAGATGCATTTCCATTTTTGGCAAAACAGGTGCCATTGCAAACAAGGCAGCATTAAAGGTGGCAACTCGAATGGGATTTCCGGATCCATTCGAAAAACTCGAAGCTCTTTTAGTATGAGAGTTTTTCTTGTGCTTATGTCTTTGAAGCTTCCTGATCACAACTCTTGGCTTTGGCTGTGTCCATGTTAAGCCGCGAATCTTCGAGTAGAGCCTCTTGATTTTCTTGCCCAGGAAAAAGAGAAGACGGACGATTCTTCTGTATGATACATTTCTTGAATTCATCTAACCTCTGAATTTGATCTCAGTATTTCTTTTCATTTGTGGTGTTTTGTTTTTCTTGTTCTGTTGTTTGGAGTTATCAAGAAACAAGACACGTAAAACCCAACTGCTCCAAAGACTTAAGCAGCTTTAACAACTCCACTGAAATCTAGGCTGTAGTCATGTTGTTCATAATGCAGAAAAGATTGATAAAATACACCAAATATCTACCAGGGTATCATACAATGTGACAGCAAAAGTCCAAGGATGACAGTATAAACACTAATAAATCTAAATTCAGCTGATCCTATCTGATTTGATTATTTGTGATTGTAGTTGTACCAATAGTTTCAAAACTGGGCACGTAGCTGAAAAAAGACATTTTCCATGCTTGATGCTGCATCTCTCTTTCATACATGTTCATAAGTCAAAAAGTTTGATGAACAGGAAAAGGAGGTGGAACAACCTAGAAAAAAGAAGGTATGGACAAACAAAAGTTGAATTTTAATATTTTTTAAGTTTGAAAATACAAGTCCACTGAAGATCATAATTAAGCAATAATGAGATAATTATTAGTTAATGGAAATATATGCAAATGACTTTTCATGTTCACATTCAATCTAAATCTTGTTCTGCAAAACATTGATGATCCAGCTTTGATTCAGTTGAACATTTTAGTTCAGTTCAGTAAGATGACATTCATGGCTTGATTGATTGTAATGAAAGATTGAAAGATAGAATGAGAGCCAAATTGAAGTAAACTTTTATTTATTGAAACCAAAGCTAGAAACGGAAACTTAAAACTCCTAAGCCTAGTCTCTCAGTCTCTGCTCTAGATACCATCAACACATTCAGACACACAGGATGATCATCAGCTCCAACCAACTCCTTTGCAACAAGACTTCCTACGCTGCTACGCAACAGAAGCCAAGTCGCGTCTTCTGATCTCAGGCTACATCAGCTGCAGCAACTTGTGCTGCAGCCAGCCTTGCAATGGGAACCCTGAATGGTGAGCATGACACATAGTCTAGTCCTGCTTTCGCGAAAAACTCCACAGATGAAGGATCTCCACCATGCTCCCCACATATACCAACCTTCAAGCTAGGCCTTGCCTTACGACCCATCTCAGTTGCGCGTTTAACTAGCTGTCCAACACCCTTCTGGTCAAGGACCTGAAATGGGTCATTCTGTATGATGCCTTTAGCTAGATAGATAGGGAGGAACTTTGCAACATCATCTCGGCTGTATCCGAATGTCATCTGAGTAAGGTCATTGGTACCAAAGGAAAAGAACTCTGCTTCCATAGCAATCTACAACAAACAGATTGTCAAACACACAACAAAACTTAACTTATCAAAGAAATCATATGAATATATACCTCATCAGCAATTAGAGTTGCCCTCGGAATCTCAATCATTGTTCCAACCTTGAAAGGCAAGGAGGAACTCATCTCAGTGAATACCTTTTCCGCCACGTTTCTAATTAAGCTTGCTTGATGGGATAGTTCCTGAGGTGTTCCAACAAGAGGG
Source organism: Fagopyrum esculentum (assembly GCA_033239045.1). Taxonomy (NCBI): domain Eukaryota; kingdom Viridiplantae; phylum Streptophyta; class Magnoliopsida; order Caryophyllales; family Polygonaceae; genus Fagopyrum; species Fagopyrum esculentum. Next base: position 142,402,869 of record BSUD01000005.1, read on the forward strand.
ACCATTATCTCAGGGAAAACCTTAACACCTTGGCTGTTCATTGTGACAGCAGCCTCGAATATTGCACGTGCTTGCATTTCAGTAAGTTCCGGATATGATATACCAAGCCTGATAACATGACAGATAACATCAAGAACAATGATAAAGACATAATCTCAAGTTATGATTAGAATTAGAATACTAAAACTACCTGCAGCCGCGAAAACCAAGCATGGGGTTAATCTCTGATAATTTCTCAATCCTAGAAGTGACTTCATCACTGGTCATTCCTGTTGCAGCAGTAAGCTCACCAACAATCTGCTCGACGTTTCCCTCAGGAAGGAACTCATGCAATGGAGGGTCTAGTAATCTGATGGTCACCGGAAAACCTGAAAAAGAAAGAGAAGATTGGTCTAATAAGGCCTTTTTTTTGTACAGCTCATAAAAAAATCATGTATCACAAACATTGATGGTAAATCTAGTTGTTTAGCTGAAATTAGATATACCATCCATGGCGCGGAAAATGCCCTCAAAATCAGATCTTTGATAAGGTAATAGCTGATCAAGGGCCTCCTTCCTTTGTTCTAGTGTAGCTGCCATGATCATCTTCCTCATAGCCCTTATCCTTTCGTCCGATGCAAAGAACTGGATCAATCAAAATAAAACGGAGTGTTTAGTTGTTTTAATCTAAGAGTCATTATCAGTAGAATGGTTAAGATTCAATACCATGTGCTCTGTCCTGCAAAGACCAATTCCCTGAGCTCCATTGTTTCTAGCAACCAAAGCATCCTCAGGTGTGTCAGCATTGGCCATAACCTTCAAGATTCTGATCTGATCAGCCCAGGACATGAAGGTCTCCATATTGGCACTAAGACCAGGAGGAGCAAGTGGTTGCATCCCGGAGATAACCTCACCGGTAGTTCCATTCAATGAGAGCCAATCCCCTTCCTTCATTACTTTGTTTCCAATCACAACAACCTTAAATGATAATGACCTTAATAAGGTAAGAATGTCATATGTTTTAAAAATACTATCTTGTATACTGAACACATATTAATGTTACCTTCTCAGCATCATTCACTCTAATGTCAGAACAACCCGAAACACAACACTTTCCCCATCCACGCGCCACAACAGCAGCATGAGACGTCATGCCGCCTCTAGCTGTCAAGATTCCAACAGCAGCATGCATTCCTCCAACATCCTCTGGACTCGTCTCCGTCCTTACCAGAATCACACTCTTCCCCTGTGAGTGCCATACTTCAGCATCTTCAGCACAGAACACAATCTGACCCACAGCCGCCCCAGGAGAAGCTGGTAAGCCGGTTGCCAATACTTTGTCCTTGTAAGCCAATGGATTTTCAAACTAAAACAAACAAAAAACGCGTAATTAATCTCATACATCCATCTTAATCTCTTGTACAGTATCAAAGATTATGAATACCTGTGGATGAAGGAGCTGATCCAAGTGTTGTGGCTCAACCATCTTGATTGCAGTGCGGGCATCAACAAGGCCTTCATTAACCATATCCACAGCTATCTTTACTGCACCTTTTCCAGTTCTCTTGCCAGTTCGGCATTGCAACATATAAAGTCTGTTTGCTTGAACAGTGAATTCAATGTCCTGCAATAACCATAAACAAAACCATTTTAGTACTAATCTTAGACTATAATGAAATTATCTTCAGATGGCTTAATTACCATCATATCCTTATAATGGCTTTCAAGAATTTCACAGTTCTCAACCAATTCCTTGTATGCTTCAGGCATGCAGTTCTTCATGGTGTCAAGATCCTGTGGTGTCCTGATTCCGGCAACTACATCTTCTCCTTGAGCATTCACCAGAAACTCTCCATACAATTTCTTCTCACCAGTGCTCGGGTTCCTTGTAAAGAGGACACCTGTGCCTGATGTATCTCCCATGTTACCGAAAACCATGCATTGGATATTGACAGCAGTTCCTTTCAGTCCTGTAATCTGATTTATGCTCCTGTACTTGATGGCTCTCGGGCTGTCCCAAGAGTCGAAAACTGCTTGAACAGCCAACTGCATTTGCATATAGGGATCTGCAAATCATTTAAATTTTAGAATATGTACACTGTTTATATATTATTTTACTGTCTAAATAGTACCAGAAGGAAATGGGTGGCCTGTAGATTCAAGATAGACTTTCTTGTACTGATTCACAAGCTCTTTGAGATCAGAAGCAGACAGATCAGTGTCAGATTTGACTCCCTTTGCAAACTTCAAGCTTTCTAATTTCTCCTCAAATGATGAGTGTGGAATTCCCATAACCTTCAACAAAGAAACAAAATATCAACTTCAAGATCATGACACAAACTAAGTAAAGAAGCTACAAAAATATCATATAATACTCACAACATCACCAAACATGTCTAGGAAACGTCGGTAAGAGTCATAAGCAAAGCGTTCGCCACTCTTTCCCGCGAGCCCTACAACCACCTCATCATTGAGACCAAGGTTCAGGACTGTGTCCATCATGCCAGGCATGGAAATCTGCAGAAATACAAAAAAATGTCAAGTTTTTGTTACTATTTTGGCAATGATGATCATAATTAAGAGGGATAGTTTTTATACCGCGGCACCAGAGCGGACTGACACGAGCAAAGGCCTTGAAGGGTCACCAAGGAAAGCACCCATGTTGTTTTCTATGGTCTTCAAGCCTTCCAAAACATCCTTCCATAAGGCAACTGGTATCTTTTTGCCATTCTCCTGATACTCTTGGCATGCTTCAGTTGATATAGTCAAACCGGGTGGGACTGATAAGCCTATGCTGGACATCTCTGCTAGATTTGCTCCTTTCCCTCCCAGCTGCATGTTCACTCACAAAAGGTTAGCATAATTTGGCTCTGGGCTGTGCAAAAGTGACCCAGACCGGAAAACTGGACCGGAACTGTCTTAACCCGGACAGCATATACATAGATTGAACCAAATCAAAGATTAAACTAAAATTTGTTGAAAAATCTAAACAAAACAAAATAATATAGATTGAAAAAGATCCAAGCTTTTTGAAATTTTGGGTCTTGTCTGGACTATGTACAGCCCAAACTCTGGGACCCAATATTTTATGACTAACATCTCCAACTAGATTTGAAACTACTGTCACCATAGCTTGTGATTAAGAGAAAACACACCAAAGCCTTCATGCTCTTGTTGCCTTCACTCCTTCCTTTCCCAAAAGTAAAGACTCTCTTCTGCAACAAACATGAATTCAATCAGATACACATACATCAGTAAAAAAACTTTAAAAATCGATCTGAATATGAAAAACTAGACCTTTTGATCAGCAAGATTCATGGCAATTTGAGTCATGATGAATCTCTTAGCTTGAGAAGGAGAAGAATGGTTATGCTTATGCAGTAGTTTGTTGGTATGAGCTTCCTCTCCTTGAGCTTCCTTATATACTGGTGCCATCCTAGCCTTGATGCGTGATATTCAATGCTTCTGCACATCAATTTGTAAATCTGTTATGCAAACCGCCAAATATGTGACCATGTGGCAAAATTTTCAGTTGCAACTGAAACAAGTTTAGTTCAAGATTCAAGAGTCTTTTGTTTGGTTTCTCTCTGGATCTTGACTTTTCTAAATCAACCCATACCCTCTTTTCTGCAAATCAATATATAAATAATATACTTCTGCAGTTTGTTTTCTGTAAGCTGAATTTCTGGAGTTGCAAATAGGTATTAACATTTGCATTAAGTAGAAAAATTAGTGTATAAGGGATGAAAAGCATTTATAAATGCTTGATTAGCACAATAAACAATATTAAAATTGATATTAATATTCTCCAAATATAAGGGTTTAAGACGTTTGAAGTTCAATCATATCTGTGAAAATATGAGTCATGCTTACCTGTCAGACTACTTCAATAAAATCATTACATCGCTAACTGATTCACTGAGTTCACAACCGCTTTTGAAAACAATCCTAGTGCATGAATCTTTTATAACATTAAGCACTCCTAAATAAGAAATTGCATGAAATCGCCAATTAAAATAAGAAATTTTCAAATATTGCCCGCCCATAGGTTATAACATAAAAATACTAGTTGGCAATTTGGCATGCATTTTATTTTCTTTCAAAATAGTAACTATTTTTAATTTTTTTAAAATCAATATATTATTTTTTTTAATAAGTTATTAATTTTTCAATAATTGGCGTAATTCATTTTCAAATTTTAAAAAATTACGCAATTTACTAATTCAAATTAATATCCGGATCTGTATATAACTAGTTTAGTATCCGCACCTTGTGCGGATTTTATCTAAATTAAAACGTATATTATTTTTATGTTTAAAAAATATAAAAAGAATTAGATGAAAGGTTTGTGTAGTTTTTAAAATTTACTATAAATTAATTAGGTAAAATCTTATATATTGTTACCTTGAATAGTGGGTGCATTTCTAAAATAATAAGGTAATTTATAAAACTATGAAGTAAATTGTGAGTGATTTTTTAAAAAGAGAACTATAAATATATATAGTCAAACGATCAACATAATAAATATTAATGCAATAGGAATAATAATCTATTATACTTACTAAAACAGAGCACGGGTTGATGACGTGGCGCGCTGTGGACGCAGGATTTTTGAAATTGAGCTCCCACAATTAAAGCCAATAAATCTTTATTTTTTACACTATTTTTTAAACCATAAAATCTTTTATTATTAAAATAATAATTTTATAGAAACCAAATCTATTATACTTACTAAAACAGAGCACGGGTTGATGACGTGGCGCGCTGTGGACGCAGGATTTTTGAAATTGAGCTCCCACAATTAAAGCCAATAAATATTTATTTTTTACACTATTTTTTAAACCATAAAATCTTTTATTATTAAAATAATAATTTTATAGAAACCAAATCTATTATACTTACTAAAACAGAGCACGGGTTGATGACGTGGCGCGCTGTGGACGCAGGATTTTTGAAATTGAGCTCCCACAATTAAAGCCAATAAAT